>OY728143.1:2034264534-2035464534 GCA_963277665.1 Viscum album | reverse complement strand
CGTACTTTCCAAAATGATGATGTCCAAGCCTTGGAGATATTATTAAGAATACACGATCACTCACATCGAATGAAAAAGACCATATAAAATGATTCGTATGTGATTTTTGATGACTCTAATCCATCTCTATCCTTTTTCTGATCAACTGAATTGTCTGTGTTGTCTCTGGAAAAAGGCTTGGTACAACCAGTGAAGTCTCATTTGTTTCCACCTATTAAAGTGGAGAACGAAAAGGACACCCATACAATACTTAAAAATTATCTATATATATTAAGGCCTAATAAATATTGTGGTAATATAACTCTACTAAAGGTATGTGCTTCTCCCATGAGCCACCAAAATCCATTACATAAGCCCTAAGCATATCTTCCAACATTTGTATCATCCTTTTGGATTTTCTATCCATTTGAGGATGATATTACATTCTCATAGTCAAATGATTCCCAAATACTTACTATAAGGATTTCAAAAAACAAAATATAAACCTTGGATCTCGGTCTGATTTTATTAAAATTGGTATGCCATGCCTTTTTACCACTTCTTGGATATTGATTTTTGACAATTCTTCCACCATATTAGATTCATAAATAGGGATGTAATGGATTGAATTTCTGATTTGATCCACTATCACCCATATGGAATCATGTTTATGAACCATCCTTGGTAGACTTGTTACAAAATCCATAGTTATCTTCTCCCATTTCCACATGGGAATTCGTAAAGATTGTAGTATACCTGTTGGTCGTTGGTACTCTACCTTAACCTGGTGACAGGTGAGGCATCTTAAAATGAACTCAACCACTTTTCTTTTTCATGCTATCCCACCAAAATTGTTCATTCATTTCCTTATAAATATTTTTTATTCCATGATGAACAACCCATATTGAATGGTGGTAAGTATGAAGAAGTTGTTCCTGACAAGCCAAAGGTATGACCATCCAATCTTGAAACCATGAAAGTGCTCTTCTATCAAACTTCCATACCTCAATGGTATCTATTTCATTGATTGCTAACCTCATATCAACACATTCAGAATTAGATTTTTGTGCCTCTTTAACCTTCTCAACCAAATCAGGAACAAAAGAAACTGGAAATAAAACCACAACACTACCTCAGTCTTCAAAATACAAGTGCATGTCAGCTAACACTGACATTAGATACCATTAATTCAAAGCCTCTTTCACTAACTTTCTATATGAATTTCTGATTAATGCATCCACTACAGAGTTTCCATTACCCTATGTATATATTAAATCAAAGTTAGACATTTGAAGATACTCTATCAATATTCTTTATCTCATATTCAAATATCTTTGCGTGAAAATGTGTTTCAAGATCTTATGATCTATAAACACCATAAATTGTTTCACCAAAGAGGTGATGCCAAGTCTTCAAAGAATGGACCACAGTAGCTAATTCCAAACTGTCTGTTGGGTAGTTCTTCTCATGAAACTATAATTGTCGTGAGCTATAAGTAACAACATGATCTCCCTGCATGAGAACACATCCCAACCCATATCCTAAATCATAAAAATACACCACATAACCTTGTCTTAATTCTATAAATATCAAGATTAGTGCTGATGTAAGGAGAACTTTAATATCTTGAAAATATTTTTGACATTTATCATTCCATTGGAATAGAACATTTTTCCTTGTCAAAGCTATCACTGGTGAATATAGTCATGAAAATTCATGAAAAAAATTTGGTAATAACCAACAAGTCCAAGGAAATTGTGTATCTCAAAGACATTCTTTGGCGGTTTCCAAGAGATCACAACCACTATCTTTTCTAGATCTTCAAAAACACCTTTTTTAGATATAACATGTCCAAGTAAGCATACCTCTTTAAAAAAAATCACACTTTGAAAGTTTTACATATAAATAATGATCCCACAAGATACCCAACACTATCTCCAAGTGTTGTTCATGCTCAACATTTGTCCTAGAATACACTAGTATTTCATCCACAAACACCACCACAAAAGAATCCATATACCTTTGAAATATTCAATTCATCAATTCCATAAAGACAGCTAGTACATTCATAATACCAAAAGGCATTGCCACATACTCATAATGGTCATATCTACTACTGAAAGCTATCTTCAGAATATCCTCATTCTGAACCCATAGTTGGTGATATCCTGAACGAAATTCAATTTTAAAGAACCACTAGTATCCTCTCGATTGATCAAATAGGTCATCAATGCATGGAAGAGGATATCGATTCTTTATCAAAAATTAATTAAGCTTATGATAATACACACAAAGTATAAGAGTTTCATCCACCTTTTCACAAACAAAATTGGTGCTACCTAAGGAGATGTACTAGGCTGAATGAACCCTTTGCTTTCCAAATCTTCCAACTAGACTTTCAAATACCTTAATTCTATTGGTTTCATCTGATAATATGGAATTGAGATAGGACTAGTCCTTTTTTAGATATAAATCATAAATTCCACTTACCTTTTGGGTAGAAAACCTAAGAAATTATCGGGAAAACATCAGGAAACTAATTAAAAATTATTGTAAAACTGATATTCTCAATATTATCCACAAATTCCATGTTCAAGGATGCTAACTAGTATGAAATATTTCCCACTACTAGTTCCAAAAATCATTCCCCACTTACCTTTACATTTTGATCTCCTCTAAATATATTCCCGACGCCATCATCAATCATAAAACTAGACCTTCGGGTATAATAATTGATTTGAGATTTGAACATTGTCAACCAATTCATACCTAGGATTAATTCATATACATACATCTCAAGAATAGAGAAATCCAAAATTAATTCAGCCCCATAAATATTTATATAACATTATTTTCACATAAATTCTCAACATTATCTTTGTCCAAGAGGAGTTTGAAGTTTCAAAACATAAGGAATTATCTCAACATGAAAACCCAGAAGATCAAAAGTACGAGAAACAAGAAATGAATTGGATGTACCCATATAGAGTAAAGCATGAATAAGGGTAGAATTCAAAGAATTGTACCTCTCACCATTAAAGGTCATGATTGATCATCCATGATCACTTTCTCAAATCCATATAATTGCTTACTCAATGCACTTTGGCCTTTTTTACTGTTGAAATAGTGGGTGCCCTAGACCCAACTATTTAGTGCTTTTAATTACCATATCGTGTATAAAGTAATCTATGCATGATGTCATCTTACCATTATAGTATATAATTTTTTGTGTCTACTATTGAAATGGTAATTTCCAAAGATTAATTTTCGTATCGAAAGGTTATAGTAGTTCTCAGGCTATAATGAGAACCTCTAGATTCTATGACATTAATCTTAAATATATATGTTCTATGGTCTAGATACATCTTACTAATTGGACATAGTAGATGTCTGACCATCAGGTGTTGGGGGCTCATAAGCATTGAGACTTCTTCTCATGAAGTTCACACTTGGTGATCTCTAGAAGTGAGATCATGAGGACTGGCCTGCTAATAGGAACACCACATGTTTTGGGTGTCATTGGATGTTCCTATATATGATCATGTGTAATGGTCTCCTGACTTGAGATCATTACCAATGTATGTCATTTGATTGCATACTTTTATTCAAGATGAAAAGCATGGCAATTAAGTCGTGATGAGGTAGTTTGTATCAGGTGCGTCATTGGTGGCATGATATTGGTTGAATGGTCAAGAAAGGATTTGTCACTTCCAGGTTATGGAAGTAATATATCTCAGGCCATGTTGATATGGATGGAAATACCTTTATAAGACCATGGCCATGGAAGTTAAGGGTAAATCCATCTAGTTAAATCAACAAACTATAAAGCAATAAAAGGGTGACGACACATGAGTGTGTCCTGCTTTATGAGATATTACAGACAAATAGATTATATTACACAGTGCGTGTTCGTAGGTTGGTTGTCGCTGCTGTGACAATCCTTATTTCTTTAGGGGCCATGATGGGTTGCTAAATCCCGCTCTTGTTCTGTGGATACTATTCACGGTTGTCGAAATAAGGGCCTAGAGGGTCACAAACAATATCGTATTCAAGAATATGCCCTATTTAGTTGAATAGGAGTGTTGGACATGGCGGGCCCCGCCATAGGGGTCTGAGATTTGTCCAAAGTTAAACGATAACCAATACAATAAATAAATTCATATTATTCGAGTTTAGAATAATGAGTATTCAATTTATTTACTAAATGTATTTACGAGTTTTAAGTAAATACATGAAAAATATTAATTGACGAATATTAAATTATTCTAGGTTCAATTAATATTTATGGGAGCGACGAGTCAAGTTAATGACTCAATTATTATCACGTAATATATTTTAATATATTACAAGTAAATGATAATAATATTTCTGACTCAGTTTAGTAGTCATAAATGTCATTGATGGTGCGTTAAGTATTCGGGGCCGACGAGGCGATACCGAGTATTTTAATTGTGCACTATAAATAGAAGAGGAGGGGCTTTTGCCAAATACTATTCATGGGTATTCTCTCTCCTCTTCTCTCTCCCATGATCTAGAGAGAGATGCTCTGGATCCAAGGAGCTTGAATGGAGCTCTCTCACGAGCATCGCTAGCGATATGATGCGGTGGTCGTTGGAGCGTCGAAGGCATCTTCGCAAATCCGCGCTAGCACCCGGATTACGACGAATGGTGATCCCGTGGATTCCTTGAAGTGCGTGTGGACGATCTAGAGGAATTCAACTTCGGATTCTTCGAGCAGCGATTGCCAATGACAAGAAAATGTCATGCGTGGCTTCGGATTTAAACCATGTATTTTATGGTTTAATTTTGTGCTTAACACTCTTCACGTGAGATCCTTGGATTTAATCGGGCTGCTCTGCACCGACGTCGACAAGTTTACGTCAATCGTCGGTGGAATTTTTTTAAAAAAAACCCACCTGTTTGGGGCTTCTGCTGCATGCTCGGTTCCAAAAAGTGGTATCAAAGGGATGCGTGTTGATTTTAATCCAAGAAAAATTAAATTTGCATTAATTCTTGAAAAGGGCGTCGATATGGTCCCAATGCCGCAAACCGTGTGTTAATCCGACTTCGGATGACCATTTTATGGTCATCCAAAGTTTTAATTCAGATTTAACATTGGTAAATACATATGAGGTTTTAGATCTATGAACCTCAATTTAATCCGTTGAGTTTTCATAATAATTATTATTATTATAATTTCATTATAATAATAATAGTTCTATTATAATAATAATTTGATTATTATAATAATTTTGTCATAATAATATTTTAATATTATAACATTATTATTGTTTTTTAAACCTATATAGGGTTAGGAAAATTTAAAATAAATAAAAGGAGATGACTCAACTTTGTGGGTCAAGTCATCAAAATAAATAAAAATGGGAGGAAGACCTTATTTTAGGTCTTATTAAAAAAAAGTGTTGGAGTAGACTTGCAAAAGAAAGTTTAAATGAAAATTAATTAAAAAAAGGAAGGGGACGACGGCCTATAGCACACCACCCGACCATCTCCTCCTTCCTCGCGCAGCAGCAGCGCACACCCTCAAGCGGTGGCCCGCCTCTGGCCAATCTCAGTTGGGTCCTCTCCCATGCACGGATTTGTTGCCTCCTCCCTGTAGTCTTCCCCGCAGCGCCTCCTGCTTCTGGGTCGCCTCACCCGACGACACCCTGGCACTCCAGTCTGTCGGTTGGCCTCCCTCCCTCATGGAGAGGAGTTGCAGCACGCAACACCATAGCATAGCACCCAGGGACCCCAGGCACTGCCTCTCTTCTGCGCTAGGCAGAGGGCCCGCACACCATCACCTGCAGCCCCTCCTCCCGTCCAGGCTTCTCCTCAAGCCACTTGCCACAGCCATCCAGCACCGAATCTGGCCACCGCCCTACAGGAGCCAACAGCTCTGAGGCCTCCCTCTTCCTTCTTAGAAGCAAGTCGCTCCTCCCCATGGAGCCCCAGCCATCCACACCTGGTCTCCCTCCCACGGAAATGCATCGGCCAGCCCTCTCCCCATGCAACAGGTGCAGGTAGCACCCTCCAGCCTTGACTGACTCCTCCAGTCCCTCTTGTTGGTCTCCCTCCTGCTCCCCTGGTCCCCACGCACCAAACCAGCCCACTTCACCATGGACCTGCCTCGTCCCGGCCATCGCCCGGTCCTCCTAACGGGCAGTTAATTTGTTCTACCCCATAATAAGTTCGGGTGGGTCGGCCTAGCCCAGAATGACCCTACATGGGGTCATAACAGCCCAAACTGGGCCTGTGCGGGTTCGCCCCGACCCACACAGGCCCTGCCCAAAGTTTAATGGGCCCGGGTGAATTAATTTAATCAAAAATTAATGCGTATATGTCTGATCATGAGCTGAGACCGACCAATGCATGTTTGGTACATTTTTTAATTATTTATTTAATTATTTATTTATTGCAATGTTTTTGTAATAATTAGTTTAATTAAATAAAAAGGTGATCTATGTATCATCTCAGAGTTGTTATATGTATAAGGGCCTACACACCCATTCTCAAAGTTGTACATTTTTTACTCGAGACCCCCTCGCCTGCGTGCGAGTACTATTGTATAATGACATGATGACAAATGATGTACTTCGCACCAAGTGATAGCGATGCACCAGACAGAAGTTGGTTGCATTGGATGAGCAGACATTTCTATTCAAGTTTCAAGCCACGCAACTAAAGGTACTTACCACTAGGGTTGCAGTTAGTCTGTTATTCACTCAATGAATCAACTATTAGAACTGGCTCATGATCAGGTGTTCATTTTATTTCTGCATGGTTTATTATTTTTGTGCATGTTTAATTTATTACGCGATCATATAGTATAATAATAAACAAGCATGCAAGATAAAATGAACATGTGAAGCGATGAAATTTCTATTTCTTACACGGTCAGTTGTGAGTGCGGTCACATAGTACGTGCTTATAAAAATAGAAAATGATTTCTTTCGTCACACTAAAAAATAATAAAACCCTCAAAGAAATATGAAGTCTAAACAGCCTTCTATCATTCAAATTTGGACAAAACCTGCTGTTTGAGGTGTCGGTCATGCCTTAGCTGAGGGTGCCTCTTACTACTGGGGAGTCCTTATAAGAATGATGGGTCGACTTAACTAAAGTTCTAGTAAGGATTAGCCATAGCTAACTTGCTATCATTTTATAGGCAAGTGTTGATTAAATCAAATTTTGATTTTAAGAAGCTGGGACTTCACTCAACAGATCAAGGAACCGCAAGTTAAATCGGTCGGCCAGCCAAAAGCCTACCTAGAACCCTCCAAGTAGTGGCATAGCCTTAGCTTGTAGACTATGAGGGGTGGTTCTGGGATCCTTGCCACTAGAATACTCAAGCGATATAGTATTTTGATTCTAGCACAGAGGGTTCCTAGAATCCGATAAAATAGTGGGATACATAAAATGATTTAAGTAATTATTCAAAATGTCTAAACCGGTAATCCAAATAAAAGGCACTTATCTGCTAAAATTTATTTTTGTAGAAAAATGACAAGTTATACCACAAGATTAAAACTGCAATATTGTAATGGACAAAATAAATGTCCACAGTGACATGAGTATCCATGAATAGTACAAGTGTGTGTGCATAGTACTATGATATAAGAAACTCAAGGTGTCAGTGTCCCCAACACTATTTAACTACCTCAAGAAGCGAGGGTGGAAAATAATTACCGAAGACTAATGTACAAAGCATATGATAGTTATATCATCATGATTTCATCAACGTCCAGTGTCAGTTGCGGTCGCTACACCAGGACATAGATGATATAACATAAAGTCTCATCTCTGATAAGTTTGCAAGGAGAAAGTGAAGCAATGATATGAATAAGGCGATGTACACCGGTATATGAAAATTGAAAGATCGGTCATAATCTTTAAATATCATTTTCACCACATTACTCAAGTCTCTTTTTAAGTTAAAAAACGAACAAGTATTGAGTAAACGCTTCATTACCAATGTAGGTAAGGTTCTCCAAGTGAATAAGAATAAAAGACAATTAAGCTTTAATTCTTATGGCGGATAAATTGAAAGATGATGTGAAAAGGTCAAAGGCATTTAATTCCAATGAAATATTCATGACATACTTCAATTAATGAGGTATTAACATAGTTTATTTGTATTTCATATTATAAAATAATTCTATGGAAGTTTAGAAGCAATAAACTGATTTAAAGAAGCAATTTTTTGCTTCTACATCAGGCATATTCATCAATGTAATGTTTCCTTTTACTACTTGGGTATTTAATACTATATGATTTTTTACATATGTGTATTTAAATACAATAACCAAGTAAGTATAGAAACATTACTAGTAGTCAGGTGTATTCTTCAAGTGGCTGTGAAAGGGTGATACCTAGGTCAGTGGTGAGAAGTACATGACTTCTTTAATTTCCAAGTGAAAGATTCATGTTGAACTATTGTTGAGTATAACCACAAACATTAATCTCATGTGTCCTTGGATGCAAGGAGACATTATTTCAGTTTCTGCAATGAATTTTGTTTTTGGTAAACTCAATCACTAGTTCAGTAATACATGAATCATAAGAAATTAGTGATGAATATAAATGTAAGACTTATACCCAGTTGTGACAGGATAATTCTTTGTCAAGTAATACTAAAAATGGACGTCATGAATATACCAAGTATGCTATTTAGGCTCGGCACAACTAAATACTTTTGGTATTATCAATTTCTTTAGTTTGTAAAAAGGATCCTTCAGAAATAAAGGTACGGCACAAAGATTTTGGAAATAGTTCAACACAAAAGTGTAAACTATTCCAAGTATAAGCTAGAGGTATATATACTTCATAAGATTCTTTTAAGTAATTAAGGAATATCAAACTGAAGTATTTTCATGGTCAGGAGATATGATTTGCTTCGGGTTGGGATACCGAAGAATATATCAACCAAGCATTCATCAATCATGATAATGTAGCGTGGAGCAATTCCTAAATGCACATTACCTTATCGACATCACGACATTGATGTTAATGGGGGGTATTGATGATGATGTCTTACATATCAACATTGATCAACAAAATGTAGCATGGAGTAATTCCTAAACGCACATTTTATACATCAAAGTATTGATGTAAGTAATATCAATGTTGGAACTAGCAGAAACTTACATTATATTTCATGAAATGATTTGAAAATAACAGCAATATCCCACAACCATATGCCAACTATAATGACAAATGGATATCATACGAGTCATAGTATGATGTAAACCCATAATTTCATAAGAACATGTGTTTGGATGAAAAGAGTTTGTTAGGACATAAACAAACTTGCGTCAAGACAAACACATTTTTCATTTAGTGTAATAATCCTAATAGTTGTTTAGGATGTTACATAAATCCCTAAGATAGAATAGTAGGTAGTCAAGCAATAGACTACACTTCTATATAAGGGTGCACATCTCTATTAGAGATAGTGGGGGCTATATTGACTTGTGTTGAGTCAATGCTTAAAATGCACAAGTAGTTGGCATAGGATCTAGTTCCACAAGTGCATGTGGAACAATGTATGTTTCGGAGACACATACTGCGTAGGAAGAATAAAACCATGGTGATGGTTTTTATATTCACCGCGGTTGGTGATCTATTATTCAAAGTGAATAATATTTCCTACAAGTAAGCAGTATATGGAAATTAGCTAAAATTGATAAGACCAACTAAAATTCAATTAATGGATTCCATGTATCAAAGTGAAAAGGGGGGTTTTTTTAATACTGCAGTGGGTATTCAAGTGATTTGATACATGGATGGTACAAGTGTAGTACCAATAACGTTCGATTGGTTTCACCAAGTCGTTATGCCCAAATCCGTTAGAATTTTACTTATTATATCTAATATATATGATCAATTTATTTAGCATTGGATGTCATGGCCACCAATTGTGGATGGTGTCTATACGACGCAACCAGAAAGGGACGGTCACATCACAGAATGCTAATAAAGGTTGAAAGTTACTAAAATCCGATTTATGATTAAATTAAGAGTCGTGATCATAGTATATACATTTAAAACAAATTTTTTCCATGTGTCTAACAGAGGTTAGTGGGAGCACTAAGGTTTTCCAATAAGAAATATGTTCGGTAATATATGGAAAGTAGACATTGGTCGGACAGTTAGTTAAGACCAAAATGAAATTTATTCTCTTATGATTGACTTAAAGTAGCAACCTAAGTTATAGAGAACAAGATCTACTGAGGTAGATCTATAGGTTTCTTGGTCCTGGTCAATTGTGCGTATAGTGACATTGTATTGAAAAATACAAGTTGGAACAATTCAAGAGATGAATTTTTTCCTATGTCACATGGCATAATCTCTTCATGCTGACCCATACATGACATGGGAAGAGATAAATGTGGTGATTTGAAATCCATACATTGGAGAAATGGATCAATCACACATGCCAAGATATGTACAAGAACCGATATTTCCAAGGTATATTTTACAATAGGAAAATATCATTTATATCCAGGAGCACTTCAAGGGATGCAATTAGAACAATCTAACTGTACTTCGGCAAGTACAAAAGATATATACATGGTAAGTGGAGAAGAAAGGATACTAGTTTTGGGAGATATGAACTAGTCTTCCATTGATCAATGTGATCTGGTATTGCAGTTAGGCTAAAGGTGATGAGCGAGTCAAGATCATATCAGCCTGTGGTGGCTATACCTACAAGACCGATTACATTGCAGCTTCTAAGATATCTAAGAAGTAGTTAAATGAAATGATTTGTTCCAGTTCTTGGAATCACACCTGGTGAGAAAATTATTATCATAATGTAGATTATGATATTCTTACTAGCCAAGATTTCAAGTTATGACAGTGGAAAACAAGGTATATACTCATGATACCATATCTTGGGAAGTTTTACTCAATGAGATAAGGTCGCAATAGCAAAATAGCCATGCGGCGGAACCGTGGTGGACCCAGTAGCTAAAGCCACTACTCAGCAGAAACATGATGTTCATCATGTGGGTAGCTAACACGTTTGGTTAGCAAGTTGGCTCTAGTGTAAGTGGGACTGTTGAAATAGTGGGTGCCCTAGACCCAACTATTTAGTGCTTTTGATTACCATATTGTGTATACAGTAAGCTATGCATGATGTCATCTTACCATTATAGTGTAGAATTTTCTACGTCTACTATTTAAATGGTAATGTCCAAAGATTAATTGTCGTATCGAAAGGTTATAGCAGTTCCCAGGCTATAATGAGAACCTCTAGATTTTATGAAATTAATCTTAAATATATATGTTCTATGGTCTAGATACATTTTACTAATTGGACATGGTAGATTTCTAACCATCAGGTGCTGGGGGATCATAAGCATTGAGACTTCTTCTCATGAAGTTCGCACTTGGTGATCTCTAGTAGTGAGATTATGAGGATTGACTCGCCAATAGGAACACCACATGTTTCGGGTGTCATTGGATGTTCCTATCTACGATCATGTTTAATGGTCTCATGACTTGAGATCATTACCAATGTATGCCATTTGGTTGTGTACTTTGATTCAAGATGAAAACCATGGCAATGAAGTCATGGTGAGTTAGTTTGTATCAGGTGCATAATTGGTGGCATGACATTGGTTGAATGTCAAGAAAGGATTTGTCGCTTCCGGGTTATGGAAGTAATATATCTCAGGCCATGTTGATATGGATGGAAATACCTTTATAAGACCATGGCCATGTCAGTCAAGGGTAAATCCATCCAGTTAAATCAATAAACTATAAATCAATAAAAGGGCGATGACACATGAGTGCATCCTACTTTATGAGATATTACAGACAAAGAGATTATATTACACATTGTGTGTTCGTAGGTTGGTTGTCGCTGCTGTGACAATCCTTATTTCTTCAGGGGCCATGATGGGTTGCTAGATCTCACTCTTGGTCTGTGGATACTATTCACAACTATCGAAATAAGGGTTTAGAGGGTCACACACAATAGCGTATTCAAGAATCTTCCCTATTCAGTTGAATATGAGTTTTTGACATGGCGGGCCCCGCCATAGGGGTCCATGATTTTTCCAAAGTTAAACGATAACCAATGAAATAAATATATTCATATTATTATAGTTTAGAATAATGAGTATTCAATTTATTTATTAAATGTATTTATGAGTTTTAAGTAAATACATGAAAAATATTAATTGACGAATATTAAATTATTCTAGGTTCAATTAATATTTATGGGAGCAATGAGTTGAGTTAATGACTCAATTATTATCACGTAATATATTTTAATATATTATAAGTAAATGATAATAATATTTATGACTCAGTTTAGTAGTCATAAATGTCATTGATAGTGCATTAAGTATTCGGGGCCGGCGAGGCGATACCGGGTATTTTAATTGTGCACTATAAATAGAAGAGGAGGGGATTTTGCCAAATACTATTCATGGGGCTTCTCTCTCCAATTCTCTCTCCCATGATCTAGAGAGAGATGCTCTGGATCCAAGGATCTCGGATGGAGCTCTCTCTCGGGCATCGCTAGCGATGCGATGCGGTGGTTGTTGGAGCGTCGAAGGCATCATCGCAAATCCACGCTAGCACCCAGATTGCGATGAACGGCACTCCCACAAATTCTTTGAAGCACGTGTGGATGATCTAGAGGAATTCGACTTCGGATTCTTTGAGCAGTGATTTCCAACAACGAGCAGACGTTGTGCATGGATTTGGATTTAAACTAGGTATTTTACGGTTTAATTTTGTGCTTAAAACTCTTCACGCGAGATCCCCAGATTTAATCGGGCTGCTATGCACCAACGTCGACAAGTTTACGTCGATCGTCGATGGAATTTTTTTTTTAAACCCACCTATTTGGGGCTTCTGTTGCACGTCCTGTTCCAACAGTTACCCTATTGAGATTTAATTAATTTAGGAGTCATGGTATTCCTAGAATCTTCATGGCTTGCATGGTTTTTTTGATGAGAGCTATTTTACTGCACCCATCCCATCAAAGCATACGATTCCTGAGAAGCATGAGATGTGTCTCTAGAACTCGACCTTGGAGAACTACAACAATAACATTAAATATGTCCCATCATTTTGTAATTTTGAAATGCTCTAGGAGGTTTTGTATAATCTCTCTTCATGTGGTCGAGAGAACCACATTTAAAACAATCGAGTTTACCCTTTGGTTTAGGAGGAAGGTTCACTGATCCCGCCATCTGATTATGAGTCATACCACCACCTTGGAAATAGGTTTCCCTCTTTTACTTATTCCTAGTATTAGAGTTCCCACCATTTCCCATAGGTATCAACATGCTTCCTTCACCCATGTTTCCTGAGATAACCCTTTCTACCATCATTTCTCTATTGACCATCTTTTTATAATCTAATAAACAAAGCATGGAAACCTTCGATAGAATCTTTGGCCTCAACCCCGATTCAAAAATGTGTGCCTTCAAGGATACACTTCTAGAAAATTCTAGTGAAAAGTGTACTAAATTCATAAATTTGGCCACATACTCTATCACTGTGAGGTTCTCTTGCTTAAAATTTAAGAAGTATGTTGTTCTTGAAATCTAAAAAGTATGAGGATAGAATTGTTTGTTAAACAATTATTAAAAATCCTCACATGTCATGCCTTGGTCTGATTCAGCCCGAACTGCTAAATCCCACCATTGGCATTTCAGATCTTCCAGTATGTATGTTGCCAACTTCACCTTTAGGTTAACTAGTGTGCCAAGGAAATCAAATATTTTATTCATTATATTTATCCCCACTTCTAATTTTTATAGTTTTGAATCACCCTGAAATATGGGTGGATTATAATTTTGGAACTAAACCAAATGATACGCTTTCCTTTATTTATCCCTTTTTTTCCCTCTATCCACGGCCTGAAAATATTAGACAATACTCTATACCAATTATCGGTTCACCTGTGGCTTATGTGCAACCACATTCTCAACAGCCTCTTCTGATTGGTTTCTATGATGCTAACCTGGTGCAATTCTCTATAACCAAAATAAACTCTATTTAGTCTCACTCTCTAAAAACTAAAGGATTAGAAATTTCAAATTTACCACATCAAACATATCAAAACAAGTCTTTTCATAATTAAAGGATTTCCTCTTTCAAACCATTTTTGAAAATTCCACCATGTTTTTTGAAAATCAAACCATTTTCAACTATTTTCAAAAATCAAAACTTTTTCACCAAATTATTAATCATTATACAAAATGAATTATTCACTCCAAGTGGGAAGTGATTACTATCAATTCATTTCATGTTCTTCTCATCAGCTAAACCCATTACGATGAGGTTGCAAATCCAAGAAGTGTATCAAAACACTCATTCACCCAACTCCCTAGTAACTTGGAGTTCAGAATAAATAGGTTATCTATGTCTTTTATGCTCCACATTTCATGTTATTAAAATCCTACCCCTTTATAAAATCCCAATAGAAAAATTGAAACTAATCTTATATCAATGATCGAACAAACTAACACCATTTGTAACATCTTGCCCCACCTCATTAGCTTGGGAAGAGGTGGAGGTTTTACTAGGCCTTAGGTGACATCCCCAAGACACCAAAGGCTAGAAATAAATACCAAGGGTCTCATAAAAAATTGAGGGATGATTTTACCTTTGAAAATAAAACAAGCAGAATAATATAACCATAACAACCAAACCTATAAATGATGCATGATTACAAAGTACAATCCAATACAAAACCAAACCAAAATATAATATTAGATTAAAAGTAGAATCAAAGTGACATAATCAAAATAACCAATAGATTAAAGAACACAAAGACACTAAATTCACCAACCAGAAACTCCTAATTATCTCCAAACTCTAAATCTATATACCCAGTTCAAGTTATCAAGAAGTATCATTAAATAATTGGGATACCTTGCCTTTACCTATGTATTAATATATAATATCTTCAAATGCACCATAGTTCCCCATTAGGGGTGAATATAAAACTTAGTAGTTTCCCCCCAATGAATTCATAACTCACACAACTACAATAAAAATTGTTAGAATTTTTATATAAGATAGTTTAAAATAAATTTAAATCGATTTATATCAAAACCAAGCCATTTTCTAACCCAAAACTGTTTTCCATGGAAAGTAATCAATCCAGACTTTAAACCCAATTTTCAAGGAATACATCATAAAGGTATTTGAAACATTTCTTAATTTGTGATTTAGAATATTCTATTACATTTCCAAATAAATCCACAACACACACACACACAAGTTTAGTATTACCATTGATGGTGGAACTCCACGTCCTTACTTTATCCCTTTGATGGTGGTACTTCACAACAATTATTCATCCCATTCAACTAATGCCCAAATGTTATTCCCAAATCATATAAACCCATTTCAAAAAAATCATTTCAACAAATACTTTACTTTCATTAAACCAACCATAATTTTAAAATCACCATTTTAAAATTATAAACAATGGGTTTTTCCAAAAATTCATCCAATTCCCATGATTTCTAAAACCACAATTCAAATATGAATTTTCATCAAATAAAACCATGATTTTCATAAAAAATTTAATCAATTTAATTAATTTATAATCAATTATTCAAGTTCTAATAAAGAGGATTTGAGAGAGAAGCCACCTACCTCTTAAACTTAGGCAAAAATGAAGAACGACACAAACACTTCAAAAACCCAGCTTGAAACTCCTAAATCCAACCTTAGATCTTGTTACCTTCAATCAAAATAATCATACATAATCATTATTATAATTAAATATAATATATATATCCTAAATTATTAAATCTATGATTCCAAGAGAGATAAGAAGAAGAGATCCAAGGAAACCGATGAAAAACAAGCACTTATCAAAGAATCTGGCCCTCCAATGCACTTAGATTCACTTAGGATTCACTACCAGATCGAAAGTAATTGTATCCATATCTTTAGAAGGAATAAAAATTTGTGTTGTGTTCTGATTAGTGGTAATGAGTGGTTTATGAGGTAAATCAGATTAGATCCATGATTTTCATATCTAAAATTTAATGGTGCATAGTTAGGGCGCACTATTAGGAAACCCATGTGCTAACTGTGCATGATCCACTACCTCAAACCACACCTCACTTGGTTAGAACATATGGTTAGACAAACTATGTTCCAACCATGCTATTCCCCATTGTCCATCATTACATGGCTTTCCCTGGGTATCCACACGGTCTGGTCAAACTATGTGTCTAATTATACGCCTACTTAGTGACCACTGTTTTAGTTGCATGATTTTTTGGAGGTGTTTTACGGTTTCTATTAAACATTCTCAAATCATGAACCTCTATAAAACCTCCCAAAAACATGTTAAATCTCCTTCGAAACTTCTAAAATAGAACCCAGTCACTTTATATACTTAAAATACATAAATAAAGTATCGAGAACCTAAAATGGGGGGTGTTACACCCACATATTCTTATCTCTCACATAAAATGAATCAACAGATGAAATATTATATCAAAAAATGATGGTAGAAAATACATTTATAATTGAAAAATTATAAGGGTATCTTTACTCACCATCATATCTAACAGATTTGGATCTATGAATTTTTTACAAATGGAATTTGAAAAAGTACCACAACTTGCTAATAGACTTTCTGACATGTATCAACAATATTTCATGCAATGAAACCAATATCAGTTGTTTCATTGATGCATTAAAGTCATGATATTTCATACCTATTAACTTTAAAACCTTAAATGACACCAAATTTTTCACATTTGAAGAAAACCTAATAAGTACTTTAATACCATGAAAACATTGAGAAAAAATTATCTTCTCGCGCTTGATTAATGTGTGACAAGCCAGAGGAAAATATATTTTGTTTCCTTTTATAGTGGGAGTTAACTCCAGATACATTCCCATGATTATTAAGTATAGTCTTGTATATAATCTTTTTTTTATTACCTTTTGTTTAGGATATTTCCAATCAAATTGGCACAAATTTTTTTTCTTAGCATACATAATATCATTTTTATTTTACATATAAAATTTTCTAATTAGTTATCTCAAATAAAATGGAGGGTTTATTCCATGTATTTTTTTCAACTAGAACTTCCTTTCTTTACAAATTTGACATCGATGTTTTTCAGCTTGTCACAATATTCTTCAACTGATAATGGTTATGGGGTAAAATTATACTCTTGTAAACTGTAAAATTCCTATTTTCTAAGATAAGGATGATCCATTCACAAAAATATCTAATGTCCCATGTATATTGTCTTTCTTCTATTCTGATATTAATTATATAAATCCCCTCTTTTCAAACTAGATAAGTTTTATATCCCTTAACATTATATCCAAATATGTTTCCATATGTAATCAAGTTGTGTATAGTGACCATTATCATAACATGCAAAATAAAATACTCTTTATTGTATGCATAAAATACCATAACACATATATCCTATATAAATTTAAAATAATCAATAAATGGTGATAGATAAACATAAATATCATTTCCATGATGTTTTGGTTTAGAAATCACTAAGCTCGTTGTCACATATTTACTATCCATACATATTTGTGGGGGAAATTTATATATAACTAGCATAATAGTCCACAAACTATATTAGAGATTGAGGCTTCGATATGGATTAATTCCATCTTTGCACAGTCTTATTCTAATATTTAACGTCATTTCCAAAATTTGGAAATTTGTGATCAGATCTCTTTCATTGTGGTGAATCAGTAGGGTGACATAGGTTTCCATAATAGATGCACTCATATGTATGTCATATTAGAATCTTAGTATTATTTGAATTTGAAAATATACACTTCAATTGAGGAATTATTGAAAGATTCCAAATCTCTTTAGTGGGAGTTTTGGTGCATGTTCTTGAGAATGAATCATAGTTGGATTTTTCATCCATTTTATATCATGATGTCTCGCATTCAGAACATTCTAATGTACTTTCATATTCCTTCCTATACAGCACACATTTGTTAGAGAAAGAATGTATCTTTTTATACCTCAATCCCATTGGGAATAATATTGTTTTACCTCATAATTGGAAGCATGAAACCATTACCTTTAGGATGTAGCTATTTTAAAAGTTTAAGCAATTTAGTGAAACTTTTATTACTCCATCAATTTATTACATTCATGTTAACTAATCTCATTCATTCTAATAACACTATAAATTTAGTGTGGTCTAATAATAGTGGTTTATTAGCATCTTCATATAGTCCTTCAACACTTGTTTTTTTTAAAGGTTTAAATGCCTACATCATGAATTAATTCTTCACGGTGACCCTCTATCTCACACTAAACATCTTCATCATCATTAGATATTGAATTTTTGTTATTTCACCATGAAATATCTAGTGTGTATAATTATGATTAAAACCATAGAAGATTAGATGATATTTGATTTATTTATACCCTAATTTTCTCATATTCAAACAATTCATGCATGAATAGAAAATCATATCTTTGTTTCCAAGATTTGTTTTTGCAAATTCTAAGAAATTTTCAACCCATTTCTCATATTCTTTGCTAGTTATTCATGAATTTATCCAATTACAGTCCATTAATCACCAAAATTCACAATATAAAATATGAATATATTAAAACTTATAAACATTTAAATATACATATATAACATATAAGAGTATAAATATATAAACATGAATAAATTCTTAACAAATAATTTATATCCGGAAAACAATTTATAATAGAAAAACAATTGTCATCTAGAAGACAATTTATAACCAAAATAAAGAATAATGAAAAAAACTTTATAACTAAAAAAATTAAGAACAAAATGAATTTAACCATAAAAAATTATAACAACAAAAAATATATAAATACAAACAATTATGAATACAAAAATTTATAACCAAAAAAAATTATGTCCATAATTTATAATCATAAAAAATTTATAATCACAAAAAAATCTTAAACTAATTATAACAACAAAAATGTATAATTGAAAATGATATACATTCAAACAAATGAATGGTTTAATGCAATTTATAACAAAAATATAATTAACTAATCTTATGAAAGGTAAAAAACTAATTTACAAAATATGGTGGTCAATGATGAAAAATAGACATTTAAGTCTGGTGAATGCACTCAAGGGTGGTGGAAGTAGGATGAATGATGCAAAATTGAGGAGAAATGTTTGAAAAAATGAAGTAGAAAATTGATCAAACAAAATAGTTAGAGTGCGGTTGTGAATTGATAATATTAAGGTTTTAGTGGATGAAATAAAATTGAGGGCCATGAAATAAGGATAAATGATGGAAGATTGAGGAGAAAGAATGCAAACAGAAGTATGAAAATTGAATGAAAGTAAAAATTGAGCATGAGTGGGTTGTGGTCTTGAGTTGAGAGGATGATGGTTTCAAAAATACCACATTGAAAAAATGAGGAGAATACCATGAGAATTAGATTTTTTTTTTAAAGCTTTTAACATAATTTTTAGAAAGAACCGATGTTAAAAGTATTCTTGTGTCACTTTTAACATCAGTTATTCCAAAAATAATGTTAAAACTCTGATGATAAATCATCTTTTTCTACTATTGATTCAGGATATTGGACCTAAATCCCAAATGAAGAGAATAATTATAATAATATCTATATAAACATAAGATAATATCTATCTGCAGTCTCATCGACAACCTCCAACCAAGTCCAAAATAATACAATCCATTAACATGACTCGTTAGGAACAACATAGGATCCAACCTTGTGTCATAATACTAAAATATGGTAACCTAGGATCTCAATCCTAGAACATTGTCTAATGGTGAACCTATAAACCCAAATCCAACACTAGAAAGTGCTCAACTACATAAATACTACACTCATCTCAGTTACCCAATCACAAACCTAAGGATTTCCCATGAGGAACTCCTCAAATTCCAAGACCAAACATATGCCTACCATCACATGTAAACCTCAAAAGACATAAAAAATCAACAAGGCATGTAAAAACCCATCATAATTAATTCCTCTCCAAACAAGAGTGGAGGAAGCATCCAAATAATGCACTGATCAACAATAATCACCTCAAAATTCAATCAGATTTCAACTCATCAAGCATAAATCCCAAAATACATGATTACCAAAGTGTTATACATGCCTGAGACTCCCCCTTAACCACTTCATAATAAAACCTTAAGAAAATCGGACAAAAACTGATCTAATATCAAAATTAATACTTATCCTAAGAAACAAGCTTTCTAAAATTCATTGAAAACTAAATAAAATATCACTTACTACAGAAATTAAATAGACGAAGATTCAATAAGTCCAATAACACTGAAGGTTTTGGCTTTTCCACATAATTTATAGTCTAGGAAAAGTCATCAATCAGAAGAGCTACACCCAACTATGTGAGGGATCACCATAAGGATCATCCTAAGAGAGACTCTTTTCTTTCTATTGGGACCTTTTGGGAGGTAAAATTTAAATATTACAAGTCATAGGTTAAACTCATCCATGCTTTACATCTAAAAAACAAAATATCATTTAAAATAAAGGGATTAAATCCTAACATTATAATCCACCCAATCATACCACATTATAAAACTCCTTTCATCAAAACCACCACACTTTAAAAGAGTATAAAACTCATTTTATAAAGGTATACACATTTTAAAATATTTCAATTTATTTAGAAAATTATAGAAAAATACTTTTTAAAACATAAAATACTAACTTCCTTATAGGTAAATTTTTCCAAACATTTTCACTAGCTTTAAAAATGGGAACTTCTTTAAAATAATAAACCCACTAGAACTTCTTAAAGTTCTCATTTATTTCTAAAATACTCCTTTAATTTCATCATAAAACTTAAACTTTTCATGAAACATGTTTCCATTTCAAAAAAATCTATAAAAATCCACTTTATTTTTAAAAATGTTTTTTAAACTCCATAATGTAATCAACCGCTTTTAAAAAAAATCATGAATGTCAGAATAAACCATAACACCCTATTTTATAAACCAAACATTCTATGGAATTTTCCTTTTCATATATAATCCACTGAACTGGTTTCAAAACAAAAAAATTTTAGGAAATTATCTTCATTTTAAAACATTTCCCTAATTTCATTTTGAATCTGACCACTCTTGGAAACATAATCCAAGAGAGTAAAAATAATTTACAAGTAATCCACCCAAAACCATCCTTTAAAACCATGTTATTTCATGAAATTCCTTTCTCGTGCAAAACTATCTTTTAAATACAAATATAAATAACATAAACACATCATAAGAACCTATTTGATCCATTTTAAACAATTGAAAAACACTTGAGGATCCATTGGAAACCAAAAAGGGGTTTAAATAACAATTTTAGAAGGGATGAAGAGAAATGAATGATATAGTTTCATGGTTTTTCCAACCATGCACTAATCATAAAACCCACTCTAAGAAACTTTTAAGACCATGTGTACATGATCCACATGGTTTTCGGACCATTTGAGTCAATGATTCCACTCTAGTCCCTTACTACTATCATTTCAAAACATAGGAAGTACCCCTGAAATCACTCATATAATCCAATGGGTATCAACCATGTCCTTTAAAACAATCAAACAGGTATCCAAATGTAAAAATTCAAATCTTGACTACCCATGATAACTCAAGTCTCGTCATGAAAGGTGGTGATTGGGCACCTAGTTATGATTTACTTCTTGAGTTCTGACAATGATCTTATCTCCTTTATACCTAGATGAACCCCAAATAACTTGAGTGTGCTCTTATACCATTTTATAATAAACTAGCTAGGTTTGACCTGACATGTCACCTAAACCGACTTTCCATAAGGCCCTAAGTGAATTCTTGATAGCCATAGGAAGGATACAAGCACCATGGTATCAAAGTATATCTATTAGGAATTATTTAAACCTCAAAATCCCAACAACCACATCATGGAATCCACCTAGAAATTTGGTATGAACCATTCATACAATGGATGCTCATGCATAAAAATAAATAATTTCAATAAAAAAGAAACATTTGAATAGAGCATATCATAATAGGAATAATAGAAATAACCCATGGAATACATCACCAAATAATTTGAACATAAAACAATAATTAACATCACATATAAAAAATAAACCAAAGGAAAGGTGTAGACTGATAAGGATGATATATAAACATCCCAAAATAAGGAAAAAATAAACCCAAGTAACTACCAACCATCTCCACAAAACCCATACCATCTAACATCAGGATAACTGATGAATGATCAAAAAGAAGTCAAGCCTAGGCACCTAAAAGAAAACAAGATAAATTCCTACACCCATTAGTGTATGTAGGGTGTGATAAAAATGTGCCCATTAGGATTTTATCAAAGAGTTTATTTAATTCCTTTCAAAATACATTTCATTCAAGCTGGTTTGAATCATAAATAGGAAATAGATTTTTCTCAAAATAAATCATAGGGAAAATAAATAAAATTCCATAACCACTTTTATAAAACCTCCACCCTTTCACATTTAATAAAAAACAATTTAAAACTAAGGAAAAGGGACTTTTAAATTTATGAAAACAAAACTAATCATTTTCTCCCTTTTCAAAACCATTTCTTAAAACCATCCCTTTTAAAATCAAACATTGCCTTTTTTTCTTTAAAGATGCATTTTATAAACCATTTCACAGTCCATTGTGAATAGAAAACAAAACCATAACTGAAATATAATATAACACACAACAAGAACTAATTTATTAAGAGGTGACAAGTAAAAAAACAAGGAATAACTGAAACAATAGTGTTGTGTAATCAAGTTGAGAGCTAGGGGATGCAAATAAGGTGTAAAATGGGATCACTTAAGTAATACTAAATTTAATTTAGGCATCATGGAAACTCACTAGGCTCTATAATGAATGATACTAGATCTTTTTCATTAGTTTACTAGTCTTCTATGTGAAACCAAGACATCTCATTTATCATCCCCTTTTGGGTCTCTCTGAGTATAAAGTAAACCCCCGGGAGGGGGCTACTCTCCTAAGGTACTAGCCAACTAGAACACACTAAACCATTGTAACATACATCCAGAACTTATTATTATCTACTCGGTATTTCCATGATCTCAATCAATGGATATTAGAAAATAAATGATTCACAAGAGGGTCGCAAGAATCAATAACAGAACATAAGCAGTAAACTGCATCTCACCTCTAATGCCCTTATGAGAAACATACCCTTTTTCATCATCTGTGTCACAAATAATATATGGAATCCCACTTGGGGGACAAAAACCATACCAATCATAGTCAAAATAAGGTGAATAACTAATGGTCACACACACAACATGGAAAACTCATTTATAAAGTGTCAAACAAGCCTTTACTAAAACATACTTGGGATGCCAAGTCATTTTCCACCATTTAAAATTCCACCTTAAAACATTATGTAAAATTGAGTCATAGAGAATCCCAATAAAAAATTATTCAAATCATAAACCCCTTTCACTTTAAACCATTATGAAAACCAATTCATTTCCTTCCATTTCAAACAATGACAAGAAAACCATGTCTTCGCCCAATTCACGACCCAAGTGGAAAACACCTTTAAACATCAAATCCCATTCAAAACAAGCCTTTTTTAAATACCCTCACAAGCACTTTAAATTAAAAAAATATCTTTATAAACTATAAAAACATTAAAAACCCTTTATTTCATGTTATAAAAATACTTTAAAAGGTATGAAATCTATTTTTTCTATCACATATAGATTTAATATGACAAACAAGGCATTAGAAAACATCAAAAATTCCATGACATGTAAATTAAATAAAGTTCACAAAAACAATTATGATGTGAGTCAATATATCCTAATTTTGAACTACTTTTCATGGATAATTAACCCCCCCCCCCAATCTAGATAAAAATAGGGTAATTTATTGATTTTTTTTATTGCGTTGTTGAATTTGGAACTGATTGTTTGACGAATAAAAATATTGGTTTTTTATGTTTTATTCATATTTTGGTATTAATAGATAATCCATAAATTGGTTCGGAGAATTGAAATTTCATTGTTAAAAGGATTTGTAATATAGTTTTAATTATTTTATTCTACTTTGTAATTAATCTGAACATGACCTACACTGAAAATTGGGATTTTTTTAGGTTCAGGGATGAAAATTAACAAAGGAATGAGACAATCATAAGCCTTTTGTCGGGATCATAAGACTTTATCTCTAATTGCAAGCCTTATCTAAGGATTGTAAGTCATTCATCATTTATAAGACTCTAGTGATTGTAAGACTTCTTGACTTTTCTAAATTTGGATGAACCCCATTGTAAGCCTTTGCATCGACCACATCATAAGAATTCCCAGTCATCGTATGACTTTGAAGATTCCAAATGACTTCCATCGTAATAATTCCAAATGATTGTAAGACTTACAAATCATCAAACTTTTACATTGTATAACTTCCAAATCCATATGGTGTGAGCTGCCTATCCATTGTATGACTTTGGGAATTTGTAAAAAAAATCTGTAGGGATCCAAACTAAAAATTCTCAAAATAAAAACGTTTGACCTAAAATCAAGATATATTTCTCCAGTTTATCTAAATCAAGAAAATATCCAAAATATGATCAATGTGACATTAATATAAATAAGAATAATGATATTATGGGAGGAATGTCGAGTAACTAGAATATTCGAGATTCCCATCTTAATCAATTTTGACCCTCAAACGAGACACAGAGAGATTATCTAATGAAGAAGGAAGTTATCTGCTCAAAGTAAGAAATTTGGGGAAATATTTTGAAGGTGTGGAAATTATTGAAGGATAAAGAATAATCTTATTCAAATCACATGAGGGATGAAGATATTGAACCATGCAAGGAAAACTGGGAGACTTCTATAAGAGAAACAATTGTTCACTAAAGGAAGAGGGTTTTCATGGATCGATCGAGATATGACTGCTAATTTTCTTGTTTACTTTTCATTTGTTTTAATATCTATAGTTTTGGAATACTAGTCCATTGGTGGTTGAGCCTAAGAAAACTCTCCCACCCCTGTGATGAATTATGTTCTTCAATGATAATTCCCTTATTCTAACTTCTTTGGAATCATTTGATTTTTATAGATATTATTATATTTCCTTTGTTCTATACATTTAAATTATTCTTCTCTCATTTTGGTTCACACACACAATCCATATGGTGATTCCCCACTATTAATGGTATGGAACAATGGATTAATCTAGGGGTGATTAGAGATATTTGATCTCTATGATAGGTGATATTAGGGAATGTGGTGATTATTTCATTCCTATGATTAATCCAAACTGACTATATGAAGGTGATTGGGGAGATTTCATATTATTGGATAATGAATAGGAGGGTGAAATTGAATGAAGACTCATAGGTAAGTGATGAGAGTAATACAAGGTTATAGCACTAGTTTTAAATAATTAATTTGAACAACAATTCACTTGCATCCTCAACACACATTGAACCCACACAAATTAAGAGAGAACCACACCAATAACTCTTCCCTCTCTGGAGACAACCCGAGTCTTGCTTCTATTACATTTTTACCTAGATATAAAATTGTTTGTGCAAGTCCTTATGAGAAGTTGCACATCAACAAACCTCAATCAAGTGGAGATCAAGTCACAACACATAGAAACCCCTTTCCAATCCACAAACACCCAAATCCCTAAATATGAACCACCCCATAAACTAATCCCATCCAACATAGAACCTTGGGTTAATGAGATAAGACCAATACAATAAATAATGGGTGTAGGGAGAAAATGAAAGTAATAATAAAAGTAAAAGAGAGATTTACTTTGATAATCCAATTGAAATATAAAATTAGGAGGATCAAAATGAAGGTTAAGGGAGGAGGGAGCTTCCTAGTCTGTACCCCATGATTGGTTGAATGAGAGGAGAAAGAGAGGGGTAAACCCTTAAAATCAAATGGGGGTAAAATTAGAAAACCAAAAAATTAAAAAAACTAGACAGTCACTTTACACAATGTGGTCCCATGCACCATGTCATGGTGCAGACTTCCCAAATGCCTCATGAGATGGTCACTAAACCATGACACAAGGGGACTTAAAACAACATAGGGGTTTCCTATTTTCCACTACCCTCCATGGTGTAGTGTTGGTCAACACGACATGCATCACCTTCCCAAATAAGCAATATGACATAACCTCACCTCTACAGCATGGCCCTACCCCTAACTCAAATTCGACTAACTCGGAAAAAAAAACTTCCATGGCATAACCCTCACTCCATGTTGTGGTCACCCATTGATTAAAAATTAAAAAAGGTAAGAAAGCATCTCCATGACCTGGTCACCCTACCCCACAACGTGGCCTACTACAAACCTAGCCTACAACTCCCCATGGCCTCTCAAGCCATTCAGAAAGAAAATGAAACATCAAGAAACTTCAAAATAACCCAAAAGAAAGTAATATACACTCAATAGTGACACAATGGTGTTACAAGGGTGGTATGATTGCTATGATTGTATAGTATGGAAGGGATTGTATTGAAAAGATGTTTAATGTTGGGGAATGAGAGTGAAAAACCAGTGGGTAAGTGTTGTGTGGTACCCTTTTTTCTATATTATTAAATATTATTTTATTATACTCATATGAGATATGTGGTGAATGGGACTTGGATAGGCTGGGTGGAAGTTGACATGATAAGAACTTGTTGGTTATGCTATTTATTCACTGAATCATTAGTATGTTTTTTCCACATTTGCATAAGGGGTCTTAGGGATAATCCTACTGAGTATGCATGTATTCTTACCCCTATGTATATAAACTATTTTTTAGTTTTTCAAAGTGGGTTTGGAGATCAAATTGGGTTGTTCTATCTCATATATGGGAATTTTTGTTGGTATTGTTGCCTTTTGGAAGTTTAATATTACTATTCATTTTAGAGCCTTGTATTTGTATTACATTTCATTATTTGTGGTTCATTATGGGATATTGGTTTTATATTATATTATGGTTTTTATTAGTGTATTTCTTATTATGATAATAGGATATGAGGGGGTAATGTCTCTCATTTTCATTTTTTATACCCTCGGTTCTAGTCGTCAACCCGAGGCCTATTAGAGGCGATCATTGGGGGATCAATCTCATCTTCACTATAGATATAAAAGGGGTTACCAATGGGAGTGGATCTAACACCTTCCACTACCTTCCTTGGATGAAACCCTCACATGTTCCATACTCTACATGATCAAGCTTTAGCAATCCTCTATAAGTTAAGATTCATAAACCCTTATCACCAATGTGACCAAGATGATTATGCCATAATTTCACTATTCTAGAGGTTGTTGCTCTGGAATGAATGATGCTTTATAAAACCCTAACCATGTATAAAGTTTTGTCCTACATGCCACTGGCTGACACCATAGAACCTCATGTGATTTTTCCTATACCATATGTCAAAATAGTACAGAATATCACATCATTAATTCGGCCAGTGGAAATTTAATTCTTTCATAAACCTGGGATGTAATTTATGTCTTGAAAATAAATCATGCATTTTTACTTGTTTTAATACTCATGCCTCCTTTTAAAACAAACTCAAGTGCCTCTCTACCTGCAAAATAAACCTTGACAAGGCTCCCAAACATGTTATCATTCATATATCAACTTTCAGAAGTTGGATAAAATGAAGGTCTAGAATAAAGAATCCATGAATCCATTGAACTTCTAGCACTTAAAACCAAAGTGACACCCTCCCATTCGTTTATAAAGTTTATGAATGAAATAGAAGCATGATTTCTGGAATTAACACACCTCTCTTGAAAATCCTTCAGTAAATTTCCCTTATTTTTATATTGTTAACATGTGAAGACACTTGGACCATCCAATTTCCCATGAATTTTATCTTTTACATATCCCCCTATTTTCCTTTGGCTTCTTTGAGTGGAGCATCCCCTTACCTTCCATACTAAATTCACTTTTGGTAGCACCTGAAACATATTTCTTTCAGATCTATCCATTCAAGATTAGATTGAGGATCTCATTGAAGTCAAATTAATTATTTTTACTATAATTACTCACAATGATCACCATCACATCACATTATTCTGGAAGAAACAACAGAAGAATCATGGCTCACATACCCTTTGGTGAACTTCACACTAACAGACTCCATCCATCTTTGGATCATGTTTAACTCATTCAGATGATCAACCATTGACCTTCCTTATGAAATCCTCATAACAAAAAGTCACCAAAACATGAACACTATTTATTAAGGAAGGATTCTCATACATGTTTTCAAGATTGACTATTAATCTTGAATTTGTTTTCTCCTCATGGATGTTGAAGGCAATATTATGGTCCAACATCATATAGACAACACCTAGCACCAGCCTATAAATTTTTTCCCACTCTGTCTTCTCTATTACTTCTAGATTTTTCTTGGCTAATGGAATATTGAGATCCTCTTGAAATAAGTTTTATTCTACAAAAATATTCTGTAAACTAGAGTTTGATCCATCAAACTTATCCATCCTCACATTTCCCTATCATAACACTGTTTTCTAAAGATGAAAATATCCCACTGAATCAGAAAAGGGAAAAAGATAAGTAACTCATACTTTTCAAAATTTCTTGTTTGAGATGACCTTCATAATTCTGAACCAGGCTTTAATACCACTTGTTGCATCAGATGCAGTAGTTCTGGAATCACCCAACTTTCAGAACCTCAAATGCAGAACAAGGTTGCCGAAAGGTTTAGAATAACTCAACACCATAGATAGGTGTATCTGTATCTGAGATGTAATGACTCAGATTTTCCCAATTTTATTTTTAAAATTTATTTGGTAAAATTACAATATTAGGTACTAAGACGATGCATGATTATAAGGCTCGGTGTACCCAAAATAGTTCGGCAAAAACTATTATGTTTTTAATAGCACACATAAGTGGTTTTTCTGAAAAAGTGGAATAACTTCTAAATGGGTGTCTGGATAAGAAATATGAGGGCACCGTGCATTCAGAATACCGATTTTACCCTAGGCATAACTTAACTTTATTTGGTGCTTGTTTTCAGTGAGAAAACCTGAAGAGGATGTAACTGTAAATAAAATTATTCAATAAAATTATTTTATTTTAAAATCCTAATAAATTATGAACGGTGACTCTGATTGTAATTGTAATTCCACCATTGAGTTTGTAATATGGTGTTTTACTTAGGTAGGGCCTAACATAAGCCAGTGCGGGTCAGCTGTAAAAGCTAATTTATGAATGTTTTAAGAGAAAAATAAAAAAAACTTAAAAATTTATTTTATTTTATTTCTTCAACATTACGTAGTGACTCAGTAGTACTATAATGAAATGACTCAGTGACGCTGCAACGCAGTGTCATGGAAATGATGAAACATGTTTAAAATTCTAAAATGTGTTAACGCATTTCCTCCATTAAACAGAGGCAGGGACTAGTGTTAGAATTCATAATGATGGAGAATTTTTTCCTGGAGCCTTGAAGTTTCCTTGAGGCACGGAGAAGGAATATCTCTCACCGACGATGACGGTTTGGAGATCGGAGCTCGGATCAAGCATTGATGAATGACGAACATCGAAGAACAACGAATCGAGGAAGTTCATGGAAGGATTTCCATCAATAATGAATTATCTCCTCTGACTGATCCTCTTTCCAATTAGGGGTTTTATATTATTCTTGGTATATTTTTTTCCTCGTTCATGATTCCAATGATGAACGCGAACCAACCCATGAACAGTTTGATCTATGGTTCGATTGTTTTTATGGGAGGGATAAACTATGTGATTAAAGGGAATAGAATGATGATTATTTTTCTTTGTAATATGATTAACATGAATGAACCGAGGTTGAAATAAACAAGGACAAGGACCGTTATAAGAGTGTTCTTGTGCTCTTTCTCTATCCTCATCTTTGCATTCTTCACTGACGGATCCACATGGTCGCGTCAGGCTTTTCCGGGAGGCTTCAAACATGAGAAGACCCCTAGAGTGATGGAAAGACAATCTTGAGCTCATGGAAGTGATGGTGACGACTGGAGGTTTACAACGGTGTTCCTAGTTTGAAGAACAGACCACCACGGTGACAATGGCGGCCCATAGAAGAGGAGCCACCGACGACGGTGCGGCTGCTGGATCGATGGTCGACGGAAAAGGGGCTTGATGTAGCAAAACAACCCAGAGCTACAGCCAAGTTGAGTCATAGTAGTGCGGACCAGCTTTGCGGTGGCTTGACCATGTATTCCAAGTGGGAGGGGTGTGGCCTGCGTGTCGTGCCTAGCTGAACGAACTGGCCTGCACAAGTGGGTTGGGCTAGAGGAAATCAGGAGGCTCGGTGGGCTAGACCATGTGGACCAGTGTTCCATAGTCTAGTGCCCCAAAGGGCCTGGCCTTTGGTCCATGCCAGTTTAGGATGACCCAGACCCAGCCGGGTCAAGTCGGACCCGGACCCAACTAACCCTTTTTTACTAAAATGCCTATAACTCTCAAATTGTGTGTTTGTTTGATGAGGTATTTGCGGAATTGGGACTCTCATGATGAGGTGGTACTTTTGGAATACTCTATGTGAAATTTAGTGGAGGTTGGTATATGAACTATTGGCTTGAGGAGTAGGTGATTCTGGAACAAGTGTTCTAAGAGCAGAATCCTATGAGTGGTTGTGGAAAAGACATAGAGTTGGTATCCTAAGAAGACGCGGATTTGGTCTCCCGTGAAGATGTGGAGTTGTTCTCATGTGAAGATGTGGAGTTGGTCTCCTACGAGGGCATGGAGTAGGTCTTCTGTGAGGGTGCGAAGTAAGTCTCCTATGGAGATATGGAGTAGGTATCCTATGAAGACTATATGTATCGTTAGATTTAGATATGCCTGTACTTTCTTAGTATATATATCCTGGTGTGAGATGACTCTAGTGACTCTCTTGATTGTACTTCTTAGAGGCTACATTTCGTGTACCTCTTTGTTAGGTTGCCTTGTGTCTTTCTTTATGGTTTACCTTTGTGGTTTGGGGTCCTTACTAAGTATTGTTTTACTCACCCCTGCATGGGATTCACCTACATGTGTCATGTCTTTTGAAGATGATTAATAGATTTGATGAGATACTTGGTGGGCCGGAGATAGGTGGTGCTTCAGGGTGACCCGATGGATGTGGTTCGCTTCAGGTACATTCAGACAACTTACTATACCTACCCTTCAGGTAGGGGTTTCTACAGATGAGATCCAGGAGCTTGTACTTTTCTATTTCAGTTGGGCTTGTATTCTAGCCCGTTTACTTTTTAGTTTTATATTGTTACTCTCAGTGGTTGTATTAGTAGAGTGCATATATATTTACACAGTTTTTTTAGTTTCATTACTTCTACTTGGAGATGGGTGTGTGTGTACATGTTCTTAGTAAAATGTCTCCCCTTTATAGGATATGCCTACTCGGTCCTAGTTGTCAGCCCCTGGCCTATGGGTGGTAGGCTTGGAGTAGTCACGACATGGTCCCCGGGGGACGGGTCATGAGAGAGTTGCATTAGAGGGGGTCAGTTTTACTTTTGTTTTGGGGAAACAGTGTTAAGTTTTTCGAGTTCGACTTTTAGGCTAGGGAACCCAATATTGGTGTGATGGCCGACGTATCCATACATTAGGACCTTAAATTCTGCTTTGCGACTCGGTACATGAAAGCACTAGTTATAGGGGAAATCAATGGTTCATACATCATATTGGAATTGAGTATATTCTCATGTCCTTCTTGAGTCAGATTCATCTCACCAGGTATACTCTATTGATCATGGTACATCTTGTTCTATTTCAAGATGCTTCCACATAGGCATCCATCCAGGATTCTGGGAGCAGCCACAGGGATGGTCCACCGAGTGATGAGGCATCAGTGTAGGGATTGCTTCTAGATATAGCACCTTCTGGTGGTGTACTGGTGATACGACCGCCCGAAGAGCAGTAGTTCCTACCGACATTACCTATAGAGGATGCATGCAGGCTCAGTACATTGCATGAGTTCTAGAGACAGCGACCTCCCAAGTTCTGAGGTGAGACAGATCTTCAGGTAGCTGAGGATTGGATGAAGGTTGTTACATGAGTTTTCCACCTAGTGAGGATGCATCTTGACCAGATGACAGTCCTAGCCATGAGTCTTCTACAAGGCTTGGTGGGGAGATGGTGGAGATTGATGATCTAGATGCACAAGGAGGTGACCCTCTCCTGGATAGACTTTGAGAATCTCTCTATGGAGGAGTTCTTTCCAGCAAATTTTCACTTTGTGCGTATATAGGAGATCTTGCACCTGCAGTAGGGCATCCAAATGGTGGCAGAGTACTCAGCAATATTCACAGATCTTTCTCGCTACTCTACAGACATGGTGCAGGACCCATTCTTTAGGGCTCGTACCTTTGAGCAGGGACTACTCTAGAAGATTAGGGAATCAATGATATCCCTTAGCATTACTACACATGCTGGGGTACTGGAGCGAGTTCTTCTAGTAGAGATATTTCTTGCAGAGCAAGCACTGATGGTGGGAGCTACTACTGGGCATCAGGTAGCTGGGTCTTTGGAAGTAGGTAGCTGACAGCTGACGCAGGGGTCCAAGAGGACCATACATTCCAGGAGACAACCCTAGAACACGAGATCAGTGGTGCAGGGATTTTAGGGAAGAGAAGGTCGGCTGAAAGAAGGGATGTGTTACACATGAGACAGTCGGGGATATATGGCTAGAGATTGTTCGACAAGATATACGACTGACCAGGAGATAGTTGAGGGACCTATAAGGCAGCGACAGAGGTAGGAACAGGGAAGTCCGCTAAGTAGAAAATGTTAAAGAGGAGCAGGACGAGCGGTAGGAGGTGGATGAAGGATCGAGGCACTACCACCACCACCCTAGGTGGTCCACCACAAACTTAGGGAGCTGGTGGACAGGGGCGAGTCTAGTTTCAGGTGATGGAGGATTAGGATCCTGAAACTCCCAAGATGATTAGAGTTATGATTTGTGTCTTTTCCACCCTATTTTTAGTTTTGATAGACATGGGTTTCAATCACTCTTTTCTCACCATGACCCTTTTTCAAGACATGGATATTTCAGTGGAACCGTTGACTTGATCCCTATGCTTAGAGACTCCTATAGGAGGAGATTTGACAATCACACACTGGTGCCGATAGTGTGCCCTTACTCTTGGGGGTGAGAGTTTCAGTTAGGATCTCTTTGTGGCAGTGTTAAGGCCTTATGATGTCATTTTGGGTATGGTCTAGTTATCCATAGTTCATGATCAAATTGACTGTTTTAGACACATGGTGCGGTGTTCCCGTAGATATGAGACCAGGTTTTCCTTTTTTAGAAAAATGGAAACACAAGTATTGTAAGATGGACTCCCATGTAGGAGGGTTCATCCGATCACACATTAGTTGTCTAGAATGACCCTCAGTATAGTGGATGATATGAGTCCCCATATTCCTACAGTGGTGGATGGGTACGAGGACATCTTTCCAGAAGATGTTCTAGGACTACCTCCTCATAGGGAGGTAAACTTCCGCATTGAACTGTACCCTAGGATGGCACCGATATATACACCATCATATCGGATGGCTCTCATAAAGTTTCATATGTTGAGGGTACAGTTGGAAAACTTGTAGAGGAAGGGATTCGTGAGACCCATTGTTTCACTGTGGGCAGCCCCAATCTTGTTTTCCAAGAAGGAAAACAAGAGCTTGAGGTTATGTGTGGACTTCTGGTGCCTGAATCAGGTGAACGTGAAGAATAAGTATCCACTATCGAGGATTGATGACCTCTTCGATCAGTTGAAGGGATAGAGATAGTTCTCAAAGATATACTTTAGATTAGGTTATCACCAGCTTCACGTACGGGATGAGAACATTATGAAGATGGCTTTCAAATGTCACTATAGCCACTATGAGTATTTAATCATTTCGTTTGGCATGACAAACGCCCCAACAGTTTTCATGGGACTCATAAATAGGATCTTCCAGCCTTACGTAGACCGGTTTGTAGTAGTCTTTATTAATGATATCCTGGTGTACTCAGTATCCAAGGAGGAGCACGTGATACACTTGAGGATGGTCTTGGACTTACTCCGAGAGCAAAGAATTTATGGGAATCTCTCAAAGTGTTGGTTCTAGATACGAGAGATCCACTTTCTAGGAAACGTCATTTCAAAGTTTGGAGTTGCAGTGGATCCAGAAAATATAAAGACGGTGCTTTCTTGGGATCCACCCAAGAACATTACCGAGGTGAGGAGTTTCCTTGGGTTGGCTGGGTACTATCAAAGATCCTTGTATGACTTTTCTAGAGTAGAAACATCCATGATAGCCTTGACACAAAAGGGGCAACGTTTCATGTGAACGAAGAAGTGACAGGAGAGCTTTCAGCAGATGAGGCAGAGTTTGACGAGTGATCCCATCCTGAGATTTCTAGAGGAGGGTGTTGAGTATGTGGTGTTATACGATGCATCAGGGACTGGGATTAGTTATTTCCTAATGCAAGGGAAAGTGGTGATTGCCTATGGTCCATGACAGTTGAGACCACACGAGCAGAACTACGTGACCCATGATGTGGATTTGGCGGTGGTAGTCTTCACATTAAAGATGTGGAGACACTACCTTATGGGCGGGTAGTTTATCTTATACTCAGACCAAAAAAGTCTCAAGTATATCTTCTCTCAGAAGAATATGAACTTGATATAGAGGTGTTGGGTAGAGTTCCTCCAGGACTATGACTTCGAGATAGTCTATTCTCTTTGAAAGGGGAACGTGGTGCCAGATGCTCTCAGTAGGAGATTGAGTTCACAGCTACTGAATGAGGCATCAGATCAGTTGGCCTCATTACAGATATCTTTCATGGATGGAGATGGACTATCTTATCTCCAGTTGATGGTAGTAACCCCTATTCTCTTACAGTGAGTTAGGGAGACCCAACTTGGAGATACCATCTGCGAGACTACACGTGCTCAAATGTCTACAGGACATGCCCCTGATGGATATTCAAAAGGTAGAAAGCATGTTGTTCTTTTTAGAGGACGCATAGTTTTACCAGAGATGTTACTAGAGGAGGTGTTTAGTGAGTTCCATAAATACCCTTTGGTGTTACGTCCAAGTGTGGTAAAGATGTACCAGGACCTCCAACGTCAGTTTTGGTGGTCGAGGATGAAGAAGGCAGTGGAAGAGTTTGTCTCTAGATGCCTCACTTATCAGTAAGTGAAAGTCGAGCACCAGGTTCCAGTGGGTTTGACTCAACCCCTTGAGGTGCCAGAGTAGAAGTGGGATAGAATATTGATGGACTTCATGATGGGTTTACCATGTATGTCTAGGGGGAATGATACCATCTGGGTGATCATTGACCAACTCACAAAGTCATCCCACTTCCTAGTGATTCAGGAACAAGGTTCAGTAGAGATCTTGGGATGCCTCTACGTACAGAAGATAGTTCAACACTATAGATTCTCATCAATTATAGTCTCAGATCATGATGCTCATTTCACATCCTGACTGTGGAAGGGATTGCAGGAGGCATTTGGGACTCAACTGCTGTTGAGCGTAACTTTCCACCCACAAATAGATGACTAGATGGAGTGAACCATTCAGGTCCTAGAGGACATGCTACATGCTTGTATCCTTAATTTTGGCCACATTTGAGAGGATCACCTGCCTCTGGTGGGATTTGTATACAACAACATCTACCACTCCACCATCGGTATGGTACTATTTGAGGCCTTGTATGGGCGACCCTATAGGTCACCACTCTGCTAGACGGACCCTGGAGAGTCAACACTCTTGGGCTCAAAGTTGGTGCAGGCTACTAAAGATAATGTTCAGGTCATCCAAGAGCATATGAAGATTGAATAGAGTCATTATAAGTCTTATGTTAATAGGAAATAGAGACCCTGGGAGTTCTAGGAGGGAGACCATGTGTTCCTTTAGGTCTCTCCTTGATGTGGGATATGAAGATTTGGTCACAGTGGAAAGTTATCTCCAAGGTTCATCAGACCTTTTTTGATACTCTGTAGAGTTGGTGAGGTAGCATACAACATGGCTCTATCTCCAAGGTTAGAGAAGATGCGCGAATTCTTCCATGTATCCCAACTTAGGAGATACGTGAACGACCCATCACACTTCATCGACTGGGGTGATGTGGACATCGACGACGGGGCGATTTTTGCAGAGTACCCAATGGAGATCGAGGATCGACAAGAGAGGACCCTTCATGGGTGGTCGATTTCTCTAGTTTGTATTCGGTGGCAGCACAGAAACTCCAGGGGAGCACATGAGAGCAGGAGACTCATATTCGTGCTCAGTATTCCCATTTGTTTGTTTAGCCCTTGTTTTGATTTACGGGGATGTAAATCCCTATGGTGGGGAGAATTTAATGAATTGTATTTTCACGATTTTATTTTTAAAATTTATTTGAGAAAATTTAGAGACCAGGTGTTGAAACGGTGCACGATTCCGAGGCTCAGTGTGCCCAAAATAGTTTGATGAAAACTATTAAGCTTTTAATAGCACGTGTAAGTGGTTTTCCCTAAAAAGTAGAATAACTTCTAAAAGGGTGCCTAGATCAGAAATATGAAGGCATCGTTGCGTTCAAAATGGCATATTTACTCTAGGAATAACTTAATTTTACTCGGTGCGGGTCTTCAGTGAGAAAACCCAAAAAAGACATAATTGTAAATAAAATTATTAAATAAAATTATTAAATAAAATTATTTTATTTTAAAATCCTAATAACTCATGAACGGTGACTCAGATTGGAAATAATAGAACACCATTGAGTTCATAATGTGGCATTTTACATATGTGGGGCCTAACTTCAGCTGGCGCGGTTCGTCTGCAAAAGTGAATTTATGGATGTTTTAAGAGAAAAATAAAATATACTTAAAAAGTTATTTTATTTTATTTCTTCAACTTTACGTAGTGAATCAGAAGCACTATAATGTGGTGACTTAGCGATGCTGCAATGTAGCATCATGGAAATGCTAAAACATGTTTAAAATGCTAAAATATGTTAACACGTTTCCTCCATTAAACTGAGGCAGAGACCAGTGTTAAAATTCATAATGCTGGAGAATTTTTCCCTAGAGCCTTGAAGTTTCCCTGAGGCAAGGAGAATGAAGCTCTCTCACCGGTGATGATGGTTTAGAGATAGGAGCTCAGATCAAGCATTGACAAACGACGAACGTCAACGAATGATGGATCAAGTATGTTCGTGGACAGATCACCATCAACGATGAATTTTCTCCTCTGACAGATATTATTTCTAGGTAGGGGGTTTATATTATTCTTAGTATCTTTCTTTTCCTATTCATGATTCCAACGATGAATGTAAACTAACCCATGAACAGGTTAATCTGTGGTTCAATTGTTTTTATGAGAGGGATAAACTGTGGGATTAAAGGGATTTGACTGATGATTATTCTTCTTCATAATTCAGCTAACATGAATGGACCAAGGACGACACGAACAAGGCCAAGGTCCATTTTAAGGGTGTTCTTATGCTCTTTACCTATCCCCATACTTGCGTTCTTCACTGAAAAATCCATGTGGTCACATCAGGATTTGTCAGGAGGTTCCGAACATGATCGGACCCTTAGAGCAATGATAAGACAATCTTGAGCCTATGGTAGTGATGGTGACGACTGGAAGTTTGCAACAATGTTCCTAGTTTGAATAACATACCACCATGGCGATGGTGGCAGCCCGTAGAAGAGGCATCGCTAGAATCGGTGTGTGACGACGCGACCGCCCAATAACAGGAGGCCACCGGATCAACGGTTGATGGCAGAGAGGCCCACGGTAGTGCGGCCACGGGCGGTGACCAGGAGCCGCAGCCAGGGTGAGATATGGCGGTGCGGACCGACGACGCGGCGAGGGGTTGCATCGGTCGGTTGGCACGTGATCCCGTGAACTATGTGCGGGAGGAGCAGTGGGCCCATGGCCGACCGCATTGACCGAGTGACACGGTTTCTCGACCATGTTTACCAAGTGAAAGGGGTGCGGCCCACGTGCCACACCCAACTAAACGAAACGGCCCGAAACGGCGGGTCGGGCTGGAAAAAACTGGGCTGTCGGGCTAGACAGCGAGGCCTAATGGGCCACGATCCAACAGCCCAATGGGCTAGCCCAGACCCGATCGGGTCGGGTCAGGTTGGCCGAACTGGATCGGGTCGGACCCAGACCCAACCACCCCATTTTTACTAAAATGCTCATAAATCTCAAACTGTGTGTCTGTTTGACGAGCCGTTTGTATCATTGGAACCCTCGTGATGATGCGGTCTTTTTGGGATACTCTATGTAACCTTTCATGGAGGTTGGAATATGACCTATTGGCTTGAGGATTGGGTGCTTTCAAAACAAGAATGTTAAGAGCGGAATCTTGGGACTGGTTGTGGAAAGACGCGAATTTGGTCTCCTATGAAGATGCAGAGTTGGTCTCCTATGAAGATGTGGATTTGGTCTCCTATGGAGACGCAAAGTAGGTCTTCTATGGAGACACAGAGTAGGTCTCCTGCGAAGACTGTATGTCTCGTTAGATTTGGATATGTGTGGACTTTCTTAGTGTATGTATCCTAGTGTGAGCTGACTCTAGTGACTCTCTTGAATGCACTTCTTAGAGGATAAACTTCATGTACCTATTTGGTAGTCTGCCTCATGTCTTGCTTTGTGGTTTACCTTCGTGGTTTGGGGTCCCTACTAAGTATTATTTTACTTACCCCTACACGGGCATCGCCCACACATGTAACACCCCAGGTAAATAAAGAATATGACATTTTCACATTTATCCATATTTGTGAATAAAATATTAATATAACTTTAAAGGGGACTCTATGCTCGATGGCGTACCCAATACGCAACATCGCGTTTCTGGGGAATCTTACATTTCACTCTAATAATAAAATAATATTATTTTAAATTGTAGTTAACGCCTAGCCATTGTAACGGCGGGAATGAATAGAACTAACTAAAAAATGATTATATATGTTTGTCAAATATTTTTAATTTTTTACAATAAATGTTAGAGGATTAAAAATGCGAATGAATCCAATTTTAAGCGTAAACATTCTAATATTCTTTAAAAGGTCGATTAACCGCCTTTTGATGACGAACCTCTTTTAAATCCACTTTTTGATAATTTTATGTGTTATATTTGAAAAAATAAAATTATTCTTTAGAATCGGGACATCAAAATTTACTTTGTGTAAATTTTTGGTATTTTTCCGATAAAGTTCATTTTTTAATGAATAGTGAAAATATGGTATTTTAATTCAAAACCTCTTTTTAATATAATTTATTTAAATGATTATATTATCTTTTGAATTGGTTTTAAAGTGAAATTAGAATATATTTTTACCATTTAATCCAATATTGGTCGTTGGAATTAATTTCATCTTGAAATTGGACTTAAACTAGTGTCAATCTTTTGATACTTATTGTTTCATAAAAACACGCTATTTGCTCTGACAACGGGAATTAATTATTAAATTAATTAATGTAAATTATATGTTTTGAATTTTGTAAAATAGAAATCAATTTTGAATTCGGAATATCAAATATATCCTAGGGTGAATTTTTGGTAATTTTCTAAAAAACTTCAATTTTTGATGAATAGTGAAACCACTAAGTGATAGTTAAAGAAACTGATTTTTCGTTTAAATGAAACTTTACCACTTCTGTGATTTGAATTTCAAAACTCCGACATACATGGTTTTCATTAAGAAGTAAAATTTGGTTCAATGGGATTAAAATAATTTTTTGGTGAATAGTAACTTTTAAGTTTATTAATCGTGATTAGAGGTAATTAGTGTAATTTAAGGTAAAAATAATGTTTTAATAATATGAAATGACCTAGACACATGTCCTACCCTCATTGTATGTGTCATGGCCGACCAAGAAAATCCATGGGTCAACTTGGGGACCCCATGGAGCCATTTTGGTTGGAAAATTACATTAATACCTTTTTATTTAATGTTAAAATTAATATGTCACAAACATGTGTGGTTTTACTAAAACAATTTTTAGATGGGGTTATACAAGTCATATTTCTGACTATAAATATTAATTAGAAATATAAAAATATTTCCTACATCATGATATTTTTTTTATAATTTTTACACATTAAATAAATTAAATTATTTATGACACCATGATGATGCAACGATTACCTCATTATTTAACGATTTAAATAAAATGAAAAGATAATGTAAAATCTAAGACCTAAACTTGTCACAAACCTATTGAATGGATGGATTTAGAAACATTATAACCTTATCCTTGAAATATATCCTTTTGGGACCTTTAAAATCTGAAAATAATTTTATAATAAAGTAATATTTTATAACTTTCCAAGAGTGCCCCTCCTTTTCTCTTATAAAAGGCCCCCACCTCTACCACCTTACACACACCTATAAAGCCTTTGTCTCGGAAAACCCCTGACCATTTAATCTCTCCACATCCCTCTCTTCATCATTGAAGCCTCACCTTTGGGCATAATCCTTTCCAAGGAAGCCTTTGAGCTCAAATAAAAAAAGAGTTACCTGATTTAAAGGTAATGTCTTCCCTTGTGTTCTTTTGTTTTATTTTTCTTCTCCAAACCCCTAAACTCTTTTTATTCCTTTATTTTCTAACAAAAACATTATCTTCAATATACTAGGATGTTGTTATGTGAAGTATTCGAGCTACACTTACACACACCTTCTTCTAATGGTTAAAGAACATACTATTTCTGTGGATGGCGAATTTCTACCTCACGAAACGATGATTGTTCAATCTCCTCTTAACACCTTTCATGGTGGCCATTATGATGTAACTATATTTTATATATGATTTATATGGTATTTATTTGTTCTATATGCTTCTTAATTTTATATTTAAATCATGCCTTTATGCTTTTCATGTTGTGCAAATGCGATAATTCCATACGAGGAAGTGTGGACTACCGCCCCCTCAAGTGATGTGACTCATTCATGCAATACATGGAATGTATAAAGAATGAAATTAATGAACATATGTGACCTATATAACATATATATTATACTGGAATTATAATATATATATATATATATCAATTATTTTTAATTCCATTAATATGACATAGAAATGAAAGTAGCGTTCATGCGTACGTACGGCTTACCGTCTCCATGAACGGTGCATTTCATTTCTTACCTCTAAATGATTATGTAATATTATAAATAAATGTATATGCTGGATATATATGATATATATGATATCCAAATCATGAATATCATTCTGTATATAATGAACCTTTGACCACACAAACAACATGTAATTGAAAGAAATCCACTTTCGACTTAAGAACCAAATATCGACAAAACAAACATTATTAACATAAATGATTACATAATGTTTATAACAAGGAAATAAGTGATATAAAAGGAATAATGAACTTAAAAAAGGTTCTTAAGAAAGTAGAAATTAACTCAAGTTTATTATTCAGGATGTTAAAGAACGATCGAGTCAAGTCGGACCCGAGGTAAGGGATCCTACCCCTCTCTTTCTTTTTAAGTACACTCTTTTATGTCATTCCTTTTAAGATCATATTTCTTACGATTGGGATGTTATTTTATATTACACTTACTGTAAATATTATGTTAATATTATGATATACCCTATTTGATCTCATCAATCCATTTTTGAAGTTTTAAGTGGCGTCGTTAGGCGGCTGAGTTTTCGTAGGGGATTTTTCATCTCACTTTTATTCCCGTGACATTTATGCTACGTTTGCCACTATTTCCTTTGAGTGGTGTATGTAATTCCAATTATTATACACTTTTTTTAGTATAATTTTATTTATGTTTATTTACATCTTCATTGTATGACCCTTCTTCCATGGGGTGTACGTTTTGAAAGTTACCCAACTCGGTAAGGAGACCTTTCACCCTCATCTTTTTAAAAGACTTATTTTTGTTATGACTTTTAATTTACATATTATTATGTTGGGATATGTTCTTCTATATCCTTATTGATTTAAAATTTATTGCCAAGTGATGAGATACCCTTTTTGTCTCATCAACTCATTTTCTGAATTTTAAAGTGACGTCGTTAGGTTGTCGAATTTTTACAAGGGAACGTCTTAACCCAATTTCGATTTCTTTGGGTTCAACTTGTAATTATTGAACATGTAATCCTATGAATATGTGTGAATGACCTATGATTTTTTCACACTTAATATCCACTTATATTGGGTGTATTTATATTTCTCACACATAATTATGTGATATATTTATCCTTAATTTAAGGATACCATCTTTATAATGGATTTCATCTCAATTTACATTTCCATTGAGACTTCATTGTTGTTATGCACCAATTCACTCTTATATGGTGTATATACTGTCCTTTGACATATTATATCATTAATCCCTTTATTCTAATGATATTATAAAGTTCAGATTAAATGTTATTCCGAAATTATTTGTATTCAAGAGTCTCTCATTTTGTTAAAAACTCTTTAACAAAAATATCATTTTAAATGTTTTAAAGATTCATTATTCTAAATCTTTATCTTTAATGTCCATGTTTTCAAAATGGTTTTCAGTATTTATTTATATGGAAATTAATGTTTTAAAATTATAATTCCATTAAAAGCTTCAAAGTGGTAAGGGACACTTTGATTCAAAAATCTCTTTTAAATGGTTTTTGAAAATGGATTGATTAATTCAATATCTTGGAATTACTTATTGTGATTGAAAATGAAATGTTGTTATTGAGATGTTTATATTTTCAATATTTTATGTGTAATGATGGTACTTGGACATTTTACGGGTGGTTAAGTGATAAACCATATGACGGGTGGTGACGTGAATACCAGGACGGGTGGTTACGTTATAACCTCCAATGCATTGGGTATGGAAGTCGGCTGTATGGTTATTCCATTAAGTATGTGTGAAAGTCGACCATATGGTTATTCCATTTAAGTATGTTTACGTCCCAAGTTACTTTTATATGTTATGTGATCTTTATATGGGTTTTATGGTAATATTTTGGTTACAGAAGGGTAAGTAATGAACTTTTATTCAGTGAAGAGTTTTTACTACTTCATAAAGGTGAAAAGTATTACTTTGATAAAGTATACATGGTTTACTTGTTGTTTTAAAAAACTAACAGTTTTCATTCTTTGTGTATCCCTTACTGAGCTTTTTATTCTCATCCCAAGTTTTTGAAATGTTTTTCACAGGACTTAACGTGGAATAGGGTCAAGGATGAGATCAAGGGAAAGTCATGCTACCTAAAACATGGAACTAGACATGTTTATTTTTAAGAGTTTTTATTTTATGGAAACTTAGTAGAAGTTTCTACTTTGTAATCTTTTGAGATGTAATAGTTATGTCCTAATTCTCTAAAACTCTAAACCTAAAAAGATCCTCAATGTGAATTATTCATTTAATTCAATATTAAGTAAGGTTTAAGGTCGGGGCCTTATAGTTGGTATCAAAGGTCGGTTTAGATAACTTTAGAGGTTAGGGTATTCTTTAAGAATAAGTGACATTACCATAATGGTTAGGATTTCAGAAAGAGTCCTAGTTTTTGATAAAGTGAATGGGTAAGTATATCTTAGTGTTTATCTTCCTCATTAGTACATGATGGTTTTGTTGATATACTCACACTGACATTTCTGTTTTTAGTGAATGGATGGATCTAGCAGGCACCAAAGTGACAATAGGTTTGAAGGAAGCTGTGGTGGTTCTCTGATTAAGAGACTGGATGAAATGGGGGATTCAATGAGGAAACTCGTGGTTGTTCTAAACCAACTATCAAGGAGTCACGATCAACCACTTGTACCTTGGTATGTTCTGTAATGCATCATGTACGAGATGACCAATCGATGTGGAAGTTCAGGTAATAATTATAAAGGTAACCATTTGGGTTTATATGATCCTTACTTTTGAGGTAATTATGGGTTGTTATATGTTATGATGGAAAGTGAAAGGCCTGAGAAAAAATTGAGGTTAAATTATGTTATGATTATTTTTGAAGATTTTATCTCGTTTTGGGGAATGTTTTAAGAATTATATAGTTTTGGAAAAAGGAAAACACGCAGACCGTGTGACAACCCATCGCGTCGGACAGAGCTGCGGGAATTGAACCCACAACCAAAATGCGACTGGTATTTATCGCCTACCACTGGACTATGTGAAGTCCCTGGTTATTTTGACTAATTCTTTTTAGTTAGATGATTTTAGGAATCAAAAATAAGTTTATTTTGGTTTATCTATGGAAATGATTAAACTATCATCGAGGATATGTGATTAGGTTAATTACTTTTCAATATGATAATTTAAGATCAAATGATGTTATTTAGAGATAAAAGTTAATTTGTACCTAGGAAGACTATGTGATTAAATCCTATAAATATTTGGGTTTCAATCTTAGTTTGGTTTACTTTGAAGAATATTATGGAACAATTGTTTATCGAATGGTCTTCATTGAACTTTGGGTTTTTTTTGGGACAAATTTTGGAGATTAAGAATAGATTTTCTTTTTATAAAGGATTATACTTTTGTGGATTATCTGATCTCATACTAACAATTTTGGTTTTGGATTTTGTCTAAAGACATGGGAAATATATAGTTCTCTTTTGTGGATTAGGTGATTCTCAAGAAGTTGATTATATTACTCTTAATGCGAACAAGTCTTCCAAAAAATTCATCTTTTCACTACTGGAAATAGGATTTTTCCCAACGGGTGTTTACCAACGGTTGGCATAAACTGTTGGGGTTGATGGGATTAGGACATATTTACCAACGGTTATACAGAACCGTTGGCAAAGGAATGTCCAGGGAAGGATTTCCCAACGGTTTAGTGAAACCGTTGGGAAAGGCCACCCCTTTGCCAACGGTTTCCCCAAACCGTTGGTAAAGGGGTGTCTTGGAGACACTTTAGCCAATGGTTCTAGTGAACCGTTGGGAAAAGTCCCCCTAGAGAACCCCTTTGCCAACGGTTCCCCTGAACCGTTGGGAAAAGGGTCCTTTCCCAACGGTTTTTAAAAACCGTTGGGAAAGAATTCCCCCAAATACAGGCGTGGGCCTGCTCTCCCCCCATTCGGACAGAACCCTAAATTTCTTATCCAGCGGGGCTGCTCTCCCTCCTCTCGCGAACTCCCTCCATCCGAACATCCGAACAGGTGAAAACTCATCTGAAATCAGGTATTTTTTCCTTTATACACATATACTATCTTATTTTTATTGTTATTGATCTCATATTTGAGTTTTAATTTATCAATTCAGCTCCAACTCTCTGCTAATCTTGAACTCCCCATCCGAATAGGTGAAAACCCAGCTGAATCATCTCAAATCCGGTATTTTATTCTTTATACATATATGGTACCTTGTTTTTATTGTTATTGATCTAATATTTTTGTTTTAAGTTAGGATTTTGATGTGATTTCACCGTGAAAAATAGGGAAATGAATGAATATGTTGTTAATTAATTAGTTTCCCCTGGAATATCAGTTGTGTTATAATGCCCATGATAAATAAAGGGGTAATGTAATAAAAGACCTTGAATAAATACATTGTGTAAGTTGGGGTATGTTGCCTCTATGAGAGGTTTTTTGTTATGTTTCATTGTATGTTGTAGGGTGTTTTATGGGGATTGAGGTGACCAGTTGGACTTTGTGATATGCGGGGTTGTAATGTGATGGTTAGTGGGCATGGAGGTGACATGTGAAGTTGTATGATAGTGATGATGTGTGGTGGTGTTGTGTCGTGTGGAGGTGTTGTGTGATGAAGTTGTGGTGTATGATGTGTGGTAAATGGATTTAATTAATTTAACATTAAATGAATGGACAATGTAAGTGTGAATGAAGTGGCTTATAAATGAATGTGAGAAATGCTATGCGTCTTGTGTGGTGGTGGTGTGGTTTATGTGTTTTATGGTAGTAGTGAAGTGTGTGATTATGTAGTTAATGTGAACCCATAGGTTGAGTATTTTGTGCTATCTATATATCATGTATTTTTATGTTATTTCTACACATTCCCAACCAGAGTTGGATAAACTTACCAACGATCAGAGGTTTTGAGTTATGGGTATTTTTTCTAATATCTAGGATGATGGTTATATGTTTGGATAGCTACCATTTCTTCCCTACTCTTCCTTCAAAAGTGATTGACCATGTGTTTTTAGGCAAGATGCGATGTGATTGTCCATGTGTCTTCAGGTGAGATGTATTATGATTTCCCTAGTGTTTTCTGGTGAGGTGTGATGTGATAAGGCTATAATAAGATGTGGCATGTGGTTGGGGTCATGTAGGGTAGGAGGATGGCACAAGGTTGATGTTATTCATGTTCATGATACCCTAATAATATGGTTATGGGATGAGGCATGCTGTTATGTGATATAACACATTAAGTTCTTGTTGGTTTTACATTTTTTCAATAACACATTTGTATGTTTTTTTCACATGTGTAGTTGATACCTTGATTATTTTCTTCCTTTATCGTTTACTTAAATGTATTTTATATTAAAGTTAATGCCTATTGAATTGTTTATGACAAAATGACTTATATAAATTCTTTTTATAGAATGGACAGAAGTTGGATGTATGAAACCGATCGGATCTCAGACGATTTTCAAAACAATTTGGAGAGATTTATAGATTTTGCATTTCACAATGCTTCAGATAGTGGTCGCATACACTGCCCATGTTCCAATTGTGTTGGTAGACCTTGGTTGAGCCGTGAAGAAGTCAGCTACCACATAACCAAAAATGGGTTTCAAGCAAACTACTTTGTGTGGTATCACAATGGGGAGAAAACGAAATCTCAAATTGGTGATGATCGAAATGAAAGGACTGGAATGGAGAATTTGTTAGATGATCAATTTCTGTTTATTCGTCATCATGAAAAAGAAAGGATTTCGACTCAAGAAGACTTCGATATGAGGACAGCTGATGCATCTAGTGAAAATGATGATATTGATAGGGTGAAAAAATTGAATGATGCTTCCACGACTCTAGTATATCGACAATGCGATAAAATGAAAAAGCTGGAATTTTTAATCCGACTATTTCATGGGAAAACTATGTATGGGATTTCTAATATAGCAATCGATTACATTCTTACCCTCTTGAAGGATTTACTTCCAGATGATGCAGATATTCCCTCAAACCACTATATGGCATGGAAGTTAGTTGAGGAACTTGGATTTTCAAGAAACAAAATTCATGTTTGCCTGAAAGATTGCAGTTTATTCTGGGAGGAAACCGCTGAACGAAATGATTTTATAAAATGTGGCACATCCCGCTGGAAGTCAAAATCTGATGGAACACCATCCCGCATTCCACAGAAAGTAATGTGGCACTTTCCATTGATCCCCAGACTCCAGAATCTTTTTATGTCTGATGACATATCAATAAAAATGATATGGCATGATACCGAGAGAAATAAGACTAATGATGAGTTGGTTCATCCTGCAGATGGATTTGCATGGAAGAGATTTGATGCTCGACATCCTGATTTTGCAGCTGACGTGCGTAATGTGAGGCTGGGTCTTTCATGCGACGGTTTTAATCCGTTTGGGCAGATGCTTACTTTGCACAGCACATGGCCAGTTTTTATACACATTTATAATCTTCCCCCATGGTTGTGTATGAAAAAACCTTTCACTTTCATGAGTATACTCATATCTGGTCCTTCTGATCCCGACAATGATATTGATGTATACATGCAACCTTTAATAAAAGAATTGAAACTTCTTTGGGATGTGGGTGTGCGCACATACGATGCATGTTCGAAAGACATATTTTAGATGCGTGTTGCGCTTATGTGGACGATCAATGATTTTCCAGCTTATGCAATGATGTCTGGATGGAGCACGAAGGGAAAACTATCATGTCCAGTTTGTATGAAGAATAAACGATCCAGAAGACTGAAACATCATTGTAGTTTCAGTTTTATGGGACATCGACGATTCTTACCAAAGGATCATCCATATAGATTGAATCGTCGAAGATTTGATAATACCATAGAGACCGATGATCCACCTCAGCGTATGTCTAGAACTGATGTGCTTAATGAATTGAAAGATTGCAGTTTTTTGTTTGGGAAGGGTCAAATGAAATCTGGAAAGAGAAAGAATGTTTCCATTGAAACCTGTTACAATTGGAGGAAGAGGAGTATCTTTTTTTATTTGCCTTATTGGTCAACCAATTTGTTACGTCATTGCTTAGACGTAATGCATATTGAAAAAAATATATGCGAAATGTTGCTTTCAGTTCTTCTAAATGTCAAGGGGAAAACAAAAGATGATTTACGATCTCGGCGTGACTTGGTGGATTGGGGCATCAGACCAGAATTGCATCCTGTACGTATCAGTGAAAATAAATTGCAACTTCCATGTGTTTCTTATGTGATGACACCTATGAAAAAAAACAATTTCTGTAAGTATTATAGACTATTAGAGTTCCTGATGGGTATTCAAGCAACATATCTAAACGGGTCAACAAAAAAGAGTTGAAGCTAAAATCATTGAAGACTCATGATTATCACGTTCTACTGCATGAGTTGCTTCCAATAGCAATCCGTCATCTTTTGTCCAATAATGTAAGGGTGGTTGTTATTCGGTTGTGCCATTTTTTTAGAGATCTTTGTGCTAAGAAGTTGTCCAAGTCTTTCTTGCAAAAAAATTTGACAGATGCCCCATTAATTTTGTGTGAGTTGGAGAAAATATTTCCTCCATCATTTTTCACATGCATGCTGCATCTGACTGTCCATATTCCCAATGAAATACTTCTCGGAGGACCTGTTTCTTTTCGTTGGATGTATCCAACTGAAAGAAATATGTTCACATTAAAGTCTTATGTCTGAAACAGAAATCATCCCGAAGGTTCTATCATGAATGGTTACCTGGCCCAAGAATGTATGGATTTCTGCTCGATGTATTTGTCCGATCTTACTACAAGATTGAATAGACCAATGAGAAATGAAGAAGAACAGTATGAGCAAATTGAACCCAGTTTTCCATCACTTCCTCAAACAGGAGGAATTCCTGGATCATATACATTGAAGACATTAAGCCATGAAGAGCGGGAGATGTCACATCGCACAGTTTTGTTCAACTGTGATTTGTTCGATGACTATATCAGGTAACTAAATTGATTATGTATATCTTACATATATATCTATTAAACTATTCATATTTTTTATCTACAGGGAACATAAAACAATGATAAATAGAAAGCATCGTTCTTTATCTTTGAGAAGGAGGGAGGCTTTGCATAGCAAAGAGTTTTCTGCTTGGTTAAAATTGAAGGTAAAAATATTACTATTTAAAATAATTAAATCAATATTTAATTAAGTTTAACAATCATTTATATTGCAGGTATTGAGTTTGTCTGCTGACTCTGTCTCCGAGGAAATAAGATCTTTGGCTTTTGGTCCTAATACCGTGGTTCGTGACTGTAAATCAATTGTTATCAATGGGTACAAATTTATTGTCACTGAACGAGCAAAGAATATGAGAACACAACATGATGGTGTTATAGTTATTGCCACAACAGATTGTTATGCCAGTGCATCAGATAGTAGACCGTGATTTGAAAATGTGGGTTATTATGGAGTCATTGAGAAAATAATAATATTGGATTATTACTCTCATGGACGAGTCACAATGTTGAAATGCCATTGGTTTGATTCAATGACGAGACAAGGCACATTTATTGATGATTGTGGATTTCGAGTAATTAATATGACTTGCACTCTTTCTACCGAAGAGACATATGTGTTGGCATTAATGGATAAACAAGTTTTTTATGTCAAAGACCAACTTCGACCTGAATTTTGTGTCATAGTTGAAGTAATTCCAAGACATATTTTTGATGATGGTGATGATGAAATTGACACTTTCCCTACTGGCATTGGAACTAATGCATTTATTTCTTTTGATGACTCCAATATCTCAATTGTCAGATTTGATTGTGAACCTGAAGTTGTGGTTGAAAATATATAGAATCATTCATCCATGTTCTCAATTCTTTTGGTTTACCTCGAGTTGGGTTATTAAGGTTAGTACTATTCAAATTGATTTAGTATTGATAACAAATATATTTTGTCTGAATTGACCGTTATGTGAATTTTCAATGTTTATTCATTGCAGTTTTATTTGAATTGCATTTTCTAATTTGGAATTGAATTGTATTCAAACCTAGTCAAACAATATTTTTAACTTAGTAAACATTACAACTTGTATGATTTATTAAATCCATTCAAGCTCTTATAAAAGAATTGATAGATAAATTACCAATGAATCCCCATATTCCCTCATATATTTATTTTTTTGGGTTACACTTTAGTTTCCTTTTTCTAATTAATTACATATTTGTTTTCAAAAGCAGGAAATGCAGCCTATTGAAGAGAGACGAAGGAAAAAAATAATGGACAACAATCGTCGAATGACGGAGTTGGGAGTTCCACCATTAGTACCTGTTGTGAGTACTTTATTTCAAATATATATATTTAAAGAATATATAATGTCATGTGATTAATTTTGTTGTAAACATTTTTGTAGGATCCACCTTTACGTCGACAGTTATTCGACGAGGAGCCTAGTACTGGTCCTAGTACTCAGGCCGGTGGTACGAGGGGGGTCCGTACCAGAGGTCGACGATCAGCTGCGCGTGCCCGACTAGACCCTGCCCCTCCCACTCATGACATGTCATCCTTACCACATTCTGATCCCGGTGTTCCGTTAGGGACACACGGGATATTTAGGCCTCCCATGTTTTCGCTACCGTCTGCATCTTCTGCCCCATCATTTTCACATCCCATGATGATTCCCACTCCTCGGTCAGATGCTGGTCATACTGCTATCCCATCTTCTTTTCCTTCTATTTCTGTCTCTCCGAGCTTCCATATTTCTTCATCCTCGACTCCTGTTCCAGCACAGGGTGTTCCATCTGTTTCTATGGATCCGGTGGCGCTCAGCGATCAGACTAGCGCAGGTATATTTATAAAACCCTAACAAAATTGTATAAAAATATTTATTTTCATTATAACATGTTTTGATAAAATATTTGTTTTTTATTTAATGACAGATACAGCTACTGACAGGAGGCAGGGGCGGGGGCGTACACGCATGCGTTCGGTGTGGAATCGCCGCACACAGGTTATGGTAGATTATAATGAAGACAACCAAATGGTTGAGAAATCCGGGCAGCAATGTCGGAGTTTTTTGGCGACGCTTGCCAAATACTCTGACATCATTCCCGTCAGCCCGCTGTCATGGAGACATTTGCCACATGAAGTCAAGGATAGAGCTTGGGCAGAGATATGGGTAAAAAAATCTATCGTATTTAATGACATAAATTATTTTTGTATTTAAATGAATTAATATTTTGATGTCAGCTTCGATTTAATTTTCCCGATGGTGAGGGTGCTCGAGCGGAACGTCTAAAGGATTTAGGCGAGCTTTGGAGAGCCTACAAGCATGAGTTGTATCTTGGCTGGCGTGCTAGAGTTGGCACTGAGTTAGAGGCAGTTCCAGTCATGGATGACTGTCCTATAGAGCAGTATCGTCAGATGATTACTCATTGGACGAGTACCCAGTTTAAGGTATGAATTAAATTTGAGGTATTTAAATAATAACTTTCATATTTCGCATTAATATTATCCTTTTCATTATTGACTTTTATTTAGGAATCATCTGGAAAAAATAAAAAAAACATTGATACAAAAAAATATCTCCACACACTAGGACGTACGACGATGCCGGATCATGAGAGGAAGCAGGTATGACAATTTTTTATAAGTTTTCTTTACGACTTACATTTTCTTTTGTTTTCTCAATTATTTAATCGTTTGTTAAAGTTTTCATATAACTTTAGTTTTCAATATCATTGTAGAGGAAAATACAGAATATTGAAGGACGTGTGCCTCGAGCAAAACTGTTTTGCTCGAGTAGACAGAAAAAGGATGGAAGTGCCGTCAACGAAGCGACTCATCTGCAGATTGTAAGTTATAATCTATTGATTTAATATTTTAATATCTATTTTGTAACTTAATAATATAATTATATTTGTAACAGGTTGCTTTTGAGGCCCTCGATGCCCAAGAACCGGACAATTTTGGGCCTACAGATCACCTACATCAGGTGTTAGGGGAGGAGCATCCTGGCAGAGTACGCTGCCAACCTATGATAGCCCCGACGAGGTATTGGCCCTCCTCAGGTACGAGCTATAGTGCCACTGAGCTGCATCAAGTTAGGGAACAGGAAGAACAGGCTGAGAAAAGGGCCACAGAGACGGCAGAACAGTCTGCTAGGGCAAACAATGCGTTTATGAAATTTATTGAAGTTCTACGTCCAACACTTCCAGCAAAGGCCAGCCCAGCTTTGGATGAGTATATATCGTCGATACATTCTATATATGGTGCACCAGTTGATGGTTCTAGTGCTGCTCAGGACGATGTTCAGCTTGACGATGATGATGGCGAGGAGGAGGGCGAGGACGAGGAGGAGGGCGAGGTCGAGGAGGAGGGCACTGAGGAGGGCGAGGATGATGATGGGGACGAGGACGATGATGGGGACGAGGACGAGGGTGATGATGATGGTGATGATGATGATGATGGTGATGGTGATGGTGATGGTGATGGTGATGATGGTGATGATGGTGAGGGTGATGTGGGACAAATTGATCCATTTCATTTTTGACTAATATTACTGAGATTTGATATTTAATCTATTCTAGTTGTTGGTTTTATCTAGACTCGTAGTATAGTATTGGAGTTGAGTTATTTTTATATATTATCTGTTTTTATGGATGTTGTTGTCTTTTAGTGGTTGTGTGTTTGGGAACTCCCTCCTTCCTGGACCCCGGACAGCCCCCCAGACAGCCCCCTACCCTCCTCCCTGGACCCCGGACACCCCCCGAACAGTCCCCCGGACAGCCCCCCCACCCTCCTCCCTGGACCCCGGACAGCCCCCCGGACAGCCCCCCGCACAGCCCCCCCACCCTCCTCCCTGGACCCCGAACAACCCCTCGGACACTCCCCGGACAGCCCCCCGAACAGCCCCCCCCCCCCCCCCACCCTCCTCCTTGGACCCCGGACACCCCCCGAACACCCCCCCGACAGCCCCCCGAACAACCCCCAGACAGCCCCCCGAACAGCCCCCCCCCCACCCTCCTCCTTGGACCCCGGACACCCCCCGAACACCCCCTCAACAGCCCCCCGAACAACTCCCGAACAGCCCCCCGGACAGCCCCCCCACCCACCTCCTTGTACCCCGGGCAGCCCCCCGCACAGCCCCCCGGACAGCCCCCCGAACAGCCCCCCCCCCCCCCCCACCTCCTTGTACCCCGGACAATTCCCCGGACACCCCCCGGACAGCCCCCCGAACAGCCCCCGGACACCCCCCGGACAACCCTCCGAACACCCCCCGGACAGCCCCGGACTGCCCCCGAACAGCCCCCCCCCCCCCCCCCACCCTCCTCCTTGGACCCCGAACACCCCCCGAACACCCCCCGAACACCCCCCGAACAGCCCCCCGGACAGCCCCCCGAACAACCCCCCGAACAGCCCCCCCACCCTCCTCCCTGGACCCCAGACAACCCCCCGGACACCCCCCCGGACAGCCCCCCGAACACCCCCCCCCCCCTCCTCCTTGGACCCCGGACACCCCCCGAACACCCCCCGAACACCCCCTGAACACCCCCCGAACACCCCCCGGACACCCCCCGGACAGCCCCCCGAACAGCCCCCCCCCCCCCACCCTCCTCCTTGGACCCCGGACACCCCCCGAACACCCCCCGGATAGCCCCCCGAACAACCCCCGGACAGCCCCCCGGACAGCCCCCCCACCCACCTCCTTGTACCCCGGACAACCCCCCGAACACCCCCACGGATAGCCCCCCGAACACCCCCCGGACACCCCCTGGAAAACCATCCGAACACCCCCCCGGACAGCCCCTAGACAGCCCCCCGAACAGCCCCCCCCCCCCCCCCTCCTCCCTGGACCCCGGACAGCCCCCCCACCCTCCTCCCTGGACCCCGGACAGCCCCCCGGACACTCCCCGGATAGCCACCCTAACAGCCCCCCCTGCTCCTTGGACCCCGGACACTCCCCGGACCCCCCTCACGCGCGTTTACGTAGCGCGCGCATCACTTAAAACACGAATATTGAGCCGTACCGCGCACACCGCATGTCTGATTGACGTGTAGTCTGCGCGTACACATCACGAATAATAATTAGAATGTTGCACGGTGGTTTCAGGTCAATCCGAGGTCGTCCGCTATGAATTTGACCGTTGGACGCCCGTTTTGGCCGTTTATGACACCAGAACTGCGTTGTCGGTCACCACGGGCACACGGCAAGTCCGATTGACGTGTTGTCTTCTCGACCACTTCATAAATCACTCACCCGTATTTTTCGTCTGATTTCAGACCATTCTGACTTCGTTCGGCCCGTTTGGACCCCCCTCACGCGCGTTTACGAAGCGCGCGCATCACTTAAAACATGAATATTGAGTTGTACCGCGCAAACCGCACGTCCGATTGACGTTCTGTCTACGTGTACGCGTCACGAATAATAATTAGAATGTTGCACGGTGGTTTCAGCTCAATCCGAGGTCATCCGCTATGAATTTGACCGTTTGACGCCCGTTTTGGCCGTTTATGACACCAGAACTGCGTTGTCGGTCACCGCGGGCACACGGCACGTCCGATTGACATGCCGTCTGCTCGACCACTTCATAAATCACTCACCCGTATTTTTCGTCTGATTTCAGGCCATTCCGAAATCGTTTGGCCTGTTTGGACCACCCTCACGCGCGTTTACGAAGCGCGCGCATCACTTAAAACACGAATATTGAGCCGTACCGCGCAAACCGCACGTCTGATTGACGTTCCGTCTACGCGTACACGTCACGAATAATAATTAGAATGTTTCACGGTGGTTTCAGCTCAATCCGAGGTCGTCCGCTATGAATTTGACCGTTTGACGCCCGTTTTGGCCGTTTATGACACCAGAACTGCGTTGTCGGTCACCGCAGGCACATGGCACGTCCAATTGATGTACCGTCTACTCGACCACTTCAAAAATCACTCACCCGTATTTTTCGTCTGATTTCAGGCCATTCCGACTTCTTTCGGCCCATTTGGACCCCCCTCACGCGCGTTTACGAAGCGCGCGCATCACTTAAAATACGAATATTGAGTCGTACCGCGCAAACCGCACATCCGATTGACGTGTTGTCTGCACGTACACGTCACGAATAATAATTAGAATGTTTCACGGTGGTTTCAGCTCAATCTGAGGTCGTCCGCTATGAATTTGACCGTTGGACGCCCGTTTTGGCCGTTTTTGACACTAGAACTGCATTGTCGGTCACCACGGGCACATGGCACGTCTGATTGATGTGCCGTCTACTCGACCACTTCATAAATCACTCTCCCGTATTTTTCGTCTGATTTCAGGACATTTCGACTTCGTTCGGCCCGTTTGGACCCCCCTCACGCGCGTTTACGAAGCGCGCGCATCACTTAAAACACGAATATTGAGTCGTACCGCGCAAACCGCACGTCTGATTGACGTTCCGTCTGGGCGTACACGTCACGAATAATAATTAGAATGTTTCACGGTGGTTTCAGCTCAATCCGGAGACGTGGTGTGGCCAGAACCACTCAAAGTGTCCGTCTTTTGTTTCAAAAGGACGTCATTTTAAGTGAAAAGCATCAACTGGCATACGGAAAACCGACCAAACGCATTCCGAATCTGTTGATAATTTATCCCAACAATCCATGGGTCATATGTGACATGTACGAGCCAACCCGGGATGAATCCGAGTCGCGGTGTGGCCGGGATAAGTCTAAGTGGCTCTCTTTTGTTTAAAATGGACACCATTTTAAGTACATACGGAAAAACGACCAAACGGATTCAGTTTCCGTTGAAACTTTAGGAGAACGATCCATGGGTCATATGTGACATGTACGAATCAACCCCGCCTCAATCGGAGATGCGGTGTGGCCGATACCACTCAAAGTGTCTGTCTTTTGTTTCAAAAAGACGTCATTTTAACTGAAAAGCATCAAGTGACATACGAAAAACCGACCAAAGGCATTCGTACTGTGTCGATACTTTAGCACAAGGATCCATGGGTCGTATGTGACGTGTACGAGTCAATCTCGCCTCAATCCGAGGAGCGGTGTGGCCGACACCGTTCTAACTGTGTCTCTTTTGTTTAAAATGGACATGATTATAAGTGAAAAGAACAATTGTCATACGCAAAACCGACCAAACGCATTCCGAATCTGTTGATAATTTATCACAACGATCCATCGGTCATATGTGACCTGTACGAGCCAACCCGGGCTCAATCCGAGTCGCGGTGTGGCCGAGATCAGTCTAAGTGGCTCTCTTTTTTTTAAAATGGACAGCATTTTAAGTACATACGGAAAACCGACCAAACGCATTCGGTTTCCATTGAAACTTTAGGAGAACGATCCATGGGTCATATGTGATGTGTACGAATCATCCCCGCCTCAATCTGAGGCGCGGTGTGGCCGACACCTCTCTAACTGTGTCTGTTTTGTTTAAAATGGATAGGATTATAAGTGAAAAGAACTGGCATACGCAAAACCAACCAAACGCATTCAGTTTCCATTGAAACTTTAGGAGAACGATCCATGGGTCATATGTGACGTGTACGAATCATCCCCGTCTCAATCCGAGACGCAGTGTGGCTGACACCGCTCTAACTATGTCTCTTCTGTTTAAAATGGACATGATTATAAGTGAAAAAGAACAACTGGCATACGCAAAACCGAACAAACGCATTCCGAATCTTTTGATCATTTATCACAATGATCCATGGGTCATATGTGACCTGTAAGAGGAAAACCGGGTTCAATCCGAGTCGCGGTGTGGCCGGGATCAGTCTAAGTGGCTCTCTTTTGTTTAAAATGGACACCATTTTAAGTACATACGGAAAACCGACCAAACGCATTCGGTTTCCATTGAAACTTTAGGAGAACAATCCATGGGTCATATGTGACGTGTACGAATCATCCCCGCCTCAATCCGAGGCGCGGTGTGGCCGACACCGCTCTAACTGTGTATGTTTTGTTTAAAATGGACAGGATTATAAGTGAAAAGAACAACTGGCATACGCAAAACCGACCAAACGCATTCAGAATCTTTTGATAATTTATCACAACGATCCATGGGTCATATGTGACGTGTATGAGCCAACCCGGGTCAATCTGAGTCGCGGTGTGGCCGGGATCAGTCTAAATGGATCTCTTTTGTTTAAAATGGACATCATTTTAAGTACATACGGAAAACCAACCAAACGCATTCAGTTTCCATTTTAACTTTAGGAGAACGATCCATGGGTTCTATGTGACGTGTACGAATCATCCCCGCCTAAATCCGACATGCGGTGTGGCTTACACCACTCAAAGTGTCCGTCTTTTGTTTCAAAAGGACGTCATTTTAAGTGAAAGGCATCAACTGACATACGGAAGAACGACCAAACGCATTCATATTATATCGATACTTTAGCACAACGATCCATGGGTCATATGTGACGTGTACAAGTCAACCCCGTCTTAATCCGAGACGCGGTGTGGCCGACACCGCTCTAACTCTGTCTCTTTTGTTTAAAATGGACATGATTATAAATGAAAAGAACAACTGTCATACGCAAAACCGACCAAACGCATTCGGAATCTTTTGATAATTTATCACAACGATCCATGGGTCATATGTGACATGTACGAGCCAACCCGGGATGAATCTGAGTCGCGGTGTGGTCAGGATTAGTCTAAGTGTCACTCTTTTGTTTAAAATGAACAACATTTTAAGTTCATACGGAAAACTGACCAAACGCATTCGGTTTCCATTTAAACTTTAGGAGAACGATCCATGGGTCATATGTGACGTGTACGAATCAACCCCGCCTCAATTGGAGATGCGGTGTGGTCAGCACCACTCATAGTGTCCATCTTTTGTTTCAAAAGGACGTCATTTTAAGTGAAAAACATCAACTGGCATACAGAAAACCGACCAAACGCATTCGGATTGTGTCGATACTTTAGCACAACGATCCATGGGTCAAATGTGACGTGTACGAGTCAACCCCACCTCAATATGAGGTGCGGTGTGGCCGGTATCACTTCAGGTGTATGTATTTTGTTTAAAATGGACATCATTTGAGGTAAAAATATATGGTATAGAAAAAACCGATCAAATTATGAATTGAATTTCGGATTCCACATATAATTGTCACCTAAATTTTAAATTGAATTCTATATGAATTATGTACGTTTATAATTATGTTATGAATTCTAATTTAATTATGGATGTGTATAGTTTCAGGATCCATTATATGTTAAATGTGTATGAATTTGTTCATAATTGTATATGTATGTTTTATTTTATTGCAGGTACAATAATTGGATTGAAAATGAGGTCAAAATGAGGCCTGATGGAGAGGGGTCTGATGGACAGGGGCTGTGCAAATTGCAGGCTGCTGCAATTTGCAGCATAGGGTATGCCAATGGTTTAAAAACATTGGCATATAATCCTAAAGAAGTTTCTACCAACGGTTCATTGAACCGTTGGTAAATATCTCTTTTCCCAACGGTTCTAAACCGTTGGGAAAGAGTTCATCCATGGGGATATCCCAACGGTTTGGGGAGAACCGTTGGGAAAACTATCCCAAAACCGTTGGGATAGTTAAGGGATATTGATATTTCCCAACGGTTCTCCCAAACCGTTGGGAAAAACTATCCCAACGGTTTGGGAGAACCGTTGGGATAGGGTGTCTTTTGTGAGCATATACCAACGGTTTCTAGTAAACCGTTGGGAAAACCTTTCCCAACGGGTTACTTCCCTACGGTTATCAGAACCGTTGGTATATCATATACCAACGGTTAGAGGGGCTTTCCCAACGGTTGTGAACCGTTGGGAAATATTATATTTCTAGTAGTGTTTGGAGAAAATATGAGTTTGATTAAGGAATCTAGTAAAAGTTGAAAGTCTACGTGACAAGTAAGTATGTTTCATTATGATTTAGTTAAGCTCAAAAATAAATTCCTCAATGAAGAGTAACTTAAAACAAAATTGTTGTCTGTTAAATCTTCCTACTGGGGAATTGAATACCGTTTAACCCATCACAAGTTTGTGATTTTCTTATGGTTAACTTTCTCCTAGACATGTTTACTATCACTCTCCCTCAGAACATGACCCTTTGTTTTTTCCTCCATATCCATGTTTTCCTACATGGAATCCTAGTATGGGTTAACTCAGGTGACCTTTGTACTTCTCTTTCTTTATTTTAAAGTGATTGTTTTACTGACTCTTGTTCTGATGTGGGATTTTCAATGAAGTTTCCAAGCCCAATTTTAAAAATTGCGAGGACGCAATTCCCAAAAGGGGGGAAGGATGTAACACCCCAGGTAAATAAAGAATATGACATTTTCACATTTATCCATATTTGTGAATAAAATATTAATATAACTTTAAAGGGGATGCAATGCTCGATGGCGTACCCAATACGCAACAATGAGTTTCTTGGGAATCTTACATTGCACTCTAATAATAAAATAATATTATTTTAAATTGTAGTTAACGCCTAGCCGTTGTAATGGCGGAAATGAACAGAACTAACTAAAAAATGATTATATATGTTTGTCAAATATTTTTACTTTTTACAATAAATGTTAGAGGATTAAAAATGTGAATGAATCCAATTTTAAGCGTAAACATTCTAATATTCTTTAAAAGGTCGATTAATCGCCTTTTGATGACGAACCTCTTTTAAATCCACTTTTTGACAATTTTATGTGTTATATTTGACAAAATAAAATTCTTCTTTAGAATCGGGACATCAAAATTTACTTTGTGTAAATTTTCGGTATTTTTCCGATAAAGTTCATTTTTTAATGAATAGTGAAAATGTGGTATTTTAATTCAAAACCTCTTTTTAATATAATTTATTTATATGATTAGATTATATTTTGAATTGGTTTTAAATTGAAATTAGAATATATTTTTACCATTTAATCCAATAGTGGTCGTTGGAATTAATTTCATCTTGAAATTGGACTTAAACTAGTGTCAATCTTTTGATACTTATTGTTTCATAAAAACACGCTATTTGCTCTGACAGCGGGAATTAATTATTAAATTAATTAATGTAACTTATATGTTTTGAATTTTTTAAAATGGACATCATTTTTGAATTCGGAGTATCAAATATAGCCTAGGGTGAATTTTTGGTAATTTTCTGAAAAACTTCAATTTTTGATGAATAGTTAAACCACTAAGTGGTAGTTAAAGAAATTGATTTTTTGTTTAAATGAAACTTTACCACTTCTGTGATTTGAATTTCAAAACTCTGGCATACATGGTTTTCATTAAGAAGTAAAATTTGGTTCAATGGGATTAAAATAATTTTTTGGTGAATAGTAACTTTTAAGTTTATTAATCGCGATTAGAGGTAATTAATGTAATTTAAGGTAAAAATAATGTTTTAATAATATGAAATGACCTAGACACATGTACTACCCTCATTGGATCTGTCATGGCCAACCAAGAAAATCCATGGGTCAACTTGGGGACCCCATGGAGCCACTTTGGTTGAAAATGACAATAATACCTTTTTATTTAATGTTAAAATTAAAATGTCACAAACATGTGTGGTTTTACTAAAACAATTTTTAGATGGGGTTATACAAGTCATATTTTTTACTATAAATATTAATTATAAAGATAAAAATCTTTCCTACATCATGATATTTTTTTGTAATTTTTAGACATTAAATAAATTAAATTATTTATGACACCATGATGATGCAGCGATTACCTCATTATTTAAAGATTTAAATAAAATGAAAAGATAATGTAAAATCTAAGACCTAAACTTGTCACAAACCTATTGTATGGGTGGATACGAAACATTATCACCTTATACTTGAAATATATCCTTTTGTGACCTTTAAAATTCGAAAATCATTTTATAATAGAGTAATATTTTATAAATTTCCAAGAGTGCCCCTCTTTTTCTCTTATAAAAGGCCCCCACCTCTACCACCTTACACACACCTATCAAGCCTTTGGATTGGAAAACCCCTAACCATTTCATCTCTCCACATCCCTCTCTTCATCATTTAAGCCTCACCTTTTGGCATAATACTTTCCAAGGAAGCCTTTGAGCTCAAGTAAAAAAAGAGTTACCCGATTTAAAGGTAATGTCTTCCCTTGTGTTCTTTTGTTTTATTTTGCTTCTCCAAACCCCTAAACACTTTTTATTCCTTTATTTTGTAACAACGCCAGTATCTTAAATATACTAGGATGTTTTTATGTAAAGGATTCAAGATACACTTACACACACCTTCGTCTAATGGTTAAAGAACATACTGTTTCTGTGGATGGCGAATTTCTGCCTCACGAAACGATGATTGTTCAATCTCCTTTTAACACCTTTCATGGTGGCCATTATGATGTCACTATATTTTATATATAATTTATATGGTATTTATGTTTTATATATTCTTCTTAATTTTATATTAAATCATGCCTTTATGCTTTTAAGGTTGTGCAAATGCGATAATTTCATACGAGGAAGTGTGGACTACCGCCCCCTCAAGTGATGTGACTCGTTCATGCAATACATGGAATGTATAAAGAATGAAATTAATGAACATATGTGACCTATATAACATATATATTATACTGTAATTATAATATATATATCTCTAAATTATTTTTAATTCCATTAATATGACATAGAAATGAAAGTAGCGTTCATGCGTACGTACGGCTTACCATCTCCATGAACGGTGCATTTAATTTCTTACCTATAAATGATTATGTAATATTATAAATACATGTATATGATGGATATATATGATATATATGATATCCAAATCATGAATATCATTATGGATATAATGAACCTTTGACCACACGAACAACATGTAATTGTAAGAAGTCCACTTTCGACTTAAGAACCAAATATCGACAAAACAAACATTATTAACATAAATGATTACATAATGTTTATAAAAAGGCAATAAGTGATATAAAAGTAATAATTAACTTGAAAAAGGTTCTTAATAAAGTAGAAATTAACTCAAATTTATTATTCAGGACGTTAAATAACGATCGAGTCAAGTCGGACCCGAGGTAAGGGATCATACCCCTCTCTTTCTTTTTAAGTACACTCTTTTATGTAATTCCTTTTAAGCTCACATTTCTTACGATTGGGATGTTATTTTATATTACACTTACTTTAAATATTATGTTAATATGATGAGATACCCTATTTGATCTCATCAATTCATTTTTTAAGTTTTAAGTGGCGCCGTTAGGCGGCCGAGTTTTCGTAGGGGATTTTTCATCTCACTTTTATTCCCATGACATTTATGCTATGTTTGCCACTATTTCCTTTGAGTGGTGTATGTACTGCCCATTATTATACACTTTGTGTAGTATAATTTCATTTATGGGTATTTACATCTTCATTGTATGACCCTTCTTCCATGGGGTATACGTTTCGGAAGTTACCCAACTCAGTAAGGGGACCTTTCACCCTCATCTTTTTAAAAGACTTATTTTTGTTATGTCTTTTAATTTACATATTATTATGTTGGGATATGTTCTTATATATCCTTATTAATGTAAAATTTATTTCCAAGTGATGAGATACACTTTTTGTCTCATCAACTCATTTTCTGAATTTTAAAGTGGCGTCGTTAGGTTGTCGAATTTTTACAAGGGAACGTCTTAACCCAATTTCGATTTCTTTGGGTTCAACTTGTAATTATTGAACATGTCATCCTATGAATATGTGTGAATGACCTATGATTTTTTCACACTTAATATCCACTTATATTGGGTGTATTTATACTTCTCACACATAATTATGTGATATATTTATCCTTAATTTAATGATACCATCTTTATAATGGATTTCATCTCAATTTACATTTCCATTGAGACTTCATTGTTGTTATGCACCAATTCACTCTTATATGGTGTATATACTGTCCTTTGACATATTATATCATGAATCCCTTTATTCTCATGATATTATAAAGTTCAGATTAAATGTTATTCTGAAATTATTTGTATTCAAGAGTCTCTCATTTTGTTAAAAACTCTTTAACAAAAATATCGTTTTAAATGTTTTAAAGATTCATTATTCTAAATCTTTATCTTTGATGTCCATGTTTTCAAAATGGTTTTCAGTATTTATTTATATGGACATTAATGTTTTAAAATTATAATTCCATTAAAATCTTCAAAGTGGTACGGGACACTTTGATTCAAATATCTCTTTTAAATGGTTTTTGAAAATGGATTGATTAATTCAATATCTTGGAATTACTTATTGTGATTGCAAATGAAATTTTGTTTTTGAGATGTTTACATTTTCAATATTTTATGTGTAATGATGGTACTTGGACATTTTACGGGTGGTTAAGTGATAAACCATATGACGGGTGGTGTCGTGAATACCAGGACGGGTGGTTACGTTATAACCTCCAATGCATTGGGTATGGAAGTCGGCCGTATGGCTATTCCATTAAGTATGCGTGGAAGTCGACTGTATAGTTATTCCATTTAAGTATGTTTACGTCCCAAGTTACCTTTATATGTTATGTGATATTTATATGGGTTTTATGGTAATATTTTGGTTACAGAAGGGTAAGTAATGAACTTTTATTCAGTGAAGAGTTTTTACTACTTCATAAAGGTGAAAAGTATTACTTTGATAAAGTATACATGGTTTACTTGTTGTTTTGAAAAACTAACAGTTTTCATTCTTTGTGTATCCCTTAATGAGCTTTTTATGCTCATCCCAAGTTTTTGAAATGTTTTTCACAGGACTTAACGTGGAATAGGGTCAAGGATGAGATCAAGGGAAAGTCATGCTACCTAAAACATGGAACTAGACATGTTTCTTTTTAAGAGTTTTTATTTTATGGAAACTTAGTAGAAGTTTCTACTTTGTAATCTTTTGAGATGTAATAGTTATGTCCTAATTCTCTAAAACTCTAAACCTGAAAAGATCCTCAATGTGAATCATTCATTTAATTCAATATTAAGTAAGGTTTAAGGTTGGGGCCTTATAGTTGGTATCAAAGGTTGGTTTAGATAACTTTAGAGGTTAGGGTATTCTTTAAGCATAAGTGACATTACCATAATGGTTAGGATTTCAGAAAGAGTCCTAGTTTTAGATAAAGTGAATGAGTAAGTATATCTTAGTGTTTATCTTCCTCATTAGTACATGATGGTTTTGTTGATATACTCACACTGACATTTCTATTTTTAGTGAATGGATGGATCTAGCAGGCACCAAAGTGACAATAGGTTTGAAGGAAGCTGTGGTGGTTCTCTGATTAAGAGACTGGATGAAATGGGGGATTCAATGAGGAAACTCGTGGTTGTTCTAAACCAACTATCAAGGAGTCATGATCAACCACTTGTACCTTGGTATGTTCTGTAATGCATCATGTACGAGATGACCAATCGATGTGGAAGTTCAGGTAATAATTATAAAGGTAACCATTAGGGTTTATATGATCCTTACTTTTGAGGTAATTATGGGTTGTTATATGTTATGATGGAAAGTGAAAGGCCTGAGAAAAAATTGAGGTTAAATTATGTTATGATTATTTTTGAAGATTTTATCTCGTTTTGGGGAATGTTTTAAGAATTATATAGTTTTGGAAAAAGGACAACACGCAGACCGTGTGACAACCCATCGCGTCGGACAAAGCTGCGGGAATTGAACCCACAACCAAAGTGCGACTGGTATTTATCGCCTACCACTAGACTACGTGAAGTCCCTGGTTAGTTTGACTAATTCTTTTTAGTTAGATGATTTTAGGAATCAAGATTAAGTTTATTTTGGGTTATCTATGGAAATGATTAAACTATCATCGAGGATATGTGATTAGGTTAATTACTTTTCAATATGAGAATTTAAGAGCAACTGATGTTATTTGGAGATAAAAGTTAATTTGTACCTAGGAAGACTATGTGATTAAATCCTTCAAATATTTGGTTTTCAATCTTAGTTTGGTTTACTTTGAAGAATATTATGGAACAATTGTTTATCGAATGGTCTTCGTTGAACTTTGGGTTTTTTTTGGGACAAATTTTAAAGATTAAGAATAGATTTTCTTTTTATAAAGGATTATACTTTTGTGGATTATCTGATCTCATACTAAAAATTTTGGTTTTGGATTTTGTCTAAAGACATGGGAAATATATAGTTCTCTTTTGTGGATTAGGTGATTCTCAAGAAGTTGATTATAGTACTCTTAATGCGAACAAGTCTTCCTAAAAACTCGTCTTTTGGAGAAAATATGAGTTTGATTAAGGAATCTAGTAAAAGTTGAAAGTCTACGTGACAAGTAAGTATGTTTCATTATGATTTAGTTAAGCTCAAAAATAAATTCCTCAATGAAGAGTAACTTAAAACAAAAATGTTGTCCGTTAACTCTTCCTACTGGGGAATCGAATACCGTTTAACCCATCACAACTTTGTGATTTTCTTATGGTTAACTTTCTCCTAGACATGTTTACTATCACTCTCCCTCAGAACATGACCCTTTGTTTTTTCCTCCATATCCATGTTTTCCTACATGGAATCCTATTATGGGTTAACTCAGGTGACCTTTGTACTTATCTTTCTTTATTTTAAAGTGATTGTTTTACTGACTCTTGTTCCGATGTGGGATTTTCAATGAAGTTTCCAAGCCCAATTTTAAAAATTGCGAGGACGCAATTCCCAAAAGGGGGGAAGGATGTAACACCCCAGGTAAATAAAGAATATGACATTTTCACATTTATCCATATTTGTGAATAAAATATTAATATAACTTTAAAGGGGACGCTATGCTCGATGGCGTATCCAATACGCAAAAACGAGTTTCTTGGGAATCTTACATTGCACTCTAATAATAAAATAATATTATTTTAAATTGTAGTTAACGCCTAGCCGTTGTAATGGTGGGAATGAACAGAACTAACTAAAAAATGATTATATATGTTTGTCAAATATTTTTACTTTTTACAATAAATGTTAGAGGATTAAAAATGTGAATGAATCCAATTTTAAGTGTAAACATTCTAATATTCTTTAAAAGGTCGATTAACCGCCTTTTGATGACGAACCTCTTTTAAATCCACTTTTTGACAATTTTATGTGTTATATTTGACAAAATAAAATTCTTCTTTAGACTCGGGACATCAAAATTTACTTTGTGTAAATTTTTGGTATTTTTCCGATAAAGTTCATTTTTTAATGAATAGTGAAAATGTGGTATTTTAATTCAAAACCTCTTTTTAATATAATTTATTTATATGATTAGATTATCTTTTGAATTGGTTTTAAAGTGAAATTAGAATATATTTTTACCATTTAATCCAATAGTGGTCATTGGAATTAATTTCTTCTTGAAATTGGACTTAAACTAGTGTCAATCTTTTGATACTTATTGTTTCATAAAAACACGTTATTTGCTCTGACAGCGGGAATTAATTATTAAATTAATTAATGTAACTTATATGTTTTGAATTTTGTAAAATATACATCATTTTTGAATTCGGAATATCAAATATAGCCTAGGGTGAATTTTTGGTAATTTTCTGAAAAACTTCAATTTTTGATGAATAGTGAAACCACTAAGTGGTAGTTAAAGAAACTGATTTTTCGTTTAAATGAAACTTTACCACTTCTGTGATTTGAATTTTAAAACTCTGACACACATGGTTTTCATTAATAAGTAAAATTTGTTTCAATGGGATTAAAATAATTTTTTGGTGAATAATAACTTTTAAGTTTATTAATCGCGATTAGAGGTAATTAGTGTAATTTAAGGTAAAAAATAATGTTTTAATAATATGAAATGACCTAGAAACATGTCCTACCCTCATTGGATGTGTCATGGACGACCAATACAATCCATGGGTCAACTTGGGGACCTCATGGAGCCACTTTGGATGGAAAATGACATTAATACCTTTTTATTTAATGTTAAAATTAAAATGTCACAAACATGTGTGGTTTTACTAAAACAATTTTTAGATGGGGTTATACAAGTCATATTTTTTACTATAAATATTCATTATAAAGATAAAAAGCTTTCCTATATCATGATATTTTTTTATAATTTTTAGACATTAAATAAATTAAATTATTTATGACACCATGATGATGCAGCGATTACCTCATTATTTAACGATTTAAATAAAATGAAAAGATAATGTAAAATCTAAGACCTAAACTTGTCACAAACCTATTGGATGGGTGGATTTCGAAACATTATCGCCTTATCCTTGAAATATATCCTTTTGGGACCTTTAAAATCTGAAAATAATTTTATAATAAAGTAATATTTTATAAATTTCCAAGAGTGCCCCTCCTTTTCTCTTATAAAAGGCCCCCACCTCTACCACCTTACACACACCTATCAAGCCTTTGGCTCGGCCAACCCCTGACCATTTCATCTCTCCACATCCCTCTCTTCATCATTTAAGCCTCATCTTTTGGCATAATCCTTTCCAAGGAATCCTTTGAGCTCAAATAAAAAAAGAGTTACCCGATTTAAAGGTAATGTCTTCTCTTGTGTTCTTTTGTTTTATTTTGCTTCTCCAAACCCCTAAACTCTTTTCATTCCTTTATTTTGTAACAACACCAGTATCTTCAATATACTAGGATGTTTTTATGTGAAATATTCGAGCTACACTTACACACACCTTCGTCTAATGGTTAAAGAACATACTGTTTCTGTGGATGGCGAATTTTTGCCTCACGAAACGATGATTGTTCAATCTCATCTTAACACCTTTCATGGTGGCCATTATGATGTCACTATATTTTATATATGATTTATATGGTATTTATGTTTTCTATATGCTTCTGAATTTTATATTAAATCATACTTTTATGCTTTTCATGTTGTGCAAATGCGATAATTTCATACGAGAAAGTGTGGATTACTGCCCCCTCAAGTGATGTGACTCGTTCATAAAATACATGGAATGTATAAAGAATGAAATTAATGAACATATGTGACCTATATAACATATATATTATACTGTAATTATAATATATATATATCTCAATTATTTTTAATTCCATTAATATGACATAGAAATGAAAATAGCGTTCATGCGTACGTACGGCTTACCGTCTCTATGAACGGTGCATTTCATTTCTTACCTCTAAATGATTATGTAATATTATAAATACATGTATATGCTGGATATATATGATATATATGATATATATGATATCCAAATCATGAATATCATTCTGGATATAATGAACCTTTGACCACATGAACAACATGTAATTGTAAGAAGTCCACTTTCGACTTAAGAACCAAATATCGACAAAACAAACATTATTAACATAAATGATTACATAATGTTTATAACAAGGCAATAAGTTATATAAAATGAATAATGAACTTTAAAAGGGTTCTTAATAAAGTATAAATTAACTCAAGTTTATTATTCAGGACGTTAAAGAACGATCGAGTCAAGTCGGACCCGAGGTAAGGGATCCTACCCCTCTCTTTCTTTTTAAGTACACTCTTTTATGTCATTCATTTTAAGCTCATATTTCTTACGATTGGGATATTCTTTTATATTAAACTTACTGTAAATATTATTTTAATATGATGAGATACCCTATTTGATCTCATCAATCCATTTTTGAATTTTTAAGTGGCGTCGTTAGGTGGCCGAGTTTTTGTAGGGGATTTTTCATCTCACTTTTATTTCCGTGACATTTATGCTACGTTTTCCACTATTTCCTTTGAGTGGTGTATGTAATGCCAATTATTATACACTTTTTGTAGTATAATTTCATTTATGGGTATTTACATCTTCATTGTATGACCCTTCTTCCATGGGGTGTATGTTTCGGAAGTTACCCAACTCGGTAAGGGGACCTTTCACCCTCATCTTTTTAAAAGAATTATTTTTGTTATGTCTTTTAATTTACATATTATTATGCTGGGATATGTTCTTCTCTATCCTTACTGATGTAAAATTTATTTCCAAGTGATGAGATACCATTTTTGTCTCATCAACTCATTTTCTGAATTTTAAAGTGATGTCGTTAGGTTGTCGAATTTTTACAAGGGAACGTCTTAACCCAATTTCGATTTCTTTGGGTTCAACTTGTAATTATTGAACATGTCATCCTATGAATATGTGTGAATGACCTCTGATTGTTTCACACTTAATATCCACTTATATTGGGTGTATTTATATTTCTCACACATAATTATGTGATATATTTATCCTTAATTTAAGGATACCATCTTTATAATGGATTTCATCTCAATTTACATTTCCATTGAGACTTCATTATTGTTATGAACCAATTCACTCTTATATGGTGTATATACTGTCCTTTGAAATATTATATCATGAATCCCTTTATTCTCATGATATTATAAAGTTCTGATTAAATGTTATTCCGAAATTATTTGTATTCAAGAGTCTCTCATTTTGTTAAAAACTCTTTAACAAAAATATCGTTTTAAATGTTTTAAAGATTCATTATTCTAAATCTTTATCTTTAATGTCCATGTTTTCAAAATGGTTTTCAGTATTTGTTTATATGGACATTAATGTTTTAAAATTATAATTCCATTAAAAGATTCAAAGTGGTATGAGAAACTTTGATTCAAAAATCTCTTTTAAATAGTTTTTGAAAATGGATTGATTAATTCAATATCTCGGAATTACTTATTGTGATTGCAAATGAAATGTTGTTATTGAGATGTTTGTATTTTCAATATTTTATGTGTAATGATAGTACTTGGACATTTTACGGGTGGTTAAGTGATAAACCATATGACAGGTGGTGCCGTGAATACCAGGACAGGTGGTTACGTTATAACCTCCAATGCATTGGGTATGGAAGTCGGTCGTATGGCTATTCCATTAAGTATGTGTGGAAGTCGACTATATGGTTATTCCATTTAAGTATGTTTACGTCCCAAGTTACCTTTATATGTTATGTGATCTTTATATGGGTTTTATGGTAATCTTTTGGTTACAGAAGGGTAAGTAATGAACTTTTATTCAGTGAAGAGTTTTTACTACTTCATAAAGGTGAAAAGTATTACTTTGATAAAGTATACATGGTTTACTTGTTGTTTTGAAAAAACTAATAGTTTTCATTCTTTGTGTTTCCCTTACTGAGCTTTTTATGCTCATCCCAAGTTTTTGAAATGTTTTTCACAGGACTTAACGTGGAATAGGGTCAAGGATGGGATCAAGGGAAATTCATGCTACCTAAAACATGGAACTAGACATGTTTCTTTTTAAGAGTTTTTATTTTATGGAAACTTAGTAGAAGTTTCTACTTTGTAATCTTTTGAGATATAATAGTTATGTCCTAATTCTCTAAAACTCTAAACCTGAAAAGATCCTCAATGTGAATTATTCATTTAATTCAATATTAAGTAAGGTTTAAGGTCGGGGCCTTATAACACATGTCGTGTTTTGTGGAGACGATTGATAGCTTTGATGAAGTCCTTGGTGGGTCGGAGACAAGTGGTGCTTTAGGATGCCCCGATGGACGTGGTACGCTTCAGCGACATTCAGACAGCTTATTGTACATACCCTTCAAGTAGGGTTTTCTACAGATGAGATCCAGGAGCTTGTACTTTTCTGTTTTAGTTGGGATTGTATTATGTCCTATTTAATTTTTAGTTTTGTATTGTTACTCTCAGTGGTTGTCTTAGTGGGGTGCATATATGTTTAATCAGTGTTTTTAGTTTCAGTACTTTTTCTTGGAGATGGGTGTGTGTGTACAGGTTCTTAGTCAAATACCTCCTCTTTGTTGGATATGCCTACTCGGTGCTAGTTGTCAGCCTCTGGCCTATGGGAGGCGGGCTCGGGGTAGTCACGACACGGGTCTCGGAGGGCAGGTCGTGACATGAGAAGCCATGGAAACCTATCCAAACCCCCAACCATGCACCTTTTAATCCCCTCAGACACTCGCATCATACATCTAAAGTGGAACATGACATAAATAGAAGTGAAACACTAAATTAAGGATCATAATGATTTTTCATAGTTTGGATGAAGTACAAATTCATGGGAAACAATAATTTCACTGTAAGGGTGAAAATAAAATTTAAACATAACAAGTAACTTCAAAGCACAGGCTAACAAAAGCTTGGTCTTAATAAGAAACTATTACATCCTCGTTCAAATGACCCCAACACCTTTTTATAGTGGCGGGATTTTGGTAATTCCAGTTCCACTGCCATCTGAAATCCATGGGGGGGATGCCACATAGATCTAATCTTCATGGGAATCCCTTCACTCAGTTAAAGGTAACCACCACCTCAATTGGTCCTTTCGGTGAACAATGTGTGCTTTCAGAAACTCCCTGAGTTTACCTTGACATATCATCTTGAAGACCTCTACATACCAATAGGACTGACTCTTACCCAAGTCTTGTTTATCTCTATACACCTGCATTAGTTTCATATTTCTGGAACACATCCTCCAGCTTCGACACTTACATCATTCGGATTCACCACCACCATTATTTTTTGTTACAGAATTTTAGTTTATCAGATGCCTTGCATTCGATACTAGTATGAAGTTCCAAAAGTTTTTCATTTTTAAGGCTTCAGTACTTGGTCGGAAGACGACTTCACACACTAATCCTAACATGAATAATATCAAAACTTCTAAAGGATTTCTACAAATAGTATAATGTTTAATTATAAAAACATGAGGGATGTCCTCATATTTTCAATTAATCATTGAGGAAATTACGTCTTAGATTTTGGAAATATTTTACATATTCATGGAAACGCCCTCAATAAATAATGAAATCACTTACTTCTATGAGTGGTATATTTTGTTACATGAGGGGTGATAGAAAACTTATTTGTCCTTAAATGATTAAATATAAGTGCACATTTTATTTATTCTTGGTGGATAAATATATAAATGTGTATATGTACCTTGCAAATAATATGCGATCTTATTTTAATAAATTTGATGTAATGAATGTTCTTCCCTACTCATTGATATTTAAAGGGTGTAAATGATTACTTATTACAAAAGTGATAACCAAAATTGGTTAGTTGTGTTGATGTTGTATATATTTTTTTATTTATGAAATATTAAATCTTGAACTGTATATGTATTCACATATGGTGAAACTACCATTTCATGGTGTTCTATGTAACAAAACATCTTTGTGACATAAAATTAAATTTTTTATTAGTAAACAAATTTAAGGAAAAGTGAGAAACCGCACAAGTTCAGCCACAAATTAGGTTGAATTGATTGCAACTCATGAGGGAAGTTAATAATGTGTTGCGTTGAGATCAATTATCCATCACATCAGAAACAATCGTGGATTGATTGTGAATAATGATATTCTCACTACTTTACATAAAGATAATGCAAATTATATCACACAGTTTAAGGATGAATATCTCAATGTTGACGTGACAAAACACATCCCACGAAAAAAATTACCCATGGGTTTTGAAAGAATGGTGTGATGAATATTCAACAAATTAGACTGTGTGATGATCTTGCAAGTTTATTCACCGAGACATTGCCAACTAAAAATTTTGAGGATTTGATTTACAAAACTGGGATGTGAAGACTTCTAAGTCTATCATGATTTTATCAATGAGAGTTGAGAATGTTGCACTTTTTCACTTCACTAGGTTTTTTCCCATTGAGTTTTTCTAGTAAGGTTTTTAATAATCCACCCTAAAATTAGATATGAAATTCGATTATTTTGGCTTCACTTTTTTTCCTGTGGAGTTTTTTTAAGTAAAGATTTAAGTAAAGGTTGAATAATATTATATGAAATTGATGCCATCCATGAGGGGTTTTTATAAAATAATATAATCACTATGGATATCATAATTTCCATGGGTGTTGATTCTTATGGGCTTCAATCCCATTGGTGGAAATTCTCGTGACCATCAAATTTCTAAACTTTATCATACATCATCAATTTCATTCATTGGATTGGCCGAGTAACTGTGCAGGTACAATTTTTGGGGGCTATAACAATGTACTGTAATGGGTGCATTATTGCTCCGACTACGGTGGGGGGACTACAGTGGTACTGTAGCAGTAGTTGTGGCAGGGCATTGCAGTGGGACACTGTGCAGTATTGTAGTAGTTAATTTTGGGAGTCCGTCCGGTTGGGGGTGAACTTGTGGGTCTTATACTGCCCATAATAAATGGAGGTTAGCCATTTGGGGGGAGGGGGTGTTGGTCTGGTCCACCCAGAGGCAGTGTGTGTGTGTGTTCCTTATATTTGTATTCACAATGATGATATATAATGCAGTCGTTATATATGTCAACATGACAAAGGAAATTATGATTTTTGGCTTACATTGTTCATAATTCTCACCACTCTATTCTTTTTTGCTTTAATGTTGTGTTGTGTTTGTTTTCATTTGTCATCGTCTCCGCGCTTTGTCTATGATCAACATCTCACATTCAATTTCAAAAAAAATCATGGTATTAATCAACTACATAGCCCAATTTTTTATTAAATATTCATTTTTTTTTCTAAAAACATAATATTTTTAGTTTGTTATTTTCATAATCTTTTACATAATCAATGTAAAAGAGTTTTATTTTTTCATGAATTGATTAAATACTTGAGATTTTATTACCCCCATGAAAAGTACGACTATAGGTTTGTTACAAATTTGCATTTTTTTTGAGTGACATTCGAGTACCCATGAAATTTGGGATAACTATTTATTTTTATAAAACTTGAATTCATTTACGACAATTTGAATGACAATTGAATGAGTACCCATGAATTGATTAATCATATTTTAGTCTATGATACTTTGACGTGTTTATCCAAACCTGTCCTAAATATCAAACAAGTTTTTAATTAACTAACATAATCTTATAATAATCTGATTAATCATCACTGCAAATCCATTTAATCACGTTGGACATTCTTGGGTGCTTATTTAATGAATACCTATTGCTATTTATATAACTCTTTATACAAAAAAACTGTATATAAAGAGGTATGATAGGTATTTGATCCCACTTTATCTGATTAAATTGCCAAATAGGGTTCACCTATTTCATGAAATGTTTGTCTCAAAGAGACTCCTAAAAAAGATGTTATAAAATTTAAAACAAAAATAAATAAATAAAAGGAACACTGAATAAAGCACCATTTATACAACTGCTGTGTATTTAAGTGAGACTAGGTTTAGGTTTGATTGGTCATTTTGATACGCGCTCGCTCTGGGGCGATCTTTCCCCGTCCATCACTCCAGCAGGTGCGTGCTATCTTGTCAATCGTCGACATTTTCATGCCGAATCCATAAATGGATTTGCAACTTCAGAATAAGGAACACCAGATCGAATTTATTGACGTTATTTTTGAAGTTGTAGTAAATCCATTTATGGATTCACTGTGAAGATGTAGACGATTGAGAAGCTGTTGGCTCAAATCTTTGAGACCAAGTATCGGATAATCGACCAAGTCAAGCACCATATAGAGTTGTACGATCATCACATCGCTTCTAATCTTGAGCTCACCTGTTATCCAATCAAGGAAGAAGACAACGAGTATATAGATGTGCAGGAAGGTCTCTTGAATTTCATGTGATGTTAAACCATTTTCTTCACGGATCTCATCAACCGCCTCATCTATATTCCCATTATCTTCTTCCTCGATTGGATAACAGGTGAGCACATGAAATTTAAGAGAATTGCTCAGATCTTCCTGCATATGTATCTGTGATTGAAGCTTTCAGTAGTAGAGTGTTGAATCTGTCAACACCGTAACCAATTCTACCGAGGTTAGTAAGGGTGTGGAACAGAATCTCAGAGGGCAGAATAGTAACAGAAGAGTTCTGGAAGAAGGTAACGTGAGCCAGTGTTCAGTAGGTGCAAGTGGCTAGAAGAGGGTGACTGAATCGCTTCATGGCAGGGGTAGCAAACAAAAAATATCAGGGAAAAATAGCTCAAGGGTCAATGGCCCAAAATTGTTTACAAAAGGCTCGAAACACAATAACATCATCTCCAATATCACCTCCCTTATTCCACTCGTCCTACAAAAAACTGGCAACTGCAGGTGTAACAGGTAATTTTTCTGTGTGTTCATTTTTTAATGACAGCATAATGTTCATCCTATAAGTTGACCTCCCTTTCCTTGGTGTTACTCTCCTTTCTTAAATATACAGATTTTGGTCAACTTCTCTTCATGTTAAATTAGTACTCATTCTTGATATCTTCTCTCTCTCACGTACACACAAATGAAAGTGTAAATGGTTTTCAAATTGCTTATATTATCTTCACTTATGTATGTTTTTTTTATTTTTCAAAAATTAAAGTGTGCATTCTTTTTTTTAAATGGAAACAATTGCCACTTATTTTTTCAAAACATTTCTAATAAGTGGCGTCAATCATATCCTTAATCTGCTTTTCTACCTTTGAATCAGTCAATGAATTTTTCAGACAATAGCTCCATCAGCCATATTGTGGAAGAAAGCCTTTAAAAAAAAAATTAAAACTGAAAAGTCAATGATATGGGCATATATTTGTTTATAGTCGTTTTTAACAGGTAGGATGACATGATTATGTATGCGAAATAATTCCAGGAAGGCTTGTAATGTGAAAACATGGAAATTTGGTTGTGAAACTCTTTTTTGGCAGGTAGTTGGAAGACATTAGATATCTTCACCTAGTAGTCTGGAGGCTGCTGAGGCTGCAAAACACCTTGAAGAAAAAAGGGAGAATGAGCATAATATGAAGAAGGAAGCCACGAAGCTTCAGCTAACAAAATGGGAGAGTGAAAATGAGCGCAAGAAGATGAGAATGGAGGTGCAAAAGAAAATTGATGTTGACATGGCAACAAAGAAGAGAATCCAAGATGAGGGTGAAAGGAAGGAGAAAGAGAGAAAAACGAAGCGTACTGAAGACATCATAAGGAAACAAAGTGACAATGAGGGAAAGCTGCCTCCTGGAAAAGGGAATCGCCAGATCCTGGTAAATTAAGCTCTGCTTGGCTATGGAAAATATTTTCTTTTTTCATATTTGAAAAATGTATTGAAAAATATGAAAATATTAAATGTTTTCCATGACCAAATGGAGTCTTACCTCTGCCCCAGCTTAGTGATTTGCATTTTTTTTCATAATCAGTGTTGTGGTTGTCGGCTGTAGGATGAGAAGCTGTTGGATCGTGAGAGGAAGTTAGAAAATGAAACAGCTGTGCAGGGGACGGTCCTCTGAAAATGGGGAACTGTAAGCCTGGATCAAGGGGCCCATCAATACACAGTGGCCAAAAAAGCTCTGTAATTGAAAACTGTGATGCTTTGAGTGATCGTGCAAATATGGTAAAGGTGAATTTTCTACCTCCATTTAATTTATAGAAAAACCTTTTTGATTTTGAACCCAGAAGTGTTCGGCTTGATGTTTTCCATATCCCTCTTTTTTTTTTGCTAACAGAGGTCCTTATAAGTGGAGGCTGTATTTGGTTTTGGAAAACATTTTCCATTTTCATTTTCGAAAACTGTATTAGAAAAGTATTGAATTATTTAAGTGAAAAATATTTTTTAGAAAATGAAAATGAAAATGAGAGATCTCTGAAAAGTGAAAATGTGAAGAGATATAAATTTACATGCATTCATGTTTCCTCCTATTATCCAAAATATAGGTTAATATATTTTTCAATGCATTTTTGATAAATGAAAACAAAAGATGTTTTCCAAAACCAAATGCAGCCTAAATAATGTTTTGAGGGAGTATCTCCAACCTACTTCAGTTTGTCTTGTAACTTACTTTTGGGACTGTGGTTCTAATTAATGTGGGCCCGAAAGAGGATAAATTTGACCATCCCAGCCCAAGATTAGAACTGCTTGTCCATGAGTTGTTAGCATTCTTATATAAATGTGCAGTTCATGTATGTATATTCTGCTTATGAAATTTTATTCAAAGGAAAAATGGATTGTTTTTTGTATCCCATTGTAAAAGAATTTTTTTTCCTTCCAAAATTGTGTTCTAGCTAGCCTTATTTTAGATCTTCTTGCAACTAGTTCATATTTTTCTTGACCTGCATTAAAGTGGATTTCTCTAATGCTTGTAGGTAACAAGCAAGTTGGGAATTCACAATGATAAGTCAACCATCCGTCGGGGGCCATCTTATGAGCTATCACCATATCAAGACTGAGATGAGGAAGACGAAGAGGACGACGACATACCAAACAAAACATTCATACCCTCATGGTGTGTACCTCAATCTTCAAATTGCACATGCAAATGTCTCTTGAGCATATTGATTTTTTTTTGTATTATAGCTCTCAGGGTTTTACATGTTATTCTTTCTCATAATTACTGAAGTTCATTGATGGGTAAGTGAAATTAACCGTGTTGATTTTTTGTATATTTTAGTGGCAGCTTTTATCGTTTTAAATTTTTTTTGGTGCCATTTTATATATATTCATTATACATTTCAGTTTTTTATTATTTCATTCATTAATTTTCAAATCAAACTTAATCGAGTGACCTTGATAATTTAACTTATAAGTCGAGTTGAGTTGAGTTTCTGTTTGAAAATCACATTTAGATTTGGTTTGACACATTGAATTCATCATAAATTATAATATTTTCCCAAAAAGATCCTCGATTCCATATTTAGTGAGTTTTGAAAATTAGCAAAACATAATGATGAGATCTCATCCAATTTTAACTGTCATTTATTAGAATCTTCTTATTATCATCCTGTTTGTCAAAGCCCATATCAGAATTTTGGTAGGTTAAAAATAGGTTCGCGTTTGGTTTTTTGGAAAATTTTCCTATTTTTATTTTTAAAAAATTTATTAAAAATTGTCTTGCATTATATTAATATAAAATATTTTTTAGAAAATGTAAATGAAAGCGCGCATTTTGAAAAAAAAAACTTGTTTTCATTTTTCCTTGAAAAATGAAAATGCAAAGAGGTAAATCAGATACTTCTTTTGTCACATTTTCTGATACATTTTTAGAAAATGTTTTTTTTTCAACCAAGCACAATGATTTTAATTCTTTTTGAAAATTTTGAAATGAATTTGTTATATCATCATCATTAGCAAGCAGCAGCGTGACCGTGGAAGTTCTTACCTTGCGTGAATGAAACTAAATTACTGAGATATAAGGTTACAACTTGATTTTAAAACTTTTTTTTTTAATTTTTCAAAAATGGATTTCTGTAATTGGATGACCTAGAAATAATAGATTTTTTAAAAATAGAAAAAATTTATTTTCATATTTAAAAAAAAATGAAAATTCTCATATAATCATCATATTTATTTGTTTTTCTGTACATTTTTTTAAAATTTATTCTCATACATCGAAAAAATACTTTAAAATTGAAGACATTATTTTTAATTAATTTGGTTTTGGAAAATATTTAATGATTTTTTCAGAAAATAATTTTGGTTTTAAAAATGAATCTTGGCATGAATTTTTTTGAAAAAAAGTAAAGAAAAGCTGGTTTTCTAGAAGATTAAAAACCTTTTGTTCTTTTATTTTAATTTTCAAAATATCTTATCACATTTTTGTTAATATATATTTTGAAAATCTAAAAACTTTTCTTTTGGAAAACATTTTTCCTTTTTTAAAATTATATTGGATTATATTAAATGGCAAATGTTGAAGAAACTTAGTTTTTGGAAAGTAATAAAAAAAATCATTATAATTTTTTCAATAAAATAAAAACCTATTTAAAGTAGGTCAGTTTTTTTTAAAGAATCCTTACTAAAATTTAGATTATTTTTGTCTCATCTTGGTTTTCGCTACATGCACTTTAACAAAAATATAGGTCCCTTGCCATTTGTTGTAACATTGGAGGAAATATAAATAAATTTGTAAATTAAATTAAAATTAAAATTTATTATATTTTTAATAATAAAAAATATTTATAACTATAAAACGCCTAACATATTAACACAACACATCCATATATATTGTTATGTTGTCATTATTTTGGTTTCTTGTTTTTTTAAATATTCTTTTTAAACATTGACATGAATTTGTATAATATAAAACACTGAGTGTTGTTTGAGTATTTTATCTTTTACTTTTTAAATGATTTGTGTTTTATTTTTTATGATTCATTATGTCATATATATTATAAGTTTTATGTTTCATTTATCAACATAATCATGATTATAAATTTTATTTTATGAGTTTCTAGAGATTCATGGTCCCCACCTCAGATATTTTGTACTTGTATCTAGTCTTCTTACTGAATATGTTACGTAGACATTGTGTATGTGTAAGCATATTGTGTGGTGTTCTTAATATATATTACCATATTGTTATATGTTTTATTTAGCCAATGTGCATAATATGTTATGCGACTCCAACATGTTTTTATGATTTTATTTATTTATATATTTAGTATTATATGTTGTAATGATTTAATTTGTTATTAATTTTATAACAAGTACATGAATTAAATTATGGAGTTGTAGTTGTTGTGCCAACACTCACATAAAACACATTTTATATATAAATTTATAGTTAAGACTACATGATATTTACTTCACACATAAAATTCAAAACATGTTTGGCCATCCTTTAGATTATTTATTGACCATGACAATGATTGAAGAGTGAGCTTAAAATATTCACTCATATCTTTTAGAGTTTGCTTTAATATCTATACTCTATTATTTTATCCTATTATAGATATTCAACTTCAAAAAAATCAAAATATATAAATTTATTTATATTTAAGAAGACATCTCTCGAGCACAGTTTGTCTTGTCGATTCATGAATTTAATTTAATTTTCTTTGTTTGATTTTTGATTTCATGCTTCACATTTTTGTTAGGTACTCAATTTTCTTCACTTTTGACTTAATTATGTATTTTATTAAAAATGTTTTTTTTGCACCATGAGATTTTAGTACGTTTTTTTCCTTCAAATAAATATTATGCTGAACAACTTGTGTCATACTTGATGTTACGAAGGATCAAATAACAACTTGAGTGGGGGGAGAGTTGAATCAATTGTTTCCTTTTACAAATTCCAAACTTTTAGTAAATTTAACTCCTATACCCTTCGTCTGATTCGTTCTGTCTGGTAATTTGAACTTGCCTCAGTTCGATCTTCTGATAGAAAACCGTTTGAATGAACAAACCTCAGTCTGGAAACGATGATTCGTAAAACTCTTCATCTCTTTGATCATTTTGACCTAATTGAAACACTCAACCACCGACTCACACTCTCTAAATGCTCTTTCCAGAAATTGCAATTTTGGGACATTTCAGTCCATAACAATGTTCATCATTCCAGTTCTCTTGACTCAATTTAAAATAAAAAACATTTATTCAATCCGATCAAAGTTTTTCAGCTCAAACTTTGTAAATAGATTCTGTTTGATGGACATTCTTAACTCACACCTTAAGAACTTCAAGACTTCTCACTTCAGCTTTCCTCTGTCAGAAACTCTTGACACAATTAAAAACGTCACATCTTTTTCCCTTGATTAACTGAAAACAAAAAAAAAACAAATGATTTCTCACTTCGATGCTCCATACCAACTGAAAATGGTTGACTACATTGTTGCAACTTCCGAAGACTTTAGAAACCTGTAATGTCTGTTCGGTAGCAATATCTAAATGTTTCACATTTTCATTCTCATTCTCTGTCATTTCATCTGCTTTTCATTCCAATCATACAGTGTCCGATGAAACTCTGCATTCGATGAATTATCGGTGTCATCAGCTTGTCTGATGAATCAACATCAATAGCTCATCCGATGGATCAATGTTAGATACATTGGATCAAAACTTCTTTTTTGTACCAACTCAGCAATTACCTCCTGTATGATTAGATTAGTCTGATAGTAATCTCATGCATTTCTACATTTCAAGAACTTCTTCATCCGATCAACTTATATGGTGAAACAACTTTAGACTTCATCATATTTTCTGATTCAAAGCAAAGATGTTATCATCTTTTGTCTTTTCTTAGATTTAAAAAATTGATTTCTTGAGTCATCGCATTTCTTTAACTGATCATCTTCAATTTTCATAACAGATCTGATGAATCGATATCTGTATCTCGTCAGATGGATCGATATTTGCATCTCGTCCGGTGGATCTGTATTTGCAACTCATCCGATCAACAACTTTGAAAACTCTTTGAATTTCAACAAAAACACATTTCTAGTCTTTTGAGAACTTTTGCGTCCGGTGCATATTGGTCCGACGAGTCGCATCCAAAAAACTTCACTTCAAAAATTCGCATTTCTCTTTTCTTCTACAAACTCCAGCTTATATCATGACTTCTTTATGATGTTTTAGGAACTTGAAAGAATAGAAAAACATCATTTGACTTATTATGGAAAGTTCTAGATTTTCCTATCAATAGCTTTCAAATTTTCTCCATTTCAACAACTTCTGACTCAACAACTTCTTTGTTCGATGCATTTCATCTTTGTACAAACTCAGACTTTTTGATGTCCAATGAGCGAAGTCCGATGGATCGTTCGATCGTCAACTTTGCAAAAACACTTTCTTTATCTGGATTCTCAACAACTTCTCAACAAACCAGTTATAAACTTCCAACAACACATCTTTCATATGATTTACAAAAACATTCTTTTACAAAAAAGTTAGATTTAAACAAAAACAACACTTTGTTAAAACAAAAACATAACAAAGGATCTTCAATTTCTCCCTAGGTATTTATTGACAACTTTCATTAACAACTTTTTCATCTTGTTAAATTCAGAAATCCCCCACTACTCAAGGTGAGGAGAGGGCCCTCATTTATAGAAAGAAAGGGAAGTTACAAAGAGAAGTTACAAAGGAAGTGGGGCAGGAAGTTACAAAGGAAGTGGGGCAGGAAGTTACACATACTCTAACACTTCCCCTCAAGCTAGGTGAACCTAGCTTGGACACATAATGAAAAACAGACAAATCAATAAAAAAGACCGCAACACTCCCCCTCAAGCTGGGCATGCCCAACTTGATGACAAAACAAGACAAAACAAAAATAAAAGATAAAAGTGGCAAGGATGATGCTCCCCCTCACGATCGCAGCTCTCCCTCACGAGGATGGATGGATGATGTCGCGGACGCAGCGGATGAAAAGAATGCGCCAATGATGCGTTGGGAAATCCGCAGAGGCGGGGCCGAACGACAGAGCGCCAGGAAATCCGCAGAGGCGGGGCCGAACGACAGAGCGCCGGGAAATCCGCAGAGGCGGGGCCGGTCGTCGAACCGCTAGGAAACCGCACGGGCGGGCCGGTCGTTGGAGTGCCGGGAAACCGCACGGGCGGGCCGGTCGTCGGAGCGCCGAGAAACCGCACGGGCGGGCCGGTCGTCAGAGCGCCGGGGAGGAGTCGCCGGGAGAAAGGCGGATGCGCGACGGAGGAGCTTTGCCGAATGAGCGCGCAACGGGACCGCGAGGGGCGATGAGAGGCGTCGCGGGCTGCAACGGGAGGCGCAGAGCACGTCGTGCACAGAGGAGGCCGCTGGGAGGTGTTGCGCGCACAGAAGGACGGCCGGGAGAGGCGCTGCGGACCGGTTCAGTCGCCGGGAGATGCGGGAGCCGGTTCAAGCAGTTGCGGGAGAGGCGTTGCGGACCGGGTCTGTCGCCGGGAGATGCGGGGGACCGGTGCAAGCGGCGCAGGCAGAAGGGAGGGCCGCTGGGGAATCCGTGGGATGCACGGCCTGCACAGGAGCGGAGGAATATGGGTCGCCGCTGGAGGAGCACGCAGGGACGGTGCGAAGCCGACGGGAGAGGTCCTGCGCAGGAGAGGGGCGCCGCTGGAGGAGCGCGCAGGGACGGTGCGAAGCCGAGTCGAGGTGGGGAGGGCCTGCGCGCAGGAGGAGCGGGCGCCAGAAGGGAAGGTAGGGTGTGCGGGAGCCAGACGGAGCAGCGGCGCGCTTGGGTGGAAGCCGGACGAGGCCACGGGAGGGTCGCTGTGGGGAGGTGCCGCTGCAAGGGGGGCTCACGCGCAGGAGAAGCAGCCGCCGTGAGGGAGGGCCGCCTGGAGAGAGGGCCGCCGCAAGGGAGCAGCCAGACGTTGAGCGAAGGCGCACCGGGGGAAGCCGCGACGGGGAGCAGCGCTGGAGAGCCGTCGGGACGGGAAATCCGCCGGGAAGGGATCGCCGGCAGGGGGCGGCGGAGAATTCCTATGGCTCGTAAGCCATGGAGGCCGCCGCCCCCACGGGAAAAAAAAAGATGGGAGACCCTAGAGCAGAATAAAAAAAAAATGGGAGGGGGGTTGGGATTAGATTCCCTCTGATACCATGTTAAATTCAGAAATCCCCCACTACTCAAGGTGAGGAGAGGGCCCTCATTTATAGAAAGGAAGGGAAGTTACAAAGAGAAGTTACAAAGGAAGTGGGGCAGGAAGTTACAAATACTCCAACACATCTCATCATTTTTCAACACTCGGACCTTTCCACAACTCATATTTGAACATTTACCAAAAGATAGACTTTCTCAAAAGTGTTTCTTTGTAACGACCTGAACTTTTATCAGTGGAATTGTTTCCCTTCTTATAATTATGTTATATAGTATAAAATACATACATAGCATGAAGAGCCCAATAAAAACATCAATCTCATAAATGAATAATGAAATAAGTAATATTTAAAGAAATTAAGGAACCTATCCCGATGAAATAGTAACATGACCCTTGGAATAGTAACATGACCATTAGGAATAAAAATTCAACCAATATAATAGTAACATCATCTATGAAAGTATAAATACAATTTAGGCATCTTATAAATGATAATTTGATATAATTATATCACAGTATAAGTAAATAAATGTTTTAAAAATTATTAAGTGTTGGTATTTTTTTATAAAATATAAATGTTTATTTACAATTTTATAATTAATATAATGATTTAAAAGAAAATTTATTTTCATAAAATAGATTCATAAATTAATATTTTGTTGTCTTATGATTATAATATAATTCTATGAGACCTTAATTAATTTTCCAAAGTCTTATAAAATCAGTTATAAATTTAAGTAAATGATGATTTTAATTAAAAATTAAATTTTCATATTTAGAAAATTATTTTCATAAAATGGAGTTCATTTTTGATTTTTACATGTTGAAAAATGGTTAGGGTAATTTTTTGTGATTTTTCTAAAATAGTTGAATTTTTGATGAATAGTGAAATATGACAATTTATGGTATTTAACAAATACATGAATTATTGAGTTATAGATGATGTATGGCTGATGTAAACCCATAATAATATAAAACTCTTCATTATTTAATATATTTTGTGATAAGGTTTAAACTATTTATATTATTGAGCCCAAATAATAAACTAATGAATAAAATAAGAAAAAAACGCCTCTCTTTTTTCCTATAAGTACCACCCCTCACCACCTCTTCTCCTCACATCTTCTAAGCCTTGAAACTTGTCCAATTTATGTCTAATCCTTTTCCCAAGCCCCTCCCCCACATCCAGGAGCCTTTTCTTATTCTCTCATCACCTCCCCTCATTTAATTGGAATGATAACTCCAACATCTTATATATACTGGAATGTGATTACATTAATGGAATAATTCATCATCAAACCTCTTATTCTTTCCCTTTTATTCTAAAAATGAAAATGTTGTCCGTGAGGTGTTTTTTATCGTTTTTGAGGATAACAAGTTTTCATTTTATTTTATCAGATTCAAAACTGGTCATAAAACCATTATAATTGTTGAAACAGATTGTAAAATGTATGTTATAACTTTTTTTATATTATGGAACTAACACACACATATATAATATTAAATAATAAAACAAAATGAGTTTGTTGTGATTGAAAACCGTCAAAATTGGTTTAAACGATTATCATTAACATTTTATCTTATGAATCATCCTCATATCTGGAAACAAGATAATATATAAGATCAATTAAACTTCTGAAAGTTCATTAATAACATATTATTTCAATTATGAATAATTATCCTCATTTTACATCATCTTCCATACATGTATACAAGTGAACCGATCATGAAAACTAAGAAAACGAACACTCTCAAATGATGAAATTGAACACTATAACTCATAAAAATTGCCATAAATGAACTTAATAAAATTATAATGAATCAAATACATGTATAAGAGGTTCTGAATATATTAATTAATGAATCTAATTTGATTATCCAGGATATTAAAGTGAAGAAATCATTCAGATGTAAGGTAAGGGTATTCTCAAACCCAATTTCCTTTCTTTGAGTTATTCATCTTTCAAGACAAATTTTAGTGTGGATGTTTTTTAATATTGCTCAAATATAATTTCCATGTTCTTACCTTTTCTTTTTTGGGATATACATGTTTCCAATATGATTTTATGACAAATGTAATGATTTTTCCAAAAGAACTATTTTTTTCAAAAAAGCACATCTTTTACTTTTCTTGAGATTGTTTCTTATTCACTAAAAATTGATGATTCTTATACCAAGTATCTTATTCCCTTTTTATTTTTGGAACCCCAAAGTTTATTCATGAATGTACCTGCAATCCATTTTTTTGAATTTTCTAAAAAGTTACTTTGAGGGTTAGTGGGAACCGCACATTCCAGATTTCCAAAACAAACACCCCAAATTCCAAAATTCAAAACACCCAACGCCAAACCAAATTCAAAATGATGCGAGACATCATCCAAATCAATAATCAAAAATGAAATTGAAATAGAACCTGCAACACCAATCACCTCGGGCCACCAGTCTGAGCCACGAGTCGCCACCGTCCCAATGTTGTTGTCATCGACCACACACCGCACCAGTACGCCGGAGACTATAAAGTCATCCCTGCCGGTGAGAGATGCCCCCGAAATCCAAACTCCACCAAAGAAACTCCAAACAGAACACCTCAAAGCCACAAGAACCACCGGCCGAAGAATCTCACGGCCATTACGAGATCATTTCAAAAAAAAATCCAAAAAACATCAGCAACACTATCACGGAAGGACGCATCTGAGCGAAAACAAAACCAGCCATTGCAAACATAACAACAAGAAAATTAGCATCCCAGCACAGTGACAGACACCGTCGGGCAAGAACACCATCACTGAAAACTTCTGAAGACGTCGAGGAGAAACCATGAACAGATCCAAAACATCACGAGTATAAACATCAATCGCGACCAAAACATCATGAGTATAAACATCAATCGCGACCGAAACAAAAACCACCAGGATCGAAAAAAGCACCAGAAAACAAAGGCCCAAAGCACACCTAACGAAGAAGACAAAAACCCTAACTGACCAACACGAAACGTGATTCCAAGAAAACCGAAGATCTCTCAACCAACACATCCCAAAACCCCAACGAGAGCCATTGCATCAAACCGAAATGGAGTCTAGTGCAGTAGATCTTGGAGCAAGGGCAGAGATTGAGAATACCTAGGCCTCGATAGCGAGCCACGATCGCGGAAGAAAGGATACTCGACTGGGATGAGTGGAAAGAGAGAAGATAAGGCCGAGATGATCAGAGGGAGCGACCCTGGAGAAAAACCAGGTCCCCGAAGGAGAGAAGATCATCTGAGAAGGAGAATCGAAAGCGAAATTGGAACAAAGAAAAAGTAAGCGAAGAAATAAGCAGCATCGAGAGAAAGGCGAAACGAAAGCTGGAAGAGGATGCTCCATGATTGATATACGTTTTATGTGACAAGCATGATTATGTAAATGTTATGATGTGACGGATGTGCTCGGAATTATATAGCACTCTTATGCATTTAGTAATGTGATGTATCTCACGAGATAATGTGTAATATGCGTGAACATGATTCTAGCTTTTGTTCACAATGATGATTTTATGATTATGCACATATGTTATGCGTGAACATGATGCTACCTTTGTTCACAACTGTGTGTGGTAGTTGACCATTGATACACGATGTTTCATTTTTATTCATTGTCACATTCCATGCCTTCATCTAATTCTTCCTCATGATTATGATGATGATCCCATGCTTATGTTATGATGGTGATGATTTTACTCACTCATGTTATATAGATTCATGTTCTTATCTATCCTCTTACTGAGCTTTTAGCTCACCCCTTTCTTTGATGTATATCCTTAGGTGACTACTTATACTAGGGAGTATATGAGGGCCACTAAGAAGCTAGAGAAAAAGGAATTAAATAATTTTTATGTTTTATTATGTTATGTATGATCTTAATTTTCCCAAGACACTAAACCTTTGGATCGTGGTTTTGTAACTCACTTTGTTATTTACCCTTAGAATGATGTAATAATTATGTAAGAAAAGTAGGGTCGCTATAGTTGGTATGAGCGCATGGTTTAGTTAATTTGAGAATTATGATTAGAGAACATTAGTGAAAACCCTTATGTATGAGGCTAAGTATATGAAAGCACCCAAAAAGCTTTATTTTTGAAACATAAGGATCCTACAAGATATGCATTTATAGTTGACTTCACAATGAAATAAATTATTTATTCATGATTTATTGACTTAAAGTTTTTTTCAAACCTTTTCTATTTTAGAAAATGGTGGGAACCAGGAGAAATCAGACCAATAAATCGTGCGAGGGACAATGCAGCGATTGCTTGAACGACATCCTCAATGCCTTGGGAGGTGGAGTTCAAAATTTTATGGTAATGCTAACCCAGCTGTCTCAGGCTATGAACAATAACCTGAATAATGTGGAACATCCACCTTCCCCTAAGAGGGAGCAACTTGATATCGAGTCTTTTATGCAGCAACGACCACCAACGTTTAGTGGATCTTCCAATCCACTAGTTGAGGAACAGTGGGTCAACTCAATGAAGAAGATCTTTTCTGTAATTCATTTTTTGGAGATAGAGAAGGTGACTTTGGCCATTTATCGTTTAGATGGAGAGACCGACCAATGGTGGGTGTTGATTGAGAACACCAAACCAAAGGACAGAATTGAAGAGATGGAGTGAGAAGACTTTAAGAAAATATTTCTTAATAAACATTTCCTTGGAACTCTTCAAAAGGCTCTAGAAATTCGGGACTTTAGGATTTATGAAGACGTTCGATGTGCTCTCAAAGTGGAGATGAAGTTTGGAGAATGGTTCTATGGATATGAAGATAATAAATGAAAGATAGAGTTTCAAGCTGGAGGATCTAATGACAAAGGTGGAAAGAAAACTCAACCACTCACATGTCAAAAATATGGGAAGAAACATCATGGGAATTGCCTCAAAGGGAAGGGGAAATGTTTTAAGTGTGGGAGAGAAGCACACCAAGCTCAAGAATGTTGAAGAGACGAGGAAGTTGGAAAATGTGGCGGAGGAAAGGAAAGCACTGCTTATGTGTAGAGACCCAAAGCTTGACGTACATGGACATTACATTACTTTAGCGGAATACTTAATACATAACAAAAACAGACACACAAGGACCGTAATAGTTTAGTGTCTTTGGAAACTTGGAACGTAATCTTCTAGTCGTGGTGAAAGATCTTCAACATCTCCCACAAAGATCTTCCCCTTTTTTTTTCTTACCTAAAACCTTTCTTTATATCCTGGGGAAAAGAAAACATAAAAAGGGTGAACTTAAATGCTCAGTAAGGGTAAACATGGATAAAATAAAACATACCATATATATTTGAACTTAAAAACATGAACATAATGTTTAAACATCAAAATCTTGAGCAACGACATAAAACATGGAAGTACATAAGACATAGATCATAATGGAACATAAACCATGATAAAATAGCATGGGAATAAAACATGTAACTGTGGAATCCATTAAGCACATGTAATGATTTCCATAGTAGCCAAGGCATTGCTGCCAAGACCATTTTAGTGGACAAAGTCCCATTCTGAATCGAGTTCACTGCTCGTTTCAGTCCTGTAACACTGAACCGGATTAACTTACCGTTCCAGCCATGTCTATCTCATGAGATATAAAATCTTTACCCAATGCATTGGAGGGAGATATAGGTCCCACCCATCTCATAATGAAATCATTCTTACTTGTGTCACAAAATAAACATACATCATTCATAATAACCCAACGAATAAAATGAGTTTCATAAACATCATCCCATCATCAAATAACCCATATAAAAGAAATGGATATCATTTCATAATAAGAAAAGTGAAACCATGTAAATCATAGAGACATGATACTTGAAACATACACATATGAAATAATGTCATCTTAGATGAAAAATGGTTTTGATAAAACACTTGAAATGAATTCTTGAGGAAAATATCATTTCTTCTTCAAAATTATTCTCTTTTCACAAAATGTCATGCAATTTTAAAAGAAAAGGATTTTGTTTAAAATAGTCATGAAATCTTTTGAGGAAGCTTCATGAAAATAAGGCTTTATAAAATCGTAAAAAATCCGTTCGTGCCGTATAAGTTAAAAAAAACATTCTTCTCGTACTTTTGCCGGAAAAGTCAAAAAGTACCTCGTAACGTAAACAAAAGAAATATTCCTTACATACCATGTATTAAAATTCAAAATGGGTAAAAAGGACTTTAAACATACATAAAAACACTTTTATAAAACATGGACATGGATGATAGAAATAACCCCAGTAAATACTTACGAATAAGCAATCTCGGATAAAAATGAGATTTGCAAAATAATCCCTTACCTTAGGTCCGATATGCTTTGTACGTATCCGAACCTCCTGTATAATGATTTAAATAATGTCATTGACTTATTACAGAATCATATTCATTGTTATGATATCATATATGGTTCACTTATGACTTTATATTACCTGCTCTTTTGTAAATTCCATGTTAAAGAGCGTTTTGGGTAAAATCGTTTCATTTGTCGTCCGTGTTTTGACTTGTAATTATTCATATGATTACTTAGATCATGATTACTTAATTCCAGAATATAAAACATGATTTATATATAATATATATTCAGAATATACATATATATATAATAGATCGATAAATGGAAAGAAATACACCGTTCATGGAGACGGTAGGCCGTACGTACGCATGAACGTTGTTTTCGTTTCCTCATTGAATTGAATGGAATTAATTGGATGACATACATATATATATACATAAATCCAGTATCATTATTATGCAATATATTTCATGATTACTTATTATATATACTTTATAATCATTTATGAATGGTTAATCATTGAGAATGAATCTCATAGCGTCGTGGAGACGGTATTCCGTACGTACGCACGAGCGATGATATCATTCCAATGATCGTGGAATTTTATTGGAGTGTATGTATACTATTACAGAATCAATATCACTTTACAATAATCATATATATTTTTTATTTACACCATTATACCCATCCAAGTAAGGTGTTGGTGGAAAATAGATTACACCACGGCGTGGAGACGGTATTTCGTACGTACGCACGCGCGGTGATTTCGTTTTCCGTAAGATGGATAGATGGTGAAATAGGGTTGTTTCATACTTATAATAACATATCAGTATATGATTTATACTGATGTTATTACTTCATAATGAAACAACCTAAGAAGAAGAAGTGGAAGAAGAAATAAAGGTGAAAGAATCGGTAACGGAAATTACCTCTTCTTTGAAGCGCCTCTTTGAGACCTCCTCTTAGGGCACTAAAATTGGTCTTTGAAGAAGACCAGGACCTCTAGGATGTTTCTAGGGAAGTGGAGAAGAGAATTGGGCAGAGGTTGACCGAGCTTGAAGGCTCAAAGTGGTGTGTGGAAGAGAGGGAGGAGGTGCCCTTTTATAAGGGAGGAGAGAGACACCTTTGGAATTCTGAAAAATATTAATTTATAATAAATCTAACCCCACTTAAAAACCTCCAAAAATGACTCATATCCAAATATTGGATTAGATAGGGTTGTAATCTCATCAACCAATCAAATTTAGACATGTTAGGAATTTATTTTAAACATTATCAACTTGATTTTTCCTATTTTAATCAATTTAATTTTATTTGTGGTAATAACATTCTAAATTTTAAATTATAACAAATAATTACTTATTTGTTGTGAATTGTCCATAATTGGATACTTTATTACATTATCTACCATATAAATTTAAATTTATAATTTGTAAATATTTTTGTGATTTTTAAACAATTTTATAATATATTATTTTTATAAAATAACAATAGTGTCAATTTTGACACTATTCATTTATTTGAATTTAAATAAAATATATACAGAAGATATGTTCGAACTAAAAGCTTTAATAGATTCATAAAAGGTCATATGTATCTAGAAAATTAGTGGAGAACATTAAATAGTTCATATAATATTTATTTTATTATTTTTAAAACCATTTATTTGGTTTATCTCTTAATAAAATAATTACTACATCATTTTTTGTATAATTATTTAATATACTTATTTGTTGCATAAAAATTAAAAATAAAATCCTATGATGAAGATAAATCTATTAGCTTTCACAATAATACTTTTACTCGAATTTATCATCTTAAAATCACAATATTTAAATTGTTATATTTATTAAATTATGAAGGTGACAACTTTGGCATCATTTAAAATAAAATAATATAAGTGTCATAATCACTTTTATAAGGCTCCAAACGGTTAAATATTAGGTCATTGGATGATTAAGGTGTAGATATACACTACCAATAAGTTTTGGTCAGGTTTTTGGGCCTTTTAATGGGTATTATTATTTCAATAAAAACTATATTACTTATTTCCCACTTAATAAATAATTTTTGTATCATTAATGTATCACCATTAATGACAATTATTTAATCCCTAAAAATTATAAATAAATTATCATGATGTAGATAATTTTATTAGCTTTCTGGATACTATTCATGTTCGAAGTTTTATGTTGTTTATCACTAAATTAAAATTATTATACTTATAAGATTTAAGAGAGTGACATGTTGTCACTTTCTTTGGTTTTAATAATAATTAAATTATTTTCATGGTCAAAAGTCCAAAAAATGAATCTAATCTGACCCTTAGTTTATATGGGTCTACTTTTAGCCATACAATAGAATTTTGGCATGTGTTAGGGTAATTTTATAATATTATATTTACCCCTAATTACCCGATTTACCTTTAACTATGGTAAATAAAATTTACCGTAGTTACTATTCATAATTCCAAAAAATAAAAAGTAGCTTATTAACATAATTTGGACCCACTGATTCCAAATATGGAATCCATTTTTCCAAATTCAATACACAAAATTTGCAGAAATTAAATCAAAATTAATCTCGTTGTCGAAAGAAAACAGGTTTTTCTTTAAAACATTGCAAAAGATTGAATTGATTTAACCTACGAATTTAATGTAAAATCAATGCTAATGACATACATTATATTAAATGGTAAAAATATATTATATTTATACTTTAAAACCATTCAATATTATAATTTAACCATATAAATTATTGCGATGAAAAATGTTGTTTTTAATTAAAATATAGCGTGTTTTTACTATTTATCAAAATATGAAAGTTACCAGAATAATATGAAAAATTTATCCAAAGTAAAATTTTATTTCTTGATTCCAAAGAAGAATTTTATTTTGTCAAATTGAACTTATAAACATGTCAAAAACTAGATTTAAAGTGGGTGCGCCATCAAAAGGCGACAAAACTGCATTTTTTGAAAAATACTTATTTTACCCGAAAAATTTATTTTGTTCTTATACCATGTTCTAGAAAATGTGTAAGATGAATAATAATGTTATAAAATTAAAAATTTAGTTAATACTATTCATAACGGCTAGTTCATAATAATATTATAATAATATATCGTTGTTTAGTAAAACCCGGTATTGCGTACAACACACGCTATCGAGGAAGGTCGCGATTGCGTGTAATGCAAGCCAAGTCAGAGTTGTGTGTTGTGCAAGAATCCTTCGTTGTTTTGTATAACAGAATCAAACCATATTTCATTTATACATTGAATATATATATATATATATATACTCAATGTTTCGTAGAATAACTATTATCAAAATTGTGTGTAACACGATCCAAGAATAGTGTTACGTATACTGCAAACTAATACGGTGTTGCGTATAGCGCAAGGTAATCTTGGTGTAGCATACAACACAAGACATTAATGAAATTAAAAGAATATTTTTCATAAAATCTCGGGGTGTTACACTATGGTTCAATGCTACAACTGTAGGGGGCAAGGGCACTATGCAAGCCAGTGCACTATGCAAGCCAGTGCGCTAAACCTCGGCTCCTTGAGGGTAATTAGTGTCAGCAGCCACCAAAGACAAAATAGAAAGGGAAAGTTTATGCCATCACTACTGCTGGGGTAGATCCCAACAATGATGTGGTGATAGGTATGCTGGTTATTCATTCAAGAATAGTGAACATACTCTTTGATTCTGGTTTTACGCATTCTTTCATATCTTGCAAGTTTAGTATAACAATTCAACCACCACCTCAAAACATGGAGGTTGAGTTATCTGTGAGAACAACAAATAGGGAAATTATTGCATTGGAAGTATATAACTCATCTCGAGTTAATGTTTGTGGAATGAACCTCCCAACTAATCTTGTCTTAATTCCTTTGGTGGAGTTTGATGCTATATTGAGTATGGATTGACTATCTTTTTAAAAAGCCAACATCAACTGTTAGGAAAGGGAGATCACTCTTCACATCTCGAGGCATCCTCCAATTCTGTATAAGTGTAAGAATGCAGATGAATCTCCTTCAGAATCATTATCTCAAGCGTGGATATTATTGCCTTATGAGCAAGTATATCTAGCTCAAATGATTGAGACAAAGGAGATAATTATGCTCGAAGACATGCCTTTTATGAGGGACTACACTGATGTGTTCCCTGAAGAATTGTATGGCCTTCCTCCTAACCGAGATGTTGAGTTCTCAATTGAACTTATTCATAGATCTCTGCACATATCAAAGAAACCTTATAGAATGTTCATCATTTAGTTGGAGGAATGGAAGGAATTACAAGAGAATCTGGATAGTGGTTTTATATGTCCGAGTGTTTCACCATGGGGTGCACCAATCCTCTTCATCAAGAAGAGGGATGGATTGATGCGCCTCTGCATTGATTATCTTGAGCTCAACAAAATCAGCATAAAGAACAAGTATCCCCTTCCACGTATAAACGACTTGTTCGATCAACTATGTGGTGCCTAGTATTTCTCTAAGGTGGACCTTCGGTTGGGATAACACCTGTTAAACCCTTTTTTATTCTTATGGGTATTTCCGAGTCCCACATCGGAATACTCCGTTGTTTATTCCGCCTTCTCATTCTATAAAAGAAGGCCTCCACATCTCTTTGGAGGTAAGGGGGTTTCTCAACCTACATGGTATCAGAGGGAACCTAATCCCGAATTCTCCTCCTTCCAATTTTATTTCCCCGCTCTTCTTTGCGGTTTTCCCGGCTAAGTCCAGTCCGCCTCCCCAGTGCATTTTTTTTGCACCCTCTTTCCTCGGCGCCTCCTGCCCGGTCCGGCTCCCCGGTGCGCCCTCCCTCACGGCGGCCGCTTCTCCTGCGCGCGAGCCCTCCCCACCGCGGCGCCTCTCGACGGCGACCCTCCCGTCGCCTCGTCGCGCTTCCACCCGAGCGCGACCCTCCGTCGCGGCTCCGTCCGGCTCCCGCGCACCCTCTTGGCCCTTCCCGGCATCTGCGCCCTCCCCACACCTCCCGTCGCTTCCCGTCGCCCACCTCCTCAACGGCTTCCGCCTTCCCCGGCGGTCGTTTCGGCTCCCGCAACTGCTCGCACTGGCTCCCGCATCTCTCGGCGACCGAACCGGTCTGCTGCGCCTCTTCCGTTACGCACGAACCTCCTCTCCGGCGGTCCTCCTGTGCGCGCAACACCTCCCGTGGCTTCCCCGGCGGCCCTCCCTCCTGCCTGTGCCGCTTCATCGAGGGCAGGCCCCGCCCTCCTCTGTGCGCAGCACTCCCGGCGGCCCTCCCTTTTGCCTACGCCGCTTCATCAAGCGCCGACCCCGCCCTCCTCTGCGCGCAGCACGCGCAACACTCCCAGCGGCCTCCTCTGTGCACGACTACCGACTAGCCGCAAACAGCTCCACGCGAACCGGCCACATCTACTCCCTCCAGACGGACCGGCTCTGTCCAGGAACACCGGGCTCCTCCCGGCTCCTCCTACGCCCAGCGTGCTCAGCTTCCCGGCACGCCCAACCCTTCCCTAATTCCGGCACTGCCCCCTACTACGTCTTAGACCGCTGCACGACGCCTCCATGGCCGACTCCTCTCCTCTGCCTCAGATGATTATTGCTTCCACCAGCCTTGTGGATGATCGGTTGGACTCCACAAATTTTTCCATCTGGCGGAAGACTGTGGTGATGTCCCTGACCGGAATGGACCTTGATCATCACCTTGAGGATCCTCCCCCGGCTTCAACTGACCCCAAATATCGTACGTGGAAGCTTGCTGATAGCAATATCTTCACTCTGCTGGTCAATTCCATGGAACGATCGTTCAAAGATGTCACCCGCATGGCAAATACAGTCAAGGAACTCTGGGACTCCTTGAATATCATGTATTACGAGACCAACAACCTGGCTCGGGTTTCTGAAATACTTTAGCGTCTATCCCATGTTCGACAGCAGGACCAGTCCTTCACCGCCTACTTCATGGAATGGAAAAGGCTTCGTGATGAGTTGCAGGAGTTGTGGCCCATTCCCCAAACTCCGACAGAGGCTCAGACCCAGCGGGACCAACTCTGCATCTTCACCCTTCTCAGCGGCCTTGCTCTGGAGTTTGCCACCACGGAAACCAAGCTGCTCGCTAGCCCGTCGATGCTGGAGATAACTCAGGTTTATCATCGGCTGAGCAAGGCACAGCGGGCTCTTCCTTCTCCCGCCCCCATTATCGACCACTCAGCTCTCCTCGGTCAAAGCGGTGGCCACTCCTTCGGTCCTCATGGACGTGGTCGTGTCGAGGGTCGTCCACGTCCCCTCTGTCAACATTGTGGCAAAGTTGGCCACACGATCGACCGATGTTGGGTCCTGCATGGACGTCCATCCCAGCACCTGCGGCAGGGACAGACCGCGGTCCAGGAGGCGTCCTCGACAGTCTCCACCCTTCCCCCATCACTAGACCTGTCTATGGCCGACATCCGGATGACTCATGATCCACGGGACCTTGTCGGACCCGGTCCATCCTCGGCTTCTGTGGCCCATTCTGTTCGCTCCGCTGCCTTTGTCGGCCGTCGCTCCCCTGCCTGGATGTTGGACTCTGGTGCCTCCGACCACCTAACCGGAGATGCTGGTATGTTGACCTCTTATTGCCCTTATGCCGGTTCATCAGCCGTCACCGTCGCTGATGGCTCCACTATCCCCATTGCGGGCTTCGGCGCCTGCTCACTGACTCCATCGATACACCTACCCTCTGTGGCCCACATGCCCTGCAGTCCCTTTAATCTTCTTTCCATCAGTAAGCTGACAAAAGATTATAACTGTGCTTCCATATTTACCTCTTCTGGTGTTGTGTTTCAGGAGCAGACTACGAACCGGGAACTTGGTAGAGGTCGACTTCAGGATGGGGTTTACATATTCGATGGCCCAGCACCCCTCGCTTGCGTGTCTGACTCTTCTCGAGCATTGGATCTTCATTCCCGCTTGGGACACCCGCCTGCATCCACCATTCATCAGCTTTTTTCTGACTTCAGTTGACATCTTTCTTTTCATTGTGAGTCATGTACTTTTGCGAAACATCATCACACTACATACATTGCTCGCGTGGATGCACGGGCCTCACACCCTTTTGATCTGGTTCATTCAGATGTTTGGGGTCCTTGTACCGTTTCGAGTAATATGGGATATAAATACTATATATCTTTCATCGATGATTATTCGCGAATGACTTGGCTTTCCTTCGAGAACGCTCTGAAGTGTTTTCCACCTTCCAAAACTTTTACAATGAAGTTCAAAACCAGTTCTCTATTTCTGTAAAATGTCTCCGCTCGGATAATGGGCGTGAGTATCTCTCCACTCCCTTTCGGCAGTTTCTCCAGACAAAAGGCATCCTTCATCAGACCTCCTGTCCTGATACATCCCAGCAGAATGGAGTGGCCGAGCGAAAACACAAACATATTCTGGAGACTGCTCGTGCCCTCCTCTTCCACCGACAGGTACCACTGCATTTTTGGGGCGATGCCATTCTTACCGCTACCTACCTGATAAACCGTTTTCCTTCCTCTATCCTTCAGGGGGAGACTCCTTTTCGGGCTCTGTTCTCCTCTCTCCCTCTTTACTCCTTTCCCCTTCGCGTGTTTGGATGCCTCTGTTACGTTCAAGACACACGTCCAGGGCTCTCCAAACTCGCTCCCAAATCTCTCCACTGCATTTTTCTTGGCTACTCCCGCACTCAGCGCGGATATCGCTGCCTCTCCCCCGACCTTCGGCGGTATGTCATCTCGGCCGATGTTACCTTTGTTGAGAGCTCTCCGTTCTCCCTTCCCTCTCCTCCTCCTGACCTCGCCATCGATGATTGTCTTCCTCTAATCATCCACCCTCCACCAGTGTCCACCCATGTTGACACACATTTTGGTCAGGTCTACTCCCGCTGTCCATCGCCTTTATCCCCCGTCCCGGCCAATGACACCGACGCTCCCGCTTCGTCAGCTGCTCCTGCCCCGCCACCCGAGGACTTTCCCATTGCCCTACGGAAAGGTACACGCACCTTCCAGAGTACTCTCTTTGTATCTTCTTACAAGGGTCTGTCCGCTCTGGAGACAGTTTCTATTCCTCGCACGGTTGGTGATGCCAAATCTCACCGTGGGTGGCTAGCTGCAATGCGGGATGAATTACAGGCTCTGGAAGAAAACCATACTTGGGATCTTGTCCCCCTTCCAGCAGGAAAACAGGCGGTAGGAAGCAAATGGATTTACACAATCAGGCTAAATCCCGATGGCACTCTCCATCGCCTCAAAGCCCGTCTTGTGGCCAAAGGCTTCGCCCAGACTTACGGTATTGACTACTTTGATATCTTCTCACCAGTTGCCAAGATGGCCTCCGCCCAATTATTCATCTCTCTCGCCGCCCATCATCAGTGGCCTCTTCATCAACTGGATGTCAAAAATGCCTTCCTCCATAGCTTCCTTGAGGAAGAGGTTTATCTACAGCAGCCTCCCGGGTTTTCTGCCTCCGGCGTTGAATCTCAAGTCTGCTGACTCCGCTGCTCTCTTTACGGTCTCAAGCAGTCTCCCCGTGCTTGGTTCGGCCGCTTCAGCATGGTCGTCACCGACTTTGGGCTTTCTCGCAGTATGAAGGACCACACTGTGTTCTACAGGGCGACCTCCCATGGCTGCATTTTATTAGTCATGTATGTGGATGATATCATCATCACCGACAGTGACTCTGTGGGTATCACCCATCTCAAGGACCATCTTTACCAGAACTTCCACATTAAGGATCTCGGTCCTCTCACCTACTTCCTAGGCATCGAGGTTTCCTATTCTTCGGACACCATCTCCCTCTGCCAACGGAAGTATGCGTTGGATATCTTGCAGGATGCTGGATTGACTCAGGTCACTACTGTCGACACTCCTCTGGAGCCTGGGGAACGGTCTCTTTATGCCTCCTCGACACTGTATCCACATCCCGAGCGGTACCGTCGGTTGGTGGGAAAACTCAATTATCTCACCATGACTCGACCCGACATTTCCTGTGCGGTTGCCAAAGTAAGTCAATTTATGGAGCATCTGACCACCTCTCATTGGGATGCTGTCATCCGCATCACCAAGTACATCAAGCGAGATCCTTCCCGTGGTCTCCGCTACTCCCAGCATCCTCATCAGCATATTGAGGCCTTTTGTGATGCTGATTATGCTGGTTGCCTTGCTACTCAGCGCTCTACCTCTGGGTTTGTCAACCTCATCTCTTGGCGCAACAAGAAACAGACGGTCGTCTCCCGCTCCAGTGTCGAGTCTGAGTACCGGGCCATGGCCACCGTCACTACAGAGATCCTTTGGCTTCGGCAACTCCTCCAGGAGCTTGGCTTTCCTCAGCAGAAATCTGCTCACATATGGTGTGATAACCAGGCAGCCACCAAAATTGTTTCGAATCCCGTCTTCCATGAACGAACGAAGCATATTGAGGTGGACTGCCACTTTCTTCGACACCACCTAGAGCACAATCATGTCAGTTTTAGCCACATTCCAACGACGGATCAGCTTGCTGACATCTTCACCAAAGGCCTCCCCGGTGCTCGCCTTGTCTCGCTCAGTTCCAAGCTGGGGATCCACAGCATTTGACGCCCAACTTGAGGGGCTTGAGGGGGAGTGTGTCTAGCTTGAGGGGGAGTGTGTCCAGCTTGAGGGGGAGTGTTACCCTTTTTTATTCTTCTGGGTATTCCCGAGTCCCACATCGGAATACTCCGTTGTTTATTCCGCCTTCTCATCCTATAAAAGAAGGTCTCCACCTCTCTTTGGAGGTAAGGGAGTTTCTCAACCTACAACACCAATTAAAGGCGAGGAAGGAAGATATTCTCAAAACTGCTTTTCGAATGACGTACAAACACTATGGGTTCCTAGTGATTCTTTTCAGACTTACTAGTGATCCAGAAATATTCATGGAATTAATGAATAGAGTCTTTAGAGATTATCTTGAATTTTTTTTGGTAGTTTTTATTGATGATATTCTGATATACTCCAAGAGCATGGTGGAACATGAGGATAATTTGAATACTGTGCTAAAGTCCTTGCGATGAGAGAATCTATATGCTAAGTACAGTAAATGTGAGTTCTGGATGGAAGAAGTATCATTCTTGGGGCATATTATCACTAGAAAAGGAATATATACGGACCCTTCTGAGACAAAGGCAATCGAAGAGTGGCCCAGACCAACATCTATAACAGAGATCTATAGTTTCCTTGGTCTAGCTGGGTATTACCGGGGATTTGTGAAGAAATTCTCACGATCGTCAAACCCACTAACCAAGCTGACCTGGAAGAGAGAGAATTTTTTCTAGACCAGTGAATGCGAAGACTGCTTCAAAGAGTTGAAAAATAGACTTATCACTACACCGATACTCACACTTCCGACAAGTGAAGAACTCTTTTTGGTATACAACGATACTTCAAAGAAGGGTTTAAGCTATATGTATTGATGCAAAATAATAAAGTGATAGCCTATGCCTCAAGACAGTTAAAAATTAACGAGCAAAACTATCCTACGCATGATTTGGAGTTGGTAGCTGTGATCTTCACGTTGAAAATTTAGCGGTATTATCTCTATGGAGAGAAGTGTGAAATATATACTGATCATATGAGCCTTCAATATATATTCACAAAGGAGCATAATATGCAGCATAAAGATGGTTAGAGCTCATCAAGGATTATAAATTCTCAATCCATTATCATCTTGGAAAAGCGAATACAGTGACAGATGCTCTAAGTAGAAAGGATCCTGCAACATTATCAATGATGATAATTGAAAAGGATCCAATCATCTTATATTTGAAAAGGATGGACATGAGAATAATTAAGGAAGGAAGATCATCAATCCTTTCTCAAATGATTTGTCAACCATCCCTTATGGAGGAAAACAAAGGATGATCAAAGAAATGATGTGGAAATTTAGAAGAAGATGGAAGCTGTCAGAAAGGAGAAATCTTCAGAGTTCAAAATTGATGAGGAAGAAGTTGTAAGATTTGGGTCATGATTATGTGTACTATCCAATCCAGAAATAAATAAAGTGCTTTTGAGTGACGCATATAACCCAACCTTCTCTATTCACCCAAGGAGCACAAAGATGTATCAAGATCTTCGTGAGAACTATTGATGGGAAAATATGAAGAAGGAGATCGATGAATATACATCAAAGTGCCTGATATATCAGCAAGTGAATGATGAAAGACAAAAGTCTAAGGGGATGATGCAACCATTACCCATACCAACATGGAAATGAGAAAACATCGCCATGGAATTTGTCACCGGACTTCCAAAGACATCCAGAGGAAATAATACTATATGGGTTTTTGTGGATTATCTTACAAAGACAATTCACTTTATCACAATTTGAGAGGAATTCTCATTGGATCAACCTGCACAGATATACATCAGAGAAGTGGTAAGATTTCATGGAGTACCACTAACGATTGTATCTGATTGAGATCTGAGATTCACCTCAAAGTTCTGAAAAGTCGCCAACATGCTCTAAACATTGAGTTGAATTTTAGTACAACTTATCTTCCTCAAACTGATGGACAATTATAGCGGACTATTCAGACATTGAAAGACATGTTGAGAGCATGTTCCATGGACTTCAAAGGATGATGGGACCAACATCTGCCTGTGGACGAGTTCTCTTACAACAGTAGTTTCCACTCGAGTATCCAAATGACTCCATATGAAGCCCTTTATGGAAAAAGATGCAGAACACCGACATAATGGGATGGAGTCAGTGAACGTAAGATGCTATGACTTGAAATGGTCGAAGAAATGGTAGAGAAGGTGAAAACCATTCAGTAGCACATGAAGGAAGCCTAAAGTCGATAGAAGAGCTATGCAGACAATCGTCGATGAGACCTGAAGTTTAAGGTTGGAGACATTATATTCCTCCACGTATCTCTATGGAATAAGATCATGAGATTTGAGAAGGAAAGATGAGTCCCAGGTACATCGGTCCCTTCAAGATTCTTGATCGTGTCGGGTTTGTGGCCTATCGATTAGCACATCCACCAACTATGTCTCAAGTACACGATGTATTCTATGTATCCCTCTTGATGAAGTATATACCAAATCCCTCACATGTACTGAATCTAGAGGTGGTATAGTTGGAAAATGATCTCTCTTATGAGGAGTAGCCAGTGAATATCTTGGACCGTAGGGATAAAGTTTCACGCCATAAGATCATTCACCTGGTCAAAGTACTATGTCAGAATCATAAGTACGAAGAACAAACATGAGAACCAGAGGAAGGGATGAGGGAGAAAAACCCTAACCTTTTTATATAAAATAAAATTTCGAGGGTGAAATTTCAAAAGGGTGGAAGAATGTAACGACCCAAACTTTTATCAATAGAATTGTTTCCCTTATAATTTTAATAAGCCACCTTAAAATTAGATATGAAATTCAATTATTTTGGCTCCACTCTTTTAACCTATGGAGTTTTTTTAAGTAAAGGTTGAATAATATTATATGAAATTGATGCCATCCATGAGGGGTTGTTATAAAATAATATAATAACTATGGATGTCATAATTTCCATGGGTGTTGATTCTTATGGGCTTCATTCCCATTAGTGGAAATTCTCATGACCATCAAATTTTTAAACTTTATCATACATCATCAATTTCATTCATTGGATTTGCCGAGTAACTGTGCAGGTACAATATTTGGGGGCTATAACAATGTACTGTAATGGGTGCATTGTTGCTCCGACTATGGTGGGGGGACTATAGTGGTATTGTAGCAGTGGTTGTGGCGGGGCACTGCAGCGGGACATTGTGCGGTATTGTAGTAGCGAATTTTCAAAGTCCGTTCGGTTGGGGATGAACTTGTGGGCCCTCTACTGCCCCTAATAAATGGATGCAAGTCACCCATTTGGGGGGAGGTGGTGTTGGCCTAGGCAGTGGGTATGTGTGTGTCTTCCTTGTATTTGTATTCTCAATGATAATGTATATATGTCAATATGATAAAGGAAATTATGATTTTTGACTTACATTGTTCTTCTTATCACTTTATTCTTTTGGCATTAACGATGTGTTGTGTTTGTTTTCATTTGTCATCGTATCCGTGCTTTTTTCATGATCAACATCTCACATTCAATTTCCAAAAAAAATCATGGTAATTGTTGGACCCCATTTAAGTTTAAATGGGTATTTCTGAGTCCCACATCGGACTTACCCGCCTTGTAATTAAATTTACTCATCTATAAAAGAGTATCCCCACCTCACATTGAGGTAAGGGGAATTCACCATTAACATGGTATCAGAGGGATCTCCATCCCGACCCTCCCTCCCAACGGATTCCCGGTTCTGACTGGCCCCGCCTCTCTCCCCCCCTCTGGCTCTGCCCTACTCTCCCGGCAGCCCTCCCTCCCGGCGGCACTCCCTCCCGGCGGCCCTCCCTCCCGGCGGCCCTCCCTTCGCGCCGCAGCAACCTCGCCCTGGCGCCTCGCCCTCGGCGCGCCTCGCCCCGGCGCCTCGCCCCGACGCCTCGCCCTCGGCGCGCCTCGCCCTCGGTGCCTCGCCCCGGCGCCTCGCCCTCGGCCTCGCCCCGGCGTCCTCGGCCTCGCCCCGACGCCCTCACCCTCGCCCCGGCGCCCTCGCCCTCTCCCAGCGGCTCCCCTCCCGGCGTTGCTCCCGACTTCCGGCGCACGACGCGCCCAGGTCCAGCACCGCCCTCAGCCCCGCGGCGCTCCTGCCCAGCACCCGCGCCCTAGCACCCGTGTCGCCCCTACCCAGCCGCACCATCCTGAGCGCGACCCCCTGTCGATGCTCCCTCCAGCGACATCTCCGGGCCGCCTCCCTTCCACCGCACGACTCCCGGCAAACAGGTCCAGCGCCCGCCCTCCATGGACGCGTCCTCCGTTCTGCCGTCCCTGATCACGGCCTCCTCCCGGCTTGTCGATGACCGGCTGGATGCCGCTAATTTCTCCGTCTAGCGGAAGACGGTCTTGATGTCCCTCCGCGGCATGGGACTTCATTCTCATCTTGAGAAACCCCCACCCGAAATCACTGACCCCAAGTTCGACTCTTGCCAGCTGGCGGACAACAAAATCTTCGCCTTACTGGTCAACTCCATGGACCGATCCGTGAAAGATGTCACCAGGACTGCCAACACAGTCAAAGAGCTATGAGATTCCTTGATTGTCATGTTCTCCGAGACCAATAACTTGGCTCGGGTCTCCGACGTTCTACAGCGTCTCTCCCATATCCTCCAGCAGGATCGGACCTTCCCAACCTACTTCATGGAATGGAAGGGTCTCCGCGACGAACTGCAGGAACTCTGGCCTATTCCTCAAACTCCGGCCGAAGCGCAGACTCAACGGGACCAGCTCTGCCTATTCAATCTCCTGAATGGCCTCGCACCGGACTACGCCACGACGACCACTGAGATGCTCGTCAGCCCGTCTACACTGGATATCCCGCAGGTCTATCATCGCCTGCAGAAGGCTCATCGGGCCCTTGCACCACTCGTCCCCATCCCTGATCACACTGCGCTCCTCGGACGTGGTGGTGGTCGCCCTACTGGCCCTCGAGGGCGCGGCCGTGGAGACGACCGACCTCGCCCCCTCTGCCAGCACTGCGGCAAACTGGGCCATCTGGTAGACCGTTGCTGGGTCCTGCATGGTCGTCCCGAGTCGCACCCCCGCCAGGGCCAGACTGCGATTCGCAATGCGTCCTCACCTGCTGCTGCTCTTCCCCCGTCTTTGGATCTCTCCCTGGATGAGATCCAGCTGATTCACGATTACCGAACCACCTCCATACCGGGCTCTTCATCAGCTTCTCTTGCCCATTCCGGTGGTCACACTGCTCTTGTCAATCATCGTTTCCCTGCATGGATGCTTGACTCGGGTGCGTCCGACCATCTCACCGGGGATGCAGGTATGCTCTCCAACTACCGTCCCTATAGTGGATCCTCAGCCATCACTGTTGCTGATGGGTCTACTCTCCCCATAGCCGGCTTTGGCACCTGTTCCCTCACCTCCTCCCTTCACCTATCCTCGGTGGCTCATGTACCCCAGAGTCCATTTAACCTGCTTTCCATCAGCAAACTGACCAAGGATCTCAACTGCAATGCTATCTTTTCCTCGTCTTCTGTTTTGTTTCAGGAGCGGACGACGAACCGGGAACTTGGTAGAGGCCAGCTTCGGGATGGAGTATACATGTTCGATGGCCCGACCTCCATCGCCTGCGCGTCTATCCCTGCTCATGCCGTAGACCTCCATTCTCGGTTGGGCCACCCCTCCGCCTCAGCACTTCATCAACTCTACCCCGATATTAGTCCCCGTTTATCTTTTCCTTGTGAGTCGTGTCGTTTTGCGAAACATCATCGCATATCATATTCTCCTCGAGTTGACACACGGGCCACCAAACCCTTTGATTTGGTTCATTCCGATGTATGGAGTCCCTGTGCCACCTCGAGTCAATCTGGGTATAAATATTACATTTCTTTCATTGATGATTATTCCCGGATGACATGGCTTTACCTTCTTCGAGATCGGACAGAGGTTCTCTCCACCTTTCAGACCTTTTTCCATGAGATCCAGACACAGTTTTCTATCCCTGTCAAATGTCTCCGCTCTGACAATGGGCGGGAATACTTATCCACTCACTTTCAGCAGTTTCTGCGGGCCCACGACATCATCCACCAGACCTCCTGTCCTGATACCCCTCAGCAAAATGGGGTGGCCGAGCGGAAACACCGGCATATTTTGGAAACCGCTCGTGCCCTCCTCTTCCACCGCCAGGTACCTCTTCTCTTCTGGGGGGATGTCATCCTCACTGCTACTTACCTTCTTAATCGTCTTCCCTCCTCCATCCTTTAGGGGGAGACTCCCTTTCATACCCTATTCCCCTCTAGTCCTCCTCACTCCCTTCCACCCCGCGTCTTCGGATGTCTCTGTTATGTCCGGGACACTCGCCCCAATCTCTCCAAACTTTCTCCCAAATCCCTTCGCTGTATTTTTCTCGGATATTCCCGCACTCAGCGCGGGTACCGATGCTTCTCTCCAGACCTCCGCCGGTATATCACCTCTGCCGACGTATCGTTTGTCGAGACCTCTCCTTTCACTCTCCCCTCTCCTTCTCCCGACACTACCATCGATGACTGTCTTCCGCTCTTCGTTCACCCGTCTCTGGTGTCTCCCCCACCCGGTCATCTCTTTGGACAGACTTACTTTCGCCGTCCTTCCGCTGTACCTCCCATCCCGGCCGAGGACAACATTGTTCCTGCTTCGTCCGATGCTCCTGTCACAGCTCCCGAGGACGTGCCGATTACGCTTCAGAAAGGTACTCGCTCGTGTCAGACTACTCCTCTCTTTGTATCTTCATACAGGGGTCTGTCAGCGCTGGAGACCGTGTCAATTCCTCGGACAGTTGGTGAAGCAAAATCTCACCCCGGGTGGCTAGCCGCCATGAGGGATGAATTGCAAGCTCTGGATGACAACCATACGTGGGATCTTGTTCCACTTCCGGCGGGCAAACAGGCGGTCGGCTGTAAATGGATTTTCACGATCCGTCTAAATCCCGATGGCTCTCTTTGCCGCCTCAAAGCCCGACTTGTCGCAAAGGGATTTGCTCAGACATATGGCATCGACTACTTTGAGACCTTCTCTCCAGTCGCAAAGATGGCCTCTGTCCGCCTTTTCCTCTCTCTGGCTGCTCATCATCGCTGGCCGCTTCATCAACTGGATGTTAAAAATGCTTTTCTCCATGGCTTTCTTGATGAAGAAGTCTACCTGCAGCAGCCTTGTTTTTTCTGCCTCTGGTGCCGACCGGCATGTCTGCCGTCTCCGTCGCTCCCTCTACGGCCTCAAGCAGTCTCCTCGAGCTTGGTTTGGCCGCTTCAGCACGGTCGTCACAGCCTTTGGCCTCTCTCGGAGTATGAAAGATCACACAGTCTTCTTCCGTACGACGGCGCACGACTGTATCTTGCTTGTGGTTTATGTTGATGACATCATCATCACAGGGAGCGACTCCAGAGGCATCGCCAGCCTCAAGGAGCATCTTCACCAGCACTTTCACACCAAGGATCTTGGTCCCCTCACTTACTTTCTTGGCATCGAGGTCTCCCGGACTGCGGACACTATCTCTCTCTGCCAGCGCAAGTATGCTCTTGATATCTTGCAGGATGCCGGGTTGAGCACAGCCACCGCCGTGGACACTCCACTTGAGCCTGGGGAACGCTCCCTTCATTCCGACTCGGAACCATTTCCTCATCCCGAGAGCTATCGACGCCTGGCCGGTAAACTCAACTACCTCACCATGACGCGTCCCGACATTGCCTGTGCCGTTGGCAAAGTCAGCCAGTTCATGGAGCATTCCACCAGATCTCAGTGGGATGCTGTCCTCCGCATTGCCAAATACATCAAGAAAGACCCTGCACGTGGCCTTCAATACCCACATCATGCTCACATGGATGTTGAGGCCTTCTGTGATGCGGACTATGCCGGTTGCCTCGCTACCCGCAAGTCTACTTCGGGTTTCGCCGTGTTCTTCGCCGACAATCTCATCTCTTGGCGCAACAAGAAGCAAACTGTCGTCTCCCGGTCGAGTGCCGAGGCCGAGTATCGAGCCATGGCCACCGTCACTACTGAGATCTTCTGGCTTCGTCATCTCCTCCATGAGCTCGGTTTCCCCGCATCGACTCCTGCTCATATCTGATGTGACAATCAAGTCGCCACGAAGATTGCCTCTAATCCCGTCTTCCATGAACGGATGAAGCATATCGAGGTGGACTGTCACTTTCTCCGCCACCATATCGGTTTCGGCCATATCCTGACGGCCGATCAACTTGCCGATCTCTTCACCAAAGGTCTCCCAGGAGCTCGCCTTGAGTCTCTCACTACCAGGCTGGGTATTCACAGCCTCCATGACCCATCTTGAGGGGGAGTATGAGATGGTCATGTGTCTTGTCATCTTTGTTTTCTTTGTGGGACTCTATCCAATCTGGGCATGTCCAGCTTGAGGGGGAGTGTTGGACCCCATTCAAGTTTAAATGGGTATTTCTGAGTCCCACATCGGACTTACCCGCCTTGTAATTAAATTTACTCATCTATAAAAGAGTATCCCCACCTCACATTGAGGTAAGGGGAATTCACCATTAACAGTAATAAATATTCAATTTTTTCTAAAACCATATTATTTTTAGTTTGTTATTTTCATTATCTTTTACATAATCAATGTAAAAGAGTTTTATTTTTTCATGAATTGATTAAATCTTTGGGATTTTATTACCCTATGAAAAGTACGACTATAGGTTTGTTATAAAATTGCATTTTTTTTAATGACAATTGAGCACCCATGAAATTTGAGATACCTATTTATTTTTATAAAACTTGAATTCATTTATGACAATTTGAATGACAATTGAATGAGTACCCATGAAATTTGGGATACCTATTTATTTTTATAAAACTTGAATTCATTTATGACAATTTGAATGAGTACCATGAATTGATTAATCATATTTTAATCTATGATACTCTGACATGTTTATCCAAACCTGACCTGAATATCAAACAAGTTTTTAATTAACTAACATAGTCTTATAATAGTATGATTAATTACTGCAACTCCATTTAATCACCTTGGACAATCTTGGGTATCTATTTAATGGATACATGTTGCTTTTTTTTTTTTTTTTGCAAGACATACCTGTTGCTATCTATATAAGGAGGTATGATAATGGGTGATGGTATTTGAAATCAGAACTTTCAGATGGGTGATGGTATTTGAAATCAGAACTTTCAGAGTGAAAATGCGGCGTTGACCAGCCACGGAATCGTCACCTCGCTTCTAAACTACTCATCGATGGGGTCCAGCCTCCTCTGTGGCTGCTCAACGCTGCATTTCACTCTCAAAGTTCTGATTTCAAAGGTATCACTCTGCTCCACTTCAGGCACTCAAACGCAGGGATACGTATCTGCATTCTCGTGGAGACACGCTTCTGTTTTATTCATGGTTCAAGTCCATCTTCAATTTTTTCATTTACACGTGTCTGGATTTATATATTTGTTTCTATTAGGGTTCGTTTTGGGTTTTAAGACGCGGACCAAATTCCATCTTGATTTTTTCAATGTTATTATAGGATGTTTCACAAGGGAAAGTTTCATTATACTGTTGTCGTGTGTGAAGGAAGCAAGGTCTGATGTGATTTAATATTTTTTGAGTTTATGTCGCTGTTAATAATGTTTTGAATGCCCTGGCATTAATTGATGAGCTAACGGAGCAGCAGAAGAGGTGTTGATTTTGGTGTTTTCCTGTTTAGTCTGTTTAAAAGGGAGTTATCTTAACCAAGCTGAATTTTCAATCTTCTTATCAATGAAATGCAAATGTTTCATAGCTGTCTTTCTGCATTCTTAATATGAATAAACGTGGGCACTTGACTTTTAACATCCATCAATCGTGGTACAAAAATGCATGTGGAACGTGGCTATATCTGTGTACATTATTCAACTATGTCAGTGCAACCCACAGCGTGCAAACTGGGTTTTTCAGTTATTAAGGCACACACACAGATTTGTGATTTGATTTTTATTGACTTCTCTGAGTGCATGCCTATCTTATCCTTGTTTGTTTAGGCTACTGGATGGGATGGTAAGTTTTTATTTTTGTCTGAATATATTGTGAACCGCAAGTTAATCATTTCTTTGCAAATCTCGGTTCAGTGGTTGAGATTTTCATCATGTAATTTTCTATTAAGAACCACCATTTTTTTTTCTAGGCCTGCATAAAGTTTTCAATGCTACAGCTGCATTTTTTATTCTAATGATGCATAACTTGGCTTAATTTGAGTCTACTGAAATATTTCCTTCTTTGTACACAATATTAAAAATTTAATTGCTAAACTGATAGTGGATAATTTTAGGTCCTGTGTTTTTGGAACTCAATTTCATCTCCTGCGAGTTACCTACTCCCTCTCTTGTTTGTATGTTACAGATTTGAAGAAAGAAGAGTTAATTTCAGGAATACTGCTCACAATTAAGGTGTGAAAAAGAGACTGCTGGTTGCGGATGTGTGAGCAGTATTTTTGAAATTAACTATTCTTTCTTCAAATTTGTAATGGACAGGCAAGAGAGAGAGTTCCAACAGCGATTCTGAAGCAAGGGCGAGGTCATCAGTTAACCTTGTTGTTGGTGTCAAACACTTTTGTAAAGATGTTCTGAGGCAAGAGTTGCTACCTTTGAATTTTTCCACGTGAATTATATGACATGGGGCATATTTCAGAGGTGCTTGCAGCCGTCTGGTCTGGAGGGGAGGCCCCATGTCATCTAATTCACTTGGAAAAATTCAAAGGTCCAGGTCAAGACAAAAAGCTTTGGAGCTTCATATAGTGCTAATAATGGAGTTAAAAGTTTTGTTAACGGAGAAAAAAATACCGGTACTGATTTCAGTGAAATTTTAGAGGCTGGAAACGTTTTCCAGCTTCTTAACAGCGTTGGTGAGCCTTTGAAATGTGGAAGACGCTCTAGTGTCTCCAATGCTAGCTGTAAAGTGACTGAAGAAGGATTAATAGATGACCAAAGCAAGGAGAAATGCCGCAGTTCTTCTGCTGGCAGAATGGAAAGATCTAAAGGCCTCCTACTGCCCACTAGCGTGGATGAGAGATTGAAAATGGATTCCTATTTTCATAATTCCAGTGAGGATTGTCATATACCAGAACAGTCATCTGGCAAATCATCGTAGCTCTCTAACCATGTTGATGAATTGGTCAACCCTTTTGATATTAACAACTAAAGCTGTGGAGTGAGAGAATTGGATACAGGAGATTGCCTGCCTAGAGAAATGTCAAACCACATTTTCTGCAGTTCCAATTTAAGATCAAGAGGTTCTAACAGAACACTCGGCTGTCTGCTCGAGCCATCAAACGCAGATAGCTCCTCTGGTAAGGTCATGGAAGGCGGTGATGCACTTTTACAGGATGCTGGCCAACTGGAGCAACTGCATAAACATGATGTGGAGTTACCTGAATCTGCCAGTCCAATGGACGTGGCTCCAGAAAGTCAAGAAATGGGAGAATTAGAAATAGATGATTCTAAAAAAATTGACAATGACAATGCTTATTGTGGTGAACTTGCAATACCTAAAATCCCTTGTGACCATTTCGGCTGTGCAAAAAAATTTTGGAGCCAAATGGCTCTCATGGCATTGCCAAGGATGATGACAGATCATGTATGCAATCAGCTGGCAAAACAGGCCAGTTTCTTGAAGAGAAATTATTCGAACCACATTCTGATAAAATCACCGTTCTAGAAGTTGAAGAAAGAGTGGCCGGAATTTCCCAGGGCCATGAAAAAGCTGACATGTACAGTGGTAGAATTACAAGAGCTAGAAGCTCATCTCCTTATATGGAGAAACTGTTTCATCTAGACAGCTCTTATGACACTGACGAACAGTCCAAAGGTAAATCAGTGCACTCATCATCTGGTCCGGTCGAGGGTTTTGTACATTGTCATATTGCTGAAGGTACTGAAATTTCTCAAGGCATGTCCTTCACAAACATAAAGGATTTGGGTTCATGTTTAGTGAGTCTGGAAGAACATCCAAGTGAAAAGATATGAACGAGTGTTCAGAAAAAAAAATAGTAATAGAAACTGGTTACACTGAAGGGACATTGAATCCTGTCAATACCCGTGCTATTCTAGGTCGTAGGGTTACTAGGTCTATGTCTGTTGCTGCTGAAAAATTTCTGTTTGAAGTGTTGATAAATAAGTCTGTGGCATCTGATCCTCAAAAACTGTCAGCTAGCCGAACAAATGCTATGCATCATCGAAGCACTGAAAACAATGTTCTTGACATTGCAACAGGAACAGAACTTATTTCAGATGGTCCGTCCGTATCTCATGTTGCTTCTCCTCATTTTGAAGAAGTTTCATTTTCTAGGCCCCGTCCCAGCAGTGCCTCTTTTGTGGAGCCCAAAATACTCAATTTTGATAATGTGGAAGGCTGCCACATGAATACTTATGACCCTGAATTGGAAATGAAATTCCAACACAAATTGTCAAAAACGAGTGCATCCATGTTTCAGGAGCTTGTAGACTCATTGAATACTCCTGCATCTAGAAACCATCATGAAAGTTGCAGTTTATCATCAGACCCAGGGGCCAGGGACACTGGAGCAAAGGAGAGTTTTATAGGGTTTCTTCTGAATGCCATATCGATAGGGTTGAGGAAGTTGGAAATGGTTTCTGCCGTGATATGTCTGGTGAGCCTTTGAATTTTGATGCTGTTTCATGTCCCAAAGAAACAGATGTGATGCATGAAAATGCCGATGTCCACACGGCAGCCTTTGACAGTGAAAATGCAGCAGAACATACACTCTCAGTAAAGTGTCATTCACCTACTTTTCCATGTTTCTGGAGACAAGTTTTGATGCTGACAGGAGTGATTCTTTTGCAAATGTTTGTCCTGGGGAACTTGGTGGAGAAAACACCGAGAAAATAATGTCAGAATGCAGTGAACCATTGGATACTGACACCTATGGTCATCCTAGAAAATCAATACATGCTGATTTTAATGAGAACGAGTTTAATCCCAACATGGATTTGCTTCAGGCGAATGCAAAATTTCAATGAAGATCATTCAACCAGGTAGAACTTTCGTTTCCAACTCATACAACTCATGGCCCCAACACAAGCCGAGGAAGATTCAGGATCACTTTACTAGTGCCTGTTCCACTTCATTAAGCATGGTAGCAAGGAAAGGTCCAAGTAGTCATGAGGGCACTGCAGGTGGGTATTTGAACACTGCAGCTGACTATTTGAAGTCTGTTGATGCTTCACAGCTGAGTGCTGAAGAGAAGATTGATTTAGAAACAAACGAGGATGCAACAAGCAGCATGAAAGAACGTTTTGAATCTTCACTTAAGCTGCAAGGAGAGGTAACTGCCCATTTTCCATCAATCATAGTTAAGCTGAAGCTGTTGTTAATGCAGGCTTTCTGTAATATAATCTTGATTGTTTTCCTTTGCAATTTCAAGGAAGCGATATGATTCGGAGTTTTATTTTAATAACCTATGGTTTCTAGTAATTGAGATTCACCAAGTTACCTCATCTGTAGGAGGCTTTCTACATTTCTAACCACCATGTGCTTCATATAGCCACACCTCTATGCAGGATTCATTTCTTTTGTATTTGATGTAAACCTTTGACCAGTTTTTTATGCTGCAGTATCACTTGCTCCTTGTAACTAGGAACATGAAAAACACAGACGAGCTCTAGAAAGGCCATATACAACTGTTAGAGTCTGTATCCCACATCGGACTTGTGGTCCGATGTGGAGTTTCTCATTCATTATAAAAGAACGCCTCCGCCTCACTTTGAGGTAAGGAGGCGAGGGGGTTTTCTCCATTCTAACATGGTATCAGAGGAGGTTTGATTCCTCCCTCACATTTTTTCTTTCTTTCTTTCTTTTCCCCCCTTCCTTTAGGGTTTCCCCGTCCGGGGGGCGGCGGCCTCACAGCCCCGTAGGGTTACCGCCGCCGCCCCTCCGCCTCTGCCCTGCGCGATTTCCCGGCGGCTCTCCCCTCCCTCCCGAGGCCTCGGCCTGGCTCTCCTCCCCGGCGGCCATCGTGCCTGCCAGCGGCTCCCTGCGCGACGTCCCCGCCCCGCCGGTCCTCCTCCTGCGCGCGCCCTTGGTCGAGCGGCCCTCCCTCCCGACGTCCGCCGTCCTCCCGCGGTGCGCCCTCACCCGCGCCCCGGCGCCTCTTCCCCGGCGGCTCGCCCTCGGCGCGACGCGGCTCCCGGCTCCCGCTGCTCCCGGCGGCTCGCCCTCGGCGCGACGCGGCTCCTGGCTCCCGCTGCTCTCGGCGGCCTCCCGCTGCTCCCGGCGGTCGCCCGCGCCCTCTCCCGGCGCACTCCTCCTCCCCCCTGCGCGGCTCCCCGGCACGACGCGGCTCCCGGCTCCTCCCGCTGCTCCTCTGCGCATCCCGTCGGCCCGCCCCTCCTGCGTGCGGCGTCCCGGTCCTGACGCCGTCTCCCTCCCTGCGCGCGGCCCGCTCCTCCTGCGCGCGCATCCCGTCGCCGCGCCTCCCGGCTGCTCCCGACGGCCTCCTGCTGCTCCCGGCGGCCTCCCGATCCCGTCGCCGGACCTCCACTGCACGCGACGGCCCTCCCGACGGATCTCCCTCCCGCTCCGGCCGGCGACCCCAGCTCCGGCCGGCGACCCCTCTCCGGCCGGCGACCCCTCTCCGGCAGCCAGATCCGGACAGTTCCGGCTACTCCCGCCAGATCCGGTGATTTTCGGCCAGATACGGCCAGATCCGGCCAGATCCGGCGATATCCGGACTGTTCCGGGCATATCCGGGCAGATCCGGACTGTTCCGGCCTCCACCCATGCCGGCCGCTCCACGCAGGGGGCCTCCTCCGGTTTCCAGCGCTGTCTCCCGGCCTCCTGCACCCTCGCCGGCCTCCTCCTGCGGATCCCCGCCTCGCCGGCATCTCCCGGCACCTCCCGGCAGCCGCATCTCTCTCCGCCGGCACGTCCATTCGCTGGCGCAGTCGCTCGACATCCTCGGATTTGGGCCCGTTGGCGCCGCCAGTCCCGCAACAATTCTGCGGAATCCCCGCCTCCCGTCGCCGGCCCCGCAAGTGCGGTTTTTCCGGTGCTAGATTGGATTTCCCGGCGTTTCATCGACCGGCCCCACTAGTGCGGCATTCCTGGCGTTCCGTCAACCGGCCGATCTGAGTGGTCATCTGCTGCGCCCGCAACATCTTCCATCCATCATCTTGCGGGGGAGCTTCGATCGTGAGGGGGAGCAGCAACCTTTGCAGCGTTCTTTTTGTTTTCGTCATGTTTTGTAATCAAGCTGGGTATGTCCAGCTTGAGGGGGAGTGTTAGCGTCTGTTTTATTGTTTTCCTTTCATTATGTGTCCAAGCTAGGTACACCTAGCTTGAGGGGGAGTGTTAGAGTCTGTATCCCACATCGGACTTGTGGTCCGATGTGGAGTTTCTCATTCATTATAAAAGAACGCCTCCGCCTCACTTTGAGGTAAGGAGGCGAGGGGTTTTTTTTATAATGAATGAGAAACTCCACATCGGACCACAAGTCCGATGTGAGATACAGACTCTAACACTCCCCCTCAAGCTAGGTGTACCTAGCTTGGACACATAATGAAAGGAAAACAATAAAACAGACGCTAACATCCAAGTGACTGTACCATTATCTGTTTCTTCCTGCATCCTTCAAATCTATGGAGAAACATGGAAAACAACATTAGACAAATTGAGTCTGAGCACCCAAGTGATCGTACCATCTTCTGTTTCTTCGTGTATCTTCTGTTTCTTCCTTTATCCTTCATCCTGGTAATTTGTGCAAAATCTAACATCAAACAATACATAAAAGATTGACAGAGCTCTATAGTTTCTATCAATTGGCTTCTAAATGTGTACAAATTGCACTCTCTCCAGATTAGATATATCAGACTAATCAAGGAAGTTTTTGAAGGAAGGTGAGGAGATCCTCGGAACGTTGGTAGCTTTTTGAGGTTTCCTCTATCATACCCCAAAGTGGGCAACTTGAAGATGACACAATATTCCACCTGTAGATCTTATATTTGATTTGCAGTCCATCCAAACAGGCCAAATAATTGACGAAACCGTGTTTGAAAACAATAAACCCACCCCAAACAATTTAAGTCCATGACCAAACCTTCTAAAATAAGTGAACTATAAGTTATTTCCAAAACTTTTGCAATCCATTTTATATGTCCCTGTCCTTTCATGTGTGCACATTAAATCATTGATTTTATTTTCTTCATTTTTTACTATTTACAAATCGATTAGAAGCATGATTTTTTAATATTGCTTAATTTCCCTTCTTGCCAATACAAAAGGTCTTATTTTTCAGGGTTTGTTGTTTTATATTTGTGTTTAGCAGGGGGGATTTAGCTTGGCAGGAATTGTTGGAACCCATTTAAGTGTAAATGGGTGAGTCCCACATCGGACTTACCCGTCTTGTATATTGGTTTCCTAATCTATAAAAGAATATCCTCACCTCACATTGAGGTAAGGGGAATTCACCTCACTTCATGGTATCAGAGGGATTTTTATCCCGACCCTCCCTCCCCTGCGGATTCCCGGACTCCTCCCGGCCCCGCCTCTCTCCCTGCTGCCCTAGCCTTTCCCGGCAGGCCCCCCCCCCTCCTATCCCGGCGCAGCCATCTCGCCCGGCTCCTCTCCGGCCTGTCCCTTCCCGGCGGCCCCCTCTCTGCCTCAAGCCCGTCGCCCCGTCGCGACTCCTCCCTCCCGCGGCCCTCTGTCCCGCGGCTCCCGGCTCCCGCGGCCCTCTGTCCCGCGGCTCCCGGCTCCCGCGGCTCATCCCGGCGGCTCTCCTCCTCTCCCGTCGCGACACATCCCGTCGCCAGACCTCCACTGCGCGCGACGGCCCTTCCGACGGATCTCCTCCCAGCGGCGCTCCCTCCCTGCGACGCTCCCTCCCGGCCAGCCCCGCCTTGCCCCGACGGAACGCCCTCGGCCCGCAGCCCTCCTGCCCTCGGCCCGACGCCCGTGGCTCCCGACCCTCCCATCGCACCTCCCTCCTCTCGCGCGGCTCCAGCGCGGCTCCCGGCCCTCCGGTCCGACGCGGCTCCCGTCGCGCCTCCCTCCTCTTGTCCCAGCGCTGACCCTCTGTCCCAGTGCCGGACCTCCCGCCCCGGTTCATCCCGCGCCAGCTCCTCCTCCGGCGGCCCTCCTCCTGCAACCGCCCTCCGCAGCGGCTCCCTTCCCAGCAGCGGCTCCCGCCCGATCCGGCGCTCCCCAGCCCGTCTCCCAGCGGCTTCCCTGCAGCTACCCTGCGGCCTTCCTGCGCCGTCGGCCCAGCCCCCTGCGTTACTGGCGGGCGTGTCCGCCCGCGGCCCTCCGGCATCGCCTCCGGACGACAGCATTCCGGCAGGGCCACACCCTCACTTCCATTGTCGGCCTTCCCGAGCACCTATGCACTCAGCCGAGCAGCTCTCCCATCCTCCATCATCGGCTCTACCGCGCAGCGGTCCTCCTTCATCCAGTACCCGTTACAGGACAACACTCTCGCCGGAGGAGATTGCTTTGGTAAAATCTTATCGAGCGACTGCGCCACCATCTTCTTCTCTAGCCCCACTTGCTCAGACTGGCAACTCCACCGCCTGTGTTTCTCATCGACAGACAGATTGGATGTTTGACTCCGGTGCGTCAGAACATCTCACAGGAGACTCTGGTATGTTCACTACCTATCATCCGTACACCGGTGTCTCTGCCATTACTGTTGCTAATGGCTCAACAATCCCTATTACCGGATATGGCACATGTTCCTTGACCTCGTCTCTTCCCCTGGCGTCGGTCGCTCATGTTCCTCAAAGTCCCTTTAATCTTATCTCTGTCAGCAAACTCACCACAGAATTGAATTGTGTTGCTATTTTTAGCTCATCTGGTGTTGTTTTTCAGGAGCGGAAGACGAATCGGGAAATTGGTCGAGGTTATCTTCGGGATGAGGTTTACCTGTTTGATACCCCATCATCCCTTGCTTGCTCATCCACCACAGCCCGAGCCCTTGACCTCCATTACCGCCTTGGCCATTCACCGCCTTCCACCCTCCATAAACTTTGCCCCCAATTCAGTTCTCACCTCTCCTTCCATTGTGAATCCTGCAAGTTTGCCAAACATCATCGGACGACGTATGCTCCTCGCCCGGAACCACGTGCAGCGGCTCCTTTCGCTCTTGTTCATTCCGATGTATGGGGTCCTTGCAGGGTTCTTAGCCAGTCAGGGTACAGTTATTATATCACCTTTATTGATGATTACTCCAGCATGACCTGACTTTACCTTCTTCGAGATCGAACAGAGGTTCTCTCAACCTTTCAGACATTTTTTCAGGAAATCCAGACACAGTTTTCTCTCCCTGTGAAATGTCTCCGATCTGACAATGGGCGAGAATACTTATCCACTCATTTTCAGCAGTTTATGAGGGCCCACAGCATCATCCATCAGACCTCCTGTCCTGATACCCCTCAGCAAAATGGGGTGGCCGAGCGGAAACACCGACATATATTGGAAACCGCTCGTGCCCTCCTCTTCCACCTCCAGGTACCTCTTCTTTTCTGGGGGGATGCCATCCTCACTGCTACTTACCTTCTCAATCGTCTTCCCTTCTCCATCCTTCAGGGGGAGACTCCATTTCATACCCTGTTTCCCTCTCTCCCTCCTCACTCCCTTCCACTCCGTGTCTTCGGATGTCTCTGTTATGTCCGGGACACTCGCTCAAATCTCTCCAAACTATCACCCAAATCCCTTCGCTGTATTTTTCTCGGGTATTCCCGCACTCAGTGCGGGTACCGATGCTTCTCTCCAGACCTCCGCCGGTATATCACCTCTGCCGACGTTTCGTTTGTCGAGAGCTCTCCTTTCACTCTCCCCTCTCCTTCTCCTGACACTACCATCGATGACTGCCTTCCGCTCATGGTTCACCCGCCTCTGGTGTCTCCTCCGACCGGTCATCTCTTTGGACAGACCTACTCTCGTCGTCCTTCCGCTGTACCTCCCGTCCCGGCCGAGGAAACCATTGTTCCCGCTTCGCCTGATGTTCCTGACACAACTCCCGAGGATGTGCCGATTGCGCTCCGGAAAGGTACTCGCTCGTGTCAGAATACTCTCTTTGTATCTTCTTACCGGGGATTGTCAGCTCTGGAGACCGTGTCGCTTCCTCGAACGGTCGGTGACGCCAAATCTCACCCCGGGTGGCTAGCCGCAATGAGAGATGAATTGCAGGCTCTGGATGCCAACCATACTTGGGATCTTGTTCCCCTTCCGGCAAACAAACAGGCGGTCGGCTGTAAATGGATCTTCACAATCCGTCTCAATCCTGATGGCTCTCTCTGTCGCCTCAAAGCCCGGCTTGTCGCCAAGGGCTTTGCTCAGACATATGGCGTCGACTACTTTGAGACCTACTCTCCCGTCGCCAAGATGGCCTCTGTCCGCCTCTTCATCTCTCTGGCTGCTCATCACCACTGGCCGCTTCATCAACTCGACGTTAAGAATGCTTTTCTCCATGGCTCTCTTGACGAAGAAGTCTACCTGCAGCAGCCCCCTGGTTTCTCTGCCTCTGGTGCCGACTCCCATGTCTGCCGTCTCCGTCGCTCCCTCTACGGCCTCAAACAGTCTCCTCGCGCCTGGTTTGGCCGCTTCAGCACTGTCGTCACCGCCTTTGGCCCCTCTCGGAGTATGAAAGATCACACCGTCTTCTTCCGTACGACGACACACGGCTGTATCTTGCTTGTAGTGTATGTTGATGACATCATCACCGGGAGCGACTCCAGAGGCATCGCCAACCTCAAGACGCATCTTCACCAGCACTTTCACACCAAAGATCTTGGTCCCCTCACCTACTTTCTTGGCATCGAGGTCTCCCGAACTACGAACATTATCTCTCTCTGCCAGCGCAAGTATGCTCTTGATATCTTGCAGGATGCCGGGTTGCGCACCGCCACCTCAGTTGACACTCCCCTGGAGCCTGGGGAACGCTCCCTCCATGCCGACTCGGAACTCTTTCCTCATCCCGAGAGCTATCGACGCTTGGTCGGTAAACTCAACTACCTCACCATGACGCGTCCCGACATTGCCTGTGCCGTTGGCAAAGTAAGCCAGTTCATGGAACATCTCACCTGCTCTCAGTGGGATGCTGTTCTCCGCATTGCCAAGTACATCAAGAAAGACCCTGCACGTGGCCTTCGGTACTCACATCATGCTCACCTGGATATTGAAGCTTTTTGTGATGCGGACTATGCCAGTTGCCTCGCTACCCGCAGGTCTACTTCGGGTTTCGCCGTATTCTTCGCCGGTAATCTCATCTCTTGGCGCAGCAAGAAGCAGACTGTGGTCTCCCGTTCGAGTGCCGAGGCCGAGTATCGAGCCATGACCACTGTCACCACTGAGATCCTCTGGCTTCGTCATCTTCTCCAGGAGCTCGGTTTCCCAGCATCGACTCCTGCTCATATCTGGTGTGACAATCAGGCCGCCACGAAGATTGCCTCGAATCCCATCTTCCATGAACGGACGAAGCATATCGAGGTGGACTGTCACTTTCTCCGCCACCATCTGGAGCAGCACCATATCGGTTTCGGCCATATCCCGACGGCCGATCAGCTTGCCGATCTCTTCACCAAAGGTCTTCCTGGAGCTCGTCTTGAGTCTCTCACTTCCAGGCTGGGTATTCATAGCCTCCATGGCCCAGCTTGAGGGGGAGTTTGAGATTGTCTTGTTATTCTTTTTGTGTGGGACTCTATCCAATCTGGGCATGTCCAGCTTGAGGGGGAGTGTTGGAACCCATTTAAGTGTAAATGAGTGAGTTCCACATCGGACTTACCCGTCTTGTATATTGGTTTCCTAATCTATAAAAGAATATCCTCACCTCACATTGAGGTAAGGGGAATTCACCTCACTTCAGGAATAAATAGAAGTGGAAGTATGCCAATCTCATTTAAGGACTCAGGATTGGAGTCTCTTTTCTGTTCATGCTTGACAGAACAGGCACCTATAGATTTCTAAATTTCTCCTGCAGTGCAAATTGGACAGGATCCAGTGATCATAGCACATGATGTAAGCAAGCAATGTGCTTTAGAGAGGAACCAACATTCCTCAGATTCTGATGGCCCGCTTGAAATGAACCCAGAATATGGATTATTTCCACATTCACTAGGATTTTCTCATGACGATGGGCATCAACAGTTGGCCAATGCAGATCAAGACATGCCTGTTTTCGAGGGCTTTTTCATGCAGGCAGAGCATGGACAGTCATGCATTGTGGGAGATGAAATCAGCTTCAGTGAACTGGATGTTGCGAATTCTACCATAAAACGTGATAGTGTTTTGGACCAGCTTTGCAGATCTGCTGGCATTCACACCCCATGATCACAAATTTCAAATTCATTTTGCGGGTCTGTATCTGATGGGCTTTAGAAGCGTTGGGGGCAGCATGTCTAGAACACAACCGGCGCTCACTTATGATGAGGGCTCACCATTTTCAAGTGTTCAGTTTGCTCCAGATATTAGCATTCCCTGTACAAATCCTGGAAAGATATGGGAGGGTTTCACATTTTAGGTTTAGCTCGGGAAGCTCGGAACAGAAAAGAAACTCTAATCCCGAGCTCACCTGTTATCCAATCAAGGAAGAAGACAATGGGAATATAGATGAGGCGGTTGATGAGATCCATGAAGAAAATGGTTCAACAACACATGAAATTCAAGAGAATTGCTCAGACCTTCCTGCACATGTATCTGTGGTTGAAGCATTCAGTAGCAGAGAGAGTGTTGAATCTATCAACACCGAAACCAGTTCTACCGAGGTTAGTAAGGGGGTGGAACAGAATCTCAGAGGGCAGAACAGTAACAGAAGAGTTATGAAAGTAGGTAACGTGAGCCAGTGTTCAGTAGGTGCAAGTGGCGATAAGAGGGTGACTGAATCACTTAATGGCAGGGGCAGCAAACAAAAATTATCAGGGAAAAATAGCTTGAGGGTTAATGGCCCAAAATTGTTTAAAAAGGGATCGAAACACAATAACATCATCTCCAATATCACCTCCCTTGTTCCACTTGTCCAACAAATACAGGCAGCTGCAGCTGTAACAAGTAATTTTTCCCGTGTGTTTGTTTTTTAATGATAGCATAATGTTCATCCTATAAGTTGACCTCCCTTTACTTGGTATTACTCCTTTCTTAAATATACAGATTTTGGTCAACTTTTCTTCATGTCAAATTACTACTCATTCTTGATCTCTTCTCTCTCTCTCTCTCACGCACACACAGATGAACACTTATTCTAAGGGTCCATTTGGCAGCAATTATTGAAAACTGTTTATTGAACTTATCACTTACATTATGCAATTTAAAAAAAAAGTCAGTGGTGTTCATTTTGTTTTTTAAAAAACACCCACACTTAAATTTCAGAAGAAAACAACTTAAATAAGTGGTAGAAAAACAATATTTCGACAAGTAATATAGAAACACTCGTACATAAGCCCTTATCATAAGCCGTTAGGGCTATAAGCTGTTTTCAGTAAGTGTTTTCAAACACTCTCTCAACCAATTTAGGTTGCATTTGACGAAACCTATCAGAAAGTGTTTATAACACTTTTTTGGTAAAAAACACCGACACTGAAATTTCAGGAGAAAATAATTCAAATAAGTGGCAGAAAGCAATATTTCAACAACTAATCTAGAAACACTTATACATAAACATTTATCATAAGTGGTAAGTGCTATAAGCCGTTTTCAGTATGATTTCAAACAGACCATAAATGATACGTATCAGAGGACTGACTATGGAAGACTCTCAAAAGAGTTTCCGCCCAAGTCCTTAGGCCGAATCTCAAGCCAGGAAGGCAGATTCCTAGATATTTTGTTCTCTTCCCTTCTCTTCCCCATGCAATCTTAATTATAAGAGATCCCCCACCTCCACATGCCCCCTCTCTAACAATAATATTCTCCTCCATTACAAACTATAAACTCCCCCAACAAACTAACCTCACACAAAGACACATATACCCCCCAACAGAAAAGACCCTCCAGCTTGGGTCCTAACACTAAATCTATTTAGGTTGCATTTGATGACACCTATTGAAAAGTGTTTATAGCACTTATTGCTTATGATTAGTGTTTTGATTAAGTTTCTTTTTTTTGAAAAAAATACTTACATTTACATTTATCAAAATGACCGCTTATAGAAGCAACAATTGATTTTTTATAAGCTATCTGTAAACACTTAAACAGGATCACGTATCTTAAATGATAAGTGTTATAAGCAACTTTCAAGGTCAAATGCAACCTTAGACCGTTTCTAACACTTATTACAAGTGTTTCTGTATAAATGGTTTTCAAATTGCTTTTTTTACCATTTTCAAAAAAAAGGGGAAATTCTCTCTACAGGACCCAACCCCCTAGCCCCAGTAATTTACACCCAGTGCAAGCACTGAAAGTGAATATTACATTATCTTCATTTATGTATGTTGCTTTTTTTTCAAAAATTAAAGTGTACATTCTTTTTTTAAATGGAATCAATTGCCACTTATTTTTTCAAAACATTTATAATAAGTGACGTTAATCACATCCTCAATCTAGTTTTCTACCTTTGAATCGGCCAATGATTTTTTCAGACAATAGCTCCATCAGCCATCTTGTGGAAGAAAGCCTTTAAAAAAAAAATTAAAATCGAAAAGTCAATGATAATAGCATATATTTGTTTATAGTTTTTAACAGGTAGGATAACTGTATGCGAAATAATTCCAGGAAGGCTTGTAAAGTGAAAAATATGGAAATTTGGTTGTGAAACTCTTTTTTGGCAGGTTGTTGGAAGACATTAGATATCTTCACCTAGTAGTCTGTCTTTGAATTCTTGAGGTTTCTTATAGGAAAGAGAGATGTCAAAGTGAAGGCTCTAGAGGCTGCTGAGGCTGCAAAATGCCTTGAAGAAAAAAGGGAGAATGAACATAAAATGAAGAAGGAAGCCATAAAGCTTCAGCGAACAAAATGGGAGAGTGAAAAGGAGCGCAAGAAGATGAGAATGGAGGTGCAAAAGAAAATTGATGCTGACATGGCTGCAAAGAAGAGAATCCGAGATGAGGGAGAAAGGAAGGAGAAAGGAAGGAGAAAGAAGTGTGTTGAAGACATCAGAAGGCAACAAAGTGACAATGAGGGAAAGCTGCCTCCTGGCAAAGGGAATCGCCGGATCCTGGTAAATTATTTGACCATGGAAAATATGTTCTGTTTTCATATTTCAAAAATGTATTGAAAAATATGAAAATATAAAATGTTTCTCATAACCAAATGGAGTCTTACCTCTGCACCACCATAGTGATTTGCATTTTTTTTTTCATAATCAGTGTTGTGGTTGTCGGCTGTAGGATGAGAAGCTGTTGGATCGTGAAAGGAAGTTAGAAAATGAAATAGTTGTGCAAGGGGACGGTCCTCTGAAAATGGAGAACTGTAAGCCTGGAACAAGGAGCCCATCAATACGTAGTGGCCAAAAAAGCTCTGTAATTGAAAATCGTGATGCTTCGGGTGCTCGTGCACATATGGTGAAGGTGAATTTTCTATCTCCATTTAATTTATAGAAAAACCTCTTTGAATTTGAACTCAGAAGTGTTCGGCTTGATGTTTTCTGTCTCCCTCTTTTTTTTGCGAGCAGAGGTCCTTATATTTCAAGGCTGTATTTGGTTTTGGAAAACATTTTCCATTTTCATTTTCAAAAACTGTATTAGAAAAAGTATTGAATTATTTAAGTGATTTTTTTTAGAGAATGAAAATGAAAATGTGTTAGGAATGTGGGCTGGCTGTGGTTGTTGATCGTGTGTGCGGGCTGGGGCTGCCTGGGGCTGTCCTGCCAGGGGCAGATTTGTATTTTGGTTTAGATAGTTTTGGCCAGCTGTATGATGGGGCTAGTTTTGTATTTTGCTCTTAATTAGTTGTTAGGGCAGGTAGAGGCAGGCAGGGGTTGTTTGATTGAGTAATAAATAGGGAAACAAGGTGAGGGGGAGAGGGACACGATTGACTTGGAGGATTCTGCTTGGCAGCAGCAAGGGAGTCGACCTTGGAAGGTTCGACTTGGCTCCACTGGAAGTGGTCTTCCAGCGGAGTTCTCTTCTACCTCGTCTCCTCTTACATCTTCTTCTCCATCTTCTTCTTCTCCATCTTCTTCTTCTACCTACTGTAATTCCTTACATAGGAAAAACTATACACCATACAACCAATATAGGATTACAGATTGCTCCTTCTACATTTAGTGCTTTCTCTCTCTTGCGCACTCACAATACTAACAATTTTGGCGACTCCGCTGGGGAAATCGCGTGAGAGAGATCGTTGCTGGGGGTGCAATCGTTGGGAAAGCAAACCGATTGTGGCTAGAGAGTTACGGACGCAGCAGGAAGGAGGAAAAAAAAAACGAGTATTGCTCTGTATTTTGTTCCTCTCTCCTCTACCTGATTTTTACTGTGCCAACACTGTGGAGAGTGTTACGATCGTTGAGTGGACGATCAGAGTCTGCTGCTCGTTGAGATCAAGGATGGAGAACATAGTTGTTAAAGCTGAATCAGCCGTGGAAAAGATATAGCGGGCGCTGATGACTATGCAGGACAGTTCGGATAAGATGGAACATGAACAGTTTGAGTACTGACGCTCAACGGATGCACTGTCATGGCAAGCTGGAGGAAAAACATTACTCAATATTCACGATTTGAGGGATCAGACAACAGAGATGAACCAGGTGTACAAGCTGCAGAAGGAATGCAGTTCTGATACTGGAAAACAAAGCAACACAACACCTGCGTTACTGAGCGGAAGTGGCGGTGGGTATGAGGAGGATGGCAGCAGACGAGATGGAAACATTATTCTAAAAGATGCTGCTCTAGCTGGAGGAATGAGGAGCGTGATGAGAAGAGCTGAGTTGCCTTATTTTTCAGGTGAGGAATCACTTGGTTGGATCACAAAAGCAGAGGCTTATTTCCTAAAAAATCATACAGCAGAGGACATGAAATTTCACTGTGCGCAGTTAAGTTTGGAGTACACAGTTTTGTTATGGTTCTTTTTTTGGCTGAGCAAAAATCCAGATTCGACATGGGAGCAGTTGAAACCAGCGCTCTTGGAAAAATATGGGTAGTCGACAGAGAAGGATCCACTGTGGCGTTTGGGGGCACTTTGGCAACATGGAGTTGTGGAGCAACAGACTGATTTGCGATCGAAGTACCTGCTACGGAAGATTGGAGGCTGAGTGAACAACCATATGATACATTCTTGGCAGATTTCGATATGGCGAGTGCAGAACAACTTGTTCTTTGTCCACATTTGCAGCCTCAGGAACCTCATCTTCTGGGTGAACGTAGTGAGGCATGTACGATGGGCTGATCCTGCTGTGCTGCTGCGTGCACATTAGAGCCAGCCGAGGAGGCAGTGCAACAACAGCTAGCTCTAACGACGCGAGGAAATTCAGAAGCAGGGGATGACGTTCTGCAAGGCACCAATCAGGAATGATTTGATGGTTTTCTCTGTGATAAGGCGGTTGTTGAAATGGTGTGGGGATGGGAAGAAGATGTTGGTGGTAAGGCAAGAGAAACATTTACAGATAACTGCCTTTCCAGGCTTCCTATTGATCTTTTTTATCCCAAACACATTATAGAGTTATCTTCTCTGACTGTAGTGCAGTATGTTGGGGCTGGTGGACAATTAACAAGTATTGGCGAAGCAGTTTTAGAATTACAGGTTCGTCTACCTACTGCTCGTTTTATTTGCTGCACAACAACTGGTGTTTCGGAACCACACATTATGGATACTCTGGATAAAGGGGGTGTTGGAGCTCTAGAACTTGTTGCTATGGGCATGAAACCTGGGAAAATTTCTGAAAAGAAAATTACTAGTCTGAGACATAAGAAGTGTTATAACATACATAAGATTCAAAGTGATTGCCGAGATCCGGTGAAGTTTGAAAGCATGGAAAAAACAGTGTTAATGCTTGCGTTGTTTAAGTGGCAACCGGAGGAAGTGGATTCATGTATGGATTTGATGAATGAGGATGACCGAACTGTCATGTGGGAGACGACCGTTTCTAAGTTTGTGATGTTGGAACCAGTGGTGCCGAATAAAGTTTTCGTTTGGTGGAAAAAAGCTTCTAGAGATGAACCCAACAATCAACATGCTCGGTTTATTCCTATAGAATTATTAAAGATAAGCCAGCATTATAAAACTAGTGACCTGCAACAGATATCTGCTCTGAGGAAAAGCTCAGGAAAAGTAGCTGTTTTTGAACCAATGGGAAATAAAGTTGCACTAAAGCTTAAGCCACCACCCGAGCCACCACCAGGGTCCGATCCCTCATGTGGTATTCTGGCTGCTTTGTGTGTTAGCTGTGACATGATGACTCGACCTACGCTTCAAGCAGTTGACCTTTTTATAGCTCATGTGGTGCTGAATCAGTCTCTTGTTTCTAACACTAGTTTATTGCGGGGGACACAAAATGAGTACTATGAATGTCACAATAGTTGGGATGAGGTTTCCAAATTTTTGGATGCGTTTCTACTGACTTTCCTGTTGGTTGGAAGCCTACAAATCAGTTCTTGTTGTGGAAAAGGAACAAACACCTTTGTTAAATATGAAGAGACTGAAGAAACTGAAAACAGTTTTAAGAAGGGGGAGACTTCTTGTGTTTCGAAAGTCTTTCCTGATAATGAAATACTCATTGCTATCCTATAGGGTTTTTTATTTCGAAAAGGAAGATGACACTTTTAGTTCAAGTGTTGATATGTTTCCCTCGAATGTTGGAAGAGGAGAAGTCTTTGAAGATCAAAATTTCCTGAATGTGGAAAAAGTTCAGTTTCAGATGCTCCCTGTTGAAGAGAAAGAGCTATGTGATGACGGTCTTATTGGTAGTCCCGGATACAAATTGAAATTACCAGAAAATCAAGATGAGGTAGCTTGGTTCTCGAAATCCACTTTTACCAGACTTGGATACATTAGTCAAGACGATAAGTTTGGAAGCAGGGAAGCAGATCAGAGATTAAATAGCTTATGTACAGTACCAGTTCCACAAGACGAGATTGCATTCCTTGATTCTTCAAGCTCTGGATTACTGCAAGTGTTTGGTAAGAGGATTTTGGCATTAAAAGAGGGAATATTTGCAAACTTCAACCAAGCTGCCATGTTGAGCCTCTGGGTGCCAAAGTCTGGGGAAAATTGGCAGTTGCTTATTATTCAATGCCATATCAAATTTTCTACTAGACATTCCCAGCGATCCAAGAAGGATATAGAACATGCTGGCACTAATGGTAGTGAAAAAAAAAAATTCAGGTCAGAATTGCTTGGCATGAGGTTGTTTATTCTTTACCTATGTTGCTGCCTGGGCAGCCCGTGCTGTGCACCAATGTGGAATGTTTTGAGGACAAGACTACTGCTATCCTGATCTTTACCTTGAGGACAAGGTTGTTTTTCAACACGGGGGAAATGTTAGGAATGTGGGCTGGCTGTGGTTGTTGATCGTGTGTACAGGCTAGGGCTGTCCTGCCAGGGGCAGATTTGTATTTTGGTTTAGATAGTTTTGTCCAACTGTATGGTGGGGGTAGTTTTGTATTTTGATCTTAAATAGTTGTTAGGGCAGGTAGAGGCAGGAAGGGGTTGTTTGATTGAGTAATAAATAGGGAAACAGGGTGAGGGGGAGGGACATGATTGACTTGGAGGATTCTGCTTGGCAGCAGCAAGGGAACCTTGGCTCCACCGAAAGTGGTCTTCCAGTGGAGTTCTCTTCTACCTCGTCTCCTCTTACATCTCCTTCCAGTTCTTCTTCTTCTCTATCTTCTTCTTCTACTTACTGCAATTCCTTACATCGGAAAAACTGTACAACATACAACAAATATAGGATTACCGTTTGTTCCTTCTACATTTAGCGCCTTCTCTCTCTTGCCCACTCACAATACTAACAATTTGAGAGATTTCTGAAAAGTGAAAATGTGGAGAGATAAATTTACATGCATTCCTGTTTCCTCCTATTATCCAAAATATAGGTTAATATATTTTTCAATGCATTTTTGATAAATGAAAACAAAAGATGTTTTCCAAAACCAAATGCAGCCTAAATAATGTTTCCAGGGAGTATCTGCAACCTACTTCAGTTTGTTTTGTAACTTACTTTGGGACTGTGGTTCTAATTAATGTGAACCCGAAAGAGGATAAATTTGACCATCCCAGCCCAAGATTAGAACTGCCTGTCCATGAGTTGTTAGCATTCTTATAAAAATGTGCAGTTCCTGTATGTATATTCTGCTTAATTTTATTCAAAGGAAAAATGGATTGTTTTTTGTCTCCCATTGTAAAAGATTTTTTTCCCTTCCAAAATTGTGTTCTAGCTAGCCTTATTTTAGATCTTCTTGCAACTAGTTCATATTTTTCTTGATTCAGTATTTACATGTTATTCTTTCTCATAATTATTGAAGTTCATTGATGGGTAAGTGAAATTAACCGTGTTGATTTTTCTTATATTTTAGTGGCAGCATTTATCGTTTTAAAATATTTTTGGTGCCATTTTATATATATTCATTATACATTTTAGTTTTTTATTATTTCATTTATTAATTTCCAAATCAAACTTAATCGAGTGACCTTGATAATTTAACTTACAAGTCAAGTCGAGTTTAGTTGAGTTTATGTTTGAAAATCACATTTAGATTTGGTTTGACACATTGAATTCGTCATAAATTATAACATTTTCCCCAAAAGATCCTCGATTCCATATTTAGTGAATTTTGACAATTAGCAAAACATAATGATGAGCTCTCATCCAATTTTAACTGTCATTTATTAGAATCTTCTTATTATCATCCTGTCTGTTAAAGCCCATATCAGAATTTTGGTAGGTTAAAATATGTCCGCGTTTGGTTTTGGAAAATTTTCCTGTTTATTTTTAAAAGATTTATTAAAAATTGCATTGCATTATATTAATATAAAATACTTATTAGAAAATGTAAATGAAAGCTCGCTTTTTGGAAAAAAAAAATTGTTTTCATTTTTCCTTGAAAGATGAAAATGCAGAGGCAAATCAGATACTTCTTTTGTCACATTTTCTAATACATTTTTAGAAAATGTTTTTTTTTGAACAAGCACAATGTTTTTAATTTTTTTTGAAAATTTTGAAATGAATTCGTTATATCATCATCACCAAGCGTGAATGTAACTAAATTACCAAGACATATGGTTACACTTTATTTTAAAACTTTTTTATTTTTCAAAAATGGATTTCTTTAATTGAATGACACGGAAATAATAGATTTTTGAAAAATAGAAAAAAATTATTTTCATATTTAAAAAAAAATGAAAATTATGAAAATGCTCATATAATCATCATATTTATTTGTTTTTTGTACATTTTTTTAAAACTTCTTCTCATACATCGAAAAAAATAATTTAAAATTAGAAAGATTATTATTAATTCATTTGGTTTTGGAAAATATTTAATGTTTTTTTCGGAAAATAATTTTGGTTTTCAAAATGAATCTCGGCACGGAAAAGAAAAACTTGTTTTCTAGAAGATGATTGAAAACCTTTTGCTCTTGCTTTTATTTTAATTTTCAAAATATCTTATCACATTTTGTTAATATATATTTTGAAAATCTAAAAAACTTTTCTTTTGGAAAACATTTTCCCTTCCCTTTTTGAAAATTATATTGCATTATATTAAATTGAAAATGCTGAGGAAACTAAGTTTTTGGAAAGTTATAAAAAAACCGTTATAATGATTTCAATAAAATAAGAACCTATTTAAAGTAGCTTAATGTCTTAAAGAATCCTTAATAAAATTTAGATTATTTTTGAAGTTAAGATTCTTTTCTGTTGCAGATGCATTGTGGGGTAATAGTTTGGGCCCGAGTTTTTTCGGTGTAGTCAAATGTGTTGGGGTGAGTTCCTCAACTAGTGTAGGCTTATTATCATTTTGCATTGTGAATGGGAAAGTGGTATCGAATCAGCTAGAGAGACAAGAATAAGAGTTGTGTCTCATCTTGGTTTTCGCTGCATGCGCTTGTTCAACAAAAACATAAGCCCCTCGCCATTTGTCGTTACATTGGAGGAAATATATATAAATTTGTAAATTAAATTAAAATTAAAATTAAAATTTATTATATTTTTAATAATAAAAGATATTTATATAAAACACCTAACATATTAACACATCACATATATATTGTTATGTTGTCATTATTTTGGTTTCTTGTTTTTTTAAATATTCTTTTTAAACATTAACATGAATTTGTATAATATAAAACACGTAGTGTTTGAGTATTTTATCTTTACTAAATGATTTGTGTTTTATTTTTTATGATTCATTATGTCATATATATTATAAGTTGTATGTTTCATTTATCAACATGATCTTGATTATAAATTTTATTTTATGAGTTTAGAGATTCGTGATCTGCACCTCAGATATTTTGAACTTGTATTTAGCCTTGTTACTGAATATGTTATGTAGACATTGTGTGTGTAAGCATATTGTGTGGTGTTCTTAATATATATTACCAGATTGTTATATGTTTCATTTATCCAATGTACATATATTATGTTATGTGACTCCTATATGTTTTTATGATTTTATTTATTTATATATTTAGTATTATATGTTGTAATGATTTGCTTTGTTATTAATTTTATAACAAGTACATGAATTAAATTATGGAGTTGTTGTGCCAACACTCACATAAAACACATTCTGTATATAGTTAGACTACATGACATTTACTTAACACACATAAAATTCAAAACATGTTGGGTCATCATCTAGAATATTTATTGACCATGATAATGATAGAAGAGTGAGCTTAAAATATTCACTCATATATTCAAGGGTTTCCTTCAATATCTGTACTCTATTATTTTATCCTTCAATAGAATCAAAATCTATAAATTTATTTTTATTCAAGAAGTTATCTCTCGAGAACAATTTGTCTTCTCGATTCATGAGCTTAATTTAATTTTCTTTGTCTGATTTTTGATTCCATGCTTCACATTTTTATTAGGTACTCAATTTTCTTCACTTCTGATTTAAGCATGTATTTTATTAAAAATGTTTTTTTGCACTATGAGATTTTAGCATGTGTTTTCCTTTAAATAAATATTATGTTGAACAACTTGTATCATACCTAAAGTTCCAAAGGATCGAAAAACAACTTGGGGGGAGAGTTGAATTAGTTGTTGCCTTTTTACAAATTTCAACTTTAGTAAATTTAACTCCTATAACTTCTAATAGTTTCTTTCTTATCAACTTTAAGAAAATTTAAGTGCATGCAGAAATAGAAAAGTAAACAAAACACATACTATTTACAAGATTCGACTTTAGTGTGAAAATTTATATCCTTGCCATAACCACTCTCCTGGGTCTATTGAAATTCACTATTATGAAGAAGTGAATACAACTTGTGTCAACTCCCATTAGACACTTTCTATCTCTCGATAAGAATGATTATACTGACTTTCATCAGTTTACAAATTTTGCTTACAAAAAATTGTGCCACAACAAAAATGAACAATAAAACTTTCTGCTCCACAAAGGTCAGTCTGGAACCCTGTGTCCAATCAGCCTTTATCTGATCTACCTGCGTCCAATGGCCTGTATCTAATAGCCTGATACCAATGACCTTTTTCTCAATCTGTGCAATTTCACACCTTTTGATATGCCCGTATAACAAAAATCGTGCTTCTCAAACTTCTTCTCAAAACTTAGACCAATACCCTTAGTCTGATTCCCTCTGGCTGATAATATGAACTTGACTCAATTCGATTTTCGATCTTCTGATCAAAATACTCTGTTCGGAAAGTTTTCTTCAACACAAAACAACTTCGATTGACAAACTCACTTCTGACACCAATTCCAGAGAGTATCAACTTTTATGCACGAGCGAACAGTGTCAAGTATCATTGTACTTTCCTCCTCTATCAATAGGTACTCTAGAATTAGTAAAGGCGGGAAACTGAAATATTTCCCCGCTCATCAAAATTCCAATACTACAAATTTCACTTACATTTGAACTTCATTTTGACCGTTTCAAACCTTCTCATCTCTTTAGGTGTCTTCTCAAAACTTCTTGATTCTTTACAACACTTCTCGAATTTCCTATCTTTAAACAAGATAGAAAACCGTTTGAAAGAACAAAACCTCAGTCCGAAAATGATGACCCGTAAAACTATTCATCTCTTTGATTCTTTTGACCCAATTGAAATACACTCAACCATCAGCTCACACTCTGTAAATGCTCTGTTCAGAAATTGCAGGTCTGGGACATTTCAGTCCGGAACTCTGTTCATCATTCCAGTTCTGTTGACTCAATTTAAAATACAAAACATTTATTCAATCTGATCAAAGCTTCTCAGCTCAAACTTTGTAAATAGATTGTATCTGATGGACATCCTTAACTCACAGCTTAAGAACTTCACAACTTTTGACTTCAAATTTCCTCTGTCAGAAACTCTTGACACAATTAAATACATCACATCTTTTGCCCTTGATTAACTAAAAACCAAAACAAACAAATGGTTGCTTGCTCCGATGCTCCAGGTCAACTGAAAACGATTGGCTACATTGTTGCAACTTCCAAGGACTTCAGAAACCTGCAACGTCTGTCCGATAACAACTTCTAAATGTTTCACATTTTCATTCTCATTCTCCATCATTTCATCTGCTTTTCAGTCCAATCATACAGTGTCCAATGGAACTCTACATCCGATGAATCAGCGTCAATAGCTCATCTGATGGATCAATGCCAGATGCCTTGGATCAAAACTTCTTTTTGTACCAACTCAACAATTACCTCATGTCTGATCAGATTAGTTTGATATCAATCTCAAGCATTTCTATCTTTCAAGAACTTCTTCATCCGATCAACTTTTGCGGTGAAACAACTTTAGAATTCTTTATATTTTTTGATTCAAAGCAAATTTTTTCTCATCTTTTCTCTTTTCTCAGATTTACAAAATTGATTTCTTGAGTCATCGCATTTCTTTAACTGATCATCTTCAATTTTCATAACAAATCCGATGAATCAATATCTGCATCTCGTCAGATGGATTAATATCTGCATCTCATCCGGTGGATTAGTATTTGCAACTCATTCGATCAAAAACTTTTCAAACTCTTTGAATTTCAACAAAAACAAATTTCTAGTCTCCTGAGAACTTCTGCATCCGGTGCATCTTGGTCCAATGAGCCACGTCCAGAAAACTTCACTTCAGAAATTCACATTTCTCTTTTCTTCTACAAACTCCAGTTTGTATCATAAATTCTTCATGATGTTTTAGGAACTTGAAAGAACAAAAAAGCATTGTCTGATTTATTATGGAAAGTTATACAACTTTCCATCAACAGCTTTCAAACTTTCTCTATTTCAACAACTTCTGACTCACCAAATTCTTTGTTCGATTCATTTCATCTTCGTACAAACTCAGACTTTTTGAGGTCCGATGAGCTGAGTCTGATGGATCGTTAGATCGTCAACTTTTCAAAAACACTTTCATTATCCAAATTCTCAACAACTTCTCAATAAACAAGTTATAAACTTCCAACAACACATCTTTCACATGATTTATAAAAACATTCTTTTACAAAAGGTTAGTTGTCAACAAAAACAAAACTTTGTTAAAACAAAAACATCACAAAGGATCTTCAATCTCTCCCTTTATATTTGTTGACAACTCTCGTTAACAACTTTTTCATCTCATCATTTTTCAACACAAACTTTTTCACAACTCATATTTGAACATTTACCAAAACATAGTCTTTCTCAAAAGAGTTTCCTTTTAACATCATAAACTTTTATCAATGAAATTGTTTCCCTTCTTATAATTATGTTATATAGTATAAAATACATACATAGAATGAAGATCCCAATAAAAACATCATTCTCATAAATGAAGAATGAAATAAGAAACATTTAAAAAAATTAAGGAACCCATCCCGATGGAATAGTAACATGACCATTAGGAACAGTAATTCAACCAATATAATAGTAACATCATTTATAAAAGTATAAATAAAATATAGGCATCTTATAAATGATAATATGATATAATTATGTCATAGTATAAGTAAATAAATGTTTTAGAAATTATTAATTAAGTGTTGATATTTTTTATAAAATATAAATGTTTATTTACAATTTTATAATTAATATAATGATTTAAAAGAAAATTTATTTTCATAAAATAGATCCATAAATTAATATTTTGTTGTTTTATGATTATAATATAATTCTATGAGACCTTAATTAATTTTCCAGTGTTATAAAATCAGTTATAATTTTAAGTAAACGATGATTTTAATTAAAAATTAAATTTATCATATTTATAAAATTATTTTCATAAAATGGAGTTTGTTTTTGAATTATACATGTTGAAAAATGGTTAGTGTGAATTTTTGATATTTTTCTAAAATAATTGAATTTTTGGTGAATAGTGAAATACAACAATTTATGACAATTAACAAATATATGAATTATTGATTCATAGATGATGTATGGATAATGTAATACCATAATATCAAACTCTATATTATTTAATATATTTAGTGATAAGGTTCAAACTATTCATAGTCTTGAGCCAAAATAATAAACTAATGAATAAAATAATAAAAAAAACACCTCTCTCCTCCCATATAAGTACCACCCCTCACCACCTCTTCTCCTCACACCTTCTAAGCCTTGAACCTTGTCTAATTTCTGCCCAATCCTCTTCCCAAACCCCTCCCCTAGGTCTAGGAGCCATCTCAACAAAAGACAAAGTCCAATTTCCCTAAGGAGGTTCTCAAGGAGAAGAAGTTCAAGAGGTAAAATCCACTTCTGTTTTCTTTTAATTTTCTTTCAAGCTCTTTTCTTTTCTTATTCTCTCCTCACCTCCCCTCCCCTACCCTCATCCAAGTGGCATGATCACTCCAGTATCTTATATTTACTGGAATGTTATTTTGTTAATGGAATAATCCATCATCAAACCCCTTCTCCTCTCACTTTTATTCTAAAAATGAAAACGTCGCCCGTGAGTTGTTGATTTATCGCCTTTGAGGATGACAAGTTTTCATTTTCCTTTATCACCTTCAAGGCTGATCATAAAACCATTATAATGGTTGAAACAAATGGTAAAATGTATTCTATAACCTTTTTTATGTTATGGAACTAACATATATATAATATTAAATAATAAAACAAAGTGAGTTTGCTGTGATTGAAAACCACCAAAATTAATCTAAATAATTATCATTAACATTTTATCTAACTAATCATCCTCATATCTGGAAACAAAATAATATATAAGATCAATTAAACTTTTATAATTTCATTAATAACATATAATTTCAATTCTAGATAATTATCCCCATTTTACATGATCTTCTATACATATATACAAGTGAACTGATCATGAAAACCAAGAAAATGAACACTTTCAAATGATGAAATTGGACACTATAACTCATCAAAATGCCCATAAAGAACTTAATAAAATTATAATGAATCAAATACATATATAAGAGGTTCTGGATTTATTAATTAATGAATCTAATTTTATTATCCAGGATATTAAAGTGAAGAAAACATTCAGACATAAGGTAAGAGTATTCTCAAACCCAATTTCCATTCTTTGGGTTATTCCTCTTTTAAGCCAAATTTTAGTGCGGATGTTCTTTAATATTCTCAAATATAATTTCCTTGTTCTTACCTTTTCTTTTTTGGGATATACAGATTTTATGACAAATAAAATGATTTTTTGAAAATAAATCCTAAAAAAACACATCTTTTACTTTTCTTGAGATTGTTTCTTCTTCACTCAAGATTGATGATTCTTATACCAAGTATGTTATTCCCTTTTTATTTTTGGAACCCCAAATTTTATTCATGAATGTATGTTTTATGAAATTCTCATGAATTCCATTCCTTTCCATGGGGTATTTTATGTCCATGATTGATATACATCCTATGTGGCAAGCATGATTATGTAAATGTTATGATATGATAGATACGCCCAAAATTATATAGCGCTTCAATGCATTGGGTAATTTGATGTATCTCATGAGATAATGTGTAATATGCATGAACATGATGCTAGATTTCTTCACAATGATGATGTTATGATTATGCACATATGTTATGCGTGAACATGATGCTAGCTTTGTTCACAACTATATGTGGTAGTTGATCACTAAGATATGATGTTTCATTTTTATTCATTGCCACATTCCATTCTTTCATCTAATTCTTCCTCCCATGATTATGATGATGATCCCATGCTTATGTTATGATGATGATGATTATACTCACATATGTTATATTGATTCATGTTCTTATCTATCCTCTTACTCGGCTTTTAGCTCACCCCTTTCTTTGATGTATATCCTGAGGTGACTACTTATACTAAAGAGTACACGAGGGACACTAAGAAGCTAGAGAATAAGGAATTAAATAATTTTTATGTTTTATTATGTAAATGTTATGTATGGTCCCAATTTTCCCAAGACAATATACCTTTGGATCCTGGTTTTGTAACTATATTATGTTATTTACCCTTAAAATGATGTAATAATCATGTAAGAAAAGTATGGCCGTTATAGTTGGTATCAGAGAACGGTTCAGTTAATTTGGGAATTATGATAAGTGAACATCAGTGAAAACCCTTAAGTATGAGGCTATGTATATGAAAGCACCCAAAAAGATTTATTTTAGAAACATAGGGATCCCACAAGATATGCCTTTAGAGTTAATTTTACAATGGAATAAATTATTTATTCATGACTTGTTGACTTATTTTTTGTTCAAACCTTTTCTATTTTATAAAATGGTGGGAACCAAGATAAACTAATCCAACAACCCGTATGAGGGACAATGCAGCGATTGCTCGAACGACACCCCCAATGCCTTAGGAGGTGGAGTTCAAAATTTCATGAAAATGATTACCCAGTTGTCTCAGGCTATGAACAATAACCTGAATAATGTGGAACATCCACCTTCCCCTAAGAGGAAGAAACTGACTATCAAGTCTTTTATACGACAACGACTGCCGACCACTAGTCGCAGAATAGTGGGTAAACTTAATAGAGAAGATCTTTTTTGTGCTTTGCTGTTTTTAGATGGAGAAGGTGACTTTGGCCATTTATCATTTAGATAGAGAGGCTGACCAATGGTGGGTGTTGATTAAGAACACCAAGATGAATGATGAAATTGAAGAGATGGAGTGGTAAGACTTTAAGAAAATATTTCTTAATAAACATTTCCCTAAAACTCTTCGGATGAAGATAGAGAGAGAATTCATAGAGCTGAAGTAAATGGAAGGTGAATCTGTCACAACTTATGAATCAAATTTTACAAGGCTTTCAAGGTACACCTTAGGTTTTGTTATCAATATGATAACAAAATAGATAGATTCTTTAGTGGTTTAAAACCACACCTTCGAAAGGCTCTAGAAATTTAGGACTTTGGGAGTTATGAATAAGTTGTTTGATGTGATCTCAAAGCAAAGATGGAGTTTGGAGGATGGTCCCATGGCTATGGAGATAAGAAAATAAAGATGGAGTTTCAAGCCAAAGGATCTAACGAAAAAGGTAGAAAGAAAACTCAACCACTCACATGTCAAAAATGTGGGAAGCATCATTATGGGAATTTCCTTAAAGGGATAGGGAAGTGATTTAAGTGTGCGAGAGAAGGCCATCAAGCTCATGAATGTTGAAGGGACATGAGGAAGATGGGAATTGTGATGGAGGAAAGCAAAGCACCACCTATGGTTCAATGATACAACTGTAGGGACCAAGGGAACTATGTAAGCCAGTGAACTGAACCTCAAGTCCTTGAGGGTAATCAACATCAACAACTACCAAAGGCAAAAGATCAAGGGAAAGCTTATGCCATCACTACTTCTGGGGTGGACTCCGACAATGATGTGGTGATAGGTATGCTGGTTATTCATTCAATAATAGTGAGCATACTATTTGATTCTGGTTCTATGCATTCTTTTATATCTTGCAAGTTTAGTAAAACAATTCAAACACCACCTCAAAACATGAAGGTTGAGTTATTTATGAGAACAAAAAATGGGGAAATTATTGAATCCAAAGTATATAACTCCTCATGAGTTAATGTTTGTGGAATGGAACTCCCAACTAATCTTGTCTTACTTCCTTTGGTAGAGTTTGATTCTATATTAGGCATAGATTGACTATCTTTTTACAAATCCAACATCAACTTTCAGGAAAGGGAGATCACTCTTCACATCCCAAGGCATCCTAAAATTCTATATAAGTGTAAGGATGATGATGAATCTCCTTCAGAATCATTGTCTAAAGTGTGGTTATTTCCTTATGAGAAAGTAAATCTAGCTCAAATTATTGAGATAAAGGAGCGAATCATGCTCGAAGACATGCCCATTGTGAGGGACTACACTGATGTGTTTCTTGAATAATTTCTTAGAATTTCTCCTAACTGTGAGGTTGATTTATTAATTGAACTTATTACTAGATCTTTTCCTATATCAAATACACCTTATAGAATATTCCCCATTGAGTTGGAGGAATTGAAGAAGCAGTTACAAGAGAATCTGGACAAGGGTTTTATACGCCCGAGTGCTTCACCATGGGGTGCAACAGTCCTCTTCATCAAGAAAAAGGATGGATTGATGTTCCTTTGCATTGATTATTCTAAGCTCAACAAAATCATGATAAAGAACAATTATCCCATTCTACGAATAGATGACTTGTTCGATCAACTATGTGGTGCCAAGTATTTCACTAAGGTGGACCTTCGGTTGGGATATCACCAATTAAAGGTGAGGAAGGAAGATATTCTCAAGACTTCCTTTCAAATAACGTATGAAAACTATGAGTTCATAGTGATTCCTTTCAAACTCACTAGTGCTCTAAAAATATTCATGGACTTAATTAATAGTCTTTAGAGATTACCTCAACAAATTTGTGGTAGTCTTTATTGATGATGTTCTAATATACTCCAAGAGAAAGGAGGAACATGAGGAACATTTGAATACTGTGCTAAAGACCTTGAAAAGGGAGAATCTATATTCCAAGTATAGTAAATGTGAGTTTTTGATGGAAGAAGTATCATTATTGGGGCATATTATCACTAACAAAGGAATATATGTGGACCCTTCCAAGATAAAGACAATCAAAGAGTGGCCCAGACCAACATCTGTAATGGAGATCTGTAGTTTTCTTGGTCTATCTGGGTATTACTGGTGATTTTTGAAGAACTTATCATGATTTTCAAACCCACTAACCAAGATGACTCAGAAGGGAGAAAATTCTGTTTGGACCAGTGAATGTGAAGACTGCTTCAAAGAGTTGAAAAAGAGGCTTATCACTGCACTAGTACTCACACTTCCGACAAGTGAGGAACTCTATTTGGTATACAACGATGATTCAAAGAAGGGATTAGTATGTATAATGATTCAAATTGATAAAGTGACATTCTATGCCTAAAGGTAGTTAAAATTCATGAGCAAAACTATCCCACACATGATCTGGAGTTGGTCGCTATGATCTTCATGTTGAAAATCTAGCGACATTATCTATATGGGGAGAAGTGTGAAATATATACTGATTATAAGAGCCTTAAATATATATTCACATAGGAGTGTAATATGCACTGGTAAATATGGTTAGGTCTCATTAAGGATTATAAATTCTCAATAAACTACCATCCTGGAAAAGAGAATAAAGTGGAAAATGCTCTAAGTAGAAAGGATCCTACAACATTATTAATGATGAGAGTTGAGAAGGATCTAATCATCTTATATTTGAAAAGGATGGAGATGGGAATAATTAAGTAAGGAACATCATCAATCATTTCACAAATGATTTCTCAACCATCCCTTATGGAGAAAATAAAGGATGCTCAAAGAAATGATGTGGAAATTTAAAAGAAGGTGGAAGCTGTCAGAAATGATAGATCCTCATAGTTCAAAATTGATGAGGAAGGAGTTGTAAGATTTGGGTCACGATTATGGGTACCATCCAATCCATAGATAAATAAATAGCTTCTGAGTGAAGCACATAACCCAAACTTCTCTATTCACCTAGGGAGCACAAACATGTATCGAGATCTCTGAGAGAACTATTGGTGGGACAATATGAAGAAGGAGATCACTGAATATACATCAAAGTTCTTGGTATGTTAGAAAGTGAAGGATGAAATAAAAAATTCTAAGGGGATGATGCAAGCATTACCCATACCAACATGGAAATGAGAAAAAATCACTATGGAATTTGTTAATGGCCTTCTAAAGACATCCAGTGGAAACAATGCTATATGGGTTGTTGTGGACCATCTTACAAAGATAACTCACTTTATCACAATTTGAGTGGAATTCTCACTGGATCAACTTGAACAGACATACATTAGAGAAGTGGTAAGGCTGTATGGATCACCACTATCGATTTTATCCAATTGAGATATGTGATTCACCTAAAAGTTCTGGAAAAGTCGCCAACATTCTCTAAACACTAAGTTGAATTTTAGTACAGCTTATCATCCTCAAACTGATGGCTAATTAGAGTGAACTATTCAGGCACTGGAAGACATGTTGAGATCATGTTCTATGGACTTCAAAGGAGGATGTGACCAACATTTTCCTTTGGACGAGTTCTTTTACAACAATAGTTTCCACTCGATCATCCAAATGACTCCATATAAAGCCCTTTATGGGAAATTATTTTGAACACTAACATGCTGGGATGGAATCAGTGAACGTAAGCTTCTAGGACCTGAAATGGTCTAAGAAATGGTAAAGAAGGTGAAAACCATTTAGCATCACATCAAGGAATCCCAAAGTCAACAGAATAACTATGCATACAATCATCAATGAGACCCGGAGTTTAAGGTTGGAGACATGATATTCTTCCATATATCTCTATAAAATAGGATCATGAGATTTGGGAAGAAAGGAAAGCTAAGTCCCAAATACATTAGCCCCTTTGAGATTCTTGATCATGTCAGGGATGTGGACTATCAACTAACACTTCCACCAACTGTTTCTCAAGTACACGATGTATTCCATGTATCCATCTAGATAAAGTACATACCAGACCCCTCACATGTACTGAATCCAGAGGTGGTATAGTTGAAAAATGATATCTCTTACGAGGAGCAGCCAATGAAGATCTTCAACCATAGAGATAAAGTTCTACGTAACAAGATCATCCACCCAGTAAAATTACTATGGCAGAACCATAAGTACGAAGAGGCAACATGAGAACTAGAGGAATAGACAAGGGAGAAATACCCTCACATTTTTATGTAAAACAAAATTTTAAGGGTGAAATTTCAAAAGGGTGGAAGAATGTAATGACCCAATATTTTATCAATAGAATTGTTTACCTTCTTATAATGATGTTATATAGTATAAAAAACATATATATCATGGAGATACCAATAAAAACATCATTCTCATAAATAAAGAATGAAATAAGTAATATTTAAAGAAATTAAGGAGCCTATCCCGATGGAATAGTAACCTGACCCTTGGAATTGTAACTTGACCATTAAGAATAGTAATTTGGCCAATAAAATAGTAACCTCAAGTATAAATAAAATTTAGTCATCTTATAAATGATAATATGATATAATTATATCATAATAAAAGTAAATAAATGTTTTAGAAATTATTAAGTGTTGGTATTTTTTATAAAACATAATGTTTATTTAAAATTTTATAATTAATATAATGATTTAAAAGAAAATTTATTTTCATAAAATAGATTCAAAAATTAATATTTTTTTGTCTTATGATTATAATATAATTCTATGAGATCATAATTAATTTGTCAAAGTATTATAAATTCAGTTATAATTTTAAGTAAATGACGATTTTAATTAAAAATTAAATTTCTCATTTTTAGAAAATTATTTTCATAAAATGAAGTTCATTTTTTAATTTACATGTCAAAAAATGGTTAGGGTGAATTTTTGACATTTTTCTAAAATAGTTGAATTTTTAGTGAATAGTGAAATATGGTAATTTATGGTATTTAACAAATGCGTGAATTATTGAGTCATAGATGATGTATGGTTGATGTAAGAACATAATCTCAAAATATCCTTGATTTTTTAATATATTTAGTGATAAGGTTAAAACTATTCATAGTCTTGAGCCAAAATAATTAACTAATGAATAAAATAATAAAAAAAACACCCCTCTTCCCCTATAAATACCACCCCTCACAAACTCTTCTCCTCACAACTTACAATCCTTTAATCTTGTCCAATTTCTATCCAATCCTATTCCTAAGACCCTCCCCCATGTCCAGGATCCTTTGTTCTAAAAAAAGTCCAAATCTAATTTCCCTATGGAGGTTCTTAAGGAGAAGATGTTCAAGAGGTAAAATCCTCTTATGTTTTTCAAGCTCTTTTCTTTTCTTATTCACCCCTTACCTCCCCTCATCCAAGTGGCATGATAACTCCATTATCTTATATATACTATAATATTATTATGTTAATTTAATAATGAATCATCAAACCTCTTCTCCTCTTCTTTTTATTCTACAACGAAAATGTCATCTGTGAGGTGTTGATTTATCACCTTTGAGGACGAAAAGTTTTCATTTTCCTTTACCACCTTTAATGATGGTCATAAAACCAATATAATGGTTTAAAAAGATCGTAAAATTTATTTTATAACCTTTTTTTATGTTTTGGAATTAACATATATACATAATATTAAATAATAAAACAAAATGAGTTCGTTGTGATTGAAAACTACCAAAATTAATCTAAACAATTATCATTAACATTTTCTCTAATGAATCATACTCATATATGAAAAAAATAATATATAAGACCAGTTAAAATTCTGTAAGTTAATTAATAACATATAATTTCAATTATGGATAATTATCCCCATTTTACATGATCTTCCATACATGTATACAAGTGAACCGATCATGAAAACCAAGAAAATGAACACTCCTAAATGATGAAATTGAACACTATAACTCATCAAAATGGCCATAAATGAACTTAATAAAATTATAATGAATAAAATACATATATAAGAGGTTATTTATTTATTTATTAATGAATCTAATTTGATTATTCAGGATATTAATGTGAAGAAAGCATTTAGACATAAGGTAAGGGGATTCTCAAACCCAATTTCCTTTCATTGGGTTATTCCCCTTTCAAGATAAATTTTAGTGTGGATGTTCTTTAATATTACTCAAACATAACTTCCTTGTTCTTAACTTTTCTTTTCTGTGATATACATGTTTCCAATTTGATTTTATGAAAAATGCAATTATTTTTCCAAAAGAACCCTTCTTTCAGAAAAACACATCTTTTACTTCTCTTGAGATTATTTCTTCTTCACTCAAGATTGATGATTCTTATTTCAATTATGTTATTTCATTTTTATTTTTGGACCCCCAAATTTTATTCATTAATGTATTCTTTATGAAATTATCATGAAATCCATTCCTTTCCATGGGTTATTTTATGACCATGATTGATATACGTTCTATGCGGTAAGCATGATTATATAAATGTTATGATGTGACAAGTGCACCAGAAATTATACAGCGTTCCAATGCATTGGGTAATGTGTCATATCTCATGAGATAATATGAAATACACATGAACATTATGATAACTTTGTTCACAATTATGATGTTATGATTATGCACATATGTTATGCATGAACATGATGTTAGCTTTGTTCACAACTATGTGTGGTAGTTGACCACTAAGACATGATGTTTCATTTTTATGCATTGCCACATTACATGTCTTCATCTAACTATTCCTCTCATGATTATTATGCTGATCCCATACTTATTTTATGATGATGATGATTACACTCACCCATTTTATATTGATTCATGTTTTTATCTATCCTCTTACTGGGATCTTAGCTCACCCCTTTCTTTAATGTATATCCTTAGGTGACTACTTATACTAAGGAGTACATGAGGGCCACTAAGAATCTAGAGAAGAAGTAATTAAATATTTTTTATGTTTTATTATATAAATTTTATGTATGGTCCTAATTTTCCCAAGACACTAAACTTTTGTATTCTGGTTTTGTAACTCTATTATATTGTTTACCATTAACATGATGTAATAATAATATTAAAAAAGTAGGGTCTCTATAGTCCTTAAACCACACTACTAGATAAAGTAATATTTTTGAAGGAATTTCATCCCTCTGGGACAATAAAATATGCGTCCATGTAAAGATAACCCCCTCACTTTTATTTTTTCCTCTCACTTTTCTTTCTCTCCCCCATTTTATGATAACCACTGCTTCAAACTCATTTAAGTATGAAAAGTACTTCCCTATCACTTGTAGGATAAAGTTGTACAAATTATCCCCCTTTGTCAACATAATCCAAAACACGGTGGAGGACCTTCCTTAAGATGTTTAGGACATTTTTGGTGGAGGATGAACATGAAGTCACAACGTCAATTCTTCAAATATCTCCCTTTGCATAGATTTTTTGAAAACATTAACAATTTGATATTTTGTTGATATATATTCCAGGAGAACATATCTTCCATAAATTTTTTCTTTTATGAATTGAAAATTAATATCAATGTGTTTGGATCTTGAGTGTTGGAAAATATTTTTTATAAATATCAATTACATTACGATTATCGCGAAGTATCTTCAATTGTTTACAAAATTCAACTTTAAAGTCTTCCAACTAAACTTTCATCCACAACATTTGAGTACACACATGTGTAGCTATAATATATTTTTATTCTATCGTACTCAAGGTTACTAAACTCTGTTTATTACCATTCCAACTCACATAACATTCTTCCAAGGAAAATATTCCTCATGAAGTTGATTTTCTGTCATTGCAATCTCCATCCCAATAAACATCAGTATAACCATGAAAGTTTATTTCAAAACTTCTTTTGTATGATATTCCATGTGAATTTGTTCCTTTAACATATCTTATAATTATCCTTTCTACCAACATATGATATTCTTTCAGATCAATTTGATATCTGGAACATAAAGTCACAACATAAAAAATATCTGGTCTTGAAGCTGTAAGGTAAAAAAAATTCCTATAAATTTTCAAAATTATTTTTGATTCACACTTTTTTCCAAATTCATCGTTTCTCATATACATCCCAACTAAAATAGGAGTATAAACTTTTTTAGATTCTATCATACCAAACTTTTGCAATAATTCCATGACGTACTTTTATTGAGACAAAAAATGTATTTTTCTTATTGTTGAACTTGTAAGCCAAGGGAGAAAGTTAATTATACCAACATTGAAATCTCAAAACTTTTCTTCATTTCCTCAACAAATTATTTACAAACCTTTTCTTCAAATCCAACAAAAATTATATCATTTACATACATAATTAAAATCAGGGTGTTGGAGTTAACTTAATTCACACATAAGTTGCTACAACCTTCCCATTATAAAAATTCATATTTTTCAAACAATTTTCAAGTTTGGAATACCAAACACATGAAGATTGTTTTAACCCATACAAGTATTTTTTCAATTAAAAACTTTTCTTTCATCATTATCTATTACAAACCCACATGGTTTTTTAATATAAACTTCTTCTCCAATATCACCATTAATAAAAGTTAACTTTACATTCATATAATAAACTTTGTAATTTAGATGTGAAACCACTACTAGAAACATTATAATAGTTTCTAATCTTGAAAATGGGGTAAATGTTTCTTCAAAATCCACACCTTCCACCCATGCATAGCCTTTACAAACAAGTCTTTCTTTGTTTCTTGAAACTTCTCCATGTTCATTCATCTTGTTTCTATACACCCATTTTGTTCTAATAACATTTTTATTTTATGGACATGGAACAAGTTACTAAGTTTTGTTTTTATCAATCTGATCCAACTCTCTATTTATCACATTAAACTATTCTTTGTATTCAACTGCTTTTGAAACTATTCTAGTATAATTTTTGAAATGAGTGATGTCTGATTTTCTAATCTCAATCTTCTTCTTATCTGAACTGAATCTTTCTGATTCCCAAGAATATTTTAAATTTCAACATGTTTCAATAAAGTAGTAAATTTCAAAGTTTTTTTTTCCAACTTCACTTTCCTCACCACATGATTCTTCTGAATCTTAATAAGTCTATTTTGACTCACTTTCACATTTTTTGAAAACCTTCAATTTTTCTTCATCAACATTTTCAACATTCTTTGTTAATGAATTCATATTTTCAATAACTTTCACATTATATGAGTCTACCAAATTTTGTAAATATTTTTTCCAAAATTTGTAACTTCTTTTGTTGGGTGAATATCCCATGAAAATTCCTTCTTCATCTTTCTCATCAAATTTTACAAGATTTGGATTTTTGTTTTTTATTAAACATGGACTTCCAAAAACTTTTAAAAACTTCAATGAAAGTTTTTTGTTATATCCCATTTTACAGGAATCCACATTCGATTCCATCCCCAACAAACATCTATTTTTTACATGTATAACAGTACTAACAGTTTCTCTCTAGTAGAACTTTGAAAGTTCCTATTCTAATAACATGCTTCTTCCCATTTCCACCAAACTTTTATTTTTTACTTTTTACTACTCAATTTTGTTGATGAGTGTATGGAGAACTGTACTAATGTTTGATTCTGTAATGTCCCAATCCAAGTTCCACACACCAGTTCCCTGAATAAGACCACTACATGACCTCAAGTGCGCCTCCCTATACACCAAAGGATACCGACTAGCAGCGAAGGTATAATAAGTCAATAAAGGGGGTACTATACCCTATTTTATTAGAGTAATACACTAGAAAAAATAAATAAAAAATAGGGGAAGAATATAAAACCAAAAACAATTCAATATCTCAAGATAATCGAAGTAGGAAATACAATATCCAACTAAAGTATAAAACATGTCATGCTAATGTATGTGTCAAGTGTCTAAGATGAAAACTAAAAATAAAGACACCAAAAAACTCCCAAGAAGGTCCCAGACCATATTTGGTTCCCTCATCCTGTTCCATTTCCAAATAATCCATCTAAACTAGGGCCTTTACCCTTAACCTGTCCTGCAACAATAAAGTCTATTCATGTACCGATCAGGCAGCCCGAGTAGGGTGTGAGTACAACTCAGTAGGCCACCACCAACAGTGTCTAAAACAACATCTAGTCAATAAAAATGTATAAAGGTATATAAAATAATAAATATAATTCATAAGTAAATAGTTATAATATTATCATATTATTCTTTATTTAATCACATAAACTCCCCAGGTTTCTGAGGACACCCGAAACTCAATACCTACCTTGACCCATACTAGAGTATAGACAATCCCTAAGGGATCTCATGTCTTATGATTCCATATTTACCATTCTATCTCGTATCAATATTAGAATGCATTTGTTACCATTATAGATCTTAGTTCTCATATGAATTTCATTGTTACCATTCATTATTACATTAATTAATTAATCATCTCATTCTCATTAGTTAATCCAAAAATTAATTAATCATCTCATTCTCATTAATTAATTCAACAATTAATTAATCATATCATTATCATTAATTAACTCAACAATTAATTAATCATCTCATTCTCATTAATTAACTCAAAAAGTAATCAATATTCTCATTTCATTACTAATTCAATAATTAGTTTATCATGTCAATTCCCTTAATTAATCTCTAAATTAATTAATAAAAAACCACCATCCCAATAATCCCATAATTAATTCATCAATTAATTATTCATTTTAAAATCTCATTATCCTATAATTAATCCCACAATTAATTATATAAATCACAATCCCTAAATCTCATAATTAATTCTATAATTAACTACTTCAATCTATAATATCAATATCACATAATTAATTCCATAATTAATTATCCCCAAATCCCATAATTTTGCAATTCCATCATTAATTGATTCACCCACATTAACTAATTTAATAAATAACTTAAATTTCTAAACAACTCTAGAAATTATATAATTTTCATACACGTAATCAATATCATGACTATGAGAATTGAATATTAGACCAACTGCCTCAATTCATCAATGAAAAACCAGCCAATGAAAATCCCCAAAAATTGAGCGACACAACGATGTAGAACAAGACCCAAATCTTAAAACCCTAAATCAAGATTAAATAAATCAAGATCTTATAAATATAGATCTAGATCTACAATCATAGATCTAGATATCACCAAATTTTTTTATATAATAATACATAGTATTACTTGGTTGAAAGAAAGTGAGAAGAATGAGAGAAGAATGAAAAAAGAACTGAGATATGATTCACTTACTGGGAGAGGTGCATATATTTTATCTAAGCTTCAATTATGGAATAACGGAGGCCAGGAAGGCTTGGAATTCGTCCAGATATCTCTAAAATCATGAAAAACCATCTAGGGTTGAATGGGGGTTGAAATAGGCGAGTTTCAGGGGTTTGGGGGATTTTAAAATTAAAAATTGGGAGACTTAAAAAATTGTGCATGGTTTGCTAGGTAGGGGCACATGATTTTCCCTAATCGTACACCTAAACCATGCATTAGTCATGCAAATCCTATCTATCTGGGTTTTCATAGTTAGATGTCCTAGGGTGCACAGTTTTCTCTAACCATACCCCAAGCATGCACAACCCCTTCTTCTTCCATTTTTCTCAAATATTCACCCAAATCACCCCAAAGTAAAACCCAAATGAAACGTACTAAATAAAAGACAAAAGAGTACCTATATTAAAGCCCAAAACATCTCCAAAAAAGGTAAGTATCTTAAAATCTCTCTACCTTATAACATCTCACCCTCGAGCTTCACTCCCAAGAATCTCTAAGATTCTAAGTAAAAAATATTGGTCCAATGATCCCTTATATCTTCTTCCCTCTCCCATGTTTCCTCCTACACATGTCCATGTTGACACAATACACAAACTATCAGCACAGTCTTTCCCCACAAAACTTTCTCACTACGATATAACATATGTATTAAATGCTTTTCAATGGACACATCTATCTCAAGGTCAACATCATCCACATAGATCACATGAGAAGAGTCGAGGTGATACTGCTGAAGTTTTGGTACATGGAAAACATAATGAATAGAACTGTATTTCTATGGAAGAGCCAATCGGTATTCCACCATCCAAATTCTCTCTACAACCTCAAACAGTTTGATGATTCTAGGTGCCAACTTGCCCTATCTTCATATCCTGTAGTGACCCAATCCAGGAAATACCTGAAGGAATACAAGATCACCCTCTATAAACTCAAGGGGTCATCAAAATATATCAACATATGATTTATGGATACTCTGAGCTGTAGCCATACACTTCTGAATTAGCTACACCTATTATGAAATCTTCTACACGAGACTCAGTCCCAAAAACTATGACTCATCGACCTCCATCCAGCATAGTAGTGATCTCCATGACCTACCATAAAGATCCTAATATGGTTCCATCTATATTGCTTCATGATAAATATTGTTATAATAAAGCTCCACTAAATCCAAGTTCTTCTAATAAGACCCACCCAAGTTAGGAACACATTCCCACAACATATCCTCAAGCACCTGTATAGTATAGTATGATTTCCCATCTATCTATGGGTGGAAATCCGTATTCAATAATACCTGTGTACCAAGTTCCTTTTACAAGAACTTCTAGAAGAGTGAAGTAAAATGCGAGTCATGATTTGAAACAATAGTTTGTGGTACTTCATTCATATGAAATATCTCCTGAACATACAAATCACCTAGATGCTCAACTGAGAAAGTCTCTCGTATAGGTAAGAAATATGCTACCTTCATCAGTCTATCCATAACAACCCAGATAGTGTCATTCTTACTTGACGTCTTCAGGAGAACCACCACAAAATCCATGGTCATGTTATCCCACTTCCACTCTAGAATGGGTAAAGACTGTAGAAAATCTCTAGGTCATTGATGTTATACTGTCACCTACTGACAGGTGTAACATCATGTCACGAATCCTACCATATCCTTTTTCATGCCTGACCACCAAAACTGTCATCATAGGTCATAACACATTTTGGCCACACTTGGATGTATCACCCACTTAGAGGTATGAAATTCATGCATGAGATCCTCTCACATGATTATAGGCACAACAACCCAATTCTTGATGTATATGATCCCATTATCATCTATCGACTAGTCTAAAGGTGTCTCCCCACCTTCAAGGATTTCCCTCAAAGATAAACATTCTGGATCCTCATACTACCTATCTTGGATCCATCTCAAAAGTAAATACTCTACTAAAACTAATACCAAATTCATCATTCCTAACTCTCCTGAACCACCACATGCATCTCAGCTAGTAGATTCATCATCTTTCACTCAGCACTAGACTCCAAAACCAATTGATTTTGAGTTTTCTTGCTCAAAACTCCAACCACAATGATTCATTTCCCAAGCATATATGCTAGTTAAAAATCAAAAGATTGCATATACTCAACCCACCTCCGATGCCAGAGATTCAAATCTCTCTATGAGAAGATATACCTTAAGCTCTTGTGTTCGGTAAATATCATAAAATTATCACCCAATAGATAATTCCATCAACACTTAAAATCATAAACCACAACTGCTAGCTTAAGGTCATGCATATGGTAGTTCCATTAATGTGACCTCAACTATCGAGACCCATACACCACAACTTGATCTCCCTACATAAACACATCTCCAATAATTATTCCATAAGAATCATAATACACCTCCTTACCTGGATCATGTAGGATCATGATCAGTGCTAATGCCAAGCACTTCCTTAGTTCCTAGAAGGCATTCTCACATGCTTCCGACCAATCAAAATTTATCCCCTTCTTTTTAAACCTCGAAAGAGGTGATATAAATATGGAAAATTCCTAGACAAACCACTGATAATATCACCCTAACCCTAGAAAGCTACAGATATCGAAAAAATTCTTAGGATTTTTCCAAGATACCACTGCCTAATCCTTCTCTGGGTCTACTAACACACCTTCCTCCAAGATGATGTGTCCCAAGAAGTGTACCTAATCGATCCAAAAATGGAACTTAGATATATTGGCATATAGATGATTCTTTCTCAGTGTATTCAGGATGATGTCAAGATGTTGTTCATGATCGTCATGAGTCTTAGATTACACCAAGATGTCATCCATAAATACTACAACAAAATGATCCATGTACAGATGAAGGATTCTATTCATCAAATACATAAATACTTTTGGTGTGTTCATTAACACAAATGACATTATGATGAACTCATATAGGACATAACTAATTTTGAAAGAAGTATTTGGTATATCCGAAGTTCGAACTCTCAGCTGATGATATCCCGATCTCAAGTTGATCTTTGAGAACACACAAGATCCTCTCAACTGGTCAAATAGATCATCAATATGCAGAAGTGGATACTGGTTCTTCACTGTCATCCAGTTAAACTTTTGTTAATCAATACACAAGCGTAGAGTCCCATTATCCTTCTTATAAAATAGCACTAGATAACCCCAATGTGACATACTCAGATGGATAGATCTCTTATCCTCTAACTCCTCTAGATGAATCTTGAGATCTTGAAGCTCTGTCAGTGCCATTCTGTATAGTGGAATTGAAACTGGTTCAACTCATGGAATGATCTCAATAGTAAATTCCACATCTCTCTTAGGAGGAAACCCTGATAATTCTTCAGGAACCACATTATAAAACTGTTCCACTATAGGTGGAAAGACATCCTATTACATAGTCCCATCATCCAGCATTAGACTAGCAACCTGGGCTGTGAGTTCTCCCAGTTGCTAAGTAATTGGCCTCACTCATCCCACCTAGATATCCCACTCTCCACAATGAAAATAATCGTCACCCTTAGGAGACGTAGAAGTCACTCTCTTGCGGTAACAATCAATATGGGATCGATATGTGACTAGCCATTCCATACCCATAATTAGGTAAAAGGATGACATGTCAAGGATATAGAGATCCCACATAAAATGATACTTCTCAATTTCAAGATAACATCCATTGTACAAATAGATGTCTCTAGAATATAATCCCAAAGGTGTATCTATAGTCATTACCCTGCTCAAAAACTCCACCACCAGGCTCAAAACATTAACAAGTTTTGCAGCTATAAAGGAATAAAGGACACTAATATCAAATAAGGAACTAGATAATATAGAATCTATAAGAATAGTACCTCTCACTATTGATGGTCTAGCCTCACTATCCAAAAGTGTAGGCCGCACTACATGTAGTTGTCCTACCCCTCTTCCCTGTGATGTAGTCTGACTCCCCTGAGTTTCACTACTCTGTTGATATGGGCACTCTTTTCCAGAATCACCACATCCACCACCTCTATCGCTTCGGCCAATAGAACTCTAGCTGCCAGACTGATATGGTGCATAAGATCCCCTTCCCGCACCTTGGTTCTATCTAGATCCTCCTCCACTAACCATCTATCATGGGTTCTTGCATAACTTCTATAGATGTCCCATCTTACTAAAATATCAACACTTAACTGGTGGTCGAGAACAATATCTACAGTAGTGTCCTAGCCTACAACATTAGTGTAAAATCACTAGAGAAAGGCCCTATATAACTGGACTTTCCCCCTGGCCACTCTATTTTCCATTGCTCTTGCTAAATTTCTCATATCGATGCTTCATGATCTCAAAAAATGTACCTCCTGATCATCCCATAACAATAACCAATCCTACACTAGAATCCTCCTTGAGGTTACCATCATCCATGAGAGCTTGATTCACCACTTTTATAAACTTATTCATCCTAAATATGTTTACCTGGGACTTAGTTTTCCACTTAAGTCTTTCTTGAAATTGTTTTTCTGAAGTATACTCATTCACTGCCAATGCTAGAGAAAAACACCGATTTGTAAAGTGTATAGCATAGTAAATCATAGTCATACTCCCCTGAGTCAATGTTATGAACTCAGCTACTCTATCTTACCTCAGCGTCTCTAGATAGAAGTTCTCCAAGAACCTCTCCAAGAATTACTTCCATAACATACCCTCATCCAGTCCAGTCACAACACGAACATACTACTAGTGCTTTGCTGATCCTCGTATCATGTAAGAAGCTAGCTTGACACTTTTCTTAGTAGGAGTCTCTAAGTGGTAAAGTATAGTTTGGATAGAATCAATCCAGAACTCAACTCCCTTAGGTATATCTTCTCCAGAAAAAATTGGAGGGTGATGTGACATCCCAGACCCAAATACCACTTAACCAGTGCCCCGAGCCTAGTGGTCCACATGGCCTAAAACATATCTCCCTAAATTCCAAAGGCTTCTGACTAGAATATAAGGCCTAGGGTGTGTCCATGGGGAGACTATTCCCTCATTACCAAAGTATAGTTAAGCAGATGAATGTAAACATCGATAAATAGAGGAAGTGATATAAGTAAACAAAAGGCAGAACAAAAAATAGATACAAAAGTAATAATAACTGAAACAACTAGAATAACATTCAACAACTGATGATATGTCATGTCACTTGAAAATGGGAAAACATGAATACAAGATATAATACATAACATGTTTGAAAAAAGTATAAATGAAATCAAAGTCTATCCCAAGAATCTTAAGATCCAACTCGGTCCTCTACTATCAAGCTCCATCCTAAACAATAAGAAATTAAGTGTTTGAAGTTGTATGATTTTCTTTTTCAACACCTGCAATCATGTAATCTACTATGGGTACCAAATGATACCCAAAGAGGGTGTGAGATAAATCTCAGTGGGCCACCACCAACGATGTCTAAAACATCCGACCTGTGTAATGTAAATGTAATAGTGTGCAAGAATGCATATATAAAGTAAAGAAGTTTGATGTAACTAAATACCCAAGTGACCAATTTAGCCCTCTGCTGGTGTCTAAACATGTAAACAATTAATTATTTTATTATTACCAGTTTATAAATAAGTCACATATTAGAAATTTCAAAGGTTCCAAGTTGTAACAAGGAAACCTATAATGATATTTAATAGTGAATTCCTAAGGTAATAACCAAGGCAATGTAGACCTCAAGGTTCACCAACTCAGTAATAACTATATATTGGCATGATATAAGAGTGTAATCCAAGGATCATAGTCCAAGTAATTCTACAATGAGGTGCCTACTGAGTCCAAGGAGTTCATCCAAGGTAAAGAGGGGCTAAGCAAAGACTGGGCCCGATGGTCTTTAACCATGGAATCTACTTGTCAATGTTGGATCCAAGGAGTGTATCCAAGGAATCCTATAATGATATTGAAATGATCCTATGATGTCATACTGAGAATCAAAATAATGGACAAGGATTGAAATCTAGGTGGGTATCAACCTAATAAATCCATATCCTTGAATCGGAATGGGGTTCCCGAGTGCTCAAGGCATTCTCTGATCAGAATCCAAGGTGATCTCGAGTTAAGACATTCCCGTTTAATTATTAAGTCATGTAATGTTTCCTTTGGTTCAAGCCTTTACTTTAATTAGTGTGATAAGGTCAAGTAGAATGAAACCTTTTAATCAAGTCATTTGGTTCAATCCTTGCCTTTCATTAGTGTGATAAGGTCAATTAGTATGAAACCTTTTAATCAAGTCATTTGGTTCAAGCCTTTCCTTTCATTAGTGTGACAAGGCCAAGTAGCATGAAACCATTTATTTAATCCATTTTAATCATATTCCATATTCAAGGTTCATTCTGCTACCTTCTGATAATGTGGTAAGGGGTGCTACGGATATGAAACCTACCATTCATTTACATTTAAGACCAAGTCATATACTCAGTATATTTTCCAATTCACATTTCTCATTTTGTTATCAAATTGAAGCACTTACCTTAGACAGATCAACTGGTGAGCATACATAGTAATTTCCATTATGATATTCTCATTACAAACAATCCATTTAGTATAGAAATGCTAACCCTTAGGAATGTCAAGCCAAGGCACACCTGAATGGTGGATCAAACATGTCAAAACACCAAAACGAAAATTATGGAATAACATCCTACATGGGATGAATGGAGTTGTGGGAATAAAAACCAAAAACTAATCACATATTTAGAAAGATCATAACCATATAGTTTTAACGAGTATAATCATGAAAACTAAATTCTATAAATAACACTCGATGAAATCAGTGTGCCCCACAAAAAAATTCAAAAAATCAATGAAATTGAGGGATAAGTTATAGAACACCCACCTTAGGGTTGTACAACTCTCCTCCTCTGGTATTGTCCCTTGATTTGGATCAGATAAGAGTAGATCTAAGAAAAGGAGAAAAACACTCATACCCTAATAACTAGGTTGAGAGTAAAAGAGAATAGGAAAGGCTTAAACAGACTCGAGTACTTATCGTTGCACATCTAACATGATAAATGAAAGCTTGAACAGATCCCAGACGAATAAGATCTCTTGATTCCTACCTTAGATCTTCCAAGGGCTCCAAAATGAGAGGAAATTAGGTTAATCCTACTGAAATACAGATTAGTGAGGAAGAGGGGAATTAGATCATTAAGAGAAAAAGGACAATTTACCCAACAAAATGTCCTATGCATGGATTGTCCACTTGGTTTGACAAACCATGCATGTTTACCTAGGCATAAGGGGAACTTGCATGGTTAGACCGCACGACCATGCACCAACCATGTGAGGTGTCTCTATCCGGAAAAACACCATTCACATGGTTAGGAAAACCATGCACCAACTGTGTAACTTGGCCAGTTTTCCCAAAAAGATGGGCGAAATTACCCTGGAAACCCCTGAGAATTTTACCAACTCATTAGGAATTCATATTAGGTCCAAAGTAAAGATTTAGACCAAAATTTAAAGGATTCATACTGGAGTGAAAAACCGGGTTCTTACAGTCTTCTCCCCTTAAAATAACTCATCCCCAAGTTCACCTTCCAAGTGTGTAGAAACACTGTCTGAGAAAAATTTTGGCCGCTGAGAACATATGTCAACTTGCCTCTCCCAAGTCTCATCCTATACCCAGCCATGATACCATAGTACCCATACTAGAGTGAAAGACCAACCTCAGAGAACCTTCATGTTCTGGCTGAGGATGTATACTGGACACTCCTCAAAGGTAGCATCAGCATCTAACTCAACTACTTTAGAATCAAATGTATGAGACAGATCATCATGATACTAGCTAAGCTGTGAAACATGGAATACATCATGCATGGAATGGTACCTCTGAGACAGTATCAACTGATAGGATACCGGCCCGACTCTCTCTAGAATCTCAAATGACCCTATGTAACGAGGTGAAAGCTTCCCTTGCTTCTGTAACCATCTATTTCCTAGCCTAGGTGATACCTAAAGGAAAATACGATCCCCAACCTTGAACTCTAGAGGCCATCAACAACGATCGACATAAGATTTTTGTCTAGACTGAGTATTAGTCATATGCTTTCTGACCTGCTAAACTTTCTCTAAAGTCTCATGAAAGAGACAGGGACATAGTAGGGCTGCCTCACCTACCTCTTGCTAGCACAACAGTGAACAACATGGCCAACCATACAAGGACTCAAAAGGATCCATCCGAATTGTTTTATGTAAGTTGTTATTATAAGAGAAATCAATGAAAGGGATACGTTTTTCCCAAGAAACGCCAAAATCGAGGACACATGCTCAAAGAATATCCTCTAGAACTTTTATTGTACATTTTGATTGTCCATCGGTCTGAGGGTGAAAAGCTGTGATTAGAAGCACCTATATTCCCATAGACTTTTGAAACCCCTTCTAGAACCATGACGTGAAATGAGAATCCCTATATGAAATGATAGTATGTGGAAATCCATGTAGTCGTATGATCTCATAGATTTACAGCCTTCCCAACTCATCAATTGATAAGGTTTCCCAAATAGGTATGAAGTGGGATGATTTTGTTAGTCGGTCAATGACTACCCAAATAACATCGCTTCCCCTTGGTGACCTAGGTAAGCTGACTACGAAATCCATGGAAACATCTTCCCATTTCCATTCTGAGACTGGAAGCAGATATAACAATCCTATATGTCTCTGGTGCTCTGCCTTTACCTACTGATAGGTGGAATACCTTTTGATAAAACCTACTATCTGATGTTTCATCCTAAGCCACCAATATTGGCATTGCATATCTCGATACATCTTCAGAATGCCTGGATAAACTGTCCATTGAGAGGTGTGGGACTCCTTCATCAAATCCTATCTCATGTCTGTAGGAACCTAAACATGTCCATGGATACATAAAATGTTGTCTCTATCTATAGACTAATCCATAGGTAGTGTCTCCAACAATGTAAGGCATGAAAAAATACTACTAGCTCAAGGTTGTGCGTCAGGTAGTTTCTCTCATGCGACCTCAACTATCGAGATCCATATGTAATGAATCTATCCTCATGTATCATCACTACTCCTAGGCCAATGCCTGATGTATCACAGAAGATGATATATCCTACACCCAGATCAAGGATAATTAGAATAGGTGCTAAGACAAGCCTCCCTTTCATCTCCTGAAAGGATTTTTCGTACGATTCTTACCAAAGGAACTTGAAACCCTTATTTGTAAGTCCAATAATAGGTGAATCAAGACATAAGAAGTCCTGTATGAAACTCTTGAATATCCATTCATCCCTAAGAAATTATGTATGTCAAACACATTCTTGGGCTGTTCCCAGGAAACTATAGTACTAACCTTTTATGGGTCCATAGATACTCTTGATTATGATATAATATGACCCAAGAAGTGAAATTTGTCAGTACAGAAGTGGCACTTAGAAAGCTTAGTGTAAAGCTGATGCTCTCTCAGTGTACTCAGAATGATCTCAAGATGTTTTTCATGGTCGCTGCGAGTGTGAGAATACACCAAGATGTATTCCACAAAAACCATGAAAAAAGAGTCAAAATAGGGGGTGGTAAACCTTATTCATCATATCCATGAAAATGGTGAGGATGTTCGTAAGACCAAACAACATGAAAAGGTACTCATACAGACCATACCTTCTATGGAAAGATGTACGAGGTATGTCTAATGGTATGACTCGTACCTAATGATAACCAAATATTAGGTCGATCTTAGAGAAGACCTTTGCTCCTCAGAGCCGGTCAAAGAGATCATCTATTTGAGGAAGTGGATACTGGTTATTGACTATAAGTTGGTTCAACTTTTTATAATTCACGCATATACATAAGTTTCCATCCACCTTCTTAGAAAAAGCATGAGAGAACCCCAAGAGGATGTATTGGGCCGTATAAAACCTTTGGCCTCTAAATCCTCTAACTACCGCTTGAGCTTCTGAATCACTATTGGTGTCATTCTATATGAAGTAATGGAAAATAGAGCTTCTCCTAAAACAAGCTCAATTGTAAACTCTACCTCTCTGTCTTAGGAGGTAACTTAGAAAAATCATCAGGAAAAACATCCCTAAAACAATCCAATACTAGAGGAAAAACAGCTTAATGTAAACCCTAATACTCCATGAAGATATTTTCAATTTGGGCGGTCACTCCACCTAGCCCATGATGCTTTGGTCCAACTCTACCTGCCTAGACATCCCACTCACCCTTATGTAAATAACTACTACCTTATGGTGATGTAAAAGATACTATGCAGTGATAAAAATCTATAAAATCATGATAGTGAACCAATCAGTCAATCCTGAGTATGACATCGAAGCCTGTCATCTTGAGAACAAAGATAATTCATAAGAAAGGGTAACTTCCTACATCAAGGGGACAATCCCTACACTAGAATATGCCCTCTGTTCGTACCCCTAACGGAGTATCTAGGGTCATTACACTATAGTAATATTGTATCTCTAGTTTGAGACATTCCATGATAGATACAAAGATAAAAGAGTTTCAAGCACCTATATCAAATAAAGTAGATACTTTTGTATATGCCACTAGAATAGTTCCTCATACTGTAGATGGTCCTGTAGCCTGATCCTTGGATATCGGATGTAGTGCATTCAATTGGCCTGAACCACGAACCTGTTCAATGGATGGATTACCATGATAATAACTACTCTATTGGTGCTGCTGGTGATCATGGGTTTGGATGCCAAAACCATGACATCCTCCTTGTCTAGACCTACCGGTGATATTCTAACTCCCCGCCTGACGTGGCGTAAAAGAACCTGCTCCTGAAGGTGGAGCTGGTGCAGATCATTTTCTACCCGAGGCTGGTGGAAAGGTCCTATAGAATCACTGAAGATGCCCCATACGACCACAAGCCCGACACTCCAGTGGGTCTCTATCACACCGAGGCTTTGAATTCCCCCATCATCCACACTGATGACATACTTTAGAGCTATTGAAATGGGCACTCTGTTTGTCACTTCCCCAATGATGAACCTCGAGGGAACGCTTCCTGCCACTAGAAAAACTACTGGCCTACCTCATAACTGATCCTATATACCCGGTACTATTTCTATCCCTTAGGTTATACTCAGTGATAAGATCCTAATTGACTATTTTAGAAAAGGTAGGTAGATGAAAGACATTCACCTGTGTACAGATGGCATACTAGATCCTATCCTCGAAAAGTATAGCACACAAAAGATCATCACTAGCTAGAAGCAGTGAAAAGCACTAAAAATCCATGAAACATGTTGAATAATCCATGACTGACATAGAAACTTGATCAAGATTTATGAACTCTATGACTATGTCAGCTCTTAGTATCTGAGGAAAGAACTGATCATAGAAGGCATTTTGGAAATCAACCCATAACATGTCCTGATGACGACCGGCCTGAGAAGTCACATCCCACCAGTGCTTGGCCGAATCTCAAAGAATGTATGTGGAAATATTGAACCTCCATTATAGAGGTGTATCCAGATGCTTAAATATAGATAGGGTGGTTTCTAGCCAAGAATTAGCAGCATGTGGACCGCCATCTCTTGAGAAAGTAGGAGGATGCTACTGTTTTAACTCATGAGTCAGACCAGCCATCATAGGTAAAATTCACGGAGAACCATACATGGAATGCATGATAGGTTGGAAACTATCAAAAAATTGGGTATTGGGGCCCAGATTAGGTATAACAGGTAGTGCCTCAAGTGGAACTCTTGGAGGTAAGAGTGGTGGCTCAGGGCCCACCACGTCTGGAGCAAGGTCGTCTCCACCTTCCCACCACACGGTATGAGAACTTCATGGAGGAATTGGTATACAATTTCCAAGAAAACTCCTTATAAAAAGATTTAGGAAGATATATAGAATCAATTATAGAATCTAAACAAGGAACGATCACTACCCAAGGTATTCTACCCCAACTACCCGCTTAGACGACTAGGTATTGGTGAGTGCTCAAGTATAAGTTTCATTTCATTTTACATTTAATTACCAGGTTCACTCCTTTAACTTTAATAAACATGAAAATTTTGGATAAGTATGTGCAGAAAATTCATTTTATATGTCATGATTCACTTTATAATGGATATCCATTTCCGATGAATCAGTTCCCATACACTAATCACTAGAAATGACACCCATTTATTTATAGCATAATGGTTTGACTTGGTAAATTAATCATCCCAACCCACGAGGGACCTTAATAATCATGAATTGAGATAGGAAATAACTCACTTGAAACCAAGGGTAATGTAATCATAAGCTAACTATCACAACATCCCTCAACAATCATAGGCATATCAAGAAATTCAAAGCAGTGAAATGAACCTATATGGAATGGACATATGCATGACATGCGAATTATAGGTGCCTATAATTATGCATGTAACAATGATCCTTTCCCTCATATCATCAGGACAAGGATGAAATAAAATCCTCAACATAGTAATAATCAACAACACCAAACATGTGCGTCATGCTATGGTGAAATAAGATCTACTACAATAGGAAGAATAGAACAACAATTATATTTTGGGTAACTCGGATTTTACCCCAAACATGGGTTCATGAAGCCTAATCATGGCTTACGACCAAGTACCAAGCATTAATAATCTTTAATCTATTTTCTCTAAATAGTAAATCAAGAAAATAACTCCTCTGATATCACTTTATGACGTTCTATACCCAGATGCCACTTAACCAGTGCCCCGAGCCTAGTGGGCCACATGGACTCAAGCACATCTCTCTGAACACCAGAGGTTTCCAACTAGCAACGAGGTCCTAGGGTGTTTTTGTGGGGAGAATATTCCCTCACTACTAAAGTGTAGCACAACGGATGAATGTAAACATCAATAAATAGTGGAACCGATATAAGTAAATAGAAGACACAATAGAAAATAGAGACAATAGTAACAATAACTGAAACAACTGGAATAAAATTCAACAACTGATGATATTCCATGTCACTAGAAAATTGGAAAACATGAATACAGGACAACAGACATAACATGTTCAACAAAAGTATAAATGAAATCAATGACTATCCCAAGAATCTCGAGATCCAACTCGGTCCTCTTCTATCAAGATTTATCCTAAACAACAAGCAATTAAGTGTTTGAAGTAGTATTATTACCTTTTTCAACACCTACAACCATGTAATCTACTCTAGGTACCAAACAGAACTCAAAGAGGGCATGAGATAAATCTCAATGGGACACCACCAATGACGTCTATAATATCTGTCTTGTGCAATGGAAATGTAACAGTGTGAAAGAATGCATATATAAAGTAAAGTAGTACAATGTAACTAAATACCCAAGTACCTGCTTCAACCCTCGGCTGGTGTCTGAACATGTAAACAATTCATTATTTGATTATTACTAGTTTATAAATAAGTCATATGTTATCAATTTTAAAGGTTCCAAGTTTTAATGTTCCAAGTTGTAATAAGGAAACCTATAATTATATTTAATATTGAAGTCCCAAGGTAATATCCAAGGAGACGTAGACCTCAAGGGTTGCCAACTCAGTAATAACTATAGCCTAGCCTGGGGTAAGAGTGTAATACAAGGAGCATACTCCAATTAATTCCACAATGATTCTCATAATAAGTCCAAGGAGTCCATCCAAGGTAAAATGAGGGTAAGCAAAGACTAGGCCTGATGGGATTTAACCATGGCACATACTTGTCAATGTTAGATCCAAGGAGTGTATCCAAGGCATCCCGTAATGATATTGAAAGGATCCTATGGTTTCATACTGGGAATCCAAATAATAGACAAGGATCAGGATCTAGGTGGGTCTCAAAATAAGAAAACTATATCCTTGAATTGGAATGGGGTCCCCAGTGCTCAAGGAAATCTCTGATCAGAATCCAAGGTGATCTCAAGTCAGGCCATTCCTGTTTAATTATGAAGTCATGTAATGTTTAATTTTTTTCAAGCCTTGCCTTTCATTAGTGTGATAAGGTCAAGTAGCATGAAACATTTTAATCAAGTCATTTGGTTCAATCCTTTCCTTTCACTAGTGTGATAAGGTCAAGTAGCATGCAACCTTTTAATCAAGTCATTTGGTTCAAGCCTTGCATTTCATTAGTGTGACAAGTCCAAGTAGCATGAAACCATTTATTTAATTCATTTTAAGTATATTCCATATTCAAGGTTTATTCCACTACCTTCTAGTAATGTGGTAAGGGGTACTACGGATATGAAACCTACCATTCATTTACATTTAATGCCAAGTCATATACTTAATATATTTTCCAATTCACATTTCTCATTTTATTATCAAATTGAAGCACTTACCTTAGATGGATCAAGTGGTCAAAATACATGGTACTTTAAATTATTTTATTCTCATAAAAAATCCATTTAATATAGAAATTATTACCCTTATGAAGGTTAATACAAGGCACATCCGAACGGTGGCTCAAACGTGTCAAAACACTAAAACAAAAATTATGGCATAACATCCTACATGGGATGAATGGAGTTGTGGGCATAAAAACCAACAAATAATCACATATTTAGAAATAGAATAGCCATACGGTTCTAACAAGTATAATAATGGAAAATAAATTCTATAAACAACACCTGATGGAATCAGTGGGACCCACACGACAATTCTAAAATCAATGAACTTGAGGGATGAGTTATAGACCAACCACCTTAGGATTGTACGAATATCCTCCTATAGTATTGGACCTTGATTTTTCTTGAATTAGGGTAGATCTAATAAAAGGATAAAAACAATCATACCCTGATAATTAGGTCGAGATAAAAAGAGAATAGGAAAGACTTAAACAGACTCGAGTACTTACCATTGCACATCTAATGTGATGAACGAAACCTCGAACGAATCCCAAACGAAGAAGATCTCTTGATTCCTACCTTAGATCTTTCTAGGGATCCAAAATGAGAGTAAATTAGGTTAAACTTGCTGAAATACGAATTAGGGAGTAAGAGGGGTTCAAATTAGATCATTAAGGGAAAAAAGGACAATTTACCTAGAAAAATGGTCTGTGCATGGTTTGTCCATATGGTTTGACAAACCATAAAAAAACCATAAATGGTTACCTAGGAATAAGGGGCAATTGCATGATTAAGCTGCATGGCCGTTCACTAACCGTGTGAGGTGGCTCTGTCCGAAAAAATACCATCCGCATGGTTAGGAAAACCGTGCGCCAATCGTGCGCCAACTATGAAACTTGGATAGTTCTCCTAAAAATATGGGTTTCGGGATTTGATTTTGACATGAACTCCCCTGAGACTTTTATCAACTCATTAGGAATCCATACTATGTCCAAAGTAAATATTTAGACTGAAATTTAAAGGATTCATACCAGAGTGAAAAATTGGGTTCTTACAGGCACTGCAACTGAAACTCCCTCATCAAGTCAGACATGCTCTTCTCAATCCACCCTAGGTCGATTTCCATAAATTGCAAGAAGAAAGAAAATTTCTCTCGAAACTTCTCTCATGCTTCCTCACCCAGTACTATCAGTGCCTTAGGTTCCACCATCGAAAGATCATCTCTATCCATGTCCTCCTATCATACTCTCAACAAGTGTCATTATAGAGGCATAACTCTATAATACAAACACAAACCTTAAGATACTTTTATCAACATTAACACATTTATGAAAAAAAAGATAAGATACAACTAGTTTTTTCCCTAAACTCCACCACACAGTCATAATCGAGGTGCTAACACTACCATTAACCATCATACATATGGATCTTGGTTATCTAAGGGTATTCTCACTTTCATCATTCAAGTTTCTCATTTAGAAACCCAATTACTCACATTTTGCGGAATTTTTCAATTTCTAATTTCATATTAGGAACCATTTTCAATTTAATTTCTCAATGAAGGAAAATATTTTAAGTTTAACAACTTCCCCAAAACCCCTTTTCCCACACATGTCTAAAATGATGCATGTCAAAAAATAATCTCAAGTTCCTAGAATGATGCATCTATAATCAACTCTTGTGACATAATGGTCCATGAGTCAATTCTCAACAAATATAAAAAACAATTTTCACATCACACAACAAGTGTGTCACCCATGGTGAAATAATATTCAACTATAACAGCAAACAAAAATTACAATAATCCCACCTCAGGTACTTGAATTTTCCCCCATATCGGAGTTTTCAACTCCCATGCATGAGCTCATGTCCAAGCCTTGAATCTTCCTAGTCTCCTATCTACCTTTCCCAAAATTGTAATATAAAAGAAAAATAAAAGAAAAATGGGCTATGATACCACTTTGTAACGTCCCGACCCAGGTGCCACACATCGGTTCCCCAAGCCGAACTACCACATAAACTCAAGCATGCCTCCCTATATGTTAGAGGTTTCCAAATAGCAGTGAGGGTCTGATAAGTAGATCATGGGGAGACTATAACCTATTTTATCAGAGTAATAAACCAAAGGAAATAAATAAAAAATAGCAGAAAAATATATAACAAAAAACAATACTAATATCTCAAGATATTCAAAGCTGGAAATACAATATCCAAATAAAGTAAAAAACATGTCATGCTAATGTACATGTCAAGTGTCTAAGATGAAAACTAAAAATAAATAAAATAATGACTACCAAGTAGGTCCTGAACCATATTTGATTCTCTCATCCCATCCATCCCTAAATTATCCATCCAACCTAGGGAATTTACCCTTAACCCTTCCTGTAACAATAAATTCTATTCAGGTACTGATTAGGAAACCCGAGTAGGGTGTGAGTACAACTCAGTAGGCCACCATCAATAGTGTCTAAAACAATATTCAGTCAATAACAATGTATATAGTTGTATAAATTAATAAATATAATTCACAAGTAAACAGTTGTCAGATTATCAAATTGTTCTTTATTTAATCACATAAACTCCCTAGGTTTCTGAGGACACCCAAAAATCAATACCATCCTTAGACCATGTCAGAGTATAGGCAATCCCCGAGGGATATCATGAATTATAATTACATTGTTACCATTCTATCTTATCTTAATATTAAAATGCCTTTGTTACCATTCTAGATCTCAGTTCTCAAATGAATTCCATTGTTAACTTTCATTATTTCATTAATTAATCCATCAATTAATTAATAATCACATTATCATTAATTAATTCAATAATCAATTAATCATCTCATTATCATTAATTAATTCAACAATTAATTAATCATCTCATTCTCATTAATTAACTCAACAATTAATTAATCATATCATTCTCATTAATCAACTCAAAATCTAATTAATCTTTTCATTTCATTACTAATTCAATAATTAGTTTATCATGTCAATTACCTTAATTAATCACCAAATTAATTAATCAAAACCACCAACCCAATAATCCCATAATTAATTCATTAATTAATTATTCATTTTACAATCTCATTATCCTATAATTAATCAGACAATTAATTATCTAAATTAAAATCCCTAAGTCTCATAATTAATTATACAATTAATTACCTCAATCTATAATATCAATATCACATAATTAATTCCATAATTAATTATCCCCAAATCCCACAATTTCAGAATTCTATCATTAATTAATTCACCCACATTAAATAATTTAATAAAGAACTTCAATTTCTAAAAATATATAGTAATTATATAATTCTCATACACATAATAAATATCATGACTTTGAGAATTGAATATTAGACCACCTACCTCAATTTTTCGATGAGCAATCACCCAATGAAAATCCCCAAAAATTGAGCGACACAACGACGTATAACAAGATCTGAATCTTAAAAACCTAAATCAATATATTATAAATCTGGATCTAGATCTAAAATATTATATCTAGATATCACAAAATGGATTTAGATCTAACAAAACATAGGATTACTTGGATGAAATAAAGTGATAAGAATGGGAGAATAACGAGAAAAGAACTGGGATAAGATTCACTTATCGGGAGAGGTGTAGATCTCTGATCTGGGCTTCAATTCATAAAGAATAGAGGTTGATAAGGATTGGAATTTATCTAGAGAGATCCAAAATAACAAAATACTACCTAGGGTAAAATGGGGGTTTAAATAGGTGAGTTTCATGGGTTCGGGGGATTTTTAAATTAAAAATCGGGTGAATTAAAAAACACACACAGTTTGCTGGGCAGAGGATCACAATTTTCCCTAACCATATGCCTAAACCATGAGAATCTTTTATAAGGGTGCATGGTTACTCATAATAGGATGCACGATTTGACGAACCTTGTGCTAGCCATGTGAATCCTATTTGTTTGGGCTCACACAATTAGCTAGGTTGGGGCACATGGTTTCCTCTAACCGTGCACTAAGTGTGTACAACCCCTTATTCTTCCATTTTCCTAAAATTTTCACCCAAATCACCTCAAAGTAAAACCCAAATGAAAAGTACTAAATAAAAGGAAAAATATTACCTATATTCAGGCCTGAGACATCTCCGGAAAAGGTTGAGATCTTACAAATTACATGTTTCTTCAAATATGATTTGAAGTAATTTCTTGTGCATTCCTTTCCATTATCATTTATCAACTTTATTATGTAAACACCCATTTATTTCTAAAATTATGTTTTAAAAACTCTGAAAATTTCTACTGCCTTTGTCTTGTGCTTTATAAATATAATGTTGGTTATATGGGTGAAATCACCAATAAAAGTGATAAATTAAAAATCTCATTTTTTTGATTGATGTCTCATCAGACCACTTAAATTAGAATGAATAATTTAAAGAGTTATGGTAGATATAATCTCAACTTTATTATGAGTTTTATTAGTCATATTCCATTTTTAAAAGTTATATAAACATCTTCTTCCCTACTTTCCAATTATGGGAAATTTCATACTACATCAACTTTAGAAAGTTTGTTCATATTTTTCTACCCAAGGTGGTTGAGTCTATGATGAAACAAATTATTATAATCTTCATCCCTTAGATAAATTGAGTTATAAAGTTCTCAAATCTAAAAAATATTTCTTCTAGTTCTTTCTCCTCTCATAAAAACCTTTTAATCTTCCGCACTTTTGATGATACAAGAATATTTTCTAAAAATCACTTCTTTATCATCATCTCAAAGTTAACTTACACTAAGTAAGTTATATTTTAGCCCATAAAAAATATAAATTCTTCAGATTTCAACTTTTCTACTTCAATATTAGATATTCCAATTCCTTTTATTTTTAATGAACTGTTATTACTAAAGGTAACTACTCCTCCATCATGATTTTCAACATCGTTCAAAATTTTTGAATCACCTATCACGTGTGAAGAAAAACCACTATTAATAATCCATTGTTTGTTCATTCTTAATTTATTTCAAATATGTATCAATAAAAAAATATATTTCCTAAAATTTCTTATTTTCAGCTTCCTTTTCTTTTCTAGCATAGGAACTTTCCCCTAGAAGAGTTGTCATACATTCTTCAACATGGTGGCCAACCTGATCACATTTTCCACACACTTCTTTCAGAAATTCAATTTTTTTTCTATGGGAAGTTTTCTAAAATCTTGAGATTTCACTTTTCCAACTTTTCATGTTTTTGGAAGATTACTCATTTTTCTTCCACCATTGCTTCCCCACTATTCACACCTTCTTTTGGGAATTGAAAAATTATGCCAACAGTTGTAAGATCTATGCCCATAAATTCTACAGAACCAATAAAAACCATAAAATATTGTTTTTCTATTAATGTATGATCTTTCACTATAGAAATATTTTTGAGGTTCATAACTTCTTTGTGCTATGCCATTCTCTGGGCATGGACCATCTTTCCTACAAAGGGAATTTACAACTTTTTTGTAGATGTGATTGGTTTCTCACATCCCTTCTCAACCTAGGATTTCACAACACTTTTCTTCACACCTTAAATATTAGAAAAATCATATGAAATTTTTAGTTTAGTGGGTTTATATTTCACATGATTCTTGGCGTGAGTTTTTTGTAGATTTAGAGGATTCAAATTTTACTTCCAAATCCTTGATGAAGTTTTCATTCAACTTTATTAAAGTAATTTCGGTATCAAGAAGTTTTTATTGAGAATTGTTAACTTCATCTTCCTTATCTTCCAACTTATTACTTAGATATTCAACCATATTTCCCTATTCATAAATTCTCAGTTTGTAACTTAAGATCTCCTGGATGTATCTTCTTCCCTCTTGAAAACATATTTTCTTTCTTCAATAATTTTTCCACTATCTTTCTTCATCATTATAATTTATTTCTTGAGTTTTTTTTCTAAATACATAACACAAGATGTGATCTGGGATAATACTCTCTATAAGATTCTTTACCTCCTTATTCACTATTTGACAGATCTTTATTTTTATCAACATTTGCAAAGAAGGTTCTAATTCTTTCAGAACTTTCAACTTCTGATGAATCAATCTCATCTAAGTCAGATTATTCTTTCTTACTTAAAATACTTATTCTATTTTTAGTGAACTTATTTTTTCCACCAAATTACTTCTTTTCTTTCTTAGAAGTTTTATCAAATTTATTCCACTGAGTTTTTTCATATGAATGATATTTAAATTCACCAACTTTCTTTTTGGGGAAATTCATAGAAAAATTCCTGATTCCTCCAAGTTCAAAAGATTCGAGAGGAAGTTTTCCTCTATATTTTCCTCTTCTTCTATGATAGTTCTTGAAGATAAGAAACATAATTTTTTAATTTAACTCATCATTATCCTTATCATTGGAATCAAAAGGATCAATATCTTCAACATATTTAATTTCCATCTTTCTCATAGATTCAAAATCTATTTCATATTTCATATTATTTTTGAACACTTGATATTTTCTTATTTCATAAGCAGTAATAACTTTATGCAGTTTATAAAGAGATAAATCATATTTATCTTCTAAATAAGAAATTTTAGAATCAAACATATCTGTAAAATTTCTCATGAGTTTATTTACAATTATAGAATCTTCTAAGACATCTACAAAACCTTTGATGTTGCAAAAAACTTCATTTAATCTGTTGAAGTAATTATCAATAGTTTATTCATCTCTCATTATAATGTCTTCAAACTTGATATGACAGATTTGTAGCTTTAATTCCTTCACTTTAGTATTTCCTTCAAAAATACTTTTGATATTTTCTCACATACTCCTTACTGTTTTGAGAACCATCACCTTCATATAACTTTTTTTTTGATATAGACATAAGAATAATATTTCTAGATTTTCCATTAACCTAAATATTTCTTTTTTAAGAGAAATTCATAGGAGTAACTTTCTCAATGGGTGGACAACCAATTATAGCAGCATCAATAACTTCTAGAACAAGATATGGAAGATATAGAATCATCATGTTTTTTAGACCTTGATAAATTTTTATATCAAATGTAGGAATTACTCTAATATTGATAGAATTGATATTATCCATGATAAGGATTTAATAAGGGAACCTTCCCTCTAATACCAATTGATGTTCCAAAGGATTGAATAATAACTTAGAGGAGGGGGGGGGGTTGAATCAGTTGTTGTATTTTTACAAGTTTAAACTTTATAGTAAATTTAACCCCTAAAACTTGTTAGATTTTATTCATTAACAACTTTTAGAAAAATTAAGTGCATGAAGAAATAGAAAAGTAGACAAGGAACACAATATTTACAAGGTTCGACCTCAGTGTGAGAACCTAGATCCTTACCATAACCATTTCTGCGAGTCTATGAAAATTCACTATCATGTATAAGTGAATAAAAATTGTGTAAACTCTCATTAGACAACTTTTATATTCTGATAAGAATTATTATACTTACTCCTATTAGTTTAAAAATTTTTCTTAAAAAAATTTGAGCAAAAAAAAAAGAGTAATAAAACTTTCTGATCCAAAAACGTCAGTTCGTAACCTTGTGTCTGATCAGACTCTATCCGATATTCTTGTGTTTGATGGCCCATGCCTGATAGCCTTAGATCAATGTCCCTTTTCTCAATCTGTGAAATTTTACATTTTTTGATATTTCTATATAACAAAAACTATGATTCTCAAACTTCTTCTCAAAACTTAGACCGATACCCTCAGTCTGATTCTCTCTGTCTAGTAATCTGAACTTGCCTTAGTCTGATCTTCTGATCTGAATACTCTATCCAGAAACTTTTCTTCAATAATAAAAATTTTTGGTTGGAAAACTTATGACACCAATTTTGAAGAGTATCAAATTTTATGCATAGGTAAATATTGTCAAGTATCGTTGTACTTTCATACTCTTTTATAGGTACCCTAGAAATAGTAAAGGCATGAAACTGAAATATTTTCCCACTCACCCAAATGCCAAAACTTCGAATTTAACTCACATTTGAACTTAATTTTTGACCACTTAAAACCTTATAATCTCTTATATTGTATTCTAAAAAATTATTAATTATTTAAAAATCTTCTCAAATTTTCTATCTTTAATCAAGATAGAAACATGTTTGAAAGAAAAAAACCTCAATTTGAAAATTATGATCCGGAAAACTCTTCATCTGTATGATCCACTTGACCCAATTGAAATAAAATCAACCATTAGCTCACACTTTATAAATTTTCTATCTAGAAACTGAAAGTTTGGGACATTTTAGTCTAAAACTCTATTCATCGTTATGATTATCTTGACTCAATTTAAAATTTAGAACATTTATTCAGTCCGATCAAACTTTCTCAGCTCAAACTTTCTAAACAGATTTTTTCTGATGGACATCCTTAACTCATATCTTAAGAACTGCACAACTTTTAACTTCATATTTCCTCTATTTGTAATTATTTACCTAATTAAAATACCTCACATCCTTTCCCTTGATCAAATGAAAACTAAAACAAACAAATGACCGATCCATTCAATGCTCTAGGACAACTGAAAATAGTTGACTACATTATTGTAACTTATAAAGAATTAAAAAATCTACAACTTCTATCCAGTATAAAATTTTAAATGTTTTAAAATTTTATTCTCATTCTATATCTGTTATTATACTCTTCAGTTCAATCATATACTGTTCGATGGAACTCTATATCCGATGACTTATTGGTGTCAAAAATCATATTATAGATTAGTTTCATCTTCTCATGTGGTGAATCAATGTCAATAGCTCATTATATGGATTGGTGTTGGATTCCTTGGATCAAAAATTCTTTTTATACCAACTTAGCAATTTCCTCATGTCTGATTATATCATTCTGATTAAAATCTAGATATTTTATATCTTTTAATAACTTCTTCATCTAATCAACTTATATAGATAAGAAACTCCATACTTATTCATATTTTTTTATTCAAACCAAATATGTTCCCCTCTTATATCATTACTTAGATTTACAAAACTTATTTCTTGAGTGATCACATTTATTTAACTGATCATCTTCAATTTCATAATAAATCTATGTTTGGTGAATCATTATCTATATCTCATTTGGTGGATTAGTATCATTATCTCATCTAGTAGATCTATATTTGTATATTGTATGATAAAAAACTTTGAAAACTCTTTGAATTTTAGAAAAAATTAAATTTCCAATATTCTGAGAACATCTACGTTCGGTGCTTCTTAGTTCGATGAGCCTCATCCGGAAAACTTCACTTCATAAATCCACATTTATCTTTTCTTCTATAAACTCCATCTTGTATCATGACCTATTTATGTTGTTTTAGAAACTTTAAATAAAAACAAAACATCATCTAACTTATTATGAAATTTTTTACAACTTCCCATCAACAATTTTAAAAATTTATCCATTTCAACAACTTCTGACTCAACAACTTCTTTGTCCGATGCATTTCATATTCATACAAACTCATAATTTTTGATGTCTGACGAGCCATGTTCGATGGATCATCTAAATTCAAAAATTTTAAAAACATTTTCTTTATCTGGATTCTCAATAAATTCTCAACAAATAAGTTATAAATTTTCAGAAACAAATATTTCATCTGATTTTAAAAAACATTATTTTACAAAAAGTTAGTTGTTAACAATATCATTTTTTTTAAAACAAAAACAACACAAATTATCTTCAATAATGAACATCAAACCATGATATACTTTAAAATTCAAGATAAACATTAACACACCATGATAATAAATGTGAAATATCATTAAGAAAATCACAATAAGAGAAAAACCTTAAATAAATAAAAATATAATTAAAAATATTTATTTTAATTCCTTAAATGTTATTATTATTGTTTTTAAAAAATTATTTTATGTGTTCTAATACAAATTAATTAATGAAAATTTAATTTTTAGAATATAAATAATTAATGAGATGTGATTAAAATTAATTAATGTTAAAAATGATATTTTTCAAATAAATAAAGTTGATAACTTTTAAAAGATTATTCTAATAAAATTTTCAATTTACAAACAAATTACTACTCATTTAATCAGTAATTAATATAAAATAATATTAAGACCACTTAATGTTTAAAAAGTCATTTTTTAAATAACAGCAGTTTTTCATTATATTTATGTTTTCATATAAAAATTAAAATCATAAATTTTAGAATTTTAATTTGATAAAATTAACTTCATTTTTTTGATTCTGCATGTTATGATTATATTAGGATTATTTTTTTAAGATTTTTAATAAAATGTTTATTTTTAAGGAAGTAGTACAAAATACTATTTTTTCAAATACTGTAACTTTTATGATATCATGAAGATATAATCATGATTTAAAAATTTATAAAACCTTTAGATTGACTAAAAATGTATTTCAAGAGTAAAATAAAACATTTAAAAATAAAATTTTCAATTTAAAAATCTATTATTAACATTTTGGAACCTAATTTATATTTTTATAATCTTTGGCATAAATAAGTATTTTTATACTATAAAATAACTTTTTCTAAAAATTGATTTTATTGCATTATGTGTAATTATATTGAATTTAATTTTTATCATATTTGGAAAATTAATTCAATAAAATGAATTTCATATTTGGAATTTTGATAATAAAAATTTGGTAAAAAATTCAATTTATTTTAGGGTATAAAAATAAGTTACCAAGGTACAAAAGTTTCATCACTATAAAGGCTAAAATGAGGAAAATGTGTTAAATCAAAGAGGTAAAGTCACAAAATATCAAAAAAAAAAATCATATCAAAATTGGTGGATGAAGACTTTCATGACCTTACCTTACCTTACCCTCATTGATTATCAATTTTGGATCTACTTTCCTTGGATATGACATTCCTTTTTATATTAAGAAATTAATATTTACAAAAATGACACACCTCTCAATTATAAAAGGAGCCCTTCACCACCCAACTCCCCCTCACACCTAATGCTTTGTAGCTCAACAAAGATTTTCCAAAAATATTTTTCAACACTCTTATCCATGTCCAAGATTTTCTGGTCTCATGAAAATACAACCATTCATACTCATAATCTAATTAGCAAAGGAGTGATCCCAATAAGTAAGGTTAGAACTCCTAACCAATTTATCATTACCATTCCCTTTAAATTTTCATTTACTATCTCCTCTAAGTCTATTATTCCCATTATAATATAATGAATTCAGTATCATTTGTATACTAAAATGTTATTATGTCAATGTAATAACCATTATCTACCTTCCTCTCTATTTTAAAAATGAAAATGTCACCCATATTATGGTTGGTTCACTACCACCATGAACAACATATTTTATTCTTCATCACCGCCTTACATAGATGGTTCTAAAAATATATTTAATGAATAAATATGATATTAATGAAATTATTAATATTATGGAAAGATAAAATTTTCATTATATTAATGATGTTTCCAATAAATGATCATAGTAATTTTAACTACCCAAAACGAGTATACTAATACATCTTTCACAATTTGAATTTATTTTATAAAATATATTGATATGTATAACTTTTGTGTTACTAAAATTAAAACTAATATATAAATATATAAATTTTGTGGTAGGGAACTATTTGAAAACACCTTTAACCATGTTCAACATATAGAAGTAGTTTTAGAGAAATTGACTGAACAACCCTAAGTGGCCGATGAGAGAAAAAAACTATACAATAAATGAATGACATATGATGTAACACCCCAAGGTTTTATAAAAAAATTGATATGCTTGAAATTTTGTTTAAAGTAGATATTTATAAGTAGCCATTAAACATAATTTTACTACTTATATGTTTTGAATTTCTAAAAATGGTCATCTACAATTGTGTTCAGTATGTTATTTGGAGTTTATTGGAACCAACTTATTTTTTTTGATGAATAGTAACATACCCTTATGAATAGTAATATGAATAGTAATCTGACCATAATGAATAGTAAATTGTATTATTATTTTATTTTCTTAATTATTTAAGAAAATGACATCTTGATTAAATTTTCAATGTGATATAAAATTAGTTATAGTTTTTAAATAATTAATTTTTGAATTAAGTATGATTTCATTTAAAAATTAAATTAAAAGTATTTAAAAAAATATTTTCAAAAAATGGACTTCATTTTTGAATTCTACATGTCAATAAATGGTTAGGGTTAATTTTGAAGATTTTTATGAAACTGTTGATTTTTTTGGTGAATAATAAAAACACAGTTTTTAATTTCGGTGTGTTAATGACATCATTAATGATGTAATAATGATGTCATAAATCTGGTCAACTTGTGTACAGTTAAATAATATGTGAGGTGTATCAAGTGGCTTATACCATGGGAAAATACCATGGGAAAGCCCATGGTCTTTCAAATACCACTAATGAGGTGTCCCTTGAAAATTATTAAAATATCCCCCCACTTTTCCTATAAATACCAACCCATTCCTTCATTAACTTCATTCCCAATTGTTACTAAACTAATCTCTAGCATCCTTATCTCCCTATTATTCCTCCAAAGGTTTTCTCAATCCCCCAAGGTCCCAACCTTCAAGTTCTAGTTGTTACTCTACAAGGTAAGAGAATTCTCAATTTATTTCTTTTTTCCATTCAAGTTCTCTTTTATGTGGTATAACTTTAAAGTTTCCATAAAATGTTATCATTTATTTCTTATTATTGATCTATTATATATTATGATTTATTTCTGGATGGTTTACCTTTGTCCCCTCTCTTTTTAATGTTTTCTAAAACCCTGTTGCATAGCCGTTGGGCTGCTGAATGTTTGTAAGATATTTCTCACTTATTCTTTTATTTTGAGTTCATTTCTTATTATTTCTTCATCTATTCTTACCCAAGAGGAATGAAATATCCAGAAATCATGTATATTCTGGATTTTATCATGTTTATAGAAAATTCAACATCATTATTTTTCTCCTTTCCCACTTATTCAAGGAATAAAAACATTGTCCGTGATGTGTCAAATTACCGACATCGTGGATGATGTGATTTCAATTTTCATTAAATCTTTCAGATATAGTAATGAAACCATTTTTATGGTTGAAACAAGTTATAATATATGTATTATGTCTCATCCATGGTTCTAGAATTATTTTTTTACTCATGGTTTTAATTTATAAGACAAAATGAGGTTGTTATTATTAAAGAACCACTAAAATGATCTAAATGAACATCATTAATATTTTAACTTATGAATCATAATCATATAAAACATCAAATTGATAAATGGTATAAATTATGGTATTGTAAATATGTAAATACCTTTCCATTCCAATTCTGGAGTTTCACTTCCAATCGACAAGAACATCTATCATGAACTGATCATGAAAATCATTTAAAGAAGTCACCCTAAACAATGGAAGGAAAAAAATACAAACAATTAAAGGGTGAAATGAAGTTATGAAATGATCATATAAGATTTTATAAACATGAAAATGTTTTTGTAAAATATTAATAAAACTCTTTTAATCATTATACAGGAGGTTTAAACAAGTTGTAAGTAAGACAAACCTGAGGTAAGGGAATTCTTAACCCGATTTCCATTCTTTGGGTTAACCTTATACTTCATTATTTATGCAGTATTAAAATTGTTTGTGTGATGTGTTTTGTATATAATATGTTGAATTATGTGCAACACCCCGAGATTTTATGAGAAATATTCTTTTTAATTTTATTGATTTTTTGTGTTGTATGTTACAACAAAGGAGTCTTTCACAACACGCAACCCTAACTTGGCTGCATTACACGCAATCACGACCTTCCTCGATAGCGTGTGTAGTACGCAATACCGAGTTTCACTAAACGAGATATTATTATAATATTATTATGAACTAGCCATTATGAATAGTAATACCCACTTTTTGAAATTTTATAAATTTTATCTCTCAAAATGGACTTCATTTTTGGATTCGGAATATCGAAATTATCTTAGGGTGAAATTTTGGTACATTTCAGATAACTTTCATATTCTGATGAATAGTGAAAATTACTAAATTTTAATTAAAAACAACTTTTTTAATCGAAATAATTAATAGTGATAAATTATAAATTTGAGTGGTTTTAAAGTATATTTAGAATATATTTTTACAATTTAATACAATTTTGGTCATTGGATGTAATTTCACATTTAAACCATACATAAACAAGTGTCAATCTTTTGATAGTTATTATCTCTTAAAAACACGCTATTTGTCTTGACGATGGGAATTAATTTTTAAATTAGTTAATGTAACTGATATGTTTTGAATTTGGTAAAATAAACATCATTTTTGAATTCATAATATCAAATATATCTTAGGCCTAATTTTTGGTATTTTTCTGGAAACTTTCATTTTTTGATGAATAGTGAAACCACTAAGTGGTAGTTAAAAAACCGAATTTTTTCATAAAACTTAATTTTACCGCTTCTGTGAGTGGAATTTCAAAAATCCGAGAGACACGGTTAATATCAAGGACTAAAATGTGGTTCAATGAGATGAAAATAATTTTTGGTAAATAGTAACTTTTTACTTTTTTTTACCACGGTTAAAAGTAAAATAGGGTAGTTAAGGGTAAAAATGATATTATTATTACCCTAACACATGTCCTAATTCTATTGGATAAGTCTAATTCGACAAAAAACAACCTTAGGAATAAAATATGACCATTTAGGCCCACTTGGTTTAGATTAGGACATTTATTATTAATTTATTTAAAGAAGGGTTAAAATAGTTAAAATCAAAGTTTAATAACTAAATAATTTTTAATATAGGGTTATACATAAGATAAATTCGAATATAAATATTCATTAGAAAGATAAAAAGATTTCCTACATAATGGTATTTTATTTTTAATTTTTAAACATTAAATAATTTAATTTATTTATGACACAAAGATGATGCAGTAATTATCTTATTAATGAAATATTGACATAATTGATGTTATAAATACCCAAATAAATGTAATTTGAGACTTTTTATGAATTACACTAATTTTATAGGTTAATATGACATTCTAGTATTTATTTAATTAACTTTATTTGAACTAATCATTCTGTTATGATTTTCACAAAAAAATCAATTACTAAATAGTGTCAAAATTGACATAAAATAGTTTTTAAAAAAAATATTATATTATTAATTGTTATTTTATTCCTAAAAATCTAAGGTTCGGCCAATATACATATATCATGATAGGTGTATCACTAATGGACCACTTGGGGGTCGCTTGGATGTATATGGTAAGTTTATTAACTATATAATATAAAAATACAAAGTGACATGGTAAATGTCAATCTAATTAACTAAGATTTAAAACTAAAAGATAAGGTTAATATAATAACATAAACTTTTCTAAATTCTATTGGATGAGAGGATTTCTACCCATCCCCACCTTAGCTTCGAAATATATCAATTTGGAGCTATTTAAAACCGAATTTGACTTTATAATAAAATAATATTTTTAGTTTTTCCAAAGGAGCACCTCTCTTCCCTTATAAAAGGGCACCTCCTCCCCCTCTTCCTCACACCACTTTGAGCCTTCAAGCTCAGAAAACCCCTGAAAATTTCTCCTCTCCACTTCCCTAGAAACATCCTAGAGGTCCTGGTCTTCTTCAAAGACCAATTTTAGTGCCCTAAAAGGAGGTCTCAATGAAGCGCTTCAAAGAAGAGGTAATGTCCGTTACCGATTCTTTCAACTTTATTTCTTCTTCCACTTCTTCTTCTTTAGTTGTTTCATTATGAAGTAATAACATCAGTATAACTAATATACTGATATATTATTATAATTATGAAACAACCCTATTTCACCATCTATCTATCCTACAGAAAACGAAATCACCGCGCGTGCGTACGTACGGAATACCATCTTCACGCTGTGGTGTAATCTATTTTCCACCACCACCTTACTTGGATGGGTATAATGGTGTAAATAATGACTATATATGACTATTGTAAAGTGATATTGATTCTTAAATAGTATACATACACTTCAATACAATTCCATGATCATGAGAATGATATCATCGCTCGTTTGTACGTACGGACTACCGTCTCCATGAACGTGATGAGATTCATATTCCATGATTAACCATTCAAGAATGATTATAAAGTATATATAATAAGTAATAATGAAATATATGACATAATAATGCTATTGTATTTATGTATATATATATTTATGTCATCTACTTATTTCCATTCAATACAATAAGGAAATGAAAATAGCGTTCATGCGTACGTACGGCCTACCGTCTCCATGAACGGTGTATTTGTTTCCATTTATCGATCCATTATATATATGTATATTCTGAATATATATTATATATAAATAATTTTTTACATTCTGGATGTAAGTAATCATGATCTAAGTAATCATATGAATAATTACAAGTTAAAACACGAACGACAAATAAAACGATTTTACCCAAAACACTCTTTAACATGGAATTTACAAAAGAACAGGTAATATAAAGTCATAAGTGAACCATATATGATATCATAACAATGAATATGATTCTGTAATAAGTCAATGACATTATTTAAATCATTATACAGGATGTTCGGATACGTACGAAGCATATCGGACCTAAGGTAAGGGAAATATCACAATCTCATTTTTATCTGAGATTGTTTATACTTTGAAATTTACTGGGGTGTATTTTATCATCCACATCCATGTTTCCTCAATATGTAATATTATTTCCATCCAACTAAAATTGTTTAAATCAAATTTTACCCTTCGGTGAGTTTTCAGTAAAAGATATGAAAGGAATATTTTGTCATTTTTCGTACGAGGTACTTTTTGACTTTTCCGACAAAAGTACGAGAAGAATGTTTTTTTAACATATACGGCATGAAAGGATTTTTACGGTTTTATAAAGCCTTATTTTCATGAAGCTTACTCCTAAATATTTCATGACTATTTTCAACAAAATCCTTTTCTTTTAAAATTGCATGACATTTTTTGAAAAGAAAAAGATTTTGAAGAAAAAAGGATATTTTTCTCAAGAATTCATTTCAAGTGTTTTATCAAAGCCATTTTCATCTAAGATGAAATTATTTTACATGTGTGTGTTTCAAATATCATGTCTCTATGATTTACATGGTTTCACTTTTCTTATTATTAAATGATATCCATTTCTTTTATATGAATTATGTGATGATGGGATGATGTTTATGAAACCCATTTTATTTGTTGGGTTATTATGAATGATGTATGTTTATTTTGTGGCACAAGTAAGAATGATTTCATTATGAGATGGGTGGGACCTATATCTCACTCCAATGCATTGGGTAAAGATTTATATCTCATGAGATAGACATGGCTGGAACGGAAAGTTAAACCGGTTCAGTAATACAGGACTGGAACGAGGAGTGAACTCGATTCAGAAAGGGACTTTGTCCACTAAGATGGTCTTGGCAGCTATGCCTTGGCCACTATGGAAATCATATCATGTGCTTCATGGTTTCCACAATTAAATTTTTTATTTCCATGCTATGTTATCATTATTTATGTTCCATTATGATCTATGCCTTATGTACTTCCATGTTTTAAGTCGTTGCTCAAGATTTTGATGTTTAAACATTATGTTCATGTTTTTAGGTTCAAATGTGTATGGTATGTTTTATTTTATCCATGCTTACCCTTACTGAGCATTTGAGCTCACCCTTTTTATGTTTTATTTTCCCCCAGGATTAAAAGAAATGTTTTAGGTAAGGAAACAAAAAGTGGAAGATCTCTATGGGAGATGTTGAAGATCTTTCAGCATGATTAGAAGATTAAGTTCTAAGTTTCCAAAGACACTAAACTATTACGGTCCTTGTGTTATGTATTATGTATTCCTAAAAAGTAATGTAATATCTATGTACGTCAATCTTCTGGTCTTTACAGTTGGTATCAGAGGAAAGGTTTAGTTAACCTTTGGAAACTAGGATGTGAGAACTTTATTGAGATCCCTAGAGATATTTCTAAGGTATGTCTAGGGATGTCCCTATGGTTAATTATAAATATAGGTTATAGTCTTATAATTACGGTAACGATCTTAGAATTAAACCTAAGATGTTAGATATTGAAGGTACTCCCCCTTTATTATGTTGTTTTCCCTAGCATGATTTTTGCCTCTCACACTATTCTTTTTGGGTTTTAGACGATGGCTGGAACCCGAAGGAACCGTGTTGATCAATGCAATGGACAATGCAATGATTGTCCTCCTGAACAAACAAATGTTATGGGATATGGAGTGCAAAATCTTGTTGCTATACTTACACATGCTATGAATCATTCTGGACTTCCAAATGAGCAGAGAAGGGAACAATATTCTATTGAGTCCTTCATGAGGCAACGTCCACCTTCTTTCAGTGGGTCTTCTAATCCACTTGTTGCTGAACAATGGATCAGTAACACTGAAAAGATATTTTCATTTCTTCAATGTTCTGAACATGATAAAGTCATCTTAGCAGTATATCGTTTGGAAGGTGATGCTGATCAATGGTGGAATCTTATCAAAAATACGAGGCCAAGAGATGAAATTGAGTCCATGGAATGGGACGAGTTCAAGAACTTATTTTTCAATAAGTACTTCCCTCATATTCTTCGAAAAAAGATGGAGAAGGAGTTTCTTGAACTAAAGCAAAAGGATGATGAATCTTTTGGTGTATACGAAGAGAATTTTACAAGGCTTGCAAGGTATGCATCTGGCTTTATCATCCAACCTGAAAGTAAAGTTGATCAATTCTTCAGTGGCTTAAAACCAAATCTTCGAAGGGCATTAGCTATAAGAGACTTTAGTAGCTATGAAGAAATTGTGCATTGTGCTATCAAGGTAGAAATGGAAGTTGGTGTTACTTATCCATCTCATAGTTTTGACAAGAAACGAAAGATGTAGTTCAAGGAGAAATCTCAGAATAATGGTGAAAAGAAGATGAATGTTTCCTTATGCTCAAAGTGTGGAAAGAAGCATGGTGGATATTGTCTTAAAGGGACTAGAAAATGCTTTAAGTGTGGAAAATAAGGTCATCGAGCAGTTGAGTGTCGAAGTAATGGAAAAAGGGTTTCTAATGATGTGAATAAAGAAAAGACTACAGAGAACGCACCACCAACAGTTCAATGCTTCAAGTGAAAGGAAATGGGGAATTATGCTAATAAATGCCCAAATCCAAGGGTTAGCGATGATCGACATGAGCAACCACTTAAGACAAAGGACAAAGGGAAGTCACATGAGATCACTATTTGCGATGTTGAATATGACAACGATGTGGTGGAATAATTAAGTGTTTATGTAATGGGATTCCAAAATAATGTTGTATGTAGTATCGTGGAATATTGGAATATTTATGTATTGGTATATTGTGGTTTTAAATAATTTTATGGTACCGGTAACCTTGGAAAGTGATTGAGATATTTTTGGAAAAAGGATGATATGCGCATAATGAAAGGATAAGGAGAAAATGAAATGTTTGACAGTATTCATGAGCTCATGACTGATATAAGGAAATAGTTATATCATGGTTTGAGGTTTTGGTATGTGAAAAGAGTTAACTTTTGACAGCACTCATGTTTTCTCTAAGATTCAATGGGTATTCATTTTTCAAGAGAATACATTATTAAGGCCTTCGAATGTTTGGAATGTGACCAACAAGACATATCTCATGATATACGAGGATCAACGATGGTATTAACATGCTTGTTATATGAACTCTTTGGTAATCGTTTTCACTATAATATGAGATTAGACAGCAGTATTTTAGATAAGCCTAAAGATTGGAAAGGATTATGTTGGACATAAGTTAGTATTGTTTAAGGATAGAACTTTTTTCGATATTATTGATGGGATGTTATAGTAATATAGCTTTAGAAAAAGGACAACCTGTAGGACGGGAGACAACCCATCGCGTCAGACAAGGCTGTGGGAATCGAACCCACAACCGAAGTGCGACTGGCCTTTATCGCCTACCACTGGCCTACAGGAAGTCCCTGGTTAGTAGAAACTAGTTTTATTTTGTTAAGCGGTATGATATATGAAGTATAAGTTCATTTTTGGAACCATATACGATTAATCTAACCATAAGATGGACTTATAACTTTTGCTAACCTTTTGTTTGAAACAGATGGAATGACCAATCATTCTATCACATGATATACTAACACATCACGAATAACAAATTCAACTTCATTTCTTTAAGGGATGAAGTGGAAATTGTTTAATTCACCAACAACAGTGAGATTGTACCAAAATCATGTAAGTATTTCTTTTAATTCATCAACTTTAGGGAAATGATCTTGAAAACCAAAAATGTTGTCCTAGTGCCCTTATATCTGATGAATCAGATGGTACCCTAGATCATCACAAATTTATGGCTTTGTGATTGTTGTCTTTTTCATATCCATGTTCTCTACCACTCTCCATCAGAACATGATGGTTAGGTTTCTCTTCCATATCCATATTTTCACCTATGTTCTCCTATGTGGAAACCCATTGATTAGTTAATTTGGGTAACCGTTATGTTTCATACTTTAGTTTTTAAAGATTGGTTTTGGTATTCCTTTTTACGATGTGGGTTTCTATTAAAGAAACTTCCGAGTAGTAAACCATTTATAACCCCAACGAATTTCGAGGGAGAAATTCATTTTAAGGGGGGTAGAATGTAACACCCCGAGATTTTATGAGAAATATTCTTTTTAATTTTATTGATGTCTTGTGTTGTACGTTACAACAAAGGAGTCTTGCACAACACTCAACCCTAACTTGGCTACATTACATGCAATCGCGACCTTCCTCGATAGCGTGTGTAGTACGTAATACCGAGTTTCACTAAACGAGATATTATTATAATATTATTATGAACTAGCCGTTATGAATAGTAATACCCACTTTTTGAAATTTTATAAATTTTATCTCTCAAAATGGACTTCATTTTTGGATTCAGAATATCAAAATTATCTTAGGGTGAAATTTTAGTACATTTCGGATAACTTTCATATTCTGATGAATAGTGAAAATTACTAAATTTTAATTAAAAACAAATTTTTTAATCGAAATAATTAATAGTGATAAATTATTAATTTGAGTGGTTTTAAAGTATATTTATAATATATTTTTACAATTTAATACAATGTTGGTCATTGGATGTAATTTCACATTTAAACGAGACATAAACAAGTGTCAATCTTTTGATAGTTATTATCTCTTAAAAACACGCTATTTGTCTTGACGACGAGAATTAATTTTTAAATTAGTTAATGTAACTGATATGTTTTGAATTTGGTAAAATAAAAATCATTTTTTAATTCATAATATCAAATATAGCTTAGGCCTAATTTTTGGTATTTTTATGGAAACTTTCATTTTTTGATGAATAGTGAAACCACTAAGTGGTAGTTAAAAAACTGAATTTTTTCATAAAACTTAATTTTACCGCTTCTATGAGTGGAATTTCAAAAATCCAAGAGACACGGTTAATATCAAGGACTAAAATTTGGTTCAATGAGATATAAATATTTTTTTGGTGAATAGTAACTTTTTACTTTTTTTACCACGGTTAAAAGTAAATAGGGTAGTTAAGGGTAAAAATGATATTATTATTACCCTAACACATGTCCTAATTCTATTGGATAAGTGTAATTCGACAAAAAACAACCTTAGGAATAAAATATGACCATTTAGGCCCACTTGGATTAGATTAGAACATTTATTATTAATTTATTTAAAGAAGGGTTAAAATAGTTAAAATCAAAGTTTAATGACTAAATAATTTTTAATATAGGGTTATACATAAGATAAATTCGACTATAAATATTAATTAGAAAGATAAAAATATTTCCTACATAATGGTATTTTATTTGTAATTTTTAGACATTAAATAATTTAATTTATTTATGACACAAAGATGATGCAGTAATTATCTTATTAGTGAAATATTGACATAATTGATATTATAAATACCCAAATAAATGTAATTTGAGACTTTTTATGAATTACACTAATTTTCTAGGTTAATATGACATGTTAGTATTCATTTAATTAACTTTATTCGAACTAATAATTCTGTTATGATTTTCACAAAAAAATCAATTACTAAATAGTGTCAAAATTGACATAAAATAGTTTTAAAAAAAAATATTATATTATTAATTGTTATTTTATTCCTAAAAATCTAATGTTCGGCCAATATACTTATATCATGATATGTGTATCACTAATGGACCACTTGGGGGTTGCTTGGATGTATATGGTAAGTTTATTAACTATATAATATAAAAATACAAAGTGACATGGTAAATGTCAATCTAATTAACTAAGATTTAAAACTAAAAGATAAGGTTAATATAATGACCTAAACTTTTCTAAATTCTATTGGATGAGAGGATTTAGACCCATCCCCACCTTAGCTTCGAAATATATCAATTTGGAGCTATTTAAAACCGAATTTGACTTTATAATAAAATAATATTTTTAGTTTTTCCAAAGGAGCCCCTCTCCTCCCTTATAAAAGGGAGCCTCCTCCCCCTCTTCCTCACACCACTTTGAGCCTTCAAGCTCGGCCAAAACCTACCAATTTTTCCTCTCCACTTCCCTAGAAACATACTAGATGTCCTGGTCTTCTTCAAAGACCAATTTTAGTGCCCTAAAAGGAGGTCTCAAAGAAGCGCTTCAAAGAAGAGGTAATGTCCGTTACCGATTCTTTCAACTTTATTTCTTCTTCCACTTCTTCTTCTTTAGTTGTTTCATTATGAAGTAATAACATAAGTATTAATAATATACTGATATGTTATTATAAGTATGAAACAACCCTATTTCACCATCTATCCATCCTACGGAAAATGAAATCACCGCGCGTGCGTACGTACGGAATACCGTCTCCACACCGTGGTGTAATCTATTTTCCACCACCACCTTACTTGGATGGGTATAATGGTGTAAATAATGACTATATATGACTATTTTAAAGTGATATTGATTCTGAAATAGTATACATACACTCCAATACAATTCCATTATCATGAGAATGATATCATCGCTCGTGCGTACGTACGGACTACCGTCTCCACGAACGCGATGAGATTCATATTCCATGATTAACCATTCAAGAATGATTATAAAGTATATATAATAAGTAATAATGAAATATATGACATAATAATGCTACTTTATTTATTTATATATATATTTATGTCATCTACTTATTTCCATTCAATACAATAAGGAAACGAAAACAACGTTCATGCGTACGTACGACCTATCGTCTCCATGAACGGTGTATTTCTTTCCATTTATTGATCCATTATATATATGTATATTCTGAATATATATTATATATAAATAATGTTTTACATTCTGGATGTAAGTAATCATGATCTAAGTAATCATATGAATAATTACAAGTTAAAACATGAACGACAAATAAAACGATTTTACCCAAAATGCTCTTTAACATGGAATTTACAAAATAACGGGTAATATAAAGTCATAAGTGAACCATATATGATATCATAACAATGAATATGATTCTGTAATAAGTCAATGACATTATTTAAATCATTATACAGGAGGTTCGGATACGTACGAAGCATATCGGACCTAAGGTAAGGGAAATATCACAATCTCATTTTTATCTGAGATTGTTTATACTTTGAAATTTTCTAGGGTGTATTTTATCATCCACATCCATGTTTCCTCAATATTTAATATTATTTCCATCCACCTACAATTGTTTAAATCCAATTTTACCCTTCGGCGAGTTTTTAGTAAAAGATATGAAAGGAATCTTTTGTCGTTTTTCGTACGAGGTACTTTTTGACTTTTTCGACAAAAGTATGAGAAGAATGTTTTTTTAACGTATATGGCATGAAAGGATTTTTACAGTTTTATAAAGCCTTATTTTCATGAATCTTCCTCCAAAATATTTCATGACTATTTTCAACAAAATCATTTTTTTTAAAATTGCTTGACATTTTGTGAAAAGAAAAATATTTTGAAGAAAAAAGGATATTTTTCTCAAGAATTCATTTCAAGTATTTTATAAAATCCATTTTCATATAAGATGACATTATTTTACATGTTTATGTTTCAAGTATCACGTCTTTATGATTTACATGGTTTCACTTTTCTTATTATTAAATTATATCCATTTCTTTTATATGAATTATGTGATGATGGGATGGTGTTTATGAAACCCATTTTATTCGTTGGGTTATTATGAATGATGTATGTTTATTTTGTGGCACAAGTAAGAATGATTTCATTATGATATGGGTGGGACCTATATCTCCCTCCAATTCATTGGGTAAAGATTTATATCTCATGAGATAGACATGGCTGGAACAGCAAGTTAAACCGGTTCAGTAATACAAGACTGGAACGAGGAGTGAACTCGATTCAGAAAGGGACTTTGTCCACTAAGATGGTCTTGGCAGCAATGCCTTGGCTATTATGGAAATCATATCATGTGCTTCATGGTTTCCACAATTACATGTTTTATTCCCATGCTATGTTATCATTATTTATGTTCCATTATGATCTATGCCTTATGTACTTCCATGTTTTAAGTCGTTGCTCAATATTTTGATGTTTAAACATTATGTTCATGTTTTTAGGTTCAAATGTGTATGGTATGTTTTATTTTATCCATGATTACCCTTAATGAGCATTTGAGCTCACCCTTTTTATGTTTTATTTTCCCCCAGGATTAAAAGAAAGGTTTTAGGTAAGGAAACAAAAAGTGGAAGATCTTTATGGGAGATGTTGAAGATCTTTCACTACGATTAGAAGATTACGTTCCAAGTTTCCAAAGACACTAAACTATTACGGTCCTTGTGTTATGTATTATGTATTCCACAAAAGTAATGTAATATCTATGTATGTCAAGCTTCAGGTCTCTACATTATGTGTGTTTATAGTGTGTGTACATATTCCATCCACTTTATTAAGTTTCACTTCAATTATGTGATATTTACAAGGGACTTTTCTTTTAAAATCTTCTTTTAAAATTCCTCTTTACAAAATTCAAAAGCAATGTTTTTATGCTATTATTCATGTTGTATGTTATGTTCTAGTTATTGGGAATTTTTTATGATTAAGGGTGGGACCTATATTTCCCTTCAATTCATTGGGTATGTGTAAGTTGGAGGTTATCCATATGGTTACTCCAAGTGTAACTGTGATGGTTACACAAATTGTAAGGTAGTCGTGAGGGTTAAAAATTATAAGGTAGCTGAGAGGGTTACAAGATTATGTAAGTAATTCCCCAATATAACTTTATGGTTATACTTATGTTCTTATGTATTGTGGAAATATCATGTTTCACAAAGTATATATATATATATACAGGTGATAAGTATGTCTTTTGAAAATGATTTCATACGACTAATGTGTTATTCCCTTCTTTTTATATCCCTTACTGAGTTTTTGTGCTCATCCCAAGTTTTAAATTATTTTCACAGGTTAATGGATGTGTAAGAAAAAGAAGGAATCCATGTTAAATGTTGAAGAATTTTCAAGGAGTCATGTTTTATGTTTTAATGTTTTATAATTTTAAAAAAATGGAAATTGTTTTTATGGTATCCACTATGTAACAATGTTTAATGCTATGAATGTATTATGTCCCAATTATCTAAAGATTTAAACTTGAAAAGATCCTCAATGTAAAAGAAAGTTTTTTCTTGACTAAATTCAAGACTATGTATGTAAGAAGGCTGGGTTCTTATAGTTGATATCAGAGGACGGTTTATATAACTTTAGGGGTTAATATGATGTTAAAAGAATACCGTAAATGATTTTTACTATATGATTAATTTGAAATGTTATAGCATTTAAAGATTACCATGTCACTTAATCTAAGATATGTTTGTTCAGAATGGTTTTCCGCAGAAGAAACAGGGAAGCTGAACAGGAGAGGCATCGACAGAATGACATCCTTCCGAATCTGCAGCTCAGAATGGTAGGGATTGGAACTGAGAAGTTTGTGACAGTAATGGCTTAGCTAACACAAGCAATAAATGGCAATGTCATACATGCAAGAGAACAACCAGAGGTACCACAACAGAACATGACAACAGTAGAAAATTTTATGAGACAACACCCTCTTGATTTCAATGGATCTTCTGGCCCAGTAGCGTCTAAAGGATGGATTGAGTCCCTTGAAAAGATATTCTATGTTATGGGATGTTAAGAAAATAAAAAGGTATATCTTTCCATTTATCGTTTTGAAGGTGAAACTGATCAGTGGTGGTCAATGGTAAAGAATATCAGGGATATAGAGGATTTTGATGCCTTATATGTGATTAATTTAAAAGTCTTTTCCTTGAAAAATATTTTCCTAAGGTGGTGTGACTTAGGATGGAAAATAAATTCCTTGAATTTACACAAGAGGAAGATTCAGTGGCCGTGTATGAAGTGAACTTCACTCGACTGGCGATGTATTATCCAAATCTTATTCTGAATCTTGATAGATAAATCAACCACTTTTACTCAGGATTTAAGCCAAGGTATCGAAGGGCGTTGGCCTCCCGTGAATTGAAAAGTTATGAGAAACTTGTCCGATGTGCTGAGAGGGTAGAGATGGAGTTTGTTGATGATCATGTTAATTTTGGAAATAAGGAGAAGAATAGGTCTAGGTGGCAAGCGATGGGTAAGAATCAACCAAAGAAATCTAATGGTAAGAAAATCCAATTTCCAGTTTGTGAAAAGTGTGGCAAGAAACACCCTGGGGAATGTCTTAGCAAAACTGGGAAGTGTTTTAAATGTGGTAAGTTTAGACACATGGCCCAAGATTGCAATGAAAATGATCCTAATACTAATCCTGACAAGCAAAATGTAAAGTGTTTTAAATGTGGTGAGATGAGTCATTATGCAAATGCCTGCCCAAAGAGAGATCCAAATGATGCAAAGAATCCAACCTATAAGTAGAAAGGTGTAGTGAGATCCTTTGCGACTACGTCAGCAGATGTCGGTCCATCCAATGAAGTTGTATTAGGTACTTTGTTTGTTCACTCATATTTTTCTAAAGTTTTGTTTGATATGGGGTCTACACATTCCTTCATCTTTGAGAAATTTTCTGGTAAATTGGAAATATCACTTCAAAAAATGAGACCAGAACTTGTTGTTAAAACACCAGGGGGAAATATTATAGCAAAGAGGAATTATAAGAATCTTTCTATTGTGGTATGTGGAAAGACTTTACCTGCAAACCTTGTTGTTTTACCCTTATTTGAGTTTTATGTTATTCTGGGAATGGATTGGATTTCTGTTTATCATGCAAAGATTGACTATAGAGCTAAAGAAGTTGTTTTTTAGAAAGAGTTTTAGTTTGTATTCAAGAAGGAAACCATAAAATTGATAACATATCAGTAATCTGAGAAACTATTGAAAGATGGAAATGAAATTTATCTTGCTCATATTGTAGAAAACAAGGGAACTGTTCAAATTAATAATGTGCCTGTGGTAAATGAGTACCTTGATGTTTTTCTGGATGAGTTACTCGATGTCATACCTAATCCAGAATTCAAATTTACAATTGACTTAGTTCCTGATGCTAAGAAAATTTCAAAACCCCCTTATCGTATGTCTCAAATAGAACTTCTTGAATTGAAAAATCAGTTGCAGGATTTTCTTGATAAAGGCTTCATTCATCCTATCACTTCACCATGGGGAGCTCCAGTTTTGTTTGTTAAAAAGAAAGATGGTTCCATGAGACTTTGCATTGATTACAGAGCTTTCAATAACATCAATTTTTTTTTAAAAAAGTATCCTTTACCTCATATCAATGAATTGTTTGATTAGATCCAGGGAGATCAGTACTTTTCCAAGATTGACTTGAGATCCGAATACCATCAGCTGAAGTTAAAGGAGGATGACATCCAAAAAAGAACCTTTCATACTAGATATGGGCATTATAAATTTGTTTTTATGCCCTTTGGGTTAACTAATGCACCTCCTGTATTCATGAATCTTATGAATAGAGTATTTCATGAGTTCTTGGATAATTTTGTGGTTGTATTTATTGATGATATTATGGTATTTTCTAAAAATAAATAGGAGTATGAAAAATATCTAAGGGTTATTTTACAAACCTTAAAAGAAAAGAAACTGTATGGAAAATTCAGAAAGTGTGATTTTTGGTTTCAATAGATTTCTTTTCTTGGTCACATTGTAAATAAGGATGGAATAACAGTTGATCCTTCCAAAACAAAAGTAGTTTATGAATGTTCAAGACCCACAAATGTTACAGAGATTCATATTTTTCTTGGGTTAGCAGGTTATTACTAATGGTTTGTTAAGATCTTTTCATGGTTATCTAGCATGATAACTATGTTAAAATGAAAAGGGGTTAAATTTGTTTGGACAGAGGAACGTGATGTTTGTTTTTAGTAACTGAAGAAGATAGTGGTGAATGCTCCAGTTTTGGCCTTACCTTCCTGAAATGGTGAGTTCGACATCTACAGTGATGCTTCTTTGAAGGGACTTGGTTGTGTTTTGATGCATAATGATAAGGTAATTGCTTATACTTCGAGAAAAATTAAATCTCATGAGCTAAATTATCCCACACATGATTTGGAATTGGTAACTGTGGTTTTTTTCTTTGAAAATTTAGAGGCATCATTTATATGGAGCCAAATGTCAAATATATACTAACCATAAAAGTCTAAAGTATATATTCACTCAGAAGGAATTAAACATGAGGCAGAGAAGATGGATAAAACTGATAAAGGATTATGACTGCATGATCAATTACTATCTTGGAGAAGAAAACAGAGTGGCAGATGCCTGAAGTCGAAAACATCATGCATCATTAACCATGATACATTTGAAACACGATCCCTTGATTAATGATTTGATGAATTTTGGATTAGAAGTTGTTGGTACAAAAAATACCTCTATTTTTTCAGGTTTCAATGCAGTCTTCATTGTAATACATAATTAAGCAAGCGTAGAAGGAAGACTGTGAGCTATAGAAAAAGGTAGAATTGGTTAAAATGGGTAAGTTTCCAGAATTTAATCTCGATAAATATTATTTTTTGAGATTTGGTAAAAGGTTGTGTGTGCCTTGTGATTCCCAGTTGAAGAAAGAATTGTTGTGTAAAGCTCATAGTTCTTTATTTTAAGTTCATCCTGGCAGTACTAAGATGTATAGAGACCTTCGGGAGTATTATTGGTGGGATGGAATGAAAAGAGATATTTCTGATTTTACCATGAAATGTTTGACATGTCAACAGGTTAAAGTAGAGTGGTAGTTAATGAAGGGGATGATTTAGCCTTTTCCAGTGCCAGAGTGGAAATGGGAGAATGTATCCATGGACTTTGTGGTGGGACTACCAAAGTCTTCTCGAGGCAACAATGCGATTTGGGTTATTATTGATCGGCTGACAAAATATGCACATTTTCTTTCTATTCGAGATACAATGTCTTTGGATCATCTTTCTCGATTGTACCTAAAGGAGATTGTCAGGTTACATGGAGTTCCTCTTTCTATTTTATCTGATTGGGATCCTAGGTTCACTTCTAACTTTTGAAATGGACTTTAGAAGTCGTTGGGAACAAAATTGAATTTCAGTACAACTTTTCATCCTCAATCATATGGGAAGTCAGAATGAACAATTCAGATTTTGGAGGATATGCTTTGAGATTGTTTAATGGACTACCAGAGAATTTGGGATCATCATATTTCTTTAGTTGAGTTTTCTTATAATAATAGTTTTCATTCCATTATTCATATGACACCTTTTAAGGCTTTGTATGGGAAGCGGTTTTGGACTCTAGTATTTTGGGTTGAAGTTGGTGAAAGAAATTTGATGGGGCTAGAATTAGTAGAATAAGTGGTTGATAAAGTGAAGATGATCCAGCAACACATGAGGACAACTCAGAGCTGGTAGAAAAGTTATGAAGATGACAGAAGGGAAGACTTATCTTTCGAGGTAGGTGACCATATTTTCCTTAAAATCTATCCCTGGAAAAGTGTGATGCGTTTTGTTAATAAAGGAAAGCTAAGTCCACGGTTCATCAGTCCTTTTGAAATCCTGGAGAAAGTTGGACTAGTTGCATATCGAGTAGCTCTGCCTCCAAGTTTGTCTCAGGTACACAATGTTTTTCATGTTTCAATGTTGAGAAAGTATGTTCCATATTCATCACATGTTTTGAGCCCAGAAGCAGTTCAGCTGGAAGAGAACCTTTCTTATGAAGAGAAACTAGTTCAGGTTCTTGATCGAAGGGAACAGGTATTGTGGAATAAGGGAATCCACCAGGTAAAGGTTTTGTGGAGAAATCACATGGTTGAAGAAGCAACATGAGATTTTGAAAATGCTATGAGGGAAAGGTACCCTCACTTGTTTGATAAGTAAATAAAATTGTGAGGACATAATTTCCAGAAGGTGGGGATAATGTAACACCCCAAGGTTTTCTAAAAATAAATTGAAATGCTTGAAATTTTGTTTAAAGTAGATATTTATAAGTATCCTTTAAACATAATTTTACTGCTTATATGTTTTGAATTTTGAAAAATGGTTATCTACAATTATGTTCAGTATGTTATTTGGAGTCTGTTGGAACCAAATTGTTTTTATTAGTGAATAGTAACATACCCTTATGAATAGTAATATGACCCTAATGAATAGTAAATTGTATTATTATTTTATTTTCTTATGTTTTTAATATAATGACATCTTGATTAATTTTTCAATGTGATATAAAAGCAGTTATAATTTTTAAATAATTAATTTTTGAATTAAGTATGATTTTATTTAAAAATTAAATTAAAAATATTTAGAAAATTATTTTCAAAAAATGGAATTCATTTTTTAATTCTACACATTGATAAATGGTTAGGGTGAATTTTGGGGGTTTTTATGAAATAATTGATTTTTCAGTGAATTGTAAAAATACAGTTTTTAGTTTCAGTGTGTTAATGAAATCATTAATGATGTAATAATGATGTAATAAATCTGGTCTACTTGTGTAAAATTAAATAATATTTGAGGTGTTCCAAGTGGATTATACCATGGGAAAATACCATGGGAAAGCCCACGGTTTTGCAAATACCACTAATGAGGTGTCCCTTGGAAATTATTAAAATATGCCCTTACTTTTCCTATAAATACCAACCCATTCCTTCATTAACTTCATTCACAATTCTTTCTCAACAAATATCTGTCCTCATTACCTCCCTAGTAGTTCTCCCAAGGTTTTCTCAAGCCCCCAAGGTCCCAACCTTCATGTTCTAGGGGTTACTCTACAAGGTAAGAAAATTCTCAATTTTTTTCTTTTTCCATTCAAGTTCTCTTTTATGTGGTATAAATTTCAAGTTTCCATACCATGTTCTTATTTACTTCTTATTTTTGATCTATTATATATTATTATTCATTTATGGATGGTTTACCTTTGTCCCCTCTCTTTTTAATGTTTTCTAAAACCCTGTTGCATAGCCGTTGGGTTGCTGAATTTTTGTAAGGGATTTCTCACTTATTCTTTTATTTTGAGTTCCTTTATTATTATTTCTTCATATATTCTTACCCAAGAGGCATGAAATCTCCAGAAATAATGTATATTATGAATGTTCTAATGTTCATGGAAAATTCATCATCATTATTTTTCTCCATTCCCACTTATTCAAGGAATAAAAACATTGTCCGTGATGTGTCGAATTACCGACTCGTGGACGATGTGATTTCAATTTTCATTAACTCTTTAAAATCTGGTAATTAAACAATTTTTATGGTTGAACCAAGTTATAATATATTTATTATGTCCCATCCATGGTTCTGGAATCCTTTTTTTTACTCATGGTTTTAATTTATAAGACAAAATGAGGTTGTTATTATCAAAGAACCACTAAAATGATCTAAATGAACATCATTAATATTTTAACTTATGAAACATCCTCATTTAAAAAATCAAATTGATAAATGGTATAAATTATGGTACTGAAAATATTTAAATACCTTTCCATTCCAATTCTGTAGTTTCACTTCCAATCGACAAGAACATCTATCATGAATCGATCATGAAAATCATTTAAAGAACTCGCCCTAAACAATGAAAGGAACAAAATACTGACAATTAAAGGGTGAAATGAAGTTATAAAATGATCATATAAGATGTTATAAACATTAAAATATTTCTTTAAAATATTAATAACATGATTTTAACCATTATACAGAAGTTTTAAACTAGTTAGAAGTAATAAAAACCCAAGGTAAGGGAATTCTTAACCCGATTTACATTCTTTGGGTTAACCTTATACTTCATTATTTATGTGGTATTAAAATTTTTTGTGGGATGTGTTTTGTATATAATATGTTGAATTATGTGTGTTTACAGTGTGTATACATATTCAATCCACTCTATTAAGTTTCACTTCAATTATGTGATATTTATAAGGGACTTTTCTTTTAAAATCTTCTATTAAAATTCATCTTTATGAAATTCAAAAGCAATGTTTTTATGCTATTATTCATGTTGTATGATTATGTTATGGTTATTTGGCATTGTTTATGATTAAGGCTGGGACCTATATTTCACTCCAATGCATTGGGTATGTGCAAGTTGGAGGTCGGCCGTATGGTTACTCCAAGTGTAACTGCGATGGTTACACAAATTGTAAGGTAGTCGTGAGGGTTAAAAATTATAAGGTAGCCGAGAGGGTTACAAGATTATTTAAGTAATTCCCCAAGATAACTTTATGGTTCTACTTATGTTCTTATTTATTATGGAAATATCATGTTTTAAAAAGTAAGTATATATATATACAGGTGATAAGTATGTTTTTTGAAAATGATTTCATACAATTAATGTGTTATTCCCTTCTTTTTATATCCCTTACTGAGTTTTTGTGCTCATCCTAAGTTTTAAATGATTTTCACAGGTTAATAGATGTGTAAGAAAAATAAGGAAGCCATGTTAAATGTTGAATAATTGTAAAGGAGTTGTGTTTTAAGTTTTAATGTTTTATAATTTGAAAAAAATGGAAACTGTTTTTATGGTATCCAATATATAACAATGTGTAATGTTATGAATGTATTATGTCAAAATTTTCTAAATCTCTTAAATTGAAAAGATCCTCAATGTAAAAGGAAGTATTTTCTTGACTAAATTTAATATTATGTTTGTCAGAAGGCTAGGTTCTTATATATTATATTAAATCAAACTTAAAAAATGAAACATACATGAATAATGTAACATAATGGTTGATTTAAACACCTATTTTAAGTTTAATATGTTTTATTTTGGGTTTGGGAGGTTTCAATGATGATACAATGGCTTTAATATGATTCTTGGCCTCTTTGGTGGTAATAGGAGGTAACCGAACAACTGGTGGATTTGGATAGATCCAACCAAGGGATAGGGGGCCACTAAATATCTAGTGGGTAGAAACATACTACACAAATTCTACATTTAACCACCGACCATCCGGTGGTCCTCCACCGACCAACCAGCAGCTAACACCGGGCAGCTGGTGGGGTCGGGCTGGGCTAGGTAAGTAAGGGTGTAAATGTCTTTTAATGCCACCAAAACCCTTAATTAACCCATTAATTGCTCTTTTTATAACATAATATTAATATAGATCTTGTAAAGGCACCCCTTTGGTGTTCTTATCTTATTTAAACTTATCTGATTAGAATTTTGATCCTAGATCAATTGGTAGTCATCAAATTAGTAAGTTTGAAAAAATATCACATAGTTCTTCCTTATTTGAATTTATAGTGTATTTATTCCACATTTATCAGGTTTATTGATCTTTTGATGTTTTCTTCTCTATTTATTATAGACCCATCATGCGATTGCTTCTTGGAGGCTGGGTCTCTTGTTGTTTGTGGTGCGGAACATGAGACCTTAGAGGTATGTGATGGACTATCCTCTACACCAACATTATTATTATGGAAAATCAATTCTAATATGTGGGAATCGATGTTTAGGGGTTCCTATCGATTTATATAGTTTTACCTTTCCTTCTAACGTGTGTATCTCATCGTGGTTTGAATGTGAATCAAGTGTGAGGTAGACGGTTCCATCACTAGCCTTTTTTTGGTGAACCGTAAATGATCTTGATTTCCTAAATGATTTTATAAATGATGTTTGGCACAATCCTTGATTTTTTGATATGCATGTGTGAAGGTTTATTGATAAAAGATGGTTCCCACCCTTTTTTAAGTGAAGTAAATATGATTTCATAGCACGAATGAAATGATTTATGAAAATGGTTTTCAAAGAATGATTTTTATGGAAAGGGTTGTTTAGAAATTGTTTATGAAATGTGATAATAACTTGTAAATGGAAACTAACTTGACACATATAGAACATGGGATCCTTGAGTACTTAGGAGGGGGTATAATATTGATCCTTTTTCTTGTTTTTATAGGGGTTCACTCATGGGGTTTTCCTCTATTCCCTAGGCCCTATTGTTCTGGGGACTTGACTCTCAGACACCGTAGGGGGTTAACTCATGGGGTATTCCTCCATTCCATAAGATTTGCTGTTCTAGAGACTTGTATGGTGTTCACAAGTATTAATTTGATTAATAAGTCATTAGTGACCTAGATAGACCAAAATTATGTTATAATATCCTGTAAAATGTTCTTTTTTTATTAATCTATATCTTTCCTCCTAATAGATTTTTATATGTTTTACAATAAAAGAATATAAAAAGACTTTTGTATTTCATGAGAACTTAATAAATCATGCATAAATTTTTATTAGTAAAACTATGAACAACAATGTTATATACTAATTAAAGAATAGTAAATTCACTACAACAAACTCCATAGGCTTTAAATCCCATAAGAAGATCACCCTTTCTATAAATATTGTAAAAAATAAAATAAGAATTAGGAAAAAAATATACATTATCAATGGATATGTAAGAAAATTTTTAAGAAAAGTAGTGAGTAATGATGAGATTATTATAGGATATTTATAGGGAAATACGTTTTTTAGGAATGAGTAACATTGTCCAATAATATTGGTGGGAATTATTAAAATTAATTAAGAATATTATTAGTCAATATTATTATTGTTTGTGCAATAAAGTGACCATCAAGATTATTTTATAGAAACTATATAAATAATTAATTACCATTAAAAGTATGTAATATGATAAATTCATATGTTTTAAATAAATTTTATTTTATTTAAATAATCTTATAAAACACTTTTATATGATAATATAAATTAGAGAAGCCCTAGGTAATTTTTATAATGGTTAAAAATTTCTTTATGTCATAAAAATTGTTAAAATTCTATAAATAAGGATTTTTATTCAAAAATAAAATATCATCATATTTAGATTACTATTTTGATAAAATAAGTGTCATTTTTCATTTTATCACATTATAATTAGTTTAGGTTGAATTTATGGTAATTATATAAAAAGTTGTTTTTAGGTTAAAAAGTGAAAGTATTCTTTTTTACAAAATATGATAAATCTTATGATATAATTAGGATATAAAAAATATTTAAAATTATTTAATACCTATTATTAATAAAAAATTATTTAATAAATAACATAGTACATAATGTGTTACTTTTAGAAACACATTCTTAGCATTTTTGAAAACCATGATTTTACCGTAAAAACCCATTTTTAAGAGTTATACATGTGCCACATTAGAATTGATTTTAACCAATTTTATAAATTTAATTAATTAAAATGGATTTTATATTTGTAATTTTAAGGTCCAAATTAATTAATAACTTCAATTTCATTTTTGAGACATAAAAAATTCACCGTGGTAAAAAAAGTGTTATCGTGGTATAGGTAAAATAATGTAGTTGGTTAAAGTTAAAAGGTAAAGGATTAAAATACCTAAAAAATACAACATTAAATAGATGTATAATGTTTTTGTCAACATAAAATATCATTCAAAATATTATTTTTCAACTAAAATCATTGTATTTAATGAAACCCAATGGCAGTTATCCTTAAATACAAAATAATCATTTTTATTCACTTAAATCCACCCCTCCTCAAGTATAAATACCCCTTCCCACCCCCAATATCCACTTAAATTTAAAAAGAAAAAAATTTATACTATTTTACCCTCCCAAATAGTCCCTATAAGTTTCTTTAATTTTTCTCCAAGTTCCTAGGGTTTCCCCCTCCTTGATTTAGGAAACAACTTTTCAAGGTAAGAGAATCCTCATCCTCTCATTTTAATTCAAGTAAATCCATATTATGTGTCTTCTATGTGTCCAAATTATTTATTTTTATTAATTATATTTTTTTTATTCTCTCTAATTACCAAATGGGGTTTTACCAATGGGATACATCCAACCACTCTCATTATGTTTTTCCTATAATCCATGTTGTATACTATTATGCTGTCAAAATCATTTCATGAATTTTTCTCTTTTTCATGATATACTTTCCTATTGTGAATGAACAAACATCTTCCATTTATTTTGGAATTCACTTATATGTAAAAATTTATTATTGATTCTAGTATTTACATATATAAAACCCATATTCACTTTTCATGGGTAAAAAATGATGTTTTGTTCAAGACTTTAAGCACTTTTTATACAATTATTTTTAAATAAATTCCATTATTTATTTCCATGAGTTATTGATGAAATTATTTCATTTATGTTCAATTAGGATCACATGATTTAATACATATTAAGGGTGTTCCTTGATAGCGCTCCAATGCATTGGGTAAATAATTAGTCTCTAGAGATGATATTCTTACGATTCCTTAGTGAATAACCTTAGTAAATATGATTTTTGACACCTTGGTGATAAACATTAGTGATATGCTTATGAATGTCCCATTTTTATATTGTAGACACATTTCCATGTTATTAATATTTTTCTTTATATTATGATATGCCTCATATTCATATGATCATGCCTTATTTATATTCCTCTTGATCACATTCTAATTATTCCCTTTATTTACTCTCTTACTAGGATTTATGATAACCCATTTATTTGATGTATTTTCAAAATATTTGAGGTTAAGTGTGATTAATTAAGATGGAATAACAAATAAGTATCCCAAAATAATTGAATAATGTTTATGTTTATGTTATCCTTATATAATTCATGTAATATGTACCTAATTTCCAAGACACTAAAGCCCAAAAGATCCTCTATATTGTTAAATGTTGTATCATGAAATGAAAAATTTATGTAATCAAAAGGAAAGTCACCATAGTTGTTATCAAATCATGGTTTAGTTATTTATAGAAATTATAATCAGAAAAAATTAGTAAAAAACCCTAAGGATAAATCTAAATATAGGAAAAACATCCTGGTATTTTAGTAAGTATTAAGCAAGTGGTTTCTGAGAAAATAAATACCTATCTGGAAACAAACAAGTGGATGTGGCTCTGACACAAATTTAACTTGGGGTAACACCCAAAAACATTGTATTGATCTAGACTTGGTCAGTAATTGGTGCATGACAATGAACCTTGCTGCACTCCTAGTTTGACACTCCCCGGGGATATGCTTTATTTAATCACAAGATTGTAAAAATGATTATCAAGGATATAAATATAATGTAAAAATTTTATTAATATTGAATTATATCATCCTAGAAGCATGATGTTATAAAATTTGAATATTATGATTTCCTTTATAATTTTTATTATAAGATTCCTAATAGAGACAAATTTCTTACTTAGATTTTCTCATTCTAGAAAAAATGGCTGGAAATAGAAGAACACATGAAAACAATATATAAAACGGTCAAGGTGAAAATTACCTTCCCAATATGGGGGAGATGGAGTAGAAAATTTTATGATGATAATGAATCAATTAGCTCAAGTCATGAACAACAACTGGAATCATGTGGAGCATCCTACTTCACCTAGGAAGGAACAACTAGCAGTTTAATCCTTTATGCGTCAATGACCACCTTCTTATAGTGGATCTACTAATCCATTGATTTTTTAACAATGGATTACCTCTATAGAAAAGATATTTTTTGTACTCTAATGTTCATAGCTAGAGAAAGTCACCCTGGTAGTATACCTTTTAGAAGGAGAAGCCAATCAATGGTGCAAACTAATTAAAAATAATAACCCAATAGGTGAGATTGATGCTATGGAGTGGGAATAATTTAGGGGAGTATTTTTTAATAAGTTTTTCTCCATTAGATGCAAAAAATGGAGATGTAAATATTATAGATGAATCATAAGGAAAATGAATCTGTGGGAAAGGTTGATACACCTCATATGGATCCTATGGGAAAGGTTGATAGAATCTTCAGAATACTAAGACCCCATATGGGGAGGAATTTGGAAAATTGGGATTATGAAAGTTATGAGAAGTTAGTGTGGAGTTCTATGAAGGTTGAATTAGATTTTAAAGATCCAAAATGGTCACATAGGTCGAATGAAAAAATAAAAATAGATCCATAATATGGGAATAATTTTGATCATAGAAGAGAAGGAAAGAAAGTACAACTTACCACATAAAAAAAAGTGGAAAGAAGCATTTGGGGAAATTATTTCTTGGGAGTGGAAAGTGATACAAGTGAATAAGATATGGACACATGACACGTAATTATCATAGTGAGGTGAAGCCTTAACTTCTCAACACTAATTAAAATGTGAATATGGTGTAAGACCACCTAGAATTTCAATTCTTCAAGTTCGGAAAGATTGAGTACTTTTCCAATCACTATACAAATCAGAATATAATGGAGGAAAACCACTATCAACCTCATCATAGGTAAAGGGATCAAGGCCATGAATTTTAAATCATGATGGATGAATTAGAGGCTCAAAATGATGTGGTGGAAGGTATACTCACTGTGCTCTCAAAGATAGCAAGTACTTTGTTTGATTTTGGTTCTAAAGATTCCTTTATTAATCCTAGTTTGCAAAGAATATAGAACTAATTATTAAGATACTATAAGTAGATTTATCTGTTAAGAATCATGGAGGGATTATCCTAGAATCATAAATATATATAAACTCTAGTATTAACTTTGTAAAGTACAATCTTATTTCAAATCTAGTAGTCATTGCCATGGTAGAATTTGACACTATACTAGGGATAAAATAGATCTCAAAGTTTAATGATAAGATAAACAGCACAAACAAGGAAATTTTAGTATTCTTGAATGGAAAACCTGTAGTTATTTTCAAAGGATATATATCTTAGTGGGATATTTTCCTAAAACCACTTCCCATATCCTTCTTTATGGATATGATTGGTAAAGAGGGAGAATGAAATAAAAGTATAAAAATAGAGAATGTCCCCTTTGTTTAGGAATAAATTGATGTATTTGATAAATAGTTACTTGGACCTCCCTCGGAATGAGAGGTAGAGTTATCCATTAAACTCATACCTATATCCAAGACAATACTGAATACCTCATATAGAATAGAAAATGTGGAGTTGGAGGAATTAAAGAAAAAACATCAAGATATTCTACAGAAGGGATTTATCCGACCAAGTGTGTATCCTTGGGGGACACCTATACTAATTGTAAATAATAAGGATAGATCAATGAGGTTGTTAATTGATTAAAGATAACTTAATGGGATTACAGTGAATAATAGGTACCCTCTCCTAAGTATTGATGATTTATTTTACCATCTTTGTGGGGATCAATTATTCTATAAGATTGACCTTTGATATTGGTATCATCAATTGATGATGAAGAAAGAAGATATCTTAAAGACTACATTCCAAACAAGAAATGATAATTATGAGTTTATTGTTACACCCTTTGTCTTGAATAATTCTCCTACCACATTTATGGATTTTATGAATAGAGTCTTTAAACACTACCTTGATAAATTCATGGTAGTATTTATTAATGATATTATAATTTATTACAAAATATGTGAGGAGCATGAAGATCATATAAGGGATATCTTACGAACTCTAAGGAAGTATAATTTGTTTGTTAAGTTTAAAAAATGTGAGTTCTGGTTACAAAAAAGTTTCATTATTGGGACACATTGTTTCCAGTGAATGAATCTTAGTGGATCCAACAAACACAAGGGTCATAGAGGAGTGAAAAAATCCTAAAATTATTACAGGAATTCTTAGTTTCCCTGGTCTAGAAAGATACTATAGAAAGTTATTAAAAAAAAGTCATGAATTTCTAATCTACTAACTAAGTTAAATAATAAGGGATTTAAATTTATCTGGATAAATGAGTGTGAATAAATCTTCCAATAACTGAATAGGAGGTTGGTTAGTTCACTCATGATAACTTTAACAACTAATGGGGAAAGATTTATCATTTTTAGTGATGCATCCTAAAAGGTAATTGGATGTGTACTCATGAAAAATTTATTGCTTATGAATCATGATAGTTAAATACTCATGAATAAAATTATCCTACCCATGATCTAGAGTTATCTATAGTCATTTTTTCTCTGAAGATATGGAGACACTATTTTTATGGGTAAAAGTTTGATATATACAGAGACCACCAAATTTTGAAGTATATATTCACATAGAAGGAACTGAACATGAGACAAAGGAGATGGTTGAAGCTTATTAAAGACTATGCCTATTTAATTCATTATCACCTTGGAAGAGAAAACGAAGTCACAGATACATTGAGTAGAAAATATCTTGGTGTTATTATAATGATGAGGATTGAATGAGATCCTTTGATCAAGGGCCTAGTAAGTTTTTCACATGGTAATTATAAGGGAAGGGAAAACATCAATCCTATATCAAATGATTTCTAAACCAACATTACTAGAGAAGATCAAGAAGGCTCAAGGAGATGATCCTTTAATTCAAAAGAAGATAGAGGCTGTAAAAATGGGAAGTTTCCTAAATTCAATATTGATCAGGAAGGAGTACTTAAATTTGGTATAAGGATATATATCTAGTTTATTGTGAAGATAAAAAAGAGATTATGGATGAATCTCATAGATCTGTATTCTATATACACCCTGGAAACACTAAAATGTATAAGTACCTTTGTGGTCATTATTTTTGGGATAATATAAAAAGGGAGATTGGTGATTATACTGCAAGGTGATTTGTATAACAATAAGTAAATATGTAGTGAAAACTTTCTAAATAGGTATTACAACCACTAACCATACCTATGTGGAAGTGAGATAACATCACTATGTAAATTTTCACTATCCTTCCAAAGAAAACCAAGGGTAGAAATTCTATTTGGGTAATAATTGATAGATTGAAAAATTTTAATCATTTAATTTCTATAAGAGATTATTCCACCCTAGAGTGCCTATCTCACCTCTATATCCAAGAAGTAGTGAGACTACATGGAGTACCACTATCAATTGTTTTTGATTGAGATCCAAGATTTACTTCTAAATTCTAGAGTAGCCTTCAAAAGGATATGAATACAGAACTAAACCTGAGTATAACCTACCATACTCAAATTGATGGGCAGTTTGAAAGGAATATTCAAAAATTGGAAGATATTTTATGGGATACATCACTTGATTTTCAAGGGAGTTAGGATCAACATCTTCAACTTGTAAAATTCTCCTATAACAAAAGTTTCCACTCAAACATTCAAATGACATATTTTTAATCTCTCTATGGAAAAAGGTGTATAACTAAAACATGCTGGGATGAAGTTGGATAAGGGAAAATATTGGGACCAAACATTGTGAAGGAAACTATAGAAAATGTTCAAGTGATTCAAAATCACATCAAGGATTCTCAAAGTTGAAAAAAAAAATTATGCAAAAAAAAATGAAGGAATAACTTAGAGTTTCAAGTTAGGGATGATGTATTCCTCAATATATCAGAGTGGAACGGAGTTATGAGATTTGGAAAGAAAGGTAAATTAATTCCAAGTTAAATTGGACCGTTTAATATTTTGGAGCATGTTGGAGTAGTTTCCTTTAATTTATCACTAAATCCAAATCTTTCCAATGTCCATGATGTCTTCTACATGTCTTTACTGAGAAAGTATATGTCTAAACCATCACATATACTTGATACTAATGGTGTAAATTTTGAAGTTGACTTGTCATATGAAGAAGAACTGATATAGATCCTTTATATAAGGGAAAAATTTCTGAGGAATAAGAAAACACAGCTTGTGATGGTCTTATGGAGAAATCACAAGTTAGAAGAGGCTACTTGGGATCCAAAAGAAGCAATTAAGAAGAAATACCCTCACCTATTTTCACATTAGTACATAAAATGAGATTTTTAGGGTGAAATTTATTTAATGGGGGATGAATGTAATATCCTATAAAATTTTATTCTTTTATTAATGAATATATTGACTCCCAATAGCTTTTTAATTTGTTTTACAATAAAATAACATAAAAATAATTTTTCATTTCATGAGAAATTCATACATCACACATAAATTTGGACTAGTAAAACTATGAACAACAATGGGATATAAAAATTAAAGAATAGTAAATTCACTAAAAAAATACATAGGCTTGAAATCCCCTGAGAATATTTCCCCTACCATAAAGATAGTAAAAATGAAAAATAAGTGTTAGGAAAAAAATAGGCATTATAGAAGGACATGTAAGAATGTTTGTAAGAGAAGTAGTGAGTAATGATGAGAGTATGATAGGATATTTATAGGTAAATATAACCATTCAGATTGAGGAATATTGTCTAATAATGTCACTGGGGATTACAATAATTAATTAAGAACACAATGGGTTAATATTATTATTATTGTCGCAATAAAGTGACCATTAGGATTATTTTATAGAAACTATATAAATATTTAATTCCCATTAAAATTATGGAATATGATAAATTTATCTATTTTAAATAAATTTTATTTTCTTTAAATTATTTTATAAAATAGTTTTAGATGATAATATAAATTAGATAATCCCTAAGTAATTTTTATAATGGTCAAAAAGTTATTTATGTTATAAAAATGGTTAAAATTCAATAAATAAGGTTTTTTATTTGTAGTATAGGATTATCATATATAGAGTACTATTTTGGTAAAATAAGTTTCATTTTTCATTTTATCACATCAAAATTAGATTAGGGTGAATTTATGGTAATTTTATAAAAATTTGATTTTTGGGTTAAAAGATAAAAATATTGTTTTTACGAAATATGATAAATCTTATGATATAATTTGGATATGAAAAAGATTTAAATTTATTTAATCCATATTATTAATAGAAAAATATTTATTTAAAAATATTTTACATAATTTTTTACTTTTATAAACACATGCTTATCATTTTTAAAAACCACGATTTTTACCATTAAAAAAACCAATTTTTATGAGTTATATGTGTATCAAATTAGAATTAATTTTTACCAATTTTATAAATTTAATTAATTAAAATTGATTGAATAATTTTAATAAGAAGTTCCAAATTAGGTAATAATGTCAATTTCAATTTTTAGACATAGAAAAAGTCACCATGGTAAAATAAGAGTTACCGCAGTATAGGTAAAATAATGTAGTGGGTTAAAGTTAAAAGGTAAAATATTAAAATACCTAATAAAATAAAAAATTAAATGGGTGTTTGATATTTTTATAGAACTATTATATCCTTGAAAATATTAATTTTCAACTAAAATCATTGTATTTAATGCTACCCAATAGTGGTTATCCTTAAATACAAAATAATCATTTTTATTCACTAAAAACCACCGCCTCTCAAGTATAAATTACCATTTATAACCCCCCAATATACACTATAAATTAAAAATACACAAATTTATACACATTTAACATCCAAAAGAGTCCCTACAAAGTTCCTCATGGTGTATCCAAGTTCCTAGGGTTTCACCCTCCATGATTTAAGAAACAACTTTTCAAGATAAGGGAATCCTCCTCCCCTCCTTTTTCATTCAAGTAAATACTTATTATGTTTCTTATAAGTGTACAAATTATTTATTTTTATTCATTATATTTTTTTATTCTATTTAATTCCAAAATTTTGTTTTAAAAATGGTATACCTCTAACCTCTCTCATTATTTTTTCCCATAATCCATGTTTTATACTATTATGCTGCTGAAATTGTTTCAGGATTTTTTCTCCTTTTTATGAAATATTTTCCTATTGTGAATACCAAAAAAAATTAAATTTACTTGTAAATTCACCTATATGTAAAAATATCTTATTTATTATAGTATTTATATATATAAAATCCATATTTACTTTTCATGGTTTAAAAATATGTTTTGTTCAATACTTTAAGAACCTTGTACACAATGATTTTTAAATGAAACCTGTTATTTATTTCCATGGGTTATTAATGAAATGATTTCCTTTATGTTCAATACGTATCACATGATTTAAGACATATTAAGGGTTTTCCATGATAGTGATCCAATGCATTGGGTAAATAATTAGTCTCTAGAGATGACATGCTTACAATACCTTGGTGAATAACCTTAGTAAATAAGATTTTTGACACCTTAGTGATAAACCTTGGTGATATTCTTATGAATTTCCTACTTTTATGTTGTATCCACATTTAAATTTTATGATTATTTTTATTTCTATTATGACATGACTCATAATCATATTATAATGCCTTATTTTTATGCCTTTTTCTTACATGATAATTATTTTCTTTGTTTATTCCCTTACTAGGCTTTATGATCACCCATTTCTTTGATGTATTTCCCTAGGATTTTAGATGCAATGAGATGAATTAGGATTAAATAACAAAATATTCTCACAAAATAATTGAATAATGTTTATGTTTATGTTATCCTTAGGTAGTTAGTGTAATATGTATCTAATTTCCAAGACACTAAACCTAAAAAGATCTTTTTTATTGTCAAATGGTGTATCATGAAATGAAAAATTTATGTAATAAAAATGTAGGTCACCAAATATGTTATCCTAGGGGTGAAATCCATTGTGAATTGGATTTTTATTTTTTTGGATTTGATATAATATATGATTTATTCTTTTATAAATGTAAAATTGTTTATTTGAAATTTTCTTTAAAACTATAATATTTGGCTCTTGGTTTTAGAAATGTAAAATGGGGAAATTTTTTACCATTATTTTGGCATAAATGTGAAAAGTATTTTATCACACTATGTTTTTCATATATTTATAATTCCTATTTATTTGAAATAAACTTTTTATGGAACACTTAGGTGGGATCCTACTAAGATTGTTTATCTCACACCCTACACACTCCCTCAGGGGTGTGTAGACCTTGCTTTATCCGATGCAAGAAAGGGCAAGGCATCATAGTGAGGCGGCTAAGTTTATGTTAGCTGTGTATGGGTAGATGGTGGTGAGACTATGTGATGTTTCCTAAATATCATATGAAATATCCATTTATAGTTTAGGTTTTCCTATTTTGTTTTCTTTTGGACTTGCACCTTGGTTTTTGGTTTTTACCTTAGTTGTATCGCTTCTATTGTTGTTCTTTTTTACTATGGAACATTTTTTTGGTTATATTTCTCTATATATATGTCGTGTATCTTTTTTTAGGTTGGGAAAATCATTTCATATATTAATTTTTTGGATGCTTGAGTTCTAGTTGCCAGCCCGTGAGGATTGAGAATGTTATTCAGTTCTTATTGTGGTCCAATTTAGAGCATAGTTGGATGGGTTTTTTGGGACGGGTTGTAACAATTTTTTATCAGAGGAAGGTTGTGCTTAGAGTCTTCCATTTTTGGGAAGTTGGTATAAAATTTATATTATTTTTTGGATTTTAGGGGTATGTTACGAGCAAGTGTCAGACCATTTTTTATCATAATGAGCCTTAAGTCACCATGGGATATTGGGTTGTGTATATCTTATGCTGGGTTTTGTTCTAGATCTCAGTTCTAACTTATTTTATTTTGAGTTTAAACTAAGATTGTTTCATTATTTGATCATTTAATTCTATTTTTGGTATACAAAATCATGCCTCTAATATGTCTTCCAAGGGTTCCTTAGGAGGGTGTAGTGGGAAATTCTCCTCAATGTAATCCTCCTTTTGAATAGAATATCCTAGAGGCTATCTTATGGGTGATTCGGGTTGTGGACCAGAATGCATCTCCTGTTTAGAACCTATCTAAAGAGGCAAAACCAAGAGATGTAGGAGAGAAAGATCAATCACAAGAGTTACTATGCTAGAATCCCCCATATTTTAAGGGTACTAATAAACCTCAAGAGGTGTAGGAATATATGGACAAGATTGATAAGGTATTTGACTTCTTGGAGACACTTGGATCTTTCAAGGTGATGTAAAAAATGTTTATGATTGAGGGTCCTAACAATAGGTGGTGATACTCTATGGTTTAGGAGAATTTTCATGTGGTATTAGAGCAGAAAGAATTCAAGACCCTTTACTTTTAGTAGTTCTTCCTAAAATCTTGATGATGGTGAAGTCTATGGAGTTACACTCTTTTTAGTAGAGAGATATTTCAAAAATAAAGTATACCAACTGTTTTACTGAGTTGGTTTATTTTTCTTGTGAGGTGGTGAAGAATGATAAGATTAAGGCTTATAAATACCTATAATTCTTGTGACCTAATATCCGATTATAGGTGTATATACTGAATCTCACCACTCATGATAAAATTGTCAATAGTCCTATGATGGTAGAGATTGATATGGTGGGTAAGAAAAGTTTGTTTGGATCTTCCCTTCCCCCTAGTGGAAATTCCAACGACACACATGAGAAAAATAGGAAATAACCGGATAATCACAAGGGTGGTGGAGGTAGATATTTTTAGCGGGGTTTTTCTACCTCATTGGTAGCATTATTAGTGTTTCCTTGAGTTAATACTAGTGTAGTATGGTAGGGTAAACCTGATGAACTTTCCCTATTACCTTAAAGACCTGTAGTGCTTATGGTTGTTGAGGAAATCTATAGAGATTCTGCCAGGATCTATCTATACCTCATTATAGATAGGGATCATTAGCTCCAAAGGCCACTATAGTGTAGTTAAAAGCTTCATAGTCAATAGGGATCCAACCATAAGTGTTCAGAGTGAAGTAATTTCACATAGTGGAAGAGTTTTTTATAAAAGTTGATGTAGTTATAGCTACAGTGAGAGGCACCATTTTCATTATACATTATATATAAACTTATTTATTTGATATTGGTGTCTCAAAATATTTTATGTTTTCCCACTTTTTGGATTGTTTAAACCTCTGATGGAGCTCATGTCCTATATTATGGAGCTGGTGATGCCTCTTGTCAAGATGAAAGAAAAGAGGTTTCATTGTCCATGTTATCTTTCGATTTTCGATGTTGAGTTAGTACAAGACTTCCTAGTTATTAATCTCTATATTTTTGATGTTATAATCAAGATGTATTTATTGATTTCTCACCAAGATGAGATTTATTTTTATCATCAGTGCATATCATTCCTTGTTACCGATGGGATATTAAAGGTGTTTCAGGGAGAGTGGGTTCCGATGTCCAGTTGTGTGAGACCTTCTCTCATAGAGATTAGGAGCCTGCTATCTTCTATTGTGATTGAGTCTGATGATGTATCTTGTCATGGTTATCTTACCATTGTTGTTCGAGATTTTTCTAAGGTTTTTCCTAGATTAATTCTTTGGTATTCTTCTAGAAAGTGAGGTAGAGTTATCCATTGATCTGGTGCATGGTACACAACCAATTTCTATACTCTCTTATTTCATGAATCCTATTGATATGAGAGATATTAAGTTCTAGTTTGAAGGATTATTGTAAAATGGATTTTTTCATCCTAGTGTTTCACCATGGGAAGTCACTATACTCTTTTTCAAAAAGGTTGATAGTTCTCTTCATCTCAATTTATATTATCAAAAGCTGAAGTAGGAAAAATTTAAGAATAAGTATCCCTTACCTTAGATAAATGAATTGTTTGATCATTTAAAGGGGGAGGGGGAAGGTAGTTTTAAAATATTGATCTTTTGTCAAGTTACCGGCTTCGAGTTAAGTAGTTAGATATCCCAAAGATCGCTTTCAAGAGTAGGGATTGAAAATTTGAGTAATTTTTAATTCTGTTTTTCATAACTAATTATCATTCAATGTTTATGGATTTGATATACCAAATTTTCAATTAGTATCTCAATAACTTCATTATGATATTAATAAATGATATCCCAGTCTATTCAAGATCTAAGAAAGAGCATGAGTATTATATGAATCTATTTATGGGATTCTTGAGGACACACTACCTATATGAAAAATTATCAAAATAAAATTTATGGATATAAGAGGTAAATTTATTGCGACATATGATTTCAGAACATGAAATTTTAGTTTATCTTGAAAAGATTAAGGATGTAATGTCATGGGAAGAACCACATAATATATTTGAGATTTAGAGATTCTTAGGTCTTACTAGATATTATCTATGGGTTTTAAAGTATTTCTCAAATCTATCACTACTATTGACTGCTCTTAACAAAAAGGGGTGAAATTATCATGAGATGTTAAATGTAAGTCCTCTTTACGTGAGTTGAAGAAACGTTTTACATCGACTCCTATTCTGATCTTTTCAAAACCTGGTAAGGGTTATGTGATTTATTATGATTATTTTGGTGTTAGTTTGGGGTGTGTGATTATGAAAGATGATCATGTGGTGGTGTATGGTTCTCATCATCTTCAGATAAATGATAAGAATTATCCCACTCATGATTTTGAGATCATCGTCTTTATGCATGATCTTATGTGTTGGAAATACTACTACCTTTTTAGGGATAGTTTCACAATCTATTCTAATTTCAAGAGTTTGAGTTATATCTTCTCTAAAAAAAATATCTAAATGTTAGGAATATGTGATGGATAGAGTATCTCTAGGATATTACTTTGACATTAATTATAACCTTGGGAATGGGAATTTGGTTAATAACACTCTCAGTATGAAATTTCCTCCTCAGGATGTCTTGGAGTCAAAAGAGGAGTTGAATATTATGGGAATTGTTTCTCAGTTACATCTGGAGATGCGAGAGGATGATTCAGGTATGTTTATAACTAGTGTTTAGTTTCCATCATCTCTCCTTGAGTTGATTTTAAAATATTAGCATCAGGATGATGAGTTTATAGGAATTATAGAGTCCTTATATGGTGGGGAGACTATTCCTAGTTGGTCTCTTCCCTATGATGGATTTTTTAGCTTTAGGGATTGGATTTTCATCCCTTTATATGTTATAAATTTTATGATTCGTGATTATCATAGTTCTTCATGTCCATATTAACACTATGAAGATGTATTATTACATGATATGACATTTTTGGTAGCTGGGTATGAATTATGACATTACTGATTATGTTTCTCATTGCTACAACTGCCAACAGATTAAGGCAGAGCACCTGAATCCTTCTAGTTTTCTTCAACCCCTTCTGGTTTTGATATGAAAATGAGATGAGGTATCTATGGAATTTATAATCAGATTACCTTGGACTCCCTGATGGAATAATTCTATTTGGGTAGTGATTGATTGATTGAAGAAATTAGATCATTTCATTCTGATTAGGGATACCACCAAAGTTAAAGATTTGGGGTAAGATTTACATGAAGGAAATTGTGATTTTTCATGGGGTTCCCTCTTCCTTTATTTCTGATAGGGATCCGAGGTTTACTTATTGATTCTAGAGAAGTCTCCAAGAGGTGATGGGATATCAATCCAGGTTAAATACAACTTATCATCCACATACATATGACCATATTGATCATGATACTCAGATTCTAGATCATATACTTCATGCATGTTTCTTGAATTTCAAAGGATCTTGGGATATCCATATGGAACTAGTTGATTTTTCATATAATAAAAGTTACCCATCATCTATCTGAATGGTTCCCTTTGAGGTTTTGTATGGTCAACCATGCATGCAACCTCTCTATTGGTTATAGATGGGTGACACCTCTATTTTTGGGACTAATTATCATTCATGAGATGTCAATAAGGATCTAGGATATGCACTGATGGTTCTTTAAAGCTCAGAGTAAAAAAAAATCTTATGCAGATTGTCAATGCCATTCTCCGGAGTTTTCTGTTGGTGACCGAGCCTTTTTAAAAGTTTCTCCTTGGTTGGGTCATTGTTAGCTTGGGAAACATGGGAGGTTGGCTCTGAGATATGTTGGACCATTTGAGATCACTAAGTAGGTTTTAAAAAGTTTCTTATAGATTGAAAATACTAACTTATTTGATGGTTATTCATGATATTTTCCACATATCTCAACTCAAGAAGTATCATCTCGATCATTCCCATCTTCTGAATTTGTAGGAAGTTAAGTTGGAGCTAGGCATGCCAATTGTGTATCTACTAATAGAGATTTTTGATTCTTAGATGAAAGTTCTATGTGATAAATCTATTTTTTGTTCAAATTTTTATTAAAACATAGATCATATTCTCACAAGACTTTATAGAGGGACTCTTTGGTGAGGGATTAGTGGCCTCATATCCTTTCAACGTTTCCTTATTCCACATGACTTTTTTGGGATAGAAAGTCCTATGGTAATGATAATTTTAACATATTAGTCTAGGTACACCAATATTTTAATTTTAAGAGGTTTTTTTAGGTTTGAGAGGAGTTAGAGGCTTCAAAGTGGCTTCAGTATGCTACTTTCCACCTTTGGTGGTAATAAGAGTCCACCTGCCAGCCAAAACATTTGGACAAATCCAACCAAGGGACAGGGGAGCCATTGAATAGCTAGTGGGGAGAAACATGCTATAGGAATTATTATTATATCCAATTTCCTACTAGTGGGTCTCCACTAGCTATATGGTAGGCTTAACAATGGTTGTAACATCCTAGCCCGACCCTCTCTAGCTAGTAGCTGGACCAGTTCACCACATCACCTCGGGATTTCCTCCCTATACACCAGAGGCTGTATACTAGAAGAAAGGGTTTAATGAGGAACTTGTAGAGACTATACCATATTTATTAGATTAAATAAACAATAGGAATAATGTGAAATAATGAGAAACAATATCCAATAAAAACCATACATCACATTAAAAAAATCCCAAAATGGGTAAGTGCCCACAAACTAATGTAGTAAAAAATCCATGTCATAATACTCTTATGTGTCAAAGAAAACCCAAAATAAATACCCAATTGAAAATCCCAAAAATGGATTCTGACATCAATCAGAGCCCTCATCCATGCTCTACCCCAAGTCCCCAATCATCCATCTATCATAGGGCCTTTACCTTTATCTAGACCTACAACCATAAAATCTGCTCGGGTACCAAAGGAGTCCCGAACAGGGTGAAAGTACAACTTAGTAAGACACAACCAATAGGGTATAAAACAATATATAGCGTAACCCATAATTTATTAAAATATACAAGGGGATAATAAATAGAGAAATAATTAAAACAATTTTCATAAATAAACATTATTCAATTTAACCTCCTTAGACCTCAGGTTCCAAATGACACCCAAGACAATCAAACATGCTTCATACCATTCCATTCATTTGAATTATATACCATAGGACACAAATGGTATTAATTAATCAATTTAATTCAAGGTACCATGAAGCATTGGTCCAAGTAACTACCCATGTCAAAATCATTAGTGTCCAGAGCATCAATCTAGCAACCAAGACATGCATGACATCGATGGTGCTGAGAGCATTAGTCTGGCCTAACTTGAAGATGAGGAGCCTTAGTAAAAAATCCTCACCCATACCATTATTCACAATTTCAAAGGTTCATCATCATTGAACATTTTTACACATTATAATAACAAAGGTATTCTATTCCAACAATCATTATTCACCATGGTCTAACATACCCAACACCTTTCAGCTAACTACCCATTCAACCATTTCATCCTTTATTCTAATATCACATCCATTAAATTTTATTTAACACCCTTTAAATATTTAATCATTCCCCTTTATCCATTTACCCTTTCTTACCTTATCTATCCACAAACCATTTAATTCCCAATAAAATAGAAACAACCCCTTATGCTATACTAACAATCCATGAAACAAAACTGACTAGTTTAAAATCATAAACTTGTTATTCTATCATTTACATCTCATTTTACCATTTTTAAGGGATTGGAACACCCCATGGGTGGCCATAGGTCTGGTTTCATAGTCTTCGATGGACCCAATGGGATCTATGAACGGTCTAACACAACATTTAAAATCCTAATACATTATTCTTAAATAAGGAAGAAATTGTGCAACATGTTGGTGAAATAAAACATATTAAATACACACAAAAAACATCAATACTATGGTAAATATATTATAGAACACCTAATTTATGTCGGTAAGACACCACACATCTAACCCTGGCCTTTGATTTAAGATCAAATGGACACAACCACAAAAGTGAAGAACTATCTAGAAATAGGGATCATGAGACTTAAAATAATAGAAATAACCAAGCTGTGAATCATCCATATAATAAAAGGAAACATAATCATAGAATTACTTGGGGATTTTAATGATAAGAAAAAACACATCAAACACCCTATAATCGAATGAGATTCACCCTTGGGAGAGGAAGGGGAGTTTGGTTTGAAACTTATGGTGATGGGAGTGAAATGATGGAAAAACAGGGAGAGATAGATATAATATCGAGAGGGAAAATCATAAATTTTACACTTTTTATGAGGCACATGATTTGGACACATAGTTTTCTAAATCATGTTCCAACCGTGTGACCTCATTTTTCTAATGAAATCACAGGCTGCATGGTCTCCTGGTCCACCTGTATAGTTTTTCAAACCATATTTCGAACCCTTCTAGGTGATAACATCCGAGTAACACATACTTGGAATGAGGGGAATAGGGCCACAGATCATCTGGACTCTTTAGAGGAACATATCTTCATCAGCACTCTCCTCCTATCTAATAATTTCTTGAAACCTGATGGAGTGAATTGGTCAGAAGGGATGCTCTCGGCTTGCACTATTTCAGGTCCCCTTAGTTTTTTTCCTTTTTGTATCTCTTTATTGATTAAAAATATAATTTGTATGGATGGTGTGAAAAATTATGGACTAATGTTTCATGGTTTCTAGGACTCCTCACATGGGTTGTAAAACTATTCCCCCCCTTAAACCATGCTGCAAGGTCATGGTTCATAGTTAGAACTAACCATGCGCTAACCGTGACCTGTGCATTTTAAGCTCCACTTCTGTATTTTTCAAGTACCAAACCCCTGGGACACTCCCAAGACCTTTCCTACTCTTGAGAAGCATTATAAAATCCATTTTAAAGGATTTTATACAATATTATAATAGAAGAGTTCCTCATCAAAGGGTTGAGAACTTACAATATACCCACTATATAAAAATTCATTCTCAAGATGCACTCCCCGAAATCACTAAGCCTCCAAGGTAAAAAGGTCAGGCCACTCGGCCCACATATAAGCTTCTATCTTCTAAGTTTCCCCCTAAATATAGATATGTTACCAAAATACTCAAGCCAATGGAATGGACTTACCCTAAATAATTTTCTCACCATGATCCACAATACAAACTGGATGCTCTTCAAAGGGAGAATTATCCTCAAGCTCAACATCATGAACATCTATCATATGAGAAGGGTCGAGGTGATACCTATAAATCTATAACACATAAAAAATGTTGTGTATAGTATTATAATTATTTGGAATATCAAATCGATATGATACCAGACCGATCCTTTCCACAATCTTAAAAAACCCGATATACTTGGGTGAAAAATTACCCTACTTTTGAATCCAACGATGACCCAATCTCAGTAACACTTGAAGGAACACATGATCACCCACTATAAACTCAAGTGGTCGATGATTTAAATCAGTGCAGTACTTCTATATACTTTGGTCCACAACCATACACTTTAAAATTAATCAGAACTAATTTGATATCTCCTTCATAAGACTCGAACCCAACAACTCTAACTCTCCTGCTTCCATTTAGCAAATAGGTGATCTTTATGGCCTACCATAGAATGCCCCATATAGTGAAATTTGTATAGACACCTTATAAATATTGTTATAGATGAACTAAAAAATCCCCAAGTGATTTTTTCCAAGTTCAACCAATACCTAGGATGCATGCTCTCAACATACCCTCTAAAAATTGTATAGTATGTTTTGATTTCCCATCTATATACAGGTGGTAGGAAGTACTTAAAAACACCTGATTACCAAGAACCTTTTATAACCCTTTCTATAAGCATGAAGTAAAAAATGGATCATTATATGAAATAATACTCCAAGTAACCCTGTGGAAATGTACTATCTTCTGAAGATACAAGTCACCCAACCAATTAATGACAAAAGTCTCATGAATCAGTAAGAAATGATCTACCTTTTTCAACTAATACAAAATCACCCATATCACGTCACTCTTTTGAGGAGTCCTCGGTATACCCACCATGAAATCTATGGTAACATTGTTCCACTTCCATTCCAAAATGGGAAATGGCTGTAAAAGACTAGAAGGATACTAATTCTTGGCCTTCACCTGTTAACAGGTGTAGTATCGTATCAAAAAACCTATAACTTCCTTCTCCATTCCTGGACACCAATATTTCCTATGAAGATAATGGCACATTTCGGTCAATATAGGGTTTACCTCCCACTTAAAATCATGAAACTCACACATCATATCCTGTCATATAAAAAAGGTTCACATACATGACCATGAAAATGAATAATATCATCACCATCAATGGTCTAGTTGGGAGGTAGCTTCCCACCATCAAAGTTGTCCCTCAATGCTAGGCACTCTGGATCCTCATATTTCCTCCTCTTGATCTGACTCATAAGAGAGGGTATAATAGATAAATACATGAGTGTCCTCTATCCCTGCTCCTCCTAAACACCTATATGCATCTCACAAAACATGTCCATCATCTTCTGATTAGAACTTGACTCCTAAACCACGTGAGTTTGTGTATTTTGATTCAAATAATCATCAATATTGTTTCCCTTTCCTGATGTATAAGTTTTCTCAAATTCAAATGATTTTATATACTCAACCCATATCTACTAATAGAGTTTTAGATAATGCTAATAAAATGTATACTTAAGGATCTTATGGTTATTACAAACAAAAAATCTATCACCTAGGAGATAATGCCTCCAATATTTTAAGGAATGAACTACCATGGCTAACTCAAGATCATGCGTAGGATAGTTTAATTCATGAAACCACAACTATTGTGATCCATATACCATGAATTGATCTCCCTGAATTAACACTTCCCCAAGTTCGATCCTGGATGCATCATAATACAAAGTATACTACTTACCCAATTCAAATAATATTAGAATTAATACTATGGTAAAATGCCTCTTCAGTTCCTATAAATCATTCTCATATGAATCAGACCACTCAAAATTTATACCCTTCCTGGAAAATCCTAAGAGTGGTGCTTCCAAGAAATAAAAATCCCCGTCAAACCTTTGGTTATAACCCACCAAACCAAAAAATCTTCAGATATCAAAAATGTTCTTGGGATGCTCCCAAGAAACAATCACTCATACCTTATTAGGTTTCACTGACACACCTTCTCCTATAAGAAATATACGTTGTCTATCTAGAAATGAAACTTAAATTGATTATCATATAGCCTATTCCCTCTTAATGTACTCAGGATGATGAGAATATGTTTGGCATGATCATCCTGAGTCTGGGAATACACTAAGATATCATCAACAAAGACGACCACAAATCGATATAAGTCCAGGTGAAATATTCAGTTCATCAAGGCCATAGACACAACATGAGCATTCATTAGCCCAAAAAACATCACAATGAAACCATAGAAGTAATATATTCCTTTAAAAATAGTCCATAGTATATTAAATTGTATCACTCTCAGCTAATGATAAATTTATCTTACATAAATCTTGGAGAATACATAGGAACCCCTCAGTGGTTCAAAAATACCATCAATATGTGAAAGAGGGTGCCAGTTATTAATCATCATCCAGTTCATCTTTTGGTAATTAATACATAAATGCAACGTTCCATTAGCCTTCTTGGAAAAGAGAATCGGTGATCCCAAATGTGGCATAATCAGATAAATGAACCCTTTATCCTCTAATTCCTCTAACTATTTTTTAACCTCTTGAATCTCCATTGGTACCATTTGATAAGGTGGGATGGTAACCAGATTATCTCCATGAATCATCTCAATAGTAAACTCAATTTCTCTCTTAGGTGGAAACCCTAAAAACTCCTCAGGAAACACATCTTGAAAATGGTCCACTATAGTAGGGAACACATCCTACTCTGCTCCCTCATCATCTAGTATAAGAATTTCAACATGAGTTGTGATATCACCTTGTTACTGATGAACTAAAACTGCATTTCCTTCTTGGATATCCCATTATCCATGAAGAAAATAAATTTCACCCTCAAGAGATGTGAAATTCACTCTGATGTTCCCAAATTTTTCATACTTGTTCATATATATTAATGAGCATAAAAACTTGTTTTTCACCAAATATCAATATTTTTGAGGATAAAATTCTTTATATTAGTGATTATGATTATTTTCAGGTGTTTTCCATTCAAAGTCACAAATCAGGAAAGGAAAAAACAAAAATTCTAATATACACAACATGTACTTTTATATACACGCCATGTACTATTACCGCGACATGGATTGGGAAGACTAGATACATGCCCATGTTTCCAACCAAAGAATACACGCCGTGTACTTCCCATATACATGTTGTGTGGCCCTTCTAGAAGTAGTTGGTGGCCGATGATTGATATTACATGCCATGTATGGTGGCACTACACACTGTGTACTTCCACCTACTAGGCGGCGCCGTGTTCCAAGTCAAAGACAGTGTGTTAGATCACCTACCAGTGGAGAAAAGATGACCAAAATGTGTTGACCAGGGTACATGCTGTGTAATTTATAGTATACTCCATGTACTACTAAAACCTATAAATAGGAGGTAGGCCCTCCAAGTTAGGGATTCATTCAGTATTCATTCATTCCAAGATATTACAAGGGGGATCACTCCGAAGACGGACAAGAATAGAAGAAGAGAGATAAATAAGAGGAGAGAAGAGAGGAGAAAAGGTGCTTCGGTGCTACCATCCCGACGACCTTCGCTCTGAAGCATCCAAGAGAATGAATTTAGGTATTGCAAGTAGTTTAGTTATTATCTACTCCATGAGTATCTAAATCCATTATGTGTTGGGGCTATTGACAATTATTTGTTGTATTTTTTCAATTGTGATATTGTAACCGTGTTATTTATTATCCTCTCATAATTCCTTATTAAATATTTCTAAATATCACTAGAAACCTCATATCAGACTAAGAAAATTATTTCTAGGGATATTTTAAGGAATTAAGATTAAAAAAATACATGAACATTGGGTGTTTAAATCGTCTCAAAAGGGATTAGATTAATAAAATTAAAAGAAATCAAATTCTAGACCAAAGAAATTGACTTCCATTGATTTAAAAAAACTAACTAGACCAAGGGAGTTCTTTTATATTCATAACCCAGAGATATGAGTTATCATGAACAACACAACCTCATTAGCAAGTTGATTTAATAACAACCTTTAAAATCTATATCCCCAACACATTATTCCCACTTCTTACCAAAAATCAAATTTTTGTAATTTTCCTTTATCTTCAAAGTAATTTATCAAGCAATTGAAACTCAATCCCCCTATATTAAAACCCAAAAATCGACTCTAAATTTCAGAAAACTTCACTAAATTAATCAAAAACTAGAAAAAAAACATAATAACTCACTCTCCCTATGGATCGATCCCTTACTTGCACTATACTTGTTTGGGTAAATTAATTTGGATTGTCTAAAGTAACACTTCATCAGAAACGATACCAAATTTTGGCACCATTGTCAGGGAGAAAAAAGTTAACCGTGTTTTTTTTAATCAAGTTTGTATTAATTAAAGTGAAAATAAAAAATAAAAAACCTAAATATTTTTGTTTTCTATTTTTATTTATTTTATTTTTTCTCTTTTATGCTCGGTATTTTGTTTAGTGTTGTATAGCTTCAAATGTGAATGAGTGGCCAAATCGCGCATTCCAAGAGTGCCGAATCATCAGGCATCCTTCCTCTTGATTTGGAGATTGAACTAACGATATTGTGGCGACGACATGCACTTATGGATGAGCACAACTAGAACACTACCATGGTGCATATAAAAGAGGGAGATCCAACTGCTGTCCAAAGAGCTGGACAACCGTTTGGCCTGGATGACAACCAGAACCAACATGCTCCATTTTCTCTAGGGTATGGCCCATAACAACTCTAGCAGTTCCACCTGAAGTGATTTCCATATCTACAACCAGGTCAGGGGGCTTATTTTTCTCCTGAGCAACAATTTGTGCCCCCACCTCCTCAAGAACAACTTCCCCATGTGGTGAACACTTATAGAGTACAAAATCCCCTCCATCCATGGAGCAGAAACAAGGATTGTCAGATCTCTAGTGTAGGCCCAACATTTCAAAATCAATCCATCCATCATGCAACTCATACAAAACACAGTGGAATTTGGAGTATTACCCAGTGAAGACCCAAACGCTCATCTCTTCAAATTTTTAGAGATCTTCAATGCCTTCCAATACCATGGGGTATCTAAGGACACCATTCACCATTGCTTATTTCCATTCTCCTTAAGGGATAAAGTGAAGTAATGTATCAAAGGACTTCCTCAATGCTCCATCCTCACCTGGGAGGTGTTAGACCAAGCATTTGTGTCCAAATATTTCCCACCTTCCAAGACAGTAACATTAAAGAATGAGATTCACAACTTTCATCAACATGATTCTGAATCCTTATATGAGTATTGGGAACATTTTAAATAAATTATAAGTAAGTTCCCTCATCATAGACTTACAATATGGATTCAAGTCAAAAAAATTTATGGAGGTCTCACAGAAAACACCAAATCAGTGGTGGATGCAGCTGCTGGAGGAACCTTCATGAGTAAATCACTAGAGGAAGTATTAGACTTTCTCAAAGACATGTCTTCCAACAAATTACAATGGAATTCAGAGTGGGGAACTCAGAAGAGAGGAATGCACAACATTGATACCACAACGACGCTTGCTGCTCAACTTGATGCCATTTCCAAGAATATTGATGCGTTTTATATGAATAACACATATCAAGATCAAATGGTGAATCATACATCATGTAGTGATTGTGGGGACAATCAAATAATGGGAGAATTCCCAGGAACAATTTTTGGTTCCTCAATTAGTGAGGTTAATTTAATCTCCTAGAATAGAGGGTCCAATATGTACCCTCAATATTAAAAACAGGCATGGAAAAATAACCCGAATATGGGATGGGGGTAGAAACAACATTAAACTTCTCAACACCATCCCCAAAGGCCAACCGATTATGGGCAACAACAATACCAGAATCCATATCCAAGACAACAACAACATGGATCTTTCCAAAAACAACAGGGGTATCAAAACCATCACCTAGTGCAACAACCAAGGAAACCACAACCTCAACCTGCTGCCCAACAACCTTAGTAACAACTCCCATCAAAGATAGAGGAGATGATGATAAAATTCAAAACAACTGTTGAAACAAGATTTAAAAATCAAGAGGCATCCATTCGAGGCCTTGAGAATCAGATTATGAAACTTTCTAATCAGATTTATTCAAGAAAACCTGGTACTCTACCAGGTAATATTGAGAATAAACCATGGTAAGAAGCCAACGTTGTCATATTACGAAGTGGGAAGGAGATACCTCACAATACAACTCCAAATAAAGGTGAGGCTGAAACTCCAGCTCAACCAATGTACCCTTCTGACAAAGAAGTCAAAGTCAAGGATTCTCCCTCACCTCAGGAACTACCAGAGGTCATACATGGAAAGGGAAAAGAAGTGGTTAAACCTTTTGAGCCCCCTTGACATTTCCTGCACTAATGAAGCAAAGGAAGTTGGACCAACAGTTCGCAAAATTCATGGAGGTATTCTGGAACCTTCATATAAATATTCCTTTCACTGAGGCATTAACTCAAATTCCAATGTACATGAAGTTCATGAAGGAAATAATCTCAAACAAAAGTAATATGGAAGATTTGGGGACAATTCCTCTTACTAAGGAATGCTATGCAGTGGTACAACATTCTCTTCCTCCCAAACTCCATGTTCCAGGAAGTTTCACAATCTCAAGTACAATTGGATCTTGTGGATTTGGGAAATCCCTTTGTGACTTGGGGGAAAGTGTTAACCTTATGCCCTATGGAGTCTTAAAAAATATGGGGCTAAATGATCTCTAACCAACTCTGGTATCCCTTCAACTAGCAGATCGATCCATCAAATATCCTAAAGGGATACTTGAGGATGTGCTCGTCAAAGTAGGATGTCTTATTATTCTTGCTGACTTCATCATACTAGACATGTAAGAAGATAAAGAGGAACCTATCATTCTGGGAAGGCCCTTCTTGGATACTAGGAAGGTGTTGATTTATGTATATCAAGGTGATTTGATATTTTGGGTGGGATTTGAAAAAGTATCATACAACGTCCTCAAAGCAGTGGAGAAAGTATCATTGATGGAGAATGAGGATTGTTTTTCCTTGATTATGGTGAAGAATCCCTTGGGTTATATGGGAAATGACATGGAATATTATTTTATAACCACTGATATAGTCATCAATGAAATCCAGTCTAAAGTTGAACAAGAATATTTTCAATTCGTCATCAGGTAGGGTGGTCATTATTGGCAATGGGAAATCATTCCAGATATCCTAGAACGAGCCAAGGTAGAACCCATAGTGCCCTCAGTTATGAAGGCCCCTCAGGTTGAACTCAAGCCGCTCCTATCATTCTTAATATATGGGTACCTGAGTGATTAGAACACTCTTCCAGTAATCCTCAATGATTCACTCACAAAATATCAAGAAGAGGAACTCCTACAAGTTCTACAAATAAGAAAACAAGCCATTGGGTGGACAATTTCTGATCTGAAAGGGAACAACCCCACCATTTTCACTCACAAAGTGTTACTTGAAGAAGGATCTAAGACCTCTCAGTAACCACATCAATGGTTAAATCCTCCCATAAAGGAGGTAGTGAAGAAGGAGGTAATCAATCTCTTAGATGTGGGGATCATCTACCTGATCTCTGATAGCCCATGGGTAAGACCTCTACAAGTGGTACCCAAAAAGGGGGGGTATCACTATAATCACCAATGATAAAAATAAACTTATCCCAACCAAAAAAGTCACAAGATGGTGGGTATGTGTGGATTATCAAAAACTAAATGATTCCACATGAAAAGACCACTTCCCACTCTCTTTCATGGATCAAATTATGGAGAACTTAACAGGTCATGATTTTTTTTGCTTCCTAGACAGTTATTCTGGTTATAACCAAATATCTATCTCCTTGAAGACCAAGAAAAAAGAACCTTCACATGCCTTTATGAAACTTTTTCCTATCGAAGGATGTCATTTGGAATGTGTAATGCTCCATCCAACTTTCAATGTTTCATGTTGGTCATCTTCCATGATATGGTAGAACAAATTCTAGAAGTCTTCATGGATGGTTTTCCATATATAAAAAACCATTAAACACTTTCTTGCGAAATCTAGAATTAATTCTGGAACGGTTTGAACACACCAATATAGTTTTAAACTGGGAGAAGTTCCACTTCATGGTACAACATGGAATTGTCTTAAGCCATCAAATTTCTAAGAAGGTCATTGAAGTTGACCCAACCAAGATTGAAATCATATCACAATTACCTATTCGCACATCTGTCCGAGTAATCTGAAGCTTTCTTGGGCATGTCGATTTCTACAGGATATTTGTTCATGATTTTTTAAATATTTATCAACCATTAACCAATATTCTTACAAAATATTCTATCTTTGAATTTAAAGAACAATGCACCATAGATTTTCAACTTCTGAAGAAAAAATTAGTATAATCCCGTATCATGATTGCCCCAAATTGGGAGGAGAAGTTTGAGGTTATGTGTGATGCAAGTGACTATGAAGTGGGAGTAGTTCTTGGTAAGAGACTCGATAAAATATTCAAACAAATCTATTATTCCATAAGAACCTTAAATGAAGCACAAATCAACTACACTACTACTAAGACAGATATGATCACCATGGTTTTTTCATTCAACAGGTTCCATTCTTATTTTGTGCTTTCTAAAGTAATTGTCTACACTGACCATGCAATACTTAAATAATTGCTGAACAATAATGATGAAAAACCATGACTCATCCATTGGGTGCTTCTTCTACAAGAATTTTATTTGGAGATTAGTGACAAGAAGGGAAGTGAAAATGTTGTGGCTGATCATATCTCCAGGTTAGAATTGCCTCATATCAAAAGAGAATAAGATATAGAAATCAAGGAAGACTTACTAGAAAAGAATATTTTATCTATTGAAGATTCACGTCGTCCATGGTATGCTGACATAGCCAATTACTTGGCTATGAGAGTCATTCACCCTGATTTCACATTCTATCAAAAGAAGAGATTTCTATCAAATGTGAAAAGATATTTCTGGTAAGAACCTCTGCTCTTCTGTTCATGTGGGGATGGGGTGATCTGACACTACATCCTAGAAGAATAAATTCAAGAAATTATGGAATTCTGTCATTCTTTCCCAGCTGGGGTACATCACGGGCCAGACCAAACAATGGAAAAAATTCTCCAATCTAGGTTTTTCTGGACCACCATGCACAAAGATGATAGAAATTTTGTGACACGCTATGATCGATGCCAGCAGATAGGTAACTTGGGGCACCATGTTGAAATGCCTCAACACCCCATTCTTGAGGTCAAGATCTTTGAAGTGTGGGGTATTTAATTCATGGTCCCTTTTCCTCCATCCTTTGGAAACTCTTAAATATTGGTTTTTGTGGAATATGTATCAAAATGGGTGGAAGATGCTGCCAAAACAAACAACACCGCAAAGGTCGTTGTGACCTTCTTGAAGAAGAACATTTTTAGTAGGTTTGGTGTGCCATAGGTTCTAATCAGTGATAAAGGAATGCATTTTTATAATACGTTAATGTGAAATGTGCTTCTGAAGTATGGTGTGAGATATAACCAGGGGACACCTTACCATCCCCAGTCTAGTGGCCAAGTAGAGGTCTCAAACCATGAATTAAAGTAGATCCTGTAGAAGACAGTGGGAGCTTCAAGGAAGGATTGGTCCAAGAAACTTGATGATGCCTTGTGGGAATATAGGACTACCTTCAAGACACCTCTAGGGATGTCTCCATTATGGTTGATCTACTGGAATCAATGTCATTTACATATGGAGCTTGAGTATAAAGCTTATTGGGCTATGAAATCCCTAAACTACAATCTCAAATATGTAGTGGAAAAGTGCAAGTTTCAACCGATGGAACTTGATGAAATTTGGTAGGAGGCATATGAGAATGTCGAGCTATATAAGGAGAAGACAAAGGTGGTCCACGACCACATGATCTCTCAGAGATCATTCCATTCTGGTGATAAGGTACTTTTATTTAACTCCTTTTTGAGATTCTTCCCAGGTAAACTCAAGTCCCAGTGGTCAGGAACTTTCAAAGAGATCAAGGTTTTCCACATGGTGTGGTGAAAGTGGCTGGAGAAGACTATCAATAATTCAAGGTAAATGGGAAGCGTTTGAAACCCTATTTTCAAATGGAAGCTATGGTGGGTACACTCTCCACTATACAATTCGGGTAGCACAATTCTCACGTAAGGTCGAACCAACAACGTAAAATAAAGGTGCTTCCTAGGAGGCAACCCAGAGGTTAAACACCATGTACCACCTATAAACATGGTGTGTACTTATCTTTTTAGTTTATATTATTAATATTATAAATATATAGATTAAATAAGTTACTAAATAGGGATGATGTCGGTGCCGATGGTAAGGTTTTTAGAATATATCCAAGCCGTCGCCGGTTCGAATCCCTCAGTACCTACATTTGGCATGAGATTCATCCTTTTTATACCTATGTTTAACTAAACAGAGTGTGTGGAATTTTTCAAAATAATATATAAGTTTTTTCTAAATAACAAAAAACCCATGATGGGGATGAACCGGCTGGCCAAGGTCGTATACCGGTTCCAAAAGACCCGAGTTCGAATCCTGACAACCATCCCATTTACATCATTTTTAATATCAATGAAACCACACAATGTGTATTTCAATATACGTCGCGTGTGACATGTTTTAAATTATAATTTAAATAGTTTTTGAAATATGAACATACATGTGGGTGAAGTTGGAATATTGACAGAGTCTCGGCCCTGGATCCAAAAGACCCGGGTTCGAACTCGGCTAATCTCCCTGCTTCATCCCTTTTATTCAAATTAAAAACCACATGTCATGCATTTTATTTATCCCATGTAGAATTTTCAATTTCCTTTAAATATTAAAAGTAACTAAAACTGTACAGCACTACAACCTTAGCTCCAGTGGTTGAGGGCTTGTGTTTGGATCAACCGACCATCGGTTCGAATCACGCCCCAAGCACCGGACCAAAGGTTGCAGTTCTCTTTTTCCAATTTTAGAACACAAGGAGTGTATTCCCCCGATACATTATGTGTATAGATTTATTTATATTAAATAATATAATATGTATATATATATATTTATTTTTATTTTTAATTATTAATATTAATTATTATATAATTTACTATAAAAATTAAATTATATATGCTATAAGTTATAAAAAAACCCACATACATGGTGTGTACTCTCTTCTACACACCGTGTCCTCTAGCTATAAAGGTCGTTCCCTACCCGGCCTCAGGCCATGTCACACAACCACCCCTCCTCCCTATTTCTTCTCTCACACACCGTATGCCCTCCCCTATATCAATCCACTGATTTAGGGTGTTTTACAGCCTGATTTCTACTGCACTGTGATCCTCTAACCAGGTATGACATTCTCTGCTCCTTATTTCAAAATTTTACATATGTTTTGGATGATTTACCAATCAGCCAACCATTCGGCTTCCTGCGCAGTACATGGGATGGATGAATAACACATACTGTGTACAACTTGTACACGGCTATAGACCCACTCCATTCCCATTTGACATATTCATGATGTGTATGTTCAGTACATGTCGTGTCATGTACCTCTCATGGCCACCTGGCCCTGACCGTTTCCTTTGGGACACAACCCCTTCCCATGTCACCATATGCAGCATGTCTGTTCGGGAAAATATGTGTCCTCCAACCCTTTACAGGACTTCATGTAGATAGTCTACATGCCTCTCACACCATATCAACACACACGGCATGTACCCCTTTCCACATGGTGTGTATGTTGTCTTATTCCCTACCCTCAACGATTCGTGTCAGGTTCCTTACACGGGCACCACTCCATATTGTCCTACATGCCATGTACACTATTCTACACACCCTGTATTGGTTTTACACGACACATTCCCCCACAGTGTGTCTATCTAGAGTACATGGGTTCTTACAAATCTTCTATTACACATCGTGTACCCTATATCTACACGCCTTGTTCTACTAAATTTTTTAGTTTTCTCATATTTTCTTCTTTTTCTTCTTTTTATTCTTTTCTTTTGTTTTATTTTCTATTCTTCCAGGTATGGTCGATAGAGATCATGCGAGTGGGAAGTGGCTCACTTCCACTGCTGAGGGTGAGTGGCCTCATCACAGTCGAATTCATCTTTGACATTCTGAGTGGCCGGCTTTGGATTTCCCGGTTTTCTAGCCCCCAACGTTGGCCACTCTGCCTCCTCTTGTGATGACGCCTCCATATGAAACATATACCAATCAAGAAGTTCCTGCGGCACCTTCTACTGTTGATCCTATAGTGGTGGCATCCACCCCATTCACTATGGCTGTAAGCTCCGGTGCTGCCAATCCTTCTTCCAGCTCCCTTCCTTCAGAGTCACCCTCTACGACCACAGTGGACCTGACCAAGACAACACCTATACCTACTAGATAGACCTCTAAGAACAGTCAGGTATCCACTACTCTACCTCCCACCTCTACGGTGGTATCATCTAATCTGGCACTATCATTTCCACCACCACCTATACTGGCTGCCGCCTGCCCTCCACCGCATCCATGCCTAATCTTTTCTGAGGATCATCCTACGGTATGGAGATTGCGACGCTTCTACCACCACACTATTCATTTGAGTGGCCGCTACCTGGACGTTAGCATTCCCCAGAGTCTGGGTATTTGGGAGAAGCTTGAGGGGCTTCTGGGCTATACTCATCTTCTAGACACTTTTCAGGTCAGAACTCCTACTTACTGTGATTTATTTTTTGAGTTTATGGATACCTTCAAGTTCAATAAGCCCACCTACCATTAGATTCCCACTGATACAACTCGCCTGATTCTCTTTCGGCTGGGGGGATACCCTTTTTCCTTTACCATGGCTGACTTTGGCTGAGGGTGTGGTTTCTACCCCCATCCTTCCACCCCACCTCCTGTTTCCACCCTTACTCACCCAAAGCGCTCTGACCTTGTTTTCATGTGGTGGGAGATTACTGGGCTTGACCACAGGTATACCCCCACATCGCAGAAGAGCACGATCATCTTTGAACCTCCCCTTAGTTTCCTTAACCGGTACTTTAGTGCCATTCTTTTTACTCTCCATGAGGATATGAGTGTCATGTATGGCTGGGACATGGAGCTCCTTACTTGTATTTTATAACACGATTACCCTGAAATCCCTTGCCTTTCCTCCACCTACTTACATTCCATAATTCAAAATTGTCAGAGCAACTTAAATGATGGTTTCTATGCCACCCGCCTGACACATCATTTTGGAGTCTTTGTGCCCTCTCTCCCTCATGACCCCCTGGGCTCTCTCCTCAACATATTGACATTCTCATGCTTATTTACATGAGGATGGTTGAGCACCGGGGGGACGACTACAGGCTTGTGTAGGACTCTCCTGCTCCTACAGGGGTTAGGGATGACCCAGCTGCTACTGCTAGTGTTCCTGACCAAGACCCACCACATCCCCCAATGAATGTTCCCTCACCATCCCAACCTCCTTCTTCTAGCATCCCTTATTCTTTACCCATCCCTTATTATTCTATCCCTTCCACCTCCCCACCCCCTTCACCCTAGGCTGACCTTCCTACCAGCCTATCCCTAGCTACAATCACTCACCATCTGTGCATCCTCGAGCACATCCAGGCTGCCATCATTCAGACATAGACGTGGATGGAGCAGATGTTGGGCATCATCTTTCGGAACCTAGGCCTTTCAGTACCACCAACACCTACTACTGACTCATCTCCTCAGCCTCTGGCCCCACTGTTACCACTTCCAACTCTGACCACAGATTTAGTTCTCCTCTCCACCACTAGCCCAGATGCTACCACTCCTGCTGCCATCCCAAGAATCACTATAGATCCTCTACTCTGAGTCCCACTCCTGATGCTTTGACTGCTATGACTACTCATCTGAGCATGGATCTCGTGCCTCCGGCCTCTACTATTGCCGTCGAGCCTTCACTGACAGATCCTCCTATAGCAGATAATGCCCCTTCTAAGGCGACCGAATGATTGTTTTTTGAGCACATTTATATTCTTTTTTTTATATATTTTTTGTGATATGATTGGGATATGATGATTTATGTATTTTCAGCTTTGTTTTTACCTTCCCTCTCCCATCACAGGTACACTGAAGAGACTTGGGAATCTCTATTTCAACTACATCCCCATTTTGTCGATTCACCATGAGGGGAGTATTTTTCTATGTTTCTTTTTTTCCTTTCTAATTTGGATTTACTTATTCCATTAATTTCCTTGTCTTACACCCACTGTTTCCCCATTTTCCCTCCTCTTCCTTGGTATTGAACTTGGGTGACCATGTGCTGTATTAAGTGTGGGGGAAGGTCTCTGATTACACTAGTCTTTTCCTTGAATTGATTTAGGAGACATCATTAATAGTTGACATATTTTAAATTGTGTATAATTTTTTATTAATTATAATTATAAATAATAAAGTCATAAAAGGGAATTTTAAAAGTTACATACTTATTTAAATTTTAAAATAATTTTAAAATGATTGCTGATATAGTTTGATTTTGGATTTTAAGCCTTGGACATTTACATTTATTAGACTAATAATTTTGTACTCATGTCATGACCTGATTGACCCCTATATTTTTCCCATTACAGAGAGGTATTCTAAACCTTTTTGACATATTCTTTCTTATACCCTCTTTCTTGAGATATTCTTGGGATATTCATAAGTACCAAAACTTTCTAGTTTTTCTATTCAAAACATGATGAATTTTGAATCACATTAAAATGATTGAGGCATTTGATTGATTTTAAGCCCCTTCGACCTTGAGACCTACCCTACATCTGATCTTCATAAACCCTTAGAAACCATGAACTGCCTTGATAGGAAGCCACATTACAAGCCTATTTTCCCTTCCTACCCTAATTCTTTTATAATTTTTCATGATTATTCACTTGGGATTTAAAGAGATAATTTTTTCCATTCATGGTATATGTTGGTGAGAAACCATGAATTTAAGTGTGAGGGATTTTATCTCTTGTTCATTTGGGAAGATGGATTCCAAAAACACTATTCATTGTATTCCCAATGGTCCCTATTCCTTACAAAAAAACAAAAAAAAAAAGAAAAAAAATGAAAAAGAGGTACCATATTCTTTATTACATATTATTGATGGTTTACGGGCCCATATTGTCAAAGGAATATCATGGTGATGATACCTTTGAGAGATCTTGATTGGGGATGCATTTTAATTAAGCTTTATTTTGAATATCATGCATTATTGTTTAAAAATTCAGCCTCCTTTTAAAGCCTCTGAGATTAATTTTCATCATTACCTACCAACCCTTAGCCTCAAAAACATTTGAACCTTATTTAAAGCCCTCATTATTTTTGTGATTTGATTTCTAAAGTAGGTAATGAGAACACTTTCAATCCTATAGATAGAGTACATATACTTAATATTGAGCATAACTATGATTAAATAATCTTGAGTGATGAGTGTGGTACTTTTTGGGGAGGTAAATCATCAAGTGGAATGTTTATTTATGAAAATTTAAACAATTTGAATGAAATAGGATGCAAATTTTCAATTAAATTATATATGAGGCATGATTAGAATATATTTGGAAATGAAATCTGTTTTTTTTCTTTTAAAAATCTTCTACTATGGCTATATTATTTACAGATATAATTAGTTAAATGCATCCCTTTTTAGAGTATGGATTCTATTGATTTGATGTTGAGATCTTGATTTAGGACAAGTGAATGAATAAGTGTGGGGGAATTTGATGTGCCCAATTTGTTCATACTTTTTCAAATATATTAACGAGCATAAAAAACTTTTTTTTCACCAAATATAAATCATTTTGAGGATAAAATTTTTTATATTGGCGATTATGATGATTTTCAGGTGTTTTTCCATTCAAAGTCACAAATCAGGAAAAGACAGAAAAAAAATTCTAATATACATGGAATGTACTTTTATATACACGCCGTGTACTATTTCTAAAACATGGATTGAGAAGACTGGATACACACCCATGTTGTCGGCCAAAGCATACACACCTTGTACTTCCCATATACACGTTGTGTGGCCTTTCTAGAAGTGGTTTGTGGCTAATGAATGATATTACATGCCATGTATGGCAGCTCTACACACCGTGTACTTCCACCTACCAGGTGACGCCGTGTTCCTAGTCAAATATGGTGTGTTAGCTCACCTACTGACAGAGAAAAGATGACCAAAACACGTTGACTAGGGTACATGCTGTTTACTTTCTGGTACACGTTGTGTACTACTAAAACCTATAAATAGGAGGCAGGACCGCCAAGTTAGGGAGTCATTCATTATTCATTCATTACAAGATATTCCAAGGGGGAGCACTCTGGAGACAACCAAGAAGAGAAGAAGAGAGAGAAAGAAGAGGAGATAAGAGAGGAGAGAAGATTCTTCCGTGCTACTTTCCTGACGACCTTCACTCCTAAGCTTCCAAGAGGATGAATTCAGGTATTGTGAGTAGTTTAGGTATTATTTACTCCATGAGTAGCTAAATCCCCTATGTGTAAGGGATGTGGAAAATTATGTGTTGTATTTTTTCAATTTTGATTTTGTAATCATGTTATTTATTCTCCTCTCATAATTCTTTATTAACTCTTTCTACATATCACTAGAAACCTCATATCAGACCAAGAATGATATTTCTAGGGTTCTTTTAAGGAATTATGATTAAAAAAATCCATGACCATTAGGTGTTTTAATCATCTCAAAAGGGCTTAGATTAATAAAATTAAAAGAAATCAAATTCCAGACCAAAGAAATTAACTTCTACTGATTTAAACAAAACTCACCCGACCAAGGGGGTTCTGTTACATTTATAACCCATAGATATGAGTTATCATGAACAACACAACCTCATAAGCAATTTGATTTAATAACAACCTTTAAAATCCACAACCCCGACGCATTCTTCCCATTTCTTACCAAAAATCATTTTTTTTGTAATTTTCCTTTATCTTTAAAGTAATTTATCAAGTAATTGAAACTCAATCACCCTATATTAAAACCCAAAAACCGACTATAAATTTCAGAAAACTTCACTAAATTAATCACAAACTATAAAAACAAAACACAATAACTCCCTCTTTCTATGGATCGATCCCTTACTTGCACTATACTTGTTTGGGTAAATTAATTTGGATTCTGAAAGTAACACTTCATCAGAAATGATACCACATTCTCCTACGATAACAATCAATGCGATATTGATATGAAATCAACCATTACATACCCAAAATCAAGTCAACACTTAACATCTCAAGGAATAAAAAGTCCCAAAGAAAAAAAATACTTACCAACCTCGAGGGAACACCCCTTATAAGGAAAGATTTCCTATAATCACACCCCAAAGGCTTGTTGATCAACATAAACCAAAACAAGAACTCCACCGGTAGACCCAAACATTCAAAAACCGAGTAGATATAAAATAATATGATGGTTTTATATCAAATAAAGCACTAGAAAGTTTATAAACTATAAGAATCATACCTCATAGTGTTGATGATCCAGCCTCGATACTAATAGGTGTAGGCTGAATTGCATACAGTTGACCTATCCCTCTCCCTTTTTCTCCTTTCAGAGTCCCATATGTGGCACTGATCTACTGACATGACCTCTCCTATTTTGGAGGAACTCACCCCCACCTAACCGGTATGTCCAGTAGAACTCCAACTGTTGGACTGATACATGGTATAAGATCCCCTTTTAGTGCCCTATATCATTCCAGGTCCTCTATCAATAACCATCTATCAAGGGTTCTTATAGAACCACTATATGTGTCCCATCATACTGTAATCTCAACACTCCATTAGTGGTTAAGAAAATTGACCTCACATGTGACCAGATCTTCCACACTGATAATATAACACTTGATCACTACCCTGAGAGGACAATACTCTACCCTATCCACTCTTCCTACCACCAACTTAGAAAAATTTATCATAATTATTATTCATACTATCTAAGGATATACTTCTAGGTCACCTAGTTGATACTACATATCATCCAATAGAAGCCTCCTTCAGGTTCCTCTCAGAAATGAGATCATGTTTTACCACCTTAGTGAACTTCTTCAAATGGAATATATTCACGAGCAACTTGATCTAACATCTAACACTACTAAAAAGCCCATGTTTAACAGTGCTGGTATTTATCAGTGCTAGAAAAAAGTACTGATAAATGGCATAATTATCAGTGCTAAAGAAAGTGCTGATAAATGGAATCTTTATCAGTGCTAAATAAAATGCTGATAAATTTAACCATTTATCATCTCTTTATTTTGCACCGATAAAGGTCCCCTTTATCATTGATTTTTTTAACATTGATAAAGGATACCCTTTATCAGTCCTTTATTTTTAGCACTGATAAACGGTACCCATTATCAATGCTATATTTTTAGTGCTCATAAAGGATTCCTTTATCAGTGTTTTTTAGCGCTGATAAAGGACTGAATAAATAAAATAAAATAATGAAATAAATAAAAAATAAAAGATTATTTTATTAAAAAAATATTACAAATTTTATTAATTAAGTAATTATTGATAAAAATGAATAAATTGATTATACTGTATATAAATTATAAATACTAATAAATAGTATGTATTAAATATATAGATATGCATAATGAAAATTAAACAAATTAAAATTAAAAATAATTAAATTGAGAAAAATATTAAAAATTTTATTAATTATATGATTATTGATAATGTTAATAAACAATATATATTAAATATATAGATATATATTAATGTATATAAATATGATTTATATATTACAAAATATTTATGCATTCTATTTAGTGAAAAATGGTTTATAATTAAAAATTAATATGAATTAAAAATACTGATTAATTACATAGAGTAATCCACTTATAATTGAATGTCGTTTGATTTTTCAATCTAACATAGATCAAATGTGTGTTATATTGATTCCACATATACATAATTAATGAATTTTCATATACAATGTACATACACAAAACTTATCCATTTTTTTAATATTATTAAAGTGTACTTATTTTTAATTTATTCAATTTCACTCATTTTTAACATGCATGCACTTAAAATTAGATATTTATTAATAATTTTTAAAAAATATCTGTAAAAATATATTTATAAATAAAAATATTTAAAAATGTACACACTATATTTATAATTATAAATAAATAGATAAATATTTTTTAAAGTATTTATATAATTATAAATAAATTATTATACATATTTAAATAATTATAAATAAATAATTATATATATTTAAATAATTAATAAATTTATAATAAATTTTGATATAAATATTATTTTATAAAAATATTTATATAATTATAAATAAATAATTATATATTTAAATAATTATAAAATTATAATAAATATATTTAAATAAGGAATATATTAACAATATTTATATTTATATATATTGATTAAGTATATATATTTGCAATTTTTTTATTTATAATTATAATTATAAATCCTTTATCAGTGCTTAAGTAATAAGCATTGATAAAAGAAATCTTTATCAGTGATTTTTTAGCACTGATAAAAGTAATATTTATCAACACTAAAAAAACACTGATAAAAGAGTCCCGATCTAATTAAAAAAACCTAATATGTTGCGAACCCTTTTAGGGAACTTCTTGTTCATTATCCCCTTTCTCCAACCTCGATTTTCTCAAACCTTTAACTCAATCACTTCACCCTAAGGTCCCAAATATGTTCAATGGAGTTACGAATCTTTCGATCTTGACCTCATAGTACAACGTGACATCGTCTCTTCTTAATCTCACATTGATTGTGCATTTAAGTAGTGTATCCCTTTGATGATAAACTTAAATAGGTTAATCTTTGAGTCTTGGGGGTTGTAAGATTGAAAAATTGTAGGTTTTCTCATCAAAAGGAACATCATGATTCGGTTTGCTTCAGAGGAAGATCTGGTCAGGGCTTGGTCTAGTGCCACCCCGTAGCTGTAATGACTTCCGGTTCTATCTCTTCAGGTGGTCATATGACTTCTATATGAAACATGACATTCCAAAAATATTTATTTTGGTTAGTTTTTCCAAGACCCATTTACATTTTCAAAATCTAGTGATTATACGCATGCTAGGGAATCTCGTTGGTAGATATTTATGTTCTGATAGTAGAACCCGATCAGTTTATCACCCTATTTCTCCTCGCATTTTCATAGAAGTTGATGTCTCAAGAGTTCCTACAAATTGTATTTTAATTATAGTGGGGGAAATTTTTTGATCCAAGCAGGTTGTGTGGTTTGAATTGTGGGTCGATTTCTGCGATTCCTGCAAGAGATTGGGTTATTCTACATATTCCTATAAGTGAGGGACCAATAAATGAGAACAATAGAATATTATCATTTTTAGATATAACGACACGGGCTTCAAGCCTGGTGTTGGTGAAGGGTCGATGGGGTAGAGTCAGTTGGACGTTTCTACTAACCCATGCAATGCAAAGGCTGTTCAATGCGAGTCTTTAGGGGGTGCATCACCTCAATGAATGGATGTTATCAAATTCTATATATTAGAAATTATTTTTAGGTATTCATAATTTTAGTTTTATATTTACTTTTGAGGTCTATATATACATTTAATTAGCAATAATATAATTTATACTTAAATAACCAATAAAATATTGTAAACTCATGTTACTTTCAAAATAATAAAATTAGGTAACTATATATACATTTTTTTGAAATAATTAAACTTTACAAAATTTAAATAATTACATTTTATACACAATTAAACAGAATAATAATTATTTATAATTAATATAATTTAAAAATTATTATTAATAGTATTTTTTTAGTTTTATTAGAAAAAATAGTATTATATATATTGAATAATATATTTTATATTTAAATAAATTTAAATATGATAAATAATACACACACATATATATATAATTATATTCAAATAAAGTTACAAATAATATATATATATATATATATAATATTTAGGCATATTCAATTTATTTATCTATGCATCGAATGAGGAGTGACCTCCATTTTATAATTTTTGACGGTGGAAGGTGTGAAACTCATTAAATTTTATTGCCTATCTAGGTAAGTGTAAACGAAGTACAAACCTCCATTGACATATTTTTCCAGTCATATAAAACCCTATCATTTTTTAATAAAATAAAACCTATTAAAAAATCCATGTTTTATCGAAAAAACATTTAAAAAAAAATCTTCAACCAATTATTTTATTAAAGTTTTATTCGGATCCTTGTGGATAATTTTGAGGATAAAAATGAAATTAATTCATCATTAAATATGACTCCACATCAAATAAAATAAATTAATTTCAGCAATATACACTCATTATCTAAAATTACACTATAGAAACACAAGAACCCTGGGCTACGCAACACTGCAGTTGTGCATTCTGATTATTGAGTCTCCACCCTCTCCATTTCTTTCCCACCCTTCAGTCTATTGTTTCTCTGGTTGTGTGGAGCTTTGATTTGGAAGGATTTTGTGGTAATAGAGGCTTCAAGTTAATAAATATTTTCAATGGTGTAATTATTATAAATGGGTGGCATTTACCCTTTTAAAGAATACAATGAAGTACGATTTTCATTCTCATCAGTTTCATATCCTGAACAATTATCATTGCATTTTGTTTCCTTGAGATTCATCCCCCATATCTTGTGGACATGAAACTATGTTGCTTGTTTAACTCTAAGAATTAATAATCCCATGGATGACTTCTAATTAAATTATTTCATGTAATATAGGTGCATGTCCACAAGTGACGAAGAATGTGTGTCAAACAATAAAATGAAATGATAACTGTTCAGAAGATGAGATGATGAGGATAAAAATTGTACTTCAATGAATTCTATAAAAGGGGAAATGCCTCCCATTTGTGATAATTGCACCATTAACACTTGTTATTAACTTAATGCGTCCATTTACACCAACTCTTTCTAGATCAAAGCTCCACACAACGAGAGAAATTATAAAGTAAAGATAGGGAAAGAAATTGAGATGATGGAGACTGAAGAATCAGAATATACAACTGCAGTGCTTTGCAACCTAGGTGTATTGGGTTTATACAGTGTAATTTTAGCTAATGAGTTTATGTTAATGAAATTAATTTATTTGATTTTATGTGAAGGCAAAGTTAATGATGAATTAATTTCATTTTTTATCCTTGAAATTATCCACAAGGATTGAAATAAAGATTTAATAAAACAATTGGTTAAAGATTTTTTTAATGTTTTTTTGATAAAACTTGAACTTTTTTAATAGGTTTTATTTTATTAAAAAAATTATAGGGTTTTATATTATTGGAAAAAGAGGTCGATGGATGTGTGTGCTTCGTTCACACTTACCTCAATAGGCAATAAACCTGAACGAGGTTCACACCTTCCACCATCAAAAAATATAAAATGGAGGTCACTCCTCATTTAATACATAGATAAATAAAGTTAATCTACCTAAATATTATATATATTTATATGTTATATATATGTATTATATTATCAACTTTATTTGAATACAATTATATATATATGTATATTATTTATCATATTTAAATTTTATTTAAATATAATATATATTATTTGATATATATATATAATACTATTTTTTCCAATGAAACTAAAAAATTACTACTAATAATAAAATTTAAATTATATTAATTATAAATAATTATTATTCTGGGTAATTATGTCTGTTATCAGTTTAAAATTAACAGTTTAGTTAAAAAAATGTCACTCACTAAAAACAAAGAAAACATGCTCAGATTGTCTTGATAATTTAGGACATCAATTCATAACATGTACCAATCAGTCTCATGTCAAACCGATACATGGTGTGATTGGTATATGTCAAAGTGTGTGTTTATAGTTTAAAAAAACATTTTAGTAAAAACAAGTGACGTACTCAAAATTGAGAAAACACTTTCATATTGTTTTGATACTTTAAGAAAATGATCCATAAGTAATTTGAGATGTGTAGGAATTAGATGTACCTCAATTTGACGCATGGTGTGACCGGTATGACTCCAAGTGCATATTTTTATTTAAAAATGACATCAATTTTAATAAAAAGGAAAAGTGACCTACTCAAACTGATCAAACACATTAATATTGTTTTGATAATTTAGGAAAATGATCCATAAGTCATTTTTGACATGTAGGAATCAGATACACCTTAATCTGACACATGGTGTTCCTGGTATGACTCAATGTATCCATTATCAGTTTAAAAACGACAGTTTATTTTGAAAAATTTCACTCACTGAAAACCAATAAAACATACTCGGATTTTCTTGATAATTTATGTCATTGATTCATAATTCATTTTTAATGTGTTGGAATCAGTCTCATTTCAAACCGATACATGATGTGATCGATATGAGTCAAAGTGTGTGTTTCCAGTTTAAAATGACAATTTAGTATAAAAGAAATGTGACGTACTCAAAATTGAGTAAACACATTCATATTGTTTTGATATTTTATTAAAATGTTCCATAATCCATTTGGTATGTGTAATAATTAGCCTCACCTCAATCCAATGCATGGTGTGACTGATATGACTCAAAGTGCATCTTTTTATTTAAAATTGACATCAGTTTTAGTAGAAAGGAAAACTCACCTACTAAAAATTGATAAAACACATTAATATTGTTTTGATACTTTATGAAAATGATCCATATGTCATTTTAGACATGTTGGAATCAAACATACCTCAATCTAACGTACAGTGTGATTGGTATGACTCCAAATGCGTCTTTTTATTTAAAAATGACATTAATTTTAATAAAAAGGAAAATAAACCTACTAAAAACTAATAAAACACATTAATATTGTTTTGAAACTTTAGGTAAACAATCCATAAGTCATTTATGACATTTAAGAATAAGCTTCACCTCAATCCAATGCACGGTGTGCCCGATATGACTCAATGTGTCCATTATCAGTTTAAAATCGACAGTTTAGTTCAAAAAATGTCACTCAATGAAAACCGAGAAAACATTATTGGATTTTATTGATAATTTAGGAAATTTATTCATAAGTCATTTGTTACATATAGGAATTAGTATCACATCAAACCGACACATGATATAAACAGTATGAGTCAAAGTGCTTGTTTCTAGTTTAAAGTTAAATTTTAGTAAAAAAGACAAGTGACATACTCAAAACTAGGAAAAAACAATTGAATTGTTTTAATACTATAAGAAATCGATCCATAAGTCATTTGAGACATGTAAGAATTAATCACACCTTAATCTAATGCATGGTGTGACCGGTATGACTCTAAGTGTGTGTTTTCAATATATAAGTATCATTTTAGTTTAAAACATGCATCATATTTCCAATAATCCTAGACTATTTTCTATTTATTTAAATTCTATATTCATACTTTATTTTGTTGATTTTGTGGTGTTTTTGGTGCTGTGGTGTGCTGTTACAACACACTACACTAGTGAGGCAGTGTGCTCTAACAGAACACTGTAGTATGCTCTTTATCAACACTATGAAAAGCGCTGATAAAAGACTAGGGATTTTAACCTCACTATAGTAGTTAGTGCTTCTCTAGCACTAATAAAGGACATTTTTAGTGTTTTTAAAGGTCCGTTTTGTAGTAGTGTAAGTCCATACTAAACATTTTTCACTCTAACTGCAACATTTCCTATCAACGTTAAGGAAACACACTACATGTTAATGAAGCAGACCGCATAACATAGCACTGATATATTCCCCCTGGGTCAAATGCATAAACTCTATAGAACTATACCATCTCAAAATTTCTAAGTATAAATTCCCTTAGAACATCTCTTGGAATTACTTCTAAGACATTTCCTCTAGATACTCATCCTGGACCTGAATATCCCACCAGTGCTTCACTAGTCCTCAAAATATATAAATTTCAATCTTAACCCTCTTCTATAGAGGATTTTCCAAGTGATCCAGAATCATTTGGATAGACTCAATCTAGAAATCAGCTACCTCAGGTCCACCCACTCTGGAAGATGCCATAGGATACTGCATCTAGAACTCCCTAATCAGGTGAAATATACTCAGCACAACCCACATGATATCTCTCTCCATAAACCCTATGAAGTGGGTGAAATTATCATGGAACTACTCTTCTTCCCTATCACCCGAAACCAAAGGGGTATCTGGTTCCACTACCAGAGGCGCATTATCAACAATGTCTTCCTATTTCCCTACCAGAAACATCATAATAAAGCATCCCTTTACAATTCCAAACACACGTTGTAGAGAACATAACATAAAATATTCTTGGTTACACAAAAATAGAAGAAAAAATAGACATAAATGAGCCACTCTACATGAACTATCCAAATGATCATCACAACACTGTCACTACACCCAACTATCCCTATATAGCACCACTAACTAACTTAGGGTAAAGGAAAATTCAAAATTACAAGTTTTACATTTGAAACTATTTTAACCATTTCAATTTACATCTTTTAATTTTAAATAGTTGAAACCTCTTTATTAGGAACCATTTCTTTAAAATCATAAAATAAATAGAAAATCATTTTACTTTCATAACCCAATTAACATTTTTTTTTTCAAAGCAATAGACCATAATATGATTTTACACATGTTCCTAATATGATGCATGTCACATAAATACCTGGGTGCCTAAAATGAAAACGTCATACTGAAATCACATGAAATATTAGACCACAAGTAAAATCTCAGAAAATAGTAACATCACAAAACAAGTGTACCACCCATGGTGAAATAAAAATTCAACTATAATAATCCAACATCAAGTACCACAATCCTAACTTAGGAACTTAGGTTTCCACCCACACACGTGTTAACTACTCCCATGAACGATCTCACTACCAAGGCCCAAAACATCCTAGTCTCCTATATACCTTTCCTAAATAGTAAATCAATAAAAAAGAACCACACTTATATTACTTTTCAATGTCCCGACTTGACTCACTCTAGCTAGTAGCTAAACCAGTTCACCACATGACCTTAGGAAAGCCTCCATGTACGCTGAGATTTCAGACTAGTAGTGAGGGTCTAATGAGGAATGGGGGGATACTATACCCTCTTTATTATATTAAATAAACAATATAAATAATATGAAATAATGATAAATAATATTCAGCAACAATCATACATCACATGAAAAAAATCCCAAACTGGGTAATTACCCACAAACCAATATAGTAAACATGTCATGTCGTAACAGTCTCATGTGTCAAAGGAAACCCAAAATAAAGACCAAACTAACAATCCCAAAAATGGGTTCTAACATCAATCCTAATACCCTCATCCATTCTCCCCCCCAAGACCGAAATCATTCATCCATCATAGGGAGTTTTCCCTTAAATATACCTACAACCATGAAATCTTCTTAGGTACCAACCATGACTCGAATGGGGTGTGGGTACAACTTAGAAATACACCACCAAAAGTATCTAAATAAATATATAGTATAAACCATATTGTATGAAAATATAAAACTAGTTAATAAATAAATCAATAATAAAAAATGGTTTTATAAATAAATAGTATTCAATTTTACCTCCCTAGCCCTTGAGTTTCAAATGATACCTGAGTGAATCAAACCTACTAAGGCCCATGATGGTCATCTAAACTGTATACCATAGGGTTTAAACACTATAAGTCATATAGATTAATTCATCAATCAATTCAATTCAATGTACCAAGGATCATCCGTCCAAGTACCTACCCATATCAAAATCATTAGTGTCCAGAGCATCCGTACAACAACCAAGACATACATGACATCAGTGGTGCGTAGAGAATTAGTTTGGCCTAGATTAAATAATAGGAGCCTTATTTCAATATCCTCACCAAGAAAATTATCCATAATTTCCTAGCTTCATCACCATTGACCCCTTTTACACATTAAAATAATGAAGGTGTTCTATTCCAACAATCATTGTTCACCATGGTAAAACATACCCAACAAATTTTACCTAACTATCCATTCAACCATTTCATCCTTTATTCTTATACAAAATCCATTAATTTTTTTAACAACATTTAAGAATTTAGACATTCACCTTTAACCATTTACCTTTTCTTCCATTATCTCGTTATAGACCATTTAATTCCCAATCAAAACCAAACAACCCCTTATGCTATGCTAACAATCCATGTAGGAAATATATCTGATTTAAACTTATAAAACCTATATTCTATCATTTACATCCCATTTTACCATTTTCAAGGGATTGGTACACCCCATGGGTAGACATAGGCCCGATCCCATAGTCTTTGATGAACCCAATGAGATCCATAAAGCATCTAACAAAACATTTAAAAGACTAATCTATTATTATTAAACAAAGAATCAATTTTGAAGCACATTGGTGCAATATCACATATCACATAAACATGAATAATATTAATACCATGGGGGAATATCTTATAGATCACCTACTTTATATTCACAAACCACCACTCATCCAACCCTGACCATCGATTCAAGATCAAATAACCATAACCACAAAAGTGAATAACTCCTTGGAAATAAGGCTCATGAGACTTATAAGAATAAGAATAACAAATATGTGAATAATCCATATAATAGAAGAAAAAATGCTCATATACTTACCCAAGAATTTAAATAATAAGAAATGACACTTGAAACACCCTATATTTGAATGAGATCCACCCATGTGAGAGGATGGGGCATTTGGTTTTCACCTCAGGACACTAGAAGTGAAATGAGGGAAAAAATCAAGTTAGATATATATAATACCTTGAGGTAAAAAACATAAAATTTCCACTTTTAATGATATGCATAGTTTGTTTGTATAGTTTTCCATACCTTGGAGCCTCTTATCCAAATAAATCATGGTCCACACAGTCTCTTAGGCCACCTGCATAGTTTTTCAAACTGTGAGAAAGCCATGAAAACAACTTTGGACTAATAACACATGGTTTCTAGGAATCCTAACATGGTTTGTAAAACTATGCTCCCCCTTAAACCACATCACACAGTCATGTTTCACAGTTGACACTAACTGTGCGCCATGCACTATAAGCTCTATTTTCCATTTTTTTCTAGTTCCGAATCCCCAGGATGCTACTGAGACATTTCATACTACCAAAAGTATTCCATAATCTATTTTAATTAATTTTATCCAAAATTAAAATATAAATATACCACATCAAAGGTTGGGATCTTATAATCTCCCCACCATATAATAGCTTGTACTTAAGCTATACTCCCCAGTTTCACTAATCCTCTAAGGTAAAAATGTTGAGCCACTGGGCCTACATATCAGATTCCCTATCCCAAGTTTCCTCTTGAACACAACCATGTTTCCATAACACTCAGACCAACAATATGATCTTACCCCTAATAATTTTCTTAATTTGATTCACAATACAAATCAGATGTTGCTCAAAGGATGTATCAACCTCAAGCTCAACATCATCAATATAAATCACATGATAAGGGTTAGGGTGATACTAATAAAACTAAAACACATTAAAAACATCATGTATATCACTATACCATTATGGAATATCCAATCAATATGCTACTAGACCAATACTCACTACAATCTTGAGTGAACTGACATACCTAGGTGTCAACTTACCTTTCTTCCAAATCTAAAAGTGACCCAATCTTGGTGAAACTCTAAGGAAAACATGACCACCCACTATAAACTCAATAGGTTGATAAAATCGATTAACATTTGAATAATGTCTACTCTAGGCTATAACCATATGCTTCTAGGTCAACTATATCTACTCTAATGTCTCCTACATGAGACTTAGCTCCAACAATTTTGACTCTCCCACTTCTTTCCATCACAAGGGTGCTCTATATGGTCGACCATTGAGTGCCTTGTATGGTCCTTTCTGAATAGTCACCCGATAACTATTGTAATATGAGAACTCAATAAGCAATAAGTGTTTTTCTCAAGTTCCAAAAAAATATAGGATGCATGCTCTCAATATCTCCTATAACACATGGATGGTATGTTCTGATTACCCATTAGTCTGTGGGTATTAGGATATACTAAAAAACACTTGAGTACTAAGTGACTTCTATAACCCTTTATAGAATAATAAATTAAAATGTGGATAATGATATGAAATAATACTTCAAGGCACCCCATGAAAATGCACTGTCTCCTGAACATATAAGTCACCCAACTTATCGACGGTGAAAGTCTCATGAATTAGTAAGAAATAGGATACCTTTTTCAACTGATCCATAGTCACCCATATCATGTCACTCTTAGAATAAGTCCTTGATATACCCACCATGAAATACATAGTAACATTATCCCACTTCTATTCCAAAATGGGAAATGGTTATAAAAGACCATTAGGCCATCTGTGCTTGACCTTTACCTACTGATAGTTGTAACACCACATCAAGAAACCTATAATTTCTTTCTTCATTCTTCGCCAATAATACTTATCATGAAGATCATGATACATTTTGGTCAAACTAGGGTGTACCACCCACTTAGAAGTATGAAAACCACACATTATCTCCTTCTACATACAAGTAGGCATGCAGAAATGACCATGACCATGAATAATATCATCACTATAAACAGTCTAGTAAGGAGGTAGCTCCCCAACATTAATGTTATACCTTAATTATAGGCACTCTAGATCCTCATATTTCCTCCTCTTGATCCGGATCAGAAGAGAAGGCAAAAAAGATAAGTACATGAGTGTAATCTATCCTTGATCCTCCTGAACACCTATATGCATCTCAGCAAACAAGATCATCATCTTCCACTCAGAATTTGACTCTTGAACTGCCTGAGTCTATGTCTTCTATCTCAAAGTATAATCAACATTGTTTCCATTCCCCGGCATATAATCTAGCTCAAAGTCAAAAGATTTCATTTACTCAACCCATATACACTGTCAGAGATTTTGATCACATTGATAAAATATATACTTAATGCTCTTATGGTCATTATAAGTAATAAACCTCTATCCTAGGATATAATTCTTCCAACATTGTAAGGTTTTAAATACCATGACTAACTCAATATCATGTGTAGGATAGTTCATGTTCCCTCAATTGTTATGATCCATACACCATGAATCGGTCTACCTACATCAACACTTTCCCAAGTCTGATCCAAGATGCATCATAATACAAAGTATACTCCTTACCCAATTTATAAAAGATTAGAATCAATTTTTTGGTCAAACATATCTTTAGTTCATGGAAATAATTCTTTCATACTTCAGACCACTCAAACGTTACACCCTTCTTGGCCAGGCCTGAGAATAGAATTGCCAAGGGAGAAAAATGCCTAATGTACCTTCAGTAGTAACCCACCAAACCCAAAAATATTTGAATATCAAAAATGTTATTGGGATTCTCCCAATAAAAAATTTCTTATACCTTCTTATATTCCACTAACACACCTTCTTCTAAGATGATGTGATCTAAAAAATAAGCCTTTTCAATCTAGAAATGACCCTTTGATAGATTGACATGTAACCTATGATCTCTTAGTGTACTCAGGATGATGCCAATATGTTTGGTAGGATTGTCTTGAGTATGATAATACATTAATATATCTTCAAAAAAGACAACCAAAAACTAATCTAAGTATGGGTGAAATATTTGGTTCAGTAAGGACATAAATACAATAGGAGTGTTCATCAACCCAAACAACATCATGAGGAACTCATACAAGACATACTTTCTTCTGAAATTATTTTATAGTATATCTGATGGTATCACCATAAATTAATGATACTATTATCTTAAATCAATCTTGGTGAATACATAGGCACCCCTAATCTAGTAAAAAATATCATCAATACATGGAAGATGGAACCAGTTCTCAGTCATCATCTGGTTTAGATTTTAGTAATCAACACATAAACACAATCCTTTATCAACCTTATTAGTAGAGAATTGGAGATCCCAAAGGTTACACACTCAACTAAATATACCATTTAGACTCCAATTCCTCTACCTGAGCCTTAATATCTTAAATATTTTCTACTTCCATTCAATGAGGTGGAATGTAAACTAGATCAGATCTAGGTATCATCTCAATAGTATACTCAATTTCTCTCTCAGGTAGAAACCCTAAAAACTCCCTAGGAAACACATCTTGAAAATAGTACACTACAAGAGGGAATACATCCTACTTCTCTCCCCTATCATCTATCATAATACTTGTAACTTGAACCATGAGCTCACCCATTTTCTAATGAACTGGCCCTGTATGACCTGCTTGGATATTCCGTTCCCCAGGAAGAACATAAATTTCATCCTTAGGAGACATGAAATACACTCTCTTACAAAAATATTCAATGTTATCTTGATATGAAACCAAACAGTCCATACCTAACATCAATTCAATACCTGACATCTCAAGCATAAACAAGTCCCAAAGAAAATGGTACTCACCAAAATCGAGGGTGCACCCCTTACAATGATAGACTCCTTATGATCCCGCCCCCAAAGGCATATCGATCAACATAAACCCAAGAAAAAACTCCACTACCCGAACCAAACCATTCATAAACTAAGAATATATAAAATAATGTGAATCTACTATATCAAATAAATAACTAGAAAGTATTGAATGTACAAGAATCGTATGATGGACAGTTGAAAACCCAACCTCGATACTGATGATTATAGGATAAACTACATTTAGTTGACCTATCCCTCTATCTTGAGATTTTTTCTATGTACCATGTGCTACACCACCCTACTTGTAACACCTTGGTTAAAAAAATAGAAAACTATGGTCGATAACATACATGACATACAACACCAAGCCTAAACAAACCATGATTATTTAAATATAATCGTTATAACCTAGCCATTAAATTGGTAGGTATGGATAAGATCAACTAATTTATAAAATATATATAAAGTTCATAATCAATATAAATGTATTGATAAATTCCTAGAAAATAAGAACTCAATTTTTAATAAAGAAATTTTATTCTTAAAAAAATACATTTTCATCAAACATATTTTTTATTGATTTTGTGAGTAAATAATGTAATTAATTTATAGAAATTTTTGAAAACTTATTTGATAAAATGAGCTTCATTTTTGAAATCATCATATTAAAATTTACTTAGGGTAAAAATTTGGGATTTTTATGAAATGATTTATTTTTTAATGAATAGTGAAAATTACTGATTTTTCAAATGCTGTCATTTCTTTTCATTAAATCAAGTTGTAATGCCCTGAACCGAACCATCCAGTTTGAGATGGAGTGCCACATGACATCATGTGTGCCTCCCCATATTTAAGAGGCTAATGGATAGTAGTGAGGGTCTGATTCTGTCAGTGGAGAGACTATACCCTCAATATCATATCATAGGATCAATAATAAACAATAAACAATATAATAAATAATCAGAGTAAACATGAAATAACTAATAAATGACATACACATCATATAAATAATATTAGAACCAAATTGGAAATATTATCTAGTGTAATAAGTAATAGTTAAATAAATAAACAAATAAATAAAAAATGGGGGTCCTCTAGAGTATATCCTGATCTTCCACCTACTTCGTGTTCCCCTTATTAGCCATCCACCATAGGTCCCTTTCCTTTCAGTGGGTTCCTCATGATATCTATAAGCGTACTAAGTTCTTGAGTAGGGTTTGAGTATAAGACTTATTAGGAAACCACAAATGCATCCTTTCCTGTTACGCTCAAGTATAACAAGTGTATTTCATAATGATAATAAATGCATAACAACATAAACATACAATCAAAAACCAAGTGGCCATGAACTAACCAAGCTTCCATAAACCCTTAGCCATACTTGATTTGGATTTATGCTGAAATAATAATGGGAAGATGTTGGTAGTAACCAATCTAGGAACTAGGCTTGTGAAAATGTTGCTCGAAAACCTCATGGAATCGTGCCTAGTGCATATCATGAAACTCATAGGAGTGCTCAATATACAACTTTAAATTAATATGAGTTATTTATTTGAAATAGGCAACTCGAAGGAGTGCTTGATATATGACATGAAACTCTACGTTCCCATCATACGACACATAACTTAAATGTGTTCCTGATATATTTCATGCAACTTGAAGGAGTTCTAAATATATTAAATTCCATGGTATCATCATATCTCCACCTCATTCTTAGGTACATTGTCGCTAGTCAAGTGTACTCCCCCACTAAGTGGTAAACATTTCATGAGGGTCCACCTATTTTAAGCATAAAAAAAAATACATCCAAACAAGGTAACATATATATACAAGGTAGAACATACATGACAATCATATCAACATGAGAAATAAATCAACACCAAACAACAACATGTGATCATAATCCAACATGGACATAAGACACTCTAATATTACTCATGGAAAAAACATCACAAATGGTCTAATGAGATACACACACACCCACATGCAATCAAAATCAATCATGGTATCAAATATGCTAACACATAAATCATAATATGGAAACATGTGTAAATGAGATCCCAAGAAGTAAGGAACATCCTACCTCAAAGTCATTAACATAAAAAACAAGGATAAACCACCCTTAATTGGAAACCTCGACAATCAAGAACATGTGCTCCTAGGACTTATTATGGTAGTCTTTTACACAACAACCCTCAATATTCATCAAGGGTTCCTAGAACCAAAACTAGATATTTTATTCCAAATGAAATTAAATATCACATGCGATGATACTCTCTATCTCTCTTGGATAATTACAAAATTATCATTTAGGTCAACACATGTGCTAGAAATATTATCCTCAAGAATAATTATAAAACCACATTCAAAAATTTATATCTCTAAATTAATTTGAGAACACATGAGGTAATCCTTATAATTATTATTTAATAAAACTAGTTAATTATCCATGACAAAATCATAATTATCCTTTGATAAATTTTTAAAAATTATCCTTTGATAATTTTATTTAAATATATCTTGATAATACTTATAAATTATCCATTGATAATTCAATGTAAACATATTTTGATAATTTATAATAACTATCCTTTGATGATTTTCCATAAATATCTTTTGATAATTTTTTATTGATCATCTTGTCATGACCTGTCCTAGTGAACCTCGTGTCACGACTCCTCAAGCCCACCTACAATAGGCTAGGGGATAGTGACTAGCACCAAGTAGGCATATCAATAACATGGGAGGCATTGCCTATGTACCTGTACACATGCACACATCTCCAATACCACAAAATGGTGACATATAAAAACAACCGAACAACCAATGCATGAATACATATATATCCCCCAAATAGAATATGAAAGGAAGTAAATAAAGTAAAAAGGTCCAAATACAATCACACCATAAAGATTCTATAACACAAGTCCAACCTAAAAGTAAAGGTATTGGGACTTCTATCTGAAAGCCATAGGAACACACCTCAGTCTGTTCAGTCTCACTAAGCACTGTCTGGTCTTGGTTTTCCTAGGACTCTGTCAAAAGGTCAATTTTCTACATAAGACATTATATGTGTGGGAAAATACCATGAAGGGGTGAGTATAAAAATACTATACATGACACCCTGAAACCCCAAAGAAATACAAAAAAGGAAATACAATCAACTGTATATAGGTATATGTATACAACACATATAACAAGAATATCCAATCATACTCAACAAAGACACGTAGTTTAGAGGTAATCCACAACCATAGTATACCATCCCTAGGATTAAAAATTGATATTCCACGAAGAAATCATCCCATAGAACACACTCCTAAGTCTGATAACACTGATGATGTCCGTTTGAGTGGTACTTCTCGCCAGGTCTCGACATGAGAAAGATATGATGATGGTATGAAGAGAATATGATACATAGATGAGGATCATAGTCAGGGCCATGGAGTGATGCCAACAACTCAATTTGAATTAACCCATATAAGTTTAGGATCATCACTCATGTAGTATTTGTCACATTGATTCCAATAACTCCACCTAGGGAATAAAGATGAATAGAGGATCCCACTCTAGGAATCTCAGGTGGATTCTAAGAAATTTATCTAGGAAGTCCTACTAAAGTGATCATAGTCCTAATAGTAGTAAATTATACTATATATATCTTTATGTAAAGGATAAGGGAAATGAACCCTAACAAAACTTTTCCAAGATACATAGATAATAGATTCAGTCCATGTAGGAAAGAGTAAACAACATGTAGTAGGGGTACACGTCGTGTCCCTTGACCCTAGGTCCTTCCCCTGTAAACAATCTGTGTAATCAAACTATGTCCGTGTAGTACTACACGGTGTGTAGTTTTCCCATGTATTGTACCCGTGTGTCAGTACATGGCTCTAGGCCATGTACATCTTCCTGCGTACTAGTACATGGCTTAGTCCGTGTACCAGATCTAGCTTGTTTTGTGTGTGGGAGTACACACCATGTAGACTATCCGTGTAGTCCACCCCATGTCTATATACTGCCTAAGGTAGATGCCGAGTATCTAGGGAGGAACCACATACCGTGTAGGCCGATCCATACACCATGTGATATTGATCTCCTACCCAAAACCCTAGAAACCACTCAAGGGTCCCCACACAATGTGTAGATCTGGTTTACATGATCTGTTATGTGGGATTTTCAAAAAACACTGATCCACACTCTAGTCATTTTATTCATCATTCCAGCCACCATTCCGGCCATTCCTTTCTAGGAAGCCCAAGGGGAAGCCTCATATGAGCCTCTCCATCACCGATCTATAACTTTTGTGCCCTCAATCCTCTTGGAAACAATATTAATCCTCATTATTTTTTACACACTGAATAACATAAAAAATGGGTAACTATATCATCTGATTTGTTTCTGAAACCATCATCGCACTGTTCCGACCCTGAATCTATGATTTTGGATCATTTCAACAAGAAATGAGCATGCATGATTGATCATTCTATAATAGTTGAGTAATGGGACAAACAAAGAATGTCTGTGACGAATGATGAATGGGGGGGGGGAGAAAAGCATAATCAATCAAGAGGAATTGACCTCGATCGATGTTATTGTCAATCTTGGTTTATCACCATTATAATTATAATTGAATCAATCAATAATTTAATCCAAATGATAATAAATTATCCCATCAAAACCCCATAAATAAACCCATCTTGCATAATGATCGATCCGCGGGCCAATTTGTCCGTTGATTGGTCCACATTCTTCATAGAAATCAAGAACGAGGAAGAAAAAAATTGAGACACACACCCAACCTTGATTCAGTTTGATCATTAATAAAGAACGATCTTTCATCATCATCATTGATAAGATTAGTTGAATCCAAGGTGCATCGATCCTTGATTTGCAACTTTTTTTTTTGTTCATTCAAGAGGGTTTCGGAATCTCTCTATCCAAAAATTCTCTAGAGGTTCTAGGGTTATGAAGTTAAACCTATATTTCTAACATAAGGATCTATTTAAAGATGAAATAGTCACTTCATCAAAAAAATGAAAGAAAATAATTTTATTCAATAATTTTATTCATTTCTATGCCCATAGAAATTTTTACACAAACAGATTACATTGACTAATGTTAAGTCACACCTAGGGTAAAACCTCCATTATGAAGTGAAAAATTCCCTCATATTTCCAATCCAGACACAATTTTAGAAGTTATTACACTTTTTTAGGAAAAAAGTGCACACATACTATTAAATATATTTAATATATCTCAATGATTTATTCTAAGTACACTAGGCCTCAGAATCAAATGCTATCCCAGCACCTGGTCTCAAAATTAATCTATATAATATCCAAAAATATTACATGGAAAATCCAAAACATTACATTCTCCCCACCTTGGGGCTTTACATCCCTAGAAAGCCAAAATAAAGGTTACTCAAAAAGATGTGGGTACTAAGCATGAATCAGAGCCTCTTGCTCCCATGTGCTCTCCTAGAGATTATCATGATACCATTAGAAACACACCAAAGGAAGTGATCACCCACAATGGATCCTCTCTTGATGATCCTAGATCACTATTGGGTACTCAACAAAAGTATCTCCATACCAGATGTCCAGATAACCCTAGTCAATAATGTGCGATGGGTCATGAATGTACCTCCTCAACCGTGACACATAGAAGATGTTGTGTACCCAGTATAACTGTAGAGGTAGATCTAAGTAATATGCCACCTTTCTAGCTCTACGCAATATCTAGAAAGGGCCCATGAACCTCAAAGATAGCTTATTACCCTGACCAAATCTCTATAATCCACGTTGAGGTGAAACCCATATGAACACATGGTCTCCTTCCTCAAACTCCAAAGGCCTCCATCACCTATCAACATAAGACTTATAATGGATCTGTATAGTCTTCATCCACTCCTGGATAATTTGAACATTCTCTGTTGTAGTTCACACTAACTATAGACCCATGAGTGCTGACTCTCCTAGGTTAGTCCAACAAAGTGGTGACCTATAGGGTCGCCTGTACAAAGCCTCAAATGGTACCACACCAATGGTGGAATGGTAGTTGTTTTTGTATGTAAACTCCACCAGTGGTAGGTGATCCTCCCAACTATGACCAAAGTATAACATTAATGCTTGTGACATTTCCTCTAGAACTTGAATGGTCTAATAATTTTGGCCATCAATTTGTGGGTGAAATTCTATGCTCAAGCGTAACTAGGTTCCAAACGCCTCCTATAATTCCTTCTAAAAACTAGGATGTAAAGCGATCATCATGATTAGAAATAGTCATTGATAGAACTCCATGGATTCATACTATCTCCTGAACTTTGAAGCATCCCAATCTCTCTACTGAACTATGCTCTTATATATTTAGAAAGTGGTCTGACTTGGTGAGTAGGCCTATAATCACCCAGATGGCATCGTTTACCATATAAATATGTGGTAATATCACTGTAAAGTCCATAGATATCCCATCCCACTTCCATTCTAGAATCTCAAGGGGTTGATCCAAACCCACTAGAACTTGGTGCTCAACCTTCACTTGTTGACAAGTAAGGAATCAAGAAATAGACTCTACAACTCTTTTCTTCATCCCTAGCCACCAACACTGAAATTGGAGGTCCTGGTATATCTTTGAAACACCTGGATGTACCACCAAAGGAGATGTATGAAACTCCCTTAGATTCTCCTCCCTTAATGTCACTGGTACCATTACGCATCCTTTGAAAATAATGATGTTTTCCCCACCTTTAGAAAATCCACCAGGAGTATGCCCTATTGATATCTAAGAATATAGGGTCTCACAATTGGTATCCCCAATCCGTGCCTTCCTGACTCGATGTAAGAGTGTAGGGGTAACAACCATCAACCAAAGGTAAGCTACTCCATCTCTATTTATAAAGGAAAAATACAATGAGGACAACTTATCCAAAGCCTCATTCAAAAATTGTGAACACGATCTCTTAGTGAAAAAGATCTCCTACTAAGAGAATCTGTTACCACGTTCCCCTTCCCAGGAGTATAGAAAATTTCAAATTCATAATACTAGAGGAACTCTATCCATCACCTATATATCAAGTTTAGATCCTTATGAGATAAGATATATTTTAGAATCTTGTGGTTGGAGTAGATGATAAACTGATCGCCCATCATGTAGTGTCTCTACATCTTCAAAGCAAAGACTAACACTGATAACTAAAGATTTTGGGTAACATAGTTATGTTCATGTAGTCTCAACTATAATGAACTATAGGTAATCACAACTTGAATCTACATCAGAACACAACCAAGTCCAGTTCCTGATGCATCATAAAACACTATGTACTCAACACCCTCCTCTGGAAATCTCAAGATCAGAGTGCTCATAGAAATATGCCTCAACCACTATAAGGCCTACTAACACTTCTTTTTCCATATGAAAGCCTAACCCTTTCGAGGAAAAAAATTTCATGGGTTCTAATATCCTGTAGAAATCAAGTATGAATCTATGGTAATAGCATGCTGACCCAGGGAAGCTCCGCACCTCCATAACTCTCTTAGGTGGATCCCATGATAACACTACCTTGACCTTGGATGGGTCCACTATCACTCCATCTACTGAGATAACGTGTCCCATAAAGTGGACTAAATAAATCCATAACTATCACTTCAAGATATTTCTTTAAATCTAGTGCTCTCAGAGTACATCCAGAACCATCCTTAAGTGTCGTGTGTTCTCCTCCTAGGATTCCAAGAACACAAGGATATCATCGATGAAGAAAACCACAAAGTTGAAAAAGAAAGGCTAAAATATCCAGTTCATGAGTCTCATGAACACTTTTGGGGAATTCTTCATGAAAAAGGGAATCACCATGTACTCATAGTGATCGTAGTGATATCTGAATGTCATCTTCGTTATATCCTTATCCCATAGTCATAACTAGTGATAACCAGATATGAGTTTAACCTTTAAGAACCATCATTGCCCTATTAACTGATCAAAGTGGTCATTGATTCTTTTTAGAAGATACTTTTTCTTCATGGTCACCTGGTTCAAGTGCCCGTAATCCACAAAAAACATCAAGCTCCCGTCTACTTTATTAACAAACAAAACCAGGGCTGCTAAGAGTTAAACATTGGGTCTCATGAATCCCTTCCTCTACAAGTCCTCCAACTACACCCTTATCCCATGAAGCTCTATGAGAGACATTCAATATGCCAGAATATATATCAGTGATGTCCTGGGGTGTATATCAATGTAGAACTCTATCTATCAGTGGGGAGGTAAATCTAAAACACCTTCTGAAAATATGTCTTCATACTCCACCACCACTATAGGAAACTGGGAACTCATAACATCCACTAAACCAAGGGTTAGGTTATCCAAATAATGAGTAATTAGTTGCACCTTCCTATGAATGAGTACATCTGGTGTTGTCTAGTTTTCCTTTTCACTGAAAAAGGAAAAACTGGTTTCGTCATAGTGGACACATTGTACCCTTCACCTTAAAATAGTCAATATAGGCATGAACTGTAGATAACCAATCCATACCAACAATAATGTCATAAGGTCTCAACACTGATACCAAGATATTCTAACCTAAACTCTCACCTCGAAGGGTCAGGTTACACTGTCGACATATGTGCATGATCACTGTGTCTTCTCCAGTAGAAGTCTCCAAGCATAAGAGTCGATTCAACGGTTCAACCAAAATATCTAGGTCTCATACAAGGTATGTGGAAAGAAAGGAATGAATAGATCCTATTTCTATTAGTACTATAGAGAAAGTATAAAAGACACAAATCGTACCTCAAATAATTCATGGATCTTGGAGCTCTTAGGTCATAAGCATAGATTGTTTGCAGTTGTCCCCGCCCTTGTCCTCCAACTCCCTAAGCCTAGAGTGGATCACCTGGGGGTGGTGGTGGTAATAATTAGAAACTTTGAAAACCTCCTACTACTCTCCTAGATCCTCTTCCATATCTTCCACCCTATGTATCTTCCTTCTCCTGTTGATGTCTTTGCTTCAGTGGTCCATCCATAGTCTCTTTGTCAACTGTATGGCAGTTTGGACAATATCGGGTGAGTTATCCCCTTCTGTCACATGAGTAGCATCATATATCTGTAGGATGACTAGAAACATCTTGTGAGTCCTAAAATATAGATCCTCTATCGCAATACCTCCTCCTAAAACATATTTCTCAACTAGTTCTTTGAGACTGACGTCAGATCCTTGTTACTGAGGTCTATGCTTCTGCTTTCCCACTGCTGACTATCACCAGCTGTATTTTCTCATCCAAGAAGCTTTTGACCACCAAAGATCACTCAAACACCCTAGTATAAGTAGAAATTAATAGAGGGATAACACTAGATCAAATGAATCTACGAATACCTCACTCAAAGGTCTGGGACCTAAATAACTAATCTCAAACCATATACATCGAGTACCTGGGAAGGTTGGTAAGCCTCGATGGATACTCATCTAATATCACATTGCTCTACTAGAGCTATAGAATCTCATGGATATGTACATCCATCAACGTAGCTAGTGATAAATCCTCTCTAAATAGGTACTTGAACTCAATACATTAAAGAGTCTCCTCATATTAAGTATGGGTTACCAAACTCCACCATTTTTCTACTGATCCATGTAGAAGGCTCGCTGCCAAAACCACCATCTGATCTACTAGTGTCCTAACTAGATGGAAAACTTAGGTCGCTACCTGAAGTCAGTCCTCAAATGCCTATGGTTCAGGCTCTCCTTGGAACCTGATGAGTCTATTCCACTAAAACTCGTGAAGCACGCTTAGCTTGTGCACCTCATCCACTGGTACTTCGAGTATGACATGTTTTTCTAGAGGTGGTGGTATGGTTGGTGAAACACTTGGAGGTAACATCTTAGGAATTGGTCCCTGTATCGAATCCTCATCACTAAGGGGGTCATCCTCATGACCAATCTATAGAGTCCTAGTTGGTATACATTACAGAGGCATCTTGAAAGTAAACAAGATGTATCAAAATCAATGAGTATATCTAAATAGATGACTCAAGAAGTAAATGGAAACCAAAACCTATTCCTATATGATTCATGTACCATTTATTTCCTGCAACCAATGTTCTCAAGTACTAAGTCAAAAAGAAGGTGATCAGAGTCCTGGTGTATGGATACATCAGCCACCACACTAACACTAGATTCCCTATCCAGAAATCCAATCTCAAAACACTTAACACTATTACCCGAAATCAATCTCATAGAGTCTCAGTACTAAAGTATAATAGACCCACTCTGATACCACTTTGTCATGACCTATCCCAGTGGGGGTCTGTGAAGCAATTCCCCAAGACCACCTCCAATAGGCCAGGGGATGGTGACTAACACTGAGTATGTATATCAATAAAATGGGAGGCATTTCCTATGTACCTGTACACATGCCCACATCTCCAAGCCTAGAAAATGATGAAATGTAAAAACAAATGAACAAGTAATCATGCATACATCTATATCCCAAAACCAGAGTATGATAAGAAGTAAAGAAAGTAAACATGACCAAATACAATCCCACCACAAAGAGACTGTAACAAAAGCCCAACATGAAAGTAAAGGTATTGGGACTACCATCTAAAAGCTGTAGGAACACACCTCTATTTATCTGGTCTCACTAAGCACCTTATGGTACTGGTCTACCAAAGAATCCATAAAAAGGCCGATTATTAGAACAAGACATGAAACATGTAGGAAAAGACTGTGCAGGGGTGAGTATAAAAAAACTCAGTAGGACACTCTGAAACCAAAAAGTAATACAAAAAAGGAAATAGAGTCATATCTATAAAGTTATATGTCTATAAAAAATATAAAAAGAATATCTAGATATAATCAACAAAGACACACATTCTAGAGGTAATCGACAACCATAGTATACCAGCCCTAGGATTATAGCTTGATATTCCATGAAGCACTCATCTAGGAGAACACACTCCTAAGTTCGATATCACTAATGTCATCCATTAGAGAGGTAATTTTCATTGGGTCTCACCATGAGAAAGATACACTGATGGTCTAAAGAGAATACGATACACAAATGAGGATCACAACCAGGGTTATGGGGTGATACCAATAACTCAATCTAGATAAACCCTGATAAGTAGAGGATCGGTGACCACGTAGTGTTTGTCACATCAATACCAATAACTCCACCTTGTAAAAAAAGATGAATAGAGGATCCCACTTCGAGCCTCTCGATGGGGGGGGGGGGGGAGGGGGTTCCAACAACTCTATCTAGGAAGTCCTACTGAAGGGGTCGTGGTCCTAATAGTATGAAATGATACTATACCTACCTTAAGGGAAAGTATAAGGGGAATGAACCATAATAAAACTTATCCAAGATATGGAGGACAAGATATTCAAGCCATGTAGGAAATAGTACATGACCTGTAGTAGGGGTACACACCATGTCCCTTGACCTCAGGTCCTACCTGTGTAAATGGCCTATGTCATCAAAACATGTCCGTGTAGTACTACATTACATGTAGGTTTCCTTTGTAGTGTACTTGTGTGTTAGTTCACAACTCCATCCCATTTACATCTTCTAGCGTACCAGTACACAGATTATTCTGTGTACTAGATTCAAGCTATTTCATGTGGGGGAGCACATGCCTTGTATGTTGTCCATGTAGTCCACCCCATGTCTGTGTACTACCTAAGGTACACAGTGAGTATCTAGGTAGGAACCACACACTATGTAGGCTGAGACACATACAATGTGATACTCATCTCCTACCTAAAACCCTAGTCGCCACTCAGGGGGGGGGGGGCACATAATGTGTAGATCTAGTTTACACATCATGTGATACAATATTTTTAAAAAACACATATCCACACTCTGATCATCTTCTACATTGGTCTGAACACCATTCCATCCATGGATTTCCAGGAAAATCAAGGTGAATCCTTGTTTGATCTTCTCCATCACCAATATAAAACATTCAGGCCCTCGATCCACTTAGAAATGGTATCACTCTGATTTCTTCATTGCATTCCAAAGAACACAAAAATTAGGTAACTACATCATCTGATCCATTTCCACAACTACCTTCACACCTTCATTGCACTATGATGATCCCAAATCTATGATTTCTGATGGTTGTGCCAGGAAATGAGAGTGCGATAATCGATCATTCGATAATAGTCGAGTCACATTACAAACAAATAACACCCACAATGAATAATGAATGGGGGTGGGAGGGATAAAAGCATAATCAATTAAGAGGAATACCACATGATTGATGTTCATGTTGATCTTGATTCTTCACCTTTATAATTACAATAAAATCAATCAACAATTTAATCACAATGATAAGAAATTATCCCATCAAAACCATACAAATAAACCCATCCCAAATAACAATTGATCCATAGACTATTGGTCTACATTCATCGCTGAAATCAAGAATGGGGATTAAAAAATTTGAAACACATTACCCTCATAGATTTAGTTCGATCACTGATAAATAATGACCTATCATCGTCATCATTGACAATATCCATTGAATCTGAGGTGCGTCAATCCTTGATTCACAACTTTGTTGTTGTTCATTCGAGAGGGTTCCCAAATCTCTCTCTAATGATCCTATAGAGGTTCTAGGGTTATGTGGATAACTCTAGATTTCCAACATAAGTATCTATTTAAATATAAAATAGTCACTACATCAAACAAACAAAAGAAAATAATTTTATTCAATAATTTTATTTATTTTCACACCCATGATAAATTTTCCACAAATGATATGTGTCGACTAATGTTAAGTCGCACATAGGGTAAAAATGCCATTATGAACTCAATGGTACCCTCAAATTTCCAATATAGGAACCCCTTTAAAAGTTATTCCACTTTTTTTCAAGAAAACCATATGCACATGCTATTAAATATATTTAATATATTTTAAACATTTATTCCGGGCACATCGGGTCTCAGAATCGCACATCGTCTCAGCACCTGGTCTCAAAATTAATCCAAATAATATATGAAAATAATACATGGAAAATATGAGATATTATAAATCCTTTAAAAATATTGGTTTCATTATTGTTTGATAATTAGTCATAATTATAACTAAAAATTCTACAATAATTTATCTTTTGATAATCTTTATAAATTATCCCTAATGAATATATGTAATTATATTTTGATAATTATTTACCTATATTCTGATAATTCACATAATTATCCTTTCATAATTTCTTACAATTATATTTATTAACTTCATACAATTATTGTTTGATAATTTTTTAAATTATCCCTATATAATTTAGTTTTTATCATTCTATAATTCAAAAATTTCTTTTTCAGATTTTTAAAAGGAAGAAAAAAATAGAAGAATAAAAAAATTGATACCTTCTTCCTCCCAAAAACACCACATTAGAATAAAACAAAGAGGGACTTAAGAAACTAAATATAGAAATGGGAACCCAAGGGTTTGGATCGATGTGCTTCATAGAATTCATGAAGGAAAGATTTTAGGTCTCTTATAATCATTGTAAGAACCAACAAGGAAGAACCGATTGGTTCAGGTATTTCAAAACCCCAAACATATATAACTTTTTAAAAACCAAAACCCTGATTTAATTACCATTTCAACCAAATATTAATGGAAGAGTTATTAAATTCATCCCATTAATATGTTTGTAACTTTAAATGGGTCAAATCATATTGATTTAGTGGTTTTTGAAATCAACTGAATGAGAAAAATGGTGGTTGTAAGTGCAATGTGGGTTTGAGGAAGAAGATGGGTAGAAAAAAAAATAATTAAAAAAATATTAAATAAAATACCCTCATGTATGATTTAACCAAAAAACCAATGTTCACAAAGATTATGTTGTACCTAGGGTAAAACACACATTCTGGGTATAATAGTGGTCTTGGATGTAACAAATCAACATTTTATAAAGGTATGTACCATTTTTTTCAGTTTAATTATTTGGTTTTGACCTAATGTGAATTATTAGTAAGGATATGGAGAAAACGAGGGTGTTTGGGGATTTTTTGAAGCCCTAACTTTTGGATGAGGCAGTTGGACCATACGGTTAGTAGTAACCATGTAGCCTAGTATGTATAGTTAGAGTAAACCATACAAGGTGTTTCAGTGCACAATAGAGGGAACACAGTTTTCCCTAACCATGAGACCTAGGCCACCCACACATTTGTGTATTTCAAACATTTTAATAGTGGGAAAACACATGGTCGACACATGGTTTTCCTAACTGTGGTCCATGATGTGCGAGTGGGTTCTTGAGGCAGTTTTGGGTGCACGATTGGAACATGGTTTGAACAACTGTATGCCCAAACTATGTGAACTAGTTTAAAATGGGTGAAAATACCATTTTTCCCTTGCTTCTTTAAAATATTAACCCACATATTATTTTCTTATTTCCTCAAGAATCCATCCCCTCTCCCTCTTATTGAGGTTCTTATCCAATCCTAACATAGGATTTGCGATAATTATTTTATCTAATGCCCAATTTTCACGTTGTTCATCTCAATGGATAGCCACTGGTGAGTTATTCACTCCTTAGTCTCCTTTCCTCATTTTTATTTCTATTGATGATGCTTTTTTGGTGTGATCTCACATTCCCTATTTTAAGGGTATTCGTCCATTCTTCTATTTTCTTTCCACCTAGAACATATCAGAGGATGATACTAGATGAGGGTTCTTCTATGGACTTAAGGTAGGTAGACTATACATTTTCCCTCAAGTCTGGTTGCTTATACACTGTTTCCATTATGCCACATGCCAGAATTTTTGGGAGATGCTTCCTAAATTAATAAACCCATGAGTTAAATATTAAATTCATGTTTAAGACATTCCTTGACACCTTTATATAAGGTTGGAGGTTTTTTAACTTAACCTAAACCTCCCATGGGGTGGATTCCTCCCTTTGACCATGAATATTACACCCATGGGGTGTGTTGAGCTCATATTACATTATTTGGAATTAATTATTGTAATAAAGTTGATTGTTAAAGGTTGTAATCACCTTATAGAAACTTTTCATTTGTATATGAAAGTTTTTAAATGGTTAATCCCTTGGTTTGTATATTATTATGAGAGTATTAATGAAATGATCACTGAAATAGTTTATAAAATGGTGAATTAATTGGTTAGTATTCCTTGAACATTTCTACTCCTTGAATCCGATGACCCACTTGGATGCCATGGATAATTATACTCCATGGATCTGGCTTACTTGAATAAGTTGTACATTTCTACTCCTTGGATCCATTTTACTTTACTTACTTAGGATTATTTATACATTTCTACCCCTTTTATCCAATAACATATTAGGACAACTTTTACATTTATAATCATGGTATTTTACGACCTATTAGAACACATTGGACATTTCTACTCTTTAGATTCGATGACCAGTTAGGTTGCCTTGGAAATTTCTACTCCTTAGATCCAATGGAACATTAGAATTCCTTGAAAATTTATATTCCTTGGGTCTGATGAAATATTAGGATGCCTTGGACATTTCTACTCCAAGGATTTGACTTACTTGGATGCCTCAAAGATCTATACTCCTTGGATCCAATCCATGTTAGCCTGATACTTGATTACAAGAAATAGGTCATTAATGATGCTTACCATGATTTATAGTTATCCCTTATGATATGGTTTCTTGATCATAGCGATCTTCGATTGAACGTACATTATCACTTTACTTTAATTAATTTCAATCTTGTTATATCTACACATTGCTTAAACGTATATTCACTAACTGGACTTGTTATAGACACCATAGGTGGTAGCCTACTAAGTGTTATCTCACACCCTGTTCGAGCTGTCGTTGGGTACCTAGATAGACTTCATGGATATAGGTAGGTACAAGGTCAAGAAACTTCTTGACAATGATTGATTTATTATTGAATAGGAGCATGGGAGTACAGGACCGAACCATGGCTCCTGTTTCTATCTGGAGATAGTTTTGTTTTGATCTTTTTATAATTTTTATACATGTATTATACTAGATGCCTATTTACATGTATTTACTATCTTTTGTATATCTCCATGACGTAAACATCATTTTTTATATTATGTTACCTTTGGATTTGATTATTATTACTGTTGTTTGGATGATTTATCTTCTGTTGTTGGTTTATGTTATGCTTTCAAATTTTATTCATTTATGTTATTTTTGTGTTACTTTGATTATGAGGGTATAATCTCCCCACTATACCATCACATAACCTCACTACTATTCAGAAGCCTTTGGTGTATGGGGAGGCATTCTTGAGGCCTTGTGACCAACCAGCTCGGGGTACCGTTTAGTAGCTCCCGGGTTGGGACATTACAAAGTGTCATCCAAGGCATGTTTTTTCTTTATTGAATTATAGTTTGGGAATATTAGAAAGGAGACTAGGAAAGAGTTAGGATTCAGTAATGATATGTGCCTAGAAGTAGCTAACCCATGTATAGGGAAAATCCAAATTGACTAGGATAGAATATGATGTTCTTGTTTATGCTTATTATAGTTGATTTGACTTCAGTATTGGGTGATGCACTTGATGTTTGATGTTCCTTATAGTTACATATTTTTACCCTTATCCTAATATGGGAAAGAAATATTGTGTTATACATCATCATAAGCACTTCAAGATTTATATGTCATGCAATATTACATGACATGTTTACTTACTGTGTGCATTGCCTATAACATGTTTTGGTGCCTTTATTACTATTTATATGGAATTGTACTAACATTTCATGAAGGGACTTGATAATAGTTGGCTGTGATTATATGGATGCCACATTTCAATTCATAAGGTGTATGTTCCCTTATAAATTGGAATTGGTGGTCCACATAGTTCAACATTTTATAGAGAAATTAATTTTAAACGAAATTGAATTATAAAATAAAATGGTCACCATTAACTAGGGATTAAAATTTCAATTTAAAGGGTGTTTTCCTATATAAATTGAAATTGAAACTCTGTATACTAGGACCTTGGAATTATAATAGATAAATTGACCATGATCCGACCTTAGTAGTGGGAAGTAGGTAGTATCTCTTACATTCTTATGATCTATATGCCACCCTGACCTATCTTTAGGAGCATGAAGAGGGGTGTGGCTCATGTTTAGGAAGGATGGTACCTATCCTTATATATATATATATATGATATTGAAATTATAAAATCTTGTATAAGGTGTGTGATTGGAATTTGTAGATATATTCCACCATGAAGGCCTTTAGTTGTGTTTTAGGAGGGTGGCGACAACCATACTCTGGAGGTGGTGGGCCCTGGGCCATCCGTAGAACCTCCCACAGTGCCACTTGCAGCACTGTCTATTATACATGATATGGGTAATGATTCAAAATTATGAGAGGGTTTATTATAATTTATGTAGACTATTCAGTGAGGCCTATGACCTTCCATGACTATGGAAAAGTTGACACATGAGTTTCAACAGCACCATCCACCCATGTTTTCAGGGGATGGTGGACCATAGGCTACAAACTCATGGCTAGAGGCCATGCTATCAATTTTTTTAGCATCATGAGACACCTCATGAGAGGAGTGTAAAGCTTTCTATGTATATGTTATGAGATTCATCCAATATATTATGGGACATTATTGCTTAGATAGATCATTATTAGGATATGGATTGAAGGTATTTTCATACATCCTTCTATTATTATTTTTATCCCAAGATTTTGAGGGCCGATAGATATAGGAAGTTTATGCAATTGGATAAGGTCAAATTATCAGTCATGGAATATTCTTCCCATTTTGTAGAGCTCTAGTGTTTTGCACCTATTTTGTTATGTGACAATTTATCTAAATCTTGGTGATTTGAGGATAGTCTCAAGTATGTCATTTCATTACAGGTGAATATATTTTATCTTGCAACCATAACTAAAATAGTAAATATGGAACTAATTATGGAATGTAACAAGATAGAATCTTGGGGTGCAGAGGAGGGTAGTTAAACCTCTTGACCTAGTGCTACAATTTAAAATGGCAGGAAATGAACCTAATTGAGATAGGGTCAACAACTTATCATATAGGGGGATGGAGTGTGGCTAGCCGATCAGAACAAGGTGGTGGATGTGGTCAGGGCATCCAGAAACCATATTTATAGCAATAACAGAGTGGACCAACTTAGTATAGTAAAGTTTTTTCTCAGTTCCATAGTTCAGTCCAGATTTATGAAGTGCAATCAATATTTGAGAATCATAGCACCGGGCCATCTACAGTGATAGGTAATATTCTAGTTCCATCTACTTCAGTATCTTCTCTTTTTGATAAAGGTGAATATCATTCCTTAATATATATGCCTATTTTAGAGATCCTTGGGCTCAATGTTCAATTCTTCTATGGAATGATGAAATTTGATACTTCATTAGAGATTCAAATGGAGAATGTACACCAATGCATGGACTTACCCCCTGAGATAGGTGGGTGTCATTATCAATGCGATCATTTTATCCTTGAGATGAAGGAGTTTTATTTCATTCTTAGGATGGAATGGTTAGTCCCCTATCACACTTATGTTAACTGTGGTCATAGAAAGTTGTTTTTCACATCACCAAAGGGTAGGTTTTTTATTCACAAGGGAGAATGGGATGTCCAGGAGAGCAGAGCTTCTGAGCATCATGGGTTAGGCAGGGTGACGAAAAATATTTCTAGATTATGTATAGATGATTAGAGAACACATTTGACTTATTTTCCTCCAATTTTAGATTATTTCAGGAGTATTTTTTCAGATGACTTTTTTGGACTACCTCCTGAGAGAGAGGTAGAGTTTTCCATTGATCTAGTGTTAGGATATGCACTAGTATCCATTCATCCTTATAGGATGGATACTACTAAGTTACATGAGCTCAAAATATAGTTAGAGTATTTAGAAGAAAAGGAATTTATATGACCCAATACTTCTCTATGGGGTTCGGCAATCCTTTTTGCTAAGAAGGTGGATGAAACCCTTCGTTTATGTATGGATTACCAAAAATTGAACTAGTAGATTCTTAATAACTGGTATCCATTTTTATCGTCTTGGAAATGATTCAATCAATAATAGCCAAACTCGGTTGGACACATGACCTCAGGCATGCCTCCCCATATTCCAGAGGCTATATACTAGCTGCGAGAGTCTATAGTAGAATAGTAGAGGGACTATACCCTCATGATCATAGTGTATCGCAATAGTATTATCATATAAATAAATAGTGTAAGAATATAATGATAACTGAACAACCAAAGAATAAAAATATGTCATATAATAACCATGTAATCCCGTCCAACAATTTCATATACAAAATGATGATCATGGAATGATATTCAAAAGGAAATACAGGCAGATATGACAGTAAGAATACATACATACAAGTAAACATAAAGAACCAAAAATACCAAAAATAATATCTCCATATTGAATAATAATCTATAGCTCAGTCCTGTTCTCCTACACTCCCATTCTATAATAAACCAAGCATAAATGACCGGGCACTTTCCCCTGTCCCTACCTATATCCATGAAGTCTATCCTGATACCAATAGGTGGCCCGATCAGGGTGTGAGATAAACTCAGTAGGTCACCAAAAATGGTTTTTAATTCCATTGAGTCTATGAATATATATAATAAATAGTGTATAGGTAATAATAAGGATGTAAATGAAGTACGATAATAAATTACCCACAAAGGTTCGAGTTCCAATGGAACACCCATCCAATTCTACTTGCTTAAACCTAAGCTGTATTATCTCCAAGTAATCATTCAATTATTATTTAAGTTATAATGAAGTCCCGGGATCTAGATCATAGCCCAATCATCCCCCATGTTTCATATCCAACAGTATGTGTATAATAAGTCCATCAGTAAAATGTAAGTCTTCAACTAAATTTAAGCTTTTTCTTTGGCTTGGAAGACATGTCGTATAATCATTTTATTATTATTCAATTCAAAAGTAACATGATCCCATCCTTTGTGTTCTTAATTTAGAACCCAGGAATCTCTCCATGTATAACATGAACCAAACGAATTACAAGACCATCCTAGGAATCCCACATAGTAATCTTGGTATCGCTCTTAGTGTGGTATAAATTCACCACCCACTGAATCCATCCTTGGTAGTTCATAAAGGAATCCCAAGTTTCACTCATGGAATACCTGATAATCTACCCTTTAAGTTCATCCTTGTTAGTCCATAAAGGAGTCCAAGTATTACTCGGGCATATATGAGCTAGATTCCAAATGAGTCTATCTATGGAATTCATAAAAGAACCCATGTATCACCCAAGGAGCATAATAATCATTCATTGAAATCATTTAATTATTCAATACAGAAGATTCCATCTATGAGGATCCTAAATTGGAACCCACCCCTTACTCTTGGTGTGACAATAAAGAAATGGTCATGGGATTAACCATACCATATAATCTCACATTTTAATGTAATTGGTTATCAAATTTATATAATCAATTAACTCACCTCAGAAGGTGGTTTGAATAACAACATAGGCTTAGTTTTCTTTCCATCACATGAATCATACCATTCAATGTAATTGGGCATCTGGATATAAAGATCAACTCAATACTAAGTGAGAAAAAATAGCCAAAGGAATAGAGACATGGTATTATATTCCCCCTGTATTCAATTCAATTATATCATAATCATTCCATTTAACATCCCAAGGAAATGGGTAAAGAAAATAACTCAAAGGTTAATTAAAAACATAGGCCATCCATGGTGGTTTAATCTCATTTAACAATTCACCTAATGGGTGGTTCTAATTTTAGGCCCTTAACCTTTAACTAAACCTCAATGGGTCTCATGGGTCATATAGGTCAATCCTATCTATTTAATTTAAGAATCAATTCATATATTAAGCATCACTCAGAAAATATGGAACATGGCATAATGGAATATATATATATATATATATAACACAAATAATTTGATAGAAAATAATGAGACTACCTACCTCAGCATGGTAGTCAACTCCTCATCCTTTATTATCCTCTAATCCATGATAGAATGGAAGAAATCAAGAAAAGTGACAACCACCCTGAAAATAGGAAACATGATCTTGCACAAAAATAACCTTTTCAATAGGAATACAAAAGAAGAAAGGTGAAAGAGGAATAGAGAATCCACTAGTGGATTTCCAAGGAGACTGATGACGATTGATTTGGAGTCTAGATAGAGAATTTCCTTTAATCTATAGCTTTAGGCATGAGGAATCTCTCAAATGGGTGGAAGGTTTTCCTCTAGAGGAGAAGGAAAAAGGGTTTAATTATATGAATCCCTTAAAGGAAAATGGTCATTTACCCATCATTAAATTGGTCACATAGTTTGGAAACACAATTGGCCCAACCATGTTCTAACTGTGTGCCCATATTTGCCTCAAGACCCCCATCACACAGTCATGGTGAATGGTTAGAAAAATTGTGCACCAACTGTGAATTTTCCATCTGTTAAAATGTTTGTAGTAATCACACAGATTTGTGTCCTCGGTCACATGGTTAGGGAAAATCATGTGGCCTTATACTGTGCACTAATTCACCTCACATAGTTTAATATAACTATGCAGATTGGGAAAAAAAGTTTCTACTAACTATGTGGTTTAACCACCTCTTCCAAAATTTCAATCTTTAAGCTCTATACAAGCCCTAGGAACCCATGTTTCCTCCGTGACCTCACTAGGCACTTCTATAAGTAAAACATTAAGGAACTAAACTAAAAAAATTAAAAGGTTCCATACCTCAAAGAAAAATAGGGTTCTTACAATCTTCACCCCTTAAATAAATTCATCCCTGAATATCCCTTCCAAGGGTTGTAAAGTACCATTTGATAATAACTCGATCCACTAGGAATATATGTCAGCTTCCCACTCTCAAGTCTCATCCTATACACAGTTATGTTGCCATAGCACCCATACTAGAGGAATTGACCAGCCTCAAAGAAAATTCATGCCTCGATTAATAATAAAGATAATTTTATCCTCAAAGAATTCATATACCTCCAAATAAACCTCATTGGGCTGAAGAGTATGTGATAAATCAGAAAGATATTAGTGAAGTTGAGATACATGTAAGACATTATACATAGCCCGGTAACTCTGAGGTAAATACAACTGACATGCTACCTACCCGAATCTCTCTAGAATCACGAAGGGCCAAAAATATTGAGGTGATAACTTCCCTTGTTTTTTAATATTTATATTCCCCATTCTAGGAGAAACTCTTAAGAAAACCTGACTCCCCACCTTGAACTCTAGTGGTCAATGATGACGATTGGAATATGATTTCTATCTAGAACGAGATGTATAAATCTGCTTCTTAATAAAAAAATCATCATCCAATGTATCCTGATCTATATGAGGTTCTATTAGAGTTTCCTCTTCTGTCTCTAACCAGTATAGGGGAGAGTGACACATCCTACCATATAAGGCCTCATAAGGAGCCATCTGTATGGTCTCTCAGAAGCCATTATTATAAGCGAACTTGAAAATAGATAAGTGTATCTCTAAAAACCTTATAAATAAAGGATGAACACTCAGAGCATTTTCTATAAAAACTATATTGTACACTTAGACTTACCATCAATTTGTGGGAGATAGGATATACTTTGTAGTACCTGTGATCCTAGTTCCCTCTTTAACCCCTACAAGAACCGCAATGTGAGTTGAGCATCTCTATCCAATATGATAGAACATGGAACCCATTGGAGGCACATGATCTCACAAATATAGAGCCTCTTGATATCATATTATGAAAGAGTCTCCAAAATAGGTAGAAAATGGGTGAACTTTGTAAACCTTTCTACGTTCACCCATACGATGTCACTACCCTGAGGTGATCTAGGAAATCCTATCATAAATTCCATGGTGAAGTCATCCCATTTCCAATTAGAAATATGTAATGAATATAAAATCCATAATAGTTGTTGGTGTTCTAAATTCACCTACTGATAGGTGGAATACCAAGTAGCTAACCCAGCTATCTTCCTTTTCATCCCCAACCACCGGTATTAGATGGGTAAGTCATGATACATCTTGATAAGAATGGGATGAAAAAATCAAATAGAGGCATGGGAATATTGAATCAAATTCACTTATACTTCTATATGAACCTAGATATGTCCATGGATGCACAAGATCTCAACCTCATCAAATATCCAACTAATAGGCGGCTTATCACATGAAACACTCTCCTATAGGATAAATCCCTCAGAATCAGATAGCTTACTCATCTTCACTCTCTTAAAAAGTGAAGAGGCCACTGATAAATATGAAAGTAAAAAATTTCCATGATGGACTTGAACCTTGATACATAAGTTTACACTCACTACTAGCCTCCTGAACTACCTTAGTTTAAGTCCTCTTGCTCATATAATTAACAACTATGTTTCCCTTTCTAAGCATATAAGAAGCCTCAAAATCAAAGTACTGGAGGTATTCAACCCACCTTCATTGTCTAAAATTCAATTCATGCCATGTAAATATGTACTTGAGGATTTTTTGGTCTGTAGAAACCAAAAAATGCTCTCCCAGTAAGTTGTTCCACAAATAGTACAAGGCATGTACAATAACAACTAACTCAAGATCATGATTCAGGTAGTTCCTCTGATGTGGAATCAACTGATGAGACTCTTACTCCATGAATCACTCCTCTTAAATCATAAATTATCCTATCCTAACACTTGATTCATAACAATATACTATATAACTCATGTATAACTTTGGAAGAATCATGATCGACACTGAAGTCAGTCTCCCTTTTAGCTTCCAAAAGGATGTCTTGTATGATTATGACCATTTAAACTTCACAACCTTCTTAGTAAATATTGTAAGAGGTGATTTTAAGTGTGATAAGTGCTATATGAAGTGCCTGTAATAACCAATTATCCTCAAGAAACTCTATATATCAAGAAAATTCTTGGGATGATCCCATGAAACTACCAGTATCACCTTCTCTCGGTCAACTGATACTCCTACCTCTATGATAATATGAACTAGGAAGTGAAATTTATCCCTACAAAAGTGTAACTTTGTGAGATTAGAATATATATGATGTTCTCTCAGTGTATTCATTATGATCTCAAGATGTTTGGAAAGGTTGTGTTGAGTGTGAGAATACACCAAGATGTTATCCAAAAATATCACCACAAACTAATCTAGATAAGGATGAAAAAATCAGTTTATCAGTGCCATGGAAACTACTGGCATGTTCATTAGACTGGAAAACATGAAAAAATACTCATACAATCCATATCTAATATGGAATGTTGTATGTGGTATATATGATAGTCTAATATGCATATGATGATAACTTGAATTCAGATTAATCTTGGAGTAAACCCTTGCTGTTTGGAGCTGATCAAAGTTATCATCTATATGAGGAAATGGACATCAATTCTTAACCATAAATATGTTTAAACGATTGTAATCCATGTAAAACCTGAGGGTACCATCCACCTTCTTGAAAAAAAGGATCGGTGAACCCCATAGTGAAGAACTGGGTTATAAACCTTTTAGCTTACAAATTCTCTAGCTTCCACTTGAGCTCATACAACTCAGTAGTATCCATACTATAAGGAGGGATGGATACTAGTCTATCTCTAGGAACTAGATTGATGGAAAACTCCACCTCTCTCTTAGGAGGTACTCTGAAAATGTTGTATAGAAAAAAATCCTTGAAAAAATCTACTACTAGAGGTAAATATGCCTCACGCATTCCTTGACCATCTTGATATAAACATGAAATCTGGTATTTCATCCCACCCAACCCTCAATGATCTAGTCCAAATTGGATTTCCTAGACATCTCATTCAACCTTGTGAATAAAAACCCCACCCATTGTGATTTTAAAGTCACACTTAAGTGATATTAGTTGACATACATATGATAGGGAACCATTCGGTACATCTTGAGTATGATATCACACCCTGTCATCTCGAGGACAAAGAGATCCCATGGAAAGAGAAACCTACCTATCTTAAGGGGGAACTACTTGCACTAGATTACACTATCTGATTACATATCCAATAGAGTATCAAGTTCATCATTCCACTAAAAACTGAACATCAATCCCAAGGCTCTCCACAATAGGCACAAATATGAATGAATGAGAAGAACCTATATTGAAAAGAGAAGATACTATCATAGAGGATTCAGAGCAGTTTCACTCACCATAGCAGAACCAAATGGATTTTTAGAATGAGAGGGTATGTCTATTCCATCAGTACCAGCCTGTTCTTGCATGGGAAGCCTAGCCAGATGACCATGAAAAGGTGGAGAGCTACTATCATGATGCAGATGCTCGGGAGGGGCAGTTCCTTGTAGATAGTCTGGTTGAATTCCCTAATACATTCGGGTCATGTAATCTTCTAAGCCTACGGGCCTTGTAATCTCTGATCCTATGAGCCTTGTAAGGGTTCCCCCTCATCCCTTGAAATGGGGGTTATCAAAAATCAATAAAAATGAAGGGCTTCGGGCCATTCGGGCAGGTATTAGTTACACTGTATACATCTGGCCTAATCTACAAGCCTGTGATATAGCATGGCTACCATAAGATGGTCTGCTCTGCTGGTGTTATAAGTCTACTGTCTAGATACCCCGACCACAACCACCTCCTCATCCTGATTGACTGACCATACTTTATCTTTTTTCCTGATGATAAGCTACTAACCTCGCTCTTGAATATGGAGTCAGTGCAGACCCTATATCACTAGCTACTGGAGGAGAAGTTCTGAAAAATCATTGTAGATGGACTATATTTCCACAAGATCGACACTTGACTAGGTACCTCATACACTAAGATTTCATATGTCCTAGTCTACCATACTGATGGAATCTCACCTGGATACCAGAGTATGTACTCTGTGTACTAATATCACTATGTGGAATCTCTAGATTATTCTTCCTACTATTGGTATATGTAGTTACTGATCTAGGTGCTAAAACACCTTGGCTCTCAACCCTAACTCTCTTAGTTTATGATCTATAATAAGTGGTTGATTCAATATTCCAAATACATTAGTAATTCAGAAGACATTTACCTGCAATTAGATGTCATACCCAAGACCTTCCTTGAATCGCTTAGCTTTAGATAACTCATCACTTAATAGAATATGTGTAAAACGTTGGAGCTTTGTGAAATGGGAAGAATAGTCCATGAATGATAAGGTTACCTTCTCTAAGTGCGTAAAATTTCAGGATTTATCATCCCTCAACATATCAGGATAGAAATAATCATAGAAGGACATATGAAAATCCCTCTAAGCCATATCCTAATGATGATCTGTCTGAGAAATAACACCCACAATATCTTGGAGGAATACCATAGAATATACATGGATATCTTCACTCTACTCTTAGCTGGTGTCTTGAGATGCTCAAAAATTGGTAGCATGGACTCTAGCTATTACTTCACAGCCTATAGTCTACCATCCCCTAGAAACATGGAAGGTTTATGCTACCAAAACTCATGTGTCAACTTTTCCATTGTTAGGGTAGGTTAAGGGTATCCCTAAATGGTTTTTATAAATAATATAAACCCATATCAAAATTGGGCATCAACACCCATATCAAGTACAACCAATAATGCTACAAGAGTCACTACTAGAGGTTCTATTGGTGACCCAGGGGACACCACCACTAGAGCATGGTCATCTCCACTCTCCTGGTGCATGAATCATGGTTTTCATGGTGTAATGTATCTAAAAATTCTAAAAACACACCTCAATACAAGATTTAACAACTACTAAAAGAACATATATAAAAATAGGATAGGTATAAACCTTTCCATATAATATTCACACCCCTCTTCTTTCTCTTAAAGCTAGGTCTGGGTAAAGTACAAATCATAAGAAATCAAGAGACATTGCATACTTCCCACTATCAAGGTGGGTTAGGTCCAATCTCTCTACTATAATTATAAGGACCTAGTAAACAGAGTATCAATTTTAATTTATAGAGGAAAAAACCCTTTAAATTTAAATCATAACCCCCATTTAACGATGACCATTTCATTTTAGAAATCAATTTCATTTTCATTTATATAAAAAAAATATCTTTAAAATTTTGAGCTATATGGATCACCACTTCCAATTTATAAGGACCCATACACCTTATAAATTTATGTGTGGTGTCCATTTAATCAAAACCACTTATTTATCAAGTCCCTAAATGAAATGTTAGCAAAATTTCATGGAAATAATAATAAAGTCACCACAACATGCTATAGGAAACACACTTAATAATATAAACATGGCATAACATATGAATGACATATAAATCCCAAAGTTCCTATGATGATGAATGATTAAATAATTCCTTTCCATACTGAACATGATTAAAAATACATAGTTATAAGGAACATAAAACATCAAGTACATCACCCAATAGTGAAATCAAGAAAACTATAATAAGAAAAATCTAGAAAATCTTGTCCCATCCTAGGTAATTTTGATTTTCATTATATGTGGGTTAGCTATTCCTAGGTATAGACTCATGTACAAATCCCAATGTATCCTATCTTTTTTCTACTATCCAAAAATAGTAAGGAAAAGAAAATAAACCTCTGATACCACTTTGTGGTATTTTGGACCTAGTTAAATCAACATTAACCGAACCCAGTTGGCCACATGACCTCAAGCACACCTTTCCATATGCCAGAGTTTTCTGACTAGTAGCGAGGGTCCATGGTGGGATAGTGGAAAGACTATAACCTCATGATCAGAGTGTAACACAATGATGAAATCATATAAATCAATAGAGGAATCATATAAAGATAAATTAATAATAGAAGAATAAATATCCATCAATTTCATATACAAAATGTTGATCATGGCATACTATACAAAAGGAAATACAGGCATGCATGATAGTTGGTACACATACATAAAAGTATACAAAAATAACCAAAAATACCAAAAATAATATCTCCAGATAACATTATGATCCATAACTTGGTCCTATGATCCCCCTCTCCTATGCTAAAATAAATCAAGAATTGAAAACCAGGGGATTTCCCCTATCCCTACCTGTATCCATGAAGTCTATCTAGGTACTAATAGGCATCCTGATCAGGGCGTGAGATAAACTCAGTGGGCCACCACCAATGGTTTCTAATGCCATCCATTATGTAAATATATATAATAAATAGCATGAAATTAATAATAAATATGTAAATTAAGTGACGTAATAAATAACCCACATAGGTCTAGGTTCCCATGGAAAAACCATCCACTACTACCTACTTCAACCTAAGCCAGACTATCTATGTGTAATAATTCAATTCTGATTTAAGTTATAATAATGTCTCAGGGCCTAGATCATAGCCCAAGAATCCCCACTTTATCATATCCAAAAAGATGTGTATAATAAATCCATTAGTAAAATGTAACTCTTCAATCTAATCCAATCTTGTTCTTTGGCTTGAAAGACACATTGTATAATCATTTTATTATTATTCAATTCAAAAGTAACCTAAGCCTATACTTGGAATTCCTAATTTGGAACCTAGGTATTTATCCAGGTATAACATGAACCAAACATCTTACAAGCCCATCCTAAGAATCCCTCATAGGAATCCTGGTATCGCTCTAGGTGTGGTATAAAGTCATTACCCATTGAGTCTATCCTCGATAGTCCATAAAGGGAACCCAAGTTTCACTGGTGGCATACATGATAAGTTTCCCTCTAATTCCATCCTTGGAATTCCATATAGGAGTCTAATTACCACTCAGGAATCTATGAGTTAGCTTCCAAATGTGTCCATCCATGGCATTCATAAAAGATCCCATGTATCACCCAAGGAAAATAATAATCATTCATTGCAGTCATTTAATTATTCAATCTAGAAGAGTCTATATATGGTTATCCAAAATTGGAACCCACCTCTCACTCTCAGGATGAAAAAAAAGAAATGGTCATGGGCCTAAAGTCTAACCATACCATATAAGTTCACACTTTAATTTAATTGGTCATCACATTTATACAATCAATTAAATCACCTCATAAGGTTCCCTTAATAATAACATAGGCTAAGTAGGCCTAACATCACATGAATCCTCCCATTCAATGTAATTAGGCATCTGGATATAAATATCATCTCAATACTAAGAGAGAAAAACAATTACCAAATGCATAGGGACATGGTTTTCCATTCCCCCTTTATTCAATTCAATTATATCATAATCACTCTATTTAAAATCCCAAGGCAAGGGATAAAAACATACCTCAAAGTTTAATTAAACACATAGACCACCCATGGTGGTTTAATCTCATTTAAAAATTCACCCAAGGGGTGGTTCGAATTAGATGTCCTTAACATTTAATTAAACCTCAATGAGTCTCATGGGTTATATAGGTCAAGCCTACCCATTTAATTTAAGAATAAATTCACTTATTAAGAATCTATTGGAAAATATGGCACATTACATAACAATATATATTTAACAACAAGAATTTGAAGCAAAATTATGAGACCACCTACCTCAAATTGGTAGTTGAATCCTCATCTATTGTTAGCCTCTAATCTAGGAAAGAGTTGAAGAAATTGATCAAAGATATAACCACTATAAAAATAGGGCATATGATCTCTCACTAAAATAACTCCTTCAATAAGAATACAAATAAAAAAAGGTTCAAGTGTAATAGAGAACTCACCGATGGATATCCAATGAGACTGACGATGAGTGATTCAGAGTTCAGATTGGGAATTTCCTTCAAACCCAAGATTTAGGTGTGAGGAAGCTCTCAAGTGGGAGGAAAGATGTCCAATAGAGGATAAGGAAAAAGGGTTTACACATATAAAAATTTTAATTGAAAAATTATAATCTACCCATCATTAAAGGGGTCACATTGTTTGGATGCATGGTTGTCCCAACTGTGTTCCAATCATACACCCATATCTACCTCAAGACCCTCATCACACAGTCATGGAGAATAGTTAGACAAACCATATGTGAACCATGAATTTTACCCATGTTAAGATGTCTACAATAATCACACAGGTGAGTGACCTTGGTCACATGGTTAGGGTAAACCATGCGACCCTCTTCTATGCACTGATACTCCCTTCACAGTTTACTATAATTATGTAGACTAGGATGCATGGTTTCTACTAAATATGTAGCCCAGTTTTCTCTTCCAAAATCTTGGGATCCGAACTTCATATAAGCTCTAGAAACCCCAATTTCCTCCATGACCCCACTAGGAACTCTCATAAGGAAAATTTTAAGGAACTAAACTGAAAAAAATAAAAGGTTTCTCAACTAAAAAAAATTAGGTTCTTAGAATCTTCCCCCATTAAAACGATTCATCCTCGAATTTCACTTCTAAAATTGGTAAAGAACTATTTTATAATAACTCTGGCCACTAGGAAAATACATTGTCCTCTCCCTCCTAAGTATCATCCTATACATGACCATAATTCTATAGCACCCATACTAGAGGAACTGACCGACCTCAGAGAACCTTCATCCTCAATAAACAATACAAATAGGTTGCACCTCAAAGGACACATATAATTCCAATTCAACCTCATCAGGACAAAGAATATACTATGGATAAAAATGATATCGATGAATCTAAGATACATGGAAGATTCCATGGATGAACCAGTACCCCTGAGGTATCTACAACCGATAGGCTACTGGCCCAACTCTCTCTATAATATTGAAGGGCCTAACATAAAGAGGTGATAACTTACCTCATTTCCAAATCTATCTATGCCCAATTATAGGTGAAACACATAATAAAACCTGACTCCCCACCTCAAACTCTAGTGTTCTACAGTGACAATCAACATATTATTTCTATCTAGACTAAGCTGAATACATCCACTTCCAAATAAGCTAAACCTAATATGATGTATCCTGAATGAGATGAGGAACCAATAACAGTTCCTTTCCTACCTCTAAATAGAGTAGGGTTGAATAAAATATACTACCATATAGGGACTCCTAAGGATACATCTATATGGTCACCTAGAATCTATTATTATAAGATAACCTAGTGATAGATAAGTGTTTCTACCAAGAATCTCCAAAATCAATGATTCATTCTTGAAGCATGTCCTATAAAACCCGTATCATATACTTGGAATAACTATCAGTTTATGGGTGATAGGATATACACATTAGTACTTGTTATCCCAGTGCCCTATTTTAAACCCTTATAGAATAGTGAAGTGAATCGAGCATCTCTTCCTGATACGATAGAACATGGAACCCCATGGTGGTGTATGATCTCATGAATGTACAACCTCTTGACCTCATCCATGTAAATAATCTCCAAAATAGTTAGAAAATGGTCAACCTTTTTCAACCTATCTATGATCACCCATATGACATCACTGCCTTGAGGTGATCTAGGAAATCTTGTCATGAAATCCATACTGACACAATCCAATTTCTATTCAGGAATATATAACATATGTAAAATCCATTCTGGTCACTAGAATTATTCCTTCACCTACTAACGTGTGGCACATTGAGTAACAAACCCATATATCTCCCTTTTTATCCCTGACCACTAGTATTGGCGGTATAAGTCATGATCCATCTTAGTAATACCGGGATGCAAAATCAAAATAGATTTATGTGAATCTTTCATAAAATTATCTTAGATATATTTAAGAACCTAGAAACTTATATGGATTCACAAGATCTCATCCTCATCAACAATCCAATTAGGAGGTGGGTCATCCCTATAAATTCTATCTTGTAGGATCAAGACCTCAGAATCTAATAGTTACCTCATATTCACTCTCCCCAGAAGTGAAGAGGTCACTGATAAATATGCAAGTAAAAACTATTCATGATGGTCTTGAACATCTATATGCATCTCAGAAAATAGGTCCATAAGCTTCCACTTGATTTTGGCCTCTTGAACTACCTGTGTTTGAGTCATACCATTGAGAGCATTAGTAACTGCATTTCCCTTTCTAGGCATTTAATGTCCTGCAAGTATCATTAAATTCAAATGGGATGGGATCATATTATAATTTATATTCCCAAACTAAACTTACTACCGGGGTGTAGTAAAGTGGAAGTATGTGGTCGATCCCATGAAAATTACTATAAGGCTAGCGGCCAATCAAACAAAACATTTGGAAACATTCTTCACTTTTACTCTTCAAGTTTGAGTTTTAACTAAGAAAATGTAGTTTGGAGTTTTGAGTAAGATACTAAAGGAAGGGATCAGGATCAATTTCAAGGTTCTTGAAAAAATATAATCGTATATTTAACAAGGAATGGTCCTATGTCATAGGTTGTGAAGTGGTGAAAAAGACACAAATTAGTTTTGGTCAAAAAAATTGGATCTATCTATGCTACAACTATCCCATGGTAAGGGTATATCCAAAAAAATATGTGCAATACTCTTGGATTCTATGCAGAAATAATTATATGCTAATTCACAAATTCCTTCTCAACAACAATTAGGTTAGGTTCATTCAATCACACTTCCCATGGTCAAGGTTTTGTGAAATAATGTTATGAACAATTATTATTAACCTAATTACTAGACATAGTGTTAATACGATTCAATCTAAAGATTCATTAGATTTTTAAACACCCATACTCTCAACCCCTAACCCTATACGGATTATCCATGCATGGCAGTGATGATCAAAAGTAAGGAGATATTAATCATTTCATAGATAGTTGTAAAGTAGTTAAAAAATAGATAATCTATAATTAAACATGCAAGAATCAATATAAAATAATTGGAAGAAATAAAAATCTAAACAGGAAATGAATTTTCATGATGAAATAATGAATAATGAGTAATATGTAATCAATAAAATTAATAAACAATCACAAAATTATTTCAAATGAAGAACATATGAAGAATAATGCAAGCACTAATGAAGAATGGAATTAGGTGATGGAAATGACCATTGAAAAAAGAAGTTGGATTGAAATGGATGAAGAATGGGTGTAAAAGGATTAAAAACTCACAATAATTTAATAAAATAATAAAAGTAATGAAATAAATCTATTTTATAACAAGAAGGAATGAAAAATATGGAAGAAAAATGAGAGAAAAAAATAGTCCAAGCCCTCTATTGCACACAGGGTGATAAAAATATAAATAGTATTTTGAAGTACATGACGTGAAAGTACTTTACATAATATACTTGCTTAAATGTCATGGGTCCTAAAATTTGAATTTCATGTAACTTGGTTTCATGTCATGTAATTCAGATCTATTTTTTCCTCTAAATAATTCGTTCGTATATTTGACCGGGCGAGGCCTCAAAACTTTCACATCTTGAAATCTCTACACACCATGTATGAAATTCACTTTTGGTAGGATTTTGATTTTTGAAAGCTACATGTCATGTAATGGATTTACACAATGTGTACTATCTTCATCTCACATAGAAGCTTCATGGGTTGGACTTACATCCTAAAAGCATGTTATAAATGAAGCCTACATGTAGTCTATGTGATACACAACATGTAAAGTCCATTTTTCAAACATTTTAGCATTTATTACTTTAAGTATAGAATTCATAATTCCTTTGAAAAAAACCAAATCCTAGTGAATTATCGAATAATTCATGAAAAAACCTTAAAAAAATGTTTCCAAAATGTATATATAATTTAAACTAATCAAATTCCCCCACACTTGTACAATTTCTTGTCCTCAAGAAAAAATAATATCAATAGGGGTTCCAAAAGAAACAATTTTTAAAATATGAAACATGCATTATATATAGACAAATAAAACTAAATATAAGAAGAAAAATTTAGTCCTCCAGAATTAATCATGAAGAGAAAATCAATCATGCATCATAGTTCAGTTCTTTTATCTAGATTATTTATTCTTTTAATTACAATTTCATAACTATTTCTTAAATTTTATACCTATTTTTCATTTTACCTAACAATAAATTTTCTCTCATCACTTAGGGTAAAAATGTAACTAGAATTATGCTCATACCCTGAATACATGTTCTTAACCACATGCTTATATTGGTTCTATCATCTCATCTTCGTAAAACAAATACAAAATCAATCATGAGGTATTCAATAAAAAGGGTTCAAATGGATCTGAGGCTAAGGGTATATGGGTAGAAAGTGAAAATAAAGCTCAAAAATAGGGTAATATCTAAATTATAATGCATGATAAACATAAAAAAAGTAATGAGGTGACTCCTCCAAGATCAAAAAGTCTCTATGATCTAAGTCGCTCAATGTGGATCCATGAATATAATAGGTAAGTATAAAAAATGTACCATGTTACATTCATTTTATTTTTCTTTTATTTATTTTTTGAAATTCATGTTTATACCATATCTCACATCCATCCCATAACCACATACGACCCCTCAGAGGATTCATCATTCTAGAAATGGTGATTTTTGACTTTCCTAAAACATAACCCAAAAATATTTTTCTTTATTTTTCTTATCATATATTTTTCAAAGGAATAGGGTAGGTTTCAAATTCAAAGAGTAATAATCAATTACATCATATCATTCTATTAGAAATTCCACAATACATATCCCTAATAAATATATCCCATGTCCATTAGCTGTAAATCCCCCACACATGTTCAAAGGATAATCATGCATAACACCAAGTGTAGGGTGGGAAGATATAATCTACTTGAAATAGATTCATCCTAAAAAGGTAATTCATGGAAACTATGGACTAAAGAAGTAATATGAAAGGTGGGTATCAGGAAAAAAGTGGCTCAATAATGATTGCCTCAATCATATTAAAATTGTATTTTTTCAGTCTTAGCCTCAATAAGATCTCAATGAAAGTTCTGATTTGTTTACATGTCCCAACTATATCTCAAGAAATATGCTCAGAAAATAATATGAAATTATGGGTCCAGAATCCTTTATGGAATGGGAGCACAAAAAAATAACTTCCAATCACTCAGGGTATAAAATTAAGTAATAATTCAATTAAAAGTAATTTCAGAAATTTTGAATTTGGATTAAATTACTAAACTTAGAAATCATTATAAAAATTTAAAGTAGATTAAAACCTATATTTCCAAAATTTTACCCTAAAATTTTATTTTATTTAGATGGGTGAAATGATTTTTTAGGTTTAAATTATTCTTTTAATGAAAAATGTATCCTAGATAAGTAAAAACTAGCAATAATCCAAGTGTATCGACAATAAAGTTCAAGGAAGACTCCCCCACACTTAAAATGAGGTAGTGTATGCACTATCTTGGAAAGTTTCATGGGATAGATATCATAGACAGAGCATAGAAAAATTGAAATGAAAACTTTGAAATTGATTTTAGGGAATCGAGAGCTCCCTGATGAGTGTTACAATATCGAGAAACTTGGGGGATTATGATTTCAAGTTGGGATACCTACATAATTGGTTATAAAGACAAATCCCACACTAGATGAAACATTAGTCCACAAGGTTTAAATAGGATGAAAGTATTGAAATGGGAAGGTGAACAAAGTGAATAGTAATAAAAATCAGCACATATACATGTAGATATGTGGTTATAGTGATTTTCATCATCATCCTATAAATGAGAATACTAATAAAATGAAAAAAAATCTAAGTAAAAGGATAAAAATAAAGAAAACAAAAATATGGGTTCCCTCCCATAAATCACTAACAATGATATTGTTATCTAGACAGATAGACAAAAGGATCAGGTAGTGTCATCTATCTTCTTAGTAGTCTGCTACCTCCTATAGGAACTGGTGGCTTAGTCATCAAGCTCATGTGGATGCTTGGAAGGGTTAACCCCCTAAGGGGAATACTGAGCATGAATCTCATTCCATATAAAAATAATCCATGCCTATCATGGTGGGGACCTCTATTGAGCATGGATCTCCAATGATAGATCCTTTAGCTGGTGCTCAATGTCACCAAATGCCGAATCATCTGAAGTAGGAGGGAAGATGGTGGTAGAATAGGTGTTTCGATGACCATAGAAGAGGAAAAATAACTAGAAATGTATAATGTAATACAATAATGAAATAAAAATAAGATAAATAAAAATGAAGAAAAAACTGTATCCCATTTATATATATAGAGAAATGATACATCATTTGGAAAAGAATATAAGTAGTAAAAAATTGACCACCAAAACATAGTAGAAAAATGAGGGAGGGGACCAGGATATAATAAGAATAGTAATTTTTTTGAGTTATTCATCTAGATTCCTCTCCTAAATAGAGGGTGCCTTCAGCTATCCCGTCCTATTGATATCATCTATGGATGAAGGGGTGGGAGTATGAACTGCTGCGGTGGGTGTCATGGTGATGGAAGCTATCTCAGTGTAAGGAAAAGGAGAGGTACCGATCCTAATGGTTGTTATATGTATGGTATTAGTTTTAATGAATGGTACCTTAGAATATGGTGGAAGGGTTGGTCCCTTAAACCACCTAGCTTGATCAACTAAAAACTCTTGTTGGACCGCAGGGCCTGTCAGGTCGCAGGGTAGGTTGGTCAGGGTAGGAGCTGGTGAGGGAATGAAAGATAATTAAGGGCCTACTAGTGGTGGGGGGTGAGAGTCTACAGGGGATGGTGGGGAGGTAGGGTTAGTAATGAATGGTGGAGAAATTAATGGGATTCCTAGGTAGTGATAGATTTGGAATAGGTTCACAAGAATATACTGGTGGTAGAGTCATAGGTTAACAAATATGGATGGGGTGGGTGATATGGTAGTGGTATGTGAAGTAGTATGGGTAGGGATGGGTGTGGTAATCTAGCTGGGAATGGTGGTGGGTGGGATGCTAATAGTGGAATATGTGGTGGTGGAGGATGGTTAGGTAGAAAGATCATGATGTGGGGAGGCTGGGGCGCTTGGAGGATCAGAAACATGCTAAAAGCGGTCCTCATCAGCATCCTCTATGTATGTTGGTTCTCAATGGTAGACATCATAGTCTTTTTTGAGAAGCCCCATCTTATGGAGAAGTAGAAGAGATATTCCCTCCATAGGTCTAAGAGATTTGTGAGGTCAAGAAACCTAAAATGCTCCTAGATTCCTAGAAAAGTGGTTGATGAATGATCCAACCATCAAAGTTTTGTGAGTCCTCTTCACCTACGTCCTATAGAACTTTCCAAATTGTCTAGAGATGTTAACAGGAGGGACTCCCATGGATGATGCTAGAATGTGTACCTCGATCTGGCTGAACCATCCATGGGAATAATTAAGTTCTAGCCAAGCATGGGTGATGGCTCTGTATAGGATCTGGAGAGCTTCACCTCATAGTACTTTCCTCTTTATGGTGTGGGGGTTATACTCACTCCGGTGATACTAGGATAAAGTCTTGAATCCTTGACCTTGTTAGACTCAATACAAAGAGTATAAAATATGAGGGAGGTGAAAAACTAAGCTGAATAAATGCTAAGTCTAACTGCAAAGTCTCCCAGGATGATCTCCCATGGCTGTCCTCTGAGTCAGAAGTGAACAAAGTTTATTCCCATATTGAATGTGGTAAGGAAATCAAGGAAAAGATCCCTATAACTCACTTCTCACACCTATGTGATAGGGGTCAGGTGTTGGTCTTCCATGAGGTGAAGGACCTCATGGTGGATGTGTATTTGCTCTAGGACGACGAGATCCATTTTTCTTGTCCGCATTGTCTTGTCCTAGAGATGGACTAAGATGACCTGGTGTGTAGGGTTATAAAAAATGTAAGAAGGGGTGAAGGTGAGGATGAGAATAGCCCTGTGATCCACTGGAAAGTGTTTGGAGTCACCTGAAGTAGATGCAAATGAAGTGGAAAAATAGTAATTTGAGGAGGATAGATATGTGGGTGGTGGAGGAGGTGCATTCCTCCAATACTTGGGTGACGAAGTGGTGTCCTCGCACTCGGGAACATGGTCGGTGGCCAGGGTGTGCAATGTCTTTGTGCATGCCATTTTGGGTGGAGGGAATGGGGTGGTAAAGGAGAGAAAGATATATGGATAATGGCAGGGAAGGGGAGGTATTTGAGGGGGTTTTGTGCATGTACACACGACATAGGGAGCTTAGAGGGGGAGTGTCACGAGAGGAAGGTTGGACAATGTGGGGGGGGGGGTCACCGTGAACCCTTGGTTCACTATATTTAAAAAACTGATTTCAACATTTAAAAGCCCTGTATTGATTTCATGACATGAAAATCACGAATTTACAAATCTTTTTAGTTACTCGATACTTGTATTTTGTGTAACTATTACACGACGTGTATTCTCACATTTTGGGCCCTGTTACATAAGGTCCTCTCAACATACTTCTAAAATTCCTCTAAACCATCATAAAGACTAAACTACTCTATCTTACCCTATTAAACCTACTCTGGGCTTCCTCCCAATCAACATTTTATTTATTTTATAGATCTAGAAATTTTCAAAAGTAGAAGACATTAGCTTTGAATTGATACATCTTGTAAAATAGTTCTTGGAAATAGAGGGTACAGAAGGTGGGATGACCTATCCTGTTAGAGGTTGAGTGAAATTTTCATCCTTGTGAGCACTTGGTCCCTTGTCATTAGGAGGTGGAATATTATTATCATCTTCAATTTTTACATTATCATCTTCTTCATTAGAATGAGAGATGTTTTGACAATTTTTTAACACATTGCTTTTATTAACATCCCTTTCCATGTTGAACACAATTTACTCTTCACCCACTCTAAAAATAAATCTCCCCATGTTAACATCAATCATCACCTTTCCAGTGGTGATAAATGGTCTTCCAAAAATTTGGGGGATATCAACTTCCTCTTTCATATCTAGAACAAGGAATTCAGCAGGGAAAAGTATTTTTTCAACATTTACTAAGAAGGTCTCGAGAAATCCTCAAGGATTCTTGATAGAATAGTCAGTGATTTGGAGTTATATCTTTTTTTGTTTCATTTCTCTGATCCCTAGCTTCTTTTTTAAACTCATGGTCATTATATTGATATTTGAACCTAAATCACACAATGCCTTATCAAAATTACATGTCCCAATAGTGTATGGAATTGATAAATTTATAGGGTCTTTCATATTTGAAGGTACATTCCTTTGAACAACTATAGATCACTATTCATTTAGAGAAAGTATTCTTAATTCTTTAATTTTATTTTTTACTTGAGATCAAGTCCTTAAAAGAATCATGCATAAGCAGGTACTTGTGAAATCACCACTACAAAAGGTAAATTTATATGTAATTGTTTAACCAACTCCATAAAATTTGTAAATTGTCCCTCATCTTTACCTTGTTTCATTCATTCAGGAAAGGGGATAGGTGGCTTGTATGAAATTGGTTCTACTTAGTCATCATAATTTTAAGGTTGTTCTTCAATTGGAGTTTCCTATAATGGTTCTACCTTTGAGTTGTCCCTTTAATAGACTTATTAGAATCTTTCAATTTATTTTTTTGCTTAAACAAGGTTTCTAAAAATGAAATGCATTTTCACTTTAAAAAATTATAGCTTTAGCCTCCTCCCTTGGATGAGCCTCATTATTAACGAGAAGAGTACTCAGTAATCGATTAGATAATGTCTTTGAAATTTGTCTCATTTGATGCTCTGGGTTGTGTAGTGCAGCCTTGTGGTTTTCATCTCGATATATTGGTATTTCATCCTTTGGTCTACTTTATGCATGAAGGTAGTGAGCATGTCTTCAAGATTGGGTTAGAGAGGTTGGGTTTGTGGTGTTGGTCTTGGTAGTGCTTGTTGAAATTGCTACTGTTGTTTTGGTGGGTACTGCTAACCTCTAGGAAAATATTGTTGGAATGATGTTGTGTTCGAGGAGATGGACCTTGTGGTGGGTACACAGGTGATACTTGATTCCTTTGTGGTACCTGCACACTCCTCTATTAAAAGTATCCTTGATTTTTTTTCTTCAGATGAACTGGACTCTACTGGTAATTTTTTTGTTGATACTACTGGGGATGCTGGTACTTTTGGCCTAGTTGATTGTAATTAATATAATTAAAATCTTGAGTTTGAAGCTCTTCCATACATGCTCTTAAATCTTGGTATAAGTTTGGGACTCCACACATATCACAAGATTGAATTTCCATTATGAGAGCAGGAGGGGGTGGTGGCACAACCAATAATTGAAATGATTCCTGCTTCTTAGTAAGCACCTCAACTTGAGTAGCAAGGTAGGTAGTTTCTTCAACCTAATGAATCCTGCATTGGTGCAGTCCTCTATCACTTTTCCATAGACTGAAATTGTGAGATACTTAATCTAAAATTTATTGTCTAACTTCTAGAATCTTAAGCATGAGTCCTCCATCATGAGTGAGATCTACTGCAGTGCGGGCAGCAGGCTAAAGTCCTTGATAGAATGTCTGTAATTGAATCCACATATTTAGTTCATGATGTGTGCATTTTTTGGGTCATCTCCTTTAATATGGCCCAAGCTTCCCAGGATGATTCTCCATCCGCCTGGGCAAAGTGTTGAATTTCGTTTTGAAGATTCCAAGTCTATATTGGTGTGAAGTACTTGTCTTAGAATTTATTTGCTAATTCCTCCTAAGTCATTATTGAATTAGGATATTGACTTTTTATCCAGTACTTGGTTCTATCACACAATGAGAAAGGGAAGAATCTTAACTAAATGGTTTTTGATGATAGACCTTGGTTGGGAAAGGTGTCAAAAATCTCAAGAAAGTTTGAAATATGCTCGTGGGGGTATTTTCTTTGAAACACACTTAACTACACCATTTTATGGATCATGTGAATGATTCTAGGTTCAATATTAAAAGTGTGCTCTTGAATTGGTGTATGTACAATGCTGGGTGCAACACCATTAATGGATGGTAAATCGTAGTCCATAATGGTGGACTCTTGTAGTGCTAGTCGCTTAGCATGATTGGAAGGTGGCTCGTATTGGGGGTCGTATAGGGTGCAATATTTTTATGTTATTCCATTGAAAAGAGGAAGCATGCAGTGATGGTCCTATTGATCTTAGGATATAATAGATATTTTTCTTGTGCATCCATGCTTCTTGAGTGAGTCAAGGGCCTCTAGAGCATACAATAGCCACAAAGAAAAGGAAATTTGTAGATAGATAGAGAGAGAGGACGCAAGTGCGATCAGAGAATAAAATTGTAAAAAGGAAAAGGTAAATGAGAAGAAGAAAGGGGGAGGGGTTGAGGTAATCAAGGTTTCAATCCAAAGGTCATTGTGCCTAGGAAATAGTTTTTCTTGGAAATGGAGCTAAAATTTGACTCACCCACATGTGTCATTAAATTTGTGCAGCAATGCATGAACATCAACAATTGAGGGAACTCTTTTCAAGAGTTTCTCCAGATTTAGTTTCAAGGAGCAGATCAACAAGGAATTGAAGGTAAGGTTCATGGCATCTCTTTGATCACTAGTTTTTGGATTATATGGGAGGCCCAAAACAAGGCCCAATAGGGAAGGACCATATCCTATATGTATCTCCAGGTGTGGGTTGTATATTTTCTTGTAGAGTTTGGGATGCTTCTTAAACTAGGAATAAATTCTTCCACAATTCACAGAATCATACCTGGGAATTTTATAGATATGAGATCAAGTGAGAAGATGTAGGGTAGGTGGATCAAATGGAACCCTCTGGTGAGTGGATTAAAGTTAAATATTGATGGATCATGAATTTCTAGAATTATAAGTAGGGTGGGTCTGGGTCACTGATCTAATAAGTCTCTCCCGGTTGAGAGCATTTTCTCCTAGGGTTTCCTAGGGTTTGAGTTACCCAGTCCGATCGGCTTACGGTGGCTCCGTCTTCTTCTGCACATCCTGCTTCAGTTCGTCGTCTGTCTCACCTTCTTCGGATCCGGTGACAGGGGATTGGTTCCCATGTTTCTTTGCTGTCCCCCGAACCTCCGTGGTTATGAAAAATTGTTTCGTTGTCCTCTGATCTTCCTCGCCAGTTGCCGGACCCTGATACCTGCGATTTAGAGGGTTTCGGGCTTCATCTTCTCGAAATCGTCATAAGACGCAGATCCAGGTCTTCAACGTTGTCCAGAATTTTCCCGTCTCCGTCTCCCTACGTCTGTGCTAGATCTGGGACAGGGAGGGCGGTTTCAGATCCCAATTCTCAAACCCCCAAGCAGCGAACCGTTTTGAGCTTTCATCGTCTCGAAACAGTTACCAGATTTCGAGGAAACACATTACCTTTTTCACATCATCTTCCTGTTCTGTGTTTATTGGCAGCGACCTATGGGTGATAAGTCAAACCATAGATTTCAAAGTTTCACTACGAAGCGGTTGATTTGTGAATCACCAAGCGTGAAAGTTTTGCAGCGCTGCGAGGTCGCGAAGAGTTTGCTGCGAAGTGACTGATTTGCATTGTGCCGTCACGAATCCTCAGCCGCGTTGTGTCTTCACGAAGTGCCCTGAGAGGGCTGGTGTTCGCCGCGAAGTGGTTGATTCGCGAAGCACCAAGAATGAAAGTTTCGCAGCGCTACGAGGTTGCGAATAGTTCACCGCGAAGTGACTGATTCGCGTAGGGGCGAATTGTGCGCCACGATGTGTTAATTTGGGTGTGACCGTCCCAGGGGCAGTGTTGATCGCAAAGACACCTCGTAGTGTCTGTTTGAGAAAAAGGACAGTGGAGGAGGCCAAGAAGGGTGTTTCCTATGTAGGGACTTCCCTTTGGGACCGGGACTTGTCTCAAGTGCGATTGGACTGACATTTGGTGCTCAAGGGCCTGTAGGGTTTGACGGGGCACCGGTTTTTAAGGAGTGCGATTTCATCTCTTTAGGCTTTGTCCTATGGATGCAGAATTAGTGAATCAATGGAAGAGGCTATCCCTAACAGATAAAGAGAAGGTGGCGGTTGAGGCTCGGTGACACAAAGACACACTTTTGAAAAAATGCATGTCGCTGCTGGTTGTGGGAAAGTTCATGGAAAATATATCAGTAAATACGAGGGCTCTTAAAAACACTCTACATAACATTTGGAAACTTGAAGCAGGAGTTGCTATTCAGGAAGTGAGGATCAATCGCTTCATTTTTGATTTATTCAATGAGAGGGATAAAGATAAAATCTTGCGAGGCTGACCGTGGTCCTTTGATAATCAACTCCTCCTTATGGAAGAATACAAAGGGGGGAGGGGGGGACAATATCCAGCGAGTGAATTTAACCCACTCCCCCTTCTGGATACGCATTAAAGGAATCCCTTTCCATGCAAGAACATAACGAGTCTTTAGAGAAATTGGGGAAAGTTTAGACCACTTTCTTGATTGGGATTGCTCGGACCCGATACAATGGGGCCCCGAAGTTCGAATTAAGGCGGAAATAGAAGTGTCAGAGCCCATGATGAGGGGAATGTTCCTGAAAATTGAAGATGCCAACACCTGGATATCGTTCGAGTACGAGAAACTCCCAATCTTGTGCTTCTCTTGTGGTCGTCTTGGCCATCAGGAAAGAACGTGCACCACAAAACGTAAGAGTGAATCAAGTAACATCATCCTACAGTATGGACCTTGGCTCCGTGCCAAGACGAATAAATATGATTTCATCCCCGAGATGGAAAAACAAAAAGATTGTGACCACCTCATGCTGGCACACACCAACTAGGTGGAACCCATACCTGAAAAAGGTCTAATGCTTGGACCATCGGATTTCCCTAATGCTGGCTCTCCCACTCAGAGAGAAGTTGGAGATCATCCTTACCCCCTACAGGACAATGCTCAAACACCTATTAAGTTGGTGACAAAGCAAAAAGAACCATCAACACATTGCTCAAAATCATTGCTGATTCACATCGAACCACCAGACCCGGACCCTATCCCACATTTGACCGCATCAGGTTTTCCAACAATGGGGGCCCATGGACTGACCGGAACTCCATTACTGGGACTAATTACCCGTCTAACATGGAATAGGGTGCAACAAGGAGAAAGTGATGGTCACAGGAAAGACCCGAAACCCGAGGTTAGAAAAAGACAAAATGAAACTTGCTAGTCAGGGAGGAATCCCACCAAAAGATGGAAACCGACAAGTGGAGAAATGAGTCCAGAGGAATCAAAGGCGGCAGAGGGAGAGACCCAGCCCCACCTCGACCAATGATTGTTCTATGTTGTAACTTTTGTGGGCTTGGAAACCCATGAACGGTTCGTATGTTACAGTGCAATTGCGCTCAAAGTCGCCCCGATATGGTTTTACTATCCGAAACCATACTGGAAAACAAGGGCACCATTGGCATTGCCCTGAAATGCAACTTCCAAGGCCGCCTCCCGGTCCCCAGACAAGGCCACTCTGGGGGCCTCTGTCTCCTCTGGAAGGAAAATATCAACGTCAAGATTCTATCCTTCTCCTCGCACCACGTGGCATCAACTCTTCAGGCGGACCATCACCCACCCTAGACCTTTGTGGGATTCTATGGCTGACCATCCCATTATGATAAGGTGAAGTCATTGGATCTTCTATGCAAGCTGCGACATGAACTACCGAGCCCTATTCTTTTCAGAGGATACTTCAATGAGATTATGTACCATAAAGAAAAAAGGGGTGGAGCAATCCAACCCTCATCTTCGATGTCATACTTCAATGATGCAGTCTTTAGGGCAGACCTGGTCGATCTGGGGTACACAGGTAATCCTTTTACATGGTTCCACGGTAATACAAAAGGCACCTGCATCGCTGAGTGACTTGATAGATTTCTGGGCTCTACTGATTGGATAAATCTGTTCAACATGTTTCATATCGACCACATGGCCCTGAACTGCTCGGACCACTGCGCAATTCTCATTAACTGTACACATGGAGAACGAAATAAACAATTCAACAGACCCTTCATATTTGAGAGATTCTAGTCAAAAGATCAGGAATGTGAAGAGGTGATCCGATCAAGCTGGAATTGTACTCACAAGGATGTCTGCCTCAACCTCCAACAGGTCGCATCCGATCTAAGGTCTTGGAGCAATAAGAAATTCTGCCACCCCGACCGGCACTGTGGCGTCCTTGAAAAGAGACTGAACAATCTCCTCAAACAACCCACATCCAATTGCAATATCTCTATGATTGGAGCTACTCAAAGAGAGATGGACACGACCCTGTGTATCAAGGAAAGCTTCTGAGATATGCGTGCACGAGACAACCATATTAAAGAAGGGGGCTCTAACACCCAGTATTTTCACCAGAAAGCATCAGCTAGGCTTCAGAAAAACTCTATTACTTGCATCTCCCAACCCGATGGAAGCAAAGTTTCTGACACCAAGGGTATCCACGAGGACTTAACATGCTTTTTCTAGAACATCTTCCCTGCAGGAACCCCTTTCATGTCTGTAGAGGTGGAAGATTGTATCAGACCTGTGATCACTGAAGAGATCAATAGGAAGCTCACCAAAGATGTGATAGATGATGAGATATGCCTTGCTCTGAAACATCTTCACCCCACTAAGGCCCTGGGACCAGATGGATTCCACGCCCTATTTTTTAAGGAATACTGGTACATAATTGGTCCTGACATCTGCACTTTGATTAAATCTATCTGGGCTGGTAATTCCAGCGTTGTGGCCATCAATGAAATTGTCCTTGTCCTCATCCCCAAAATCAAGAAACCTCTGGTGATCCCTGAATTTCGACCTATCAGCCTCTGCAATGTCTCTTACAATATCTTCTCAAAGATCCTTGTCAATCGGCTGTGACCTTGACTACCTGATATTATCTCTGAAAACCAGAGCGCCTTCATGGCCAAGAGACTGATCACTGATAATACGATTTTGGCACATGAATTGTTCCATTCTATGAAATCACACTCCACTGTGAAAAGAGGAACCATGTCCTGGAAATTGGATATGACCAAGGCCTACGATAGAGTTGAATGACACTTCTTAAGAGTCGTTTTGCAGAAAATGGGTTTTTGCAATAAATGGATAGATATGGTCATGAACTGTGTCTCGACCATCTCATTCAAAATGAAGGTTAATGGGGAGCTTACCAGAGAATTCGCCCCATCCCGAGGCCTTCAACATGAAGACCCCCTCTCCCCTTTTCTCTTCATACTGGTGGCTGTCGTGTTTTTTAATCTTATTTCCAGGGATGTATCTTCTAAGTCTATTCATGGGGAAAAAGTCTGCCAAGTTATCCCTCCAGTGTCGCATCTCTTCTTCACTGAAGACTGCCTCCTTTTTTCAAGAGGAACAATTAATGAATGCCGGGTGGTCTGTCAAGTGATCCATCAATATGAGAAGGTGTCTGGCCAAACTATCAATCATGGAAAATATGAAATATCCTTTAGTGAAGGGGTGCCTCTTTCTAAGAGGGATGAACTTTGCGCATCAGCTAGAATCCATATGGTTGATAAACATCAGAAGTATCTTGGGATTCCTACGGTGATTGGCCGGTCCAAAAAAGAAATCTTCGCATCTCTAGTGGACATGATTGAGAAAAAAATTCAAGGCTGGACCCCAAAAAGAATTTCTAAAGCCGACAAAGAGACCCTCATCAAAGCTGTCATCCAATCTATCCCCAGCTACTTTATGTCCCTATTTAAGCTCCCGACGACCATCGTCGACTAGATCCACACACGTACTGCCAATTTATGGTGGGGGAAGAATAATGGAAGGAATCGACCCCACTGGATGGCCTGGGAGAAACTATGCAAACCCAAATTAGAGGGTGGGATGGGGTTTTGGAATCTCCCTCTCTTCAATGACGCGCTATTGGCCAAGCAAGGATGACGCCTTATTAACCACCCATCATCTCTATGTGCGCGAGTTCTACGATCTAAGTACTTTCCCCACACAGACTTTCATGCTTCCTCTCTTAGTCCCCATCCTAACTTCCTCTGGAGAAGCATTTGGGGGGCTAAAAAGTTCCTGGATAAAGGATTGGGCTGGTGGATTGGGACTGGCTCTTCTGTCAAAATCTGGACTGATCCCTGGCTTATTGATAAGGGAGATATACGGGCTACATCCCCTGCCCAACTAGGTCTTGAAGACGCCACTGTCAGCTGCCTCCTTTCTGACCAGGGAAAGGGGTGGTGTTTGGATAATATCCTTGAATGGTTTAACGAAAGAGACCAAAGAATTATCCTTAGCATTCCCTGGGTTCCAAATGCAGGCCCTGAACATCTCTTCTGGATCTATGACATCTCGGGCAATTACACGGTGAGATCTGGATACAGACTTGCTCTTGGAATCCACTCAGTCGGCTGGGATGAGGGACCTTGTAAATTAATTTGGAAGCTCAAAGTCCCCCCAAAAATTCGTCAATTTTGGTGGCAGGTTTTCATGGGAACTCTCCCAAAAATGAGCCTTCTTTTTCACCAACATATGGCCAACACCGTTTTTTTCCCTTTCTACCCGAACATTCTAGAAACTACCTTGCATGCTATCATTAACTGCCCAGGAGCTAAGGAAATTTGGAATAAATGGGGCCTGACTTCAGTTGCTTCACTGGAATTGGCCTATGACCTTCCCGATCTTCTGACACGTTGGTGCTCCTATCTATCTTTAGCAGATGTAGGCTCACTTTGCACTTTGGCTTTGATTATCTAGGTCTGGCATAATGATGCTGTTTTTCATCAAGCTCACAGACCCCACAAATTCTGGATTGATCGGGCCATTTCATGGATTGAGGGTTTTAAAGGCCACAATAGAAATACTTTGCAGGGTGTTACCCCCTCCCATCCCGCTCATTGGAATCCCACAATGGAAGGGATTATCAATATTAACGTGGACGCGTCTCTTCCAAAGGATGGGCTTGTTGCCCTCATCCTCCTTGCCCGAAATCATCTAGGGCAGATCCTTGCTACTAAATATGAACCACATCAGGCATTCTGGGAACTGACAGTTGCTGAAGCCGCAACCATCCTTGCTAGTATGATGCTCACTATTGAACATGTATGGGGCGATATCATCATTGAGTCTGACTGTCTCACGGTAATTGACGCTATTAATCACAACGACGGTGGACTCCAGTCATTTGGCACCATCATCAGGAGAATTCTCTCACTTAGCCAATACTTCTCATTATGAACCTTCTCATTCACCAAAAGGGAAGGAAACAACGCGGCCCATCAGCTAGCGGACTCATGCCCATTCGTTACCAACCAGTTCTGGGTGGACAATTTCCCTTCATGGATTTGCACATGTACTTATGCTGATCTTCGTCATTAATGATAAATACTCTTAATAAAAAAAAGAAGGGTGGGTCTGGTAAGAGATAATATTGGCTTGGTGATTATTGGGTTCAATTAATTATTTGGACCATGCAATTCCATGAGTGTAGAGGCAAGAGCAATGCATACCAGTCTCATGCTTTGTGGTCGTTACAATATCTAGATTACGGATGTTGAATCTGAATCAGTAGTGTTGTTCTGAATTATCAAAGGTAAGGGATATCCTCTTTGGGATTTGGATTACCTCATTAGGAGATGAAAAATGAAAACCCATTCGGGCAGTTGTGTTGGTCACTATTGGAGGGAAGGAAACTTTGCGGCGGATGCTATTGCTAGGGGTAAAAGACTTGATGAGAAGCTAATTTTCTACACCAGCATAGGGTCCTTGTCTATTGACTACATGGACATCATTAAGGGTGATGCCCTTGAACTTCATCACTTTCGACCCTGATGATTTGGTTCTCTTCCGTGTCTTGTGTTGTTTTATTTTTCATGTTTTATGACTTTCCTTTCTAATAAAAATTTAATTTTTAGTCAGTCTAAAAATATAAATAGCCTCAAGAAGTACATGGAATGAAAGTATTGCATGTCATGTACTGAATTAAATGACATGGTTCATAACATCTACAGATCATGTAAGTTGTTTTCACTCCATATAATTTAGATCCATTTTTTCCACCAAAGAATCTATTCATATCTTTGACTAGGATAAGCCTCAAAACTTGCATGTCATGCAATCTCTACATGTCATTTATAAAATTCACTTTTGGTGGGATTCTAATTTTTGAAATTTGCACATCATGTAATGGATTTAAATGCTTTGTACTTCCTTTACATCATGCATAAACTTCACAAGTTGGTCTTCCATTCTTCAGGCATGCTATGAATGAAACCTACATGTCGTGTATGCGATACATGAAATGTAAAGGCCATTTTTGGATCCTTTTCAGCATTTATTACTTTAAGTCTAGAATTTCTAATTCTTGTGAAAACAAACCAAAAACCAATTCATTATCGAATAATTCATGAATAAACCTTAAAAAATGTATCCAAAATATATATATTATTAAAAATATTATTATTTAATATAATAAGATATAACATATCCATTAAATTGAAGATTATGAATATGATTAAATAACTTATGAAAAAATATAGTTGAATTCATTAGTTACCTATCAATTAGAAATGAATATAGAAACCAAATGAATATAAAGGGAATGATTTAATAAAATATTATTTTTATGTGAAAAGGTAAATTTTCTTAATAAGTTAAATTAATTACTATTAGTGAATGATATTAATTAAATTTATATTTTATTTATTCAATCAAATATTTTTTTACATTTATCAAATAGATTTAACGAGTAGAAGATGAGAACAAACCCAATATTACACATCAAAACCTATATTTTTATAAAATATATTTTACCACCTTTTAATGGAGAATATATTTAAAATATAATTTTTTGTACATTTTTAAATTTTACATGTCAAAATAAACTTAACTTTTTAAGGATAAAAATAAAAATTATTTTATGGTGAATTTTTGGTTTTTTTACCTGTCAAGTTTCATTTTTTTACTAAATAGTGAAATATAATGAATTTTAATTCAAAAATGATTTTTTATCTAATTTATTTATAAAGTGAAATTATATTTTTAAATACGTTTAATGATTAATTTTATTATTTTTTTATCAATTAATTCATTTTAGTTCATTTTAATCAATTTCCCTTTGAAATTGAATATAAAAATTTATCAAACTTTTGAACTTTTTTACTTTAAAAATCCACATTATCGTCCCGTATGCGGGATTAAATTTAAATTAATTTATACCACTTATGTGATTGTAAAATTAAAAAATTGATTCCATATTTGGAATAATCATAATTTATAATGTCTAATAAGGTCAAATTATTTTTTTACCAAAAATATTAGTGAAAGTAATTATAATTAATTACATCGATTAAGGTAAAATTAAGCTTAATAGGGGACCAAACCATAATATTAAGGAGAAAAATGACATAGGCACTTGTAAAAAACCCATTTTATACTAATATTTTGGAAAATACACCTATAAGGTTCTATAATGGTCCATTTTTACATTTGGGGAATAAGTAATAGTTGGGGAACCCATAATTCTTTTAAAAAATACCAAGTGTGTCCTTTCCCTACACTATAAAAAGGAACTCACCTCTCCCACTTCCTAAAACCTATCAACCCACTTTTTCTCAACCATTATCTGACCAAATAACTCCTCAACATCCCCCCCCTAAACCTAGAAGCATCACCTTGGTCATAACGCTATCCAAGGAATCCCTTTGGTGCAAACTAAAAGGAGTTACCCGAATAGGAGGTAACATCCTTCCTCAAGAACTTTGGTTTTATTTTATTTTTTACACCACATAAATTATTCTTATTCGATGATCTTATAAGAAAAAAAATCATAAATATACTTATATTTTTTGTTATAAAATTCCATCTAATGGGTTACAAACTTACCGTTCTTGTGTATGATAAATTACCGCCACACGAAATGATGTTGTTCGTTTTCCCTTCACCGCCTCTCGTGGTTGGGAATTATGAGAGTAACTATATTTTTATATTTTATATATGATATTTAAGATTTATTTATTCTTATTTAATTATTATATAACATATACCCTCATACTTTCCATTTTTTGTAAATATGATAACTTCATTTGTGGAAGTGTGACATACTGCCTCCTCAAAGTGATGTGATTCGTTCACACTTTACATGGAATGTATTAAGGATGAGTTTATTAAAATTATATTATATACATGACATAATAATTCTACTATAATTATATTATATATTTATATAGATATATTTTATTTACTTTCTTTCTTTCAATATGATAATAAAACAGAAGTAGTGTTCATACTTACGTATGACCTACCGTCTCTATGAATGATGTATTTCATTTAATATCATATATTTTATAGATTACTATAAATATTTATATACTGGATATATATATGATATATATAAATCATTTTTTACATTTTTAAAATAATTAAATCATGATCTAAGTAAGAGGGTCAAGAAAAACAAGTCAAAACACGTACGATAAACAAAACAGTTATTACCCAACATTACTTTAACATGGAATTATAAATAAACATGTAATATGAAGTCATAAGTGAATCATATATGGTATTAGATATATGAATATATTTATTTGGTACATTTATAATAAAATTATATTTATTATACAGTAAGTTTGAATGTGTACAAAGATAACCAAGACTTAAGGTAAGGGAATTGCATCTCACTTTTTATTTTCATGAGATACATGTATTATTCACCACTAATTTATTTTGTGTGGTGTGTGTACTACCCATGGATGTATTATATGATTATTAGAATTAAATTTATGGTTATTTAAATTTCCATTTAATGATATTTCTTTCACAGGGTTTATGTTTCAAAAGTTACCAAATCGGTAAAGTAATTTTTATCTCATTTTGCCTTCTTCAAGACACATTCCATGTTATGAACTTATGTTTTTCTATGAGGTGTATATACAGACTTTGATATGTTATATCATGAATCTAATTACTTCATGATTTTTTAAACATCATGTAATTTTATTCTCTCATGTGTATTATGAGTCAAATTTTCCAAAGTGGTAATAGTTTATTGCTACAATCTCATTGTTTATTGATATTGTTTCTGATTATGCTTACATTAATAAAATATTGAAATCAATCTATCAAGAAAACTCATGAAATTTATTATACTTTATTTATTCACGATATATTTATTTATTGGTACCATTTTTTCACTCTTTGGTACTTAAGATGATTACAATTTTTTTTAAGAAAATCCAACTTTACCTCTCTCTTTAGTCGGAAATCTGTGTCCTTTAAAAACCATGATTCCTAAAAATGTTTTAAAATTTTTTTATGCCTAAAAAGTGTTTAAAATGTTTTAAATCATTATTTATATGTTTTCAAATTATTTTCAAAGAAAATGGTTTTTAAAATGTTTTCATGTTTTCAAGGAAAATGGTTTTCAAAATTTTTTCAGGATTCTTTTATAAGTTTTCAAGGGAAAAGAATTTAAAAATTATTTCTAGACTTATTTATAAGTTTTCAAATTATTTTAAAATAAATTTTTTTTAAAAAATTTTCAATATTATTTTATAAGTTTTAATGGAAAAGGTTTTCAAAATTATTTCAATCCTTCTTTCTAATTTTTAAATTATTTTCAAAGAATTTTTTTTTCAAGATTCTTTTATATGTTTTAAAGGGAAAAGGTTTTAGAAATTATTTCAAGTCTTCTATCTATGTTTTCAAAGTATTTTCAAATAAAATGGTTTTCAAAATGATTTATGTTTCATAATCATTTTTTTAAAGAAGAAAGAATATTTTCCTCAAGAAAAGTTTTTAAAAGGATATTTTAAAGTTATTTTTATCTAAGATGAAATCTATTAGTGTTACTCATGAATTTCTGGGAAATGATACAAAGGTTCTATTCATTATATTTATCTGAACTGTATATGTTTTAATGGCATGATGTTTATGAAACCTATTTCTATTTCACATGTTATATGTTTATGAAACTCATTCCTCTTCCATGGGTATTATGCTTATGAAACTCGGTTTTTTCATGGGTTATGATTTGATGAAATGATTATGAAACATGTATTTTTCTACAGGTTAAGACATTATTTTATGTTTATGATACCCATTTCATTTCTTGGGTTATGATAGGATGTTTATGAATCCCACCTCTTTTTCTGGGTCTTGATATGATGACTGTTTTATTATCTTATGACACATGTATAAATGATTTTATTATGAGATGCTTGGGACCTATATCGGCCACCAATGTATTGGTTCAAGATTTATATCTCCTGATATAATGATGAGAATCAAGTTTATAGGATTAATCCACTATGGGAAGATGGGGAAACCCGATACCTTACAAAGAATAGACTGCGACTGGGGATGGTGGTGTGTCCTGCCGAGTAGGTGTAGCCACCATGAAGATGGAATATGGGGAAACCCAATACAGTAGAAGAAGATGGGGAAAATTGATCCCTTACAAGGAAAGGAATGTGATTGGGGATAGTGGTGTGTCCTACCCAGTTAGTGTAGTCAGCAAGAATATGGAATATGGGGAAACCCAATACCTTATAAGTAAATGACTACGATTGGGGATAGTGGTGTTTCCATCCTAGTAGGTGTAGTCACCATGAAGATGGAAGATGGGGAAACCTGGTCCACTATGGAAATATGGGGAAACCCAATCCACTATGGGAAGATATGGAAACCCTATAACTTATAAGGAAAGGACTCTGACTAGTGATGATGGTGTGTCACAACCAGTAAGTGTAGTCCCCATGAAGTTCCCTGATAAGTTCTAGAAATGAATCTATTCTTACAGTGAATGATATTAGAAGTATATGTGTATTCCACAATTCCATGTCTTATTCCTAAGTTATGATTTCATAGCTTATGTTTCCCTTATGATTATTGTATTATGAACTACTAATCTTTATTACATGATTCATTTTTATGATTTTTGATATGTAGGGTATGATATTCTAATTAGATTCTCTCTACTAGCATTGTAACTATGGTGTTTGGCTACCTCAGCCATGACCACCTCCTTAGCCTGGTCGGCTGGTCATACTCTAGCTCCCTACATGATGAGAAGATGCTGACCTCGATCTTGAATATGGAGTCAGTGAATACCCTCTCTTACTAGATAATAGAGGAAAAAATATGCAAAAGTACTATAGATATACCATCTTGCTAAAATATCGACACTCGACTAGGTCCCTCATACATTGAGGTTTCATATGTCCGAGTCTACCGCACTAATGGAACCTCACCTAGATACCTAAGTATGTAATATGGCTACTAATATCACCATGTGGAAGCTCTAGATGACACTTTGCACTGTTGGTTGATGAAGTTATAGATCTAGGTACTGAACTGCCTTAGCTCACACCCCTAGTCACTCTCAGGTTATGCTCCATAATAAGCACTTGATTCACTATTACAAATATGATAGAAAGCTAAAATAAATTTACTGGTGATCATATGTCATACCTGATATCATTCTCAAATCACCAAGATTTAGATAACTCATCACCTAACATAGTAGGTGTGAAATGCCGAGTCTATGTGAAATGAGAAGAATATTCTATGATATATAAGGTTCTATGATCCAAGTGTATAAAATCTTTGGATTTATTGGACCTAAATTTCTCAGGATAGAAATAATCATAGAAGGACATATAAAAATCCCTCCAAGGCATATCTTGATGATGATCTTTCTGAGTAATAAAATCCCACCATATCTTGGCATAATCCTATATCATATACATGAATATCTTCACTATCCTCTTAGGAGGTGACTCAAGATTCATGAAAATCAATAATATGGATTCTAGCTATGACTCTACAGCCTATGGTCATCCATCCCCTAAACAAATGGGCATATAATTCTTTTAAAACTCATGCCTTAACTATACCATAGTCGGGCCAGGTCATGGGGATCCTTGAATGATATGTATAAAGCGTATAAACCCATCTTGAAAATGAGAATCAGGGCCCATATTAGGTATAACTAGTGGTTCAGAAAGAGACAATATTGGAGGTTCTATTAATTACCTAAGGACCTCACCTTCAGAGAATGGTCTTTTCTACCCTCTTGGAACACAACTCGAGGCTATTGTGGTGGCATGTCTCTACAAATAACACACGTGACTCAATACAATATTTAAAAACTGATAAAAGAAAAAATATAAAAATAGGATTGGTATAAGACTTTTTATATAAGATTCACAACCCTCTTATTGCTCCTTAATCTAGGTATGGGTGATGTATAGATCATAAGAAAAGAAAGAGAAACTTCCCACTACCCACTACCAAGGTTAGGTTGGGTCCAATCTCTCTACAATAAGTCTAATTTCCTAGTATACAGAGTGTCAATTACAATTTATAGAGGAGAACACCCTTTAAATTGCAATTGACATCCCCATTTAATGGTGATCATTTCATTTTAGAATTAAATTTCATCTAAATTCATTCCCATTTATATTACAAATATATTTAAAGGTTGAACTATATGGTCCCCACTTCCAATTTATAAGGGTCCATACACCTTATAAATTGAAGTGTGGAATCCATTTAATTAAAACCACTTATTTATAAAGTACCTACATGAAATGTTAGCAAAATTTCATGGACATAGAAATAAAATCACCATAACATGCTACATGAAACACAAAAAATAATATAAACATGGTATGGAATATGCATGACATATAAATCATGAAGTTCCTATGAATATTCATGATTAAATATTTCCTTACCATATCGGTCATGGGTAAAAGTACATAGTCATTAGAAACATCAAAAATAAAGTGCATCACCAAATGGTGAAATCAAGACAACTATAATAAGCATAATCTAGAACATCATGTCCCATCCCAGGTAATTTGGATTTTCACTATATGTGGGTTAGATACTCCCAAGAACAGACTCATAACCAAATTCTAAAAAGTCATATATCCTTTGTACTATCCAAAAATAGCAAGTAAAAAAAAGAAACCTATGATATAACTTTGTGATGTCTTGGATCTGGATCACTCAATAATAATCAAACCCAATTGGACACATGACTTCCAGAGCACCTCCCTATATATTAGAGGATTCCAACTAGCAATGAGGGTCCATGGTGGAATAGTGGGGAGACTGCCCTCATGATCAGAGTATAGCACAATAGTGTAATCATATAAATCAATAATAGAAGCATATAAATATAAATAAACAAATGAATAATAAAGTCCATCATATAATAACCTAGTAATCACATCCATCTATGTAATATACAAAATTATGATCATGGAAATATATACAAAAGAAAATATAAGAATACATGAAAGTAAGTAAAAATACATAAATGTATACCAAAATAACCAAAAACACAAAAAATATTATCTCCAAATAGCATTATGAGCCATATATTAGTCTTTTTCTTCCCAGATCCCATGCTACAATAAATCAAGAATCAATGACCTGATGCTTGACACTATCCATACCTATATCCGTGAAGTCTGTCCAAGTACCAATAGGTGGCCTGATTGGGGTGTGTGATAAAATTAGTAAGACACCACCAACAATGTCTAATTCCATCCAGTCTTTGAATATATATAATAAATAGTGTGTAGGTAATAATAAAGGTTTAAATGAAGTGTGTAAATAAATAACCCACATAGGTCTGGGTTCCCATGGAATACCCATCCACTGATACCTACTTCATCTTAAGTTGTACCATCTCTAAGTAATCATTCAACTATGATTTAAGTTATAATGAAGTCTTGAGACATAGATCATAGGTGAAACATCCCTCATGTATCATATAAACATGATGTGTATAATAAGGCCATTAGTAAAATGTAAGGCTCTGACTGAATCTAGGCTTGTTCTTTGTCTTGGCAGACACATAATATAATCATTTTATTATTATTAAATTCAAAAGAAACTTGATCCCACCATCAAAGTTACTAATTTGGAACTCAAGTATCACTCTATGTATAACATGAACCAAAAACCTTACAAGACAATCCTAGGAATCCTTGTATCACTCTAGGTGTGGTATAAAGTAACTACCCACTAATTCCATCCTTGGAGGTCCATAAATGAATCCCAAGTATCAATTGTGGCATACATGATAAGATTCCCTCTGATTCCTTCCTTGACAGTCCATAGAGGAGTCCAAGTATCACTCAAATGTATATGATCTATCTTCCAAATGAGTCCATCCATGGAATTTGTAAAATAACCCATGCATCACCCAAGGTGTATAATAATCATTCATTATAATCATTTAATTATTCAATCACGAAGAGTCCATCTATGGTGATACTAAATTGGAACCCACCTATCACTATCGACATGAAAATAAATAAATGGCCATGTTCCCAAAGTCTAACCATACCATATATAATCATACCATATTATCTCACATTTTAATGTAATTTTTCATCACATTTATATAGTTAATTAACTCACCTCAGAAGGTGGTTTGAATAACATCATAGTATTAGTATTCTTAGCATCACATGAATCTTACCATTCAATGTAATTTGGCATTTGGATGTAAATATAATCTCAAGCCTAAGAAAGAAAAAAAAATTTCTAAATGAATTGGGACATGGTCTTCCATTCACAATTTATTCAGTTCAATTATATCATAATCCTCCCTTTTAACATCCCAAGGAAAGGGGTAAAGAACATACCAAAAAGGTTAATTAAACACATAGGCCACCAATGGTGGTTTAATCTCATTTAACAACACACCCAAGGGGTGGTTCAAATTCAAGTTTTGTAACCTTTAATTAAACCTCAATGGATATCATGGGTAATATAGGTCAAGACTACCCATTTAATTTAAGAATTAATCCATCTATTAATAATAGTTTAGAAAATATGACGTGCAACACAATATATATATATATATATATATATATATATATATATATATATATAACATTAGGAATTTGAGGGAAAAGCACAAGACTACCTATGCCATATTGGTAATCACTCCTTATCCATTGTTGGCCTCTAATCTGGCCGATATTGGAATAAATAGAGCAAAGACAACTACCTTGAAAATAGGGCATATGAACTTGCCCCAAAATAATTGTATTGAGGTAAAGACACATTGAAAAAAGTGTAAGAGGAATAGAGAACCCACCATTGTCTATCCAAAGAGACCAATAATGAGTGATTCAGAGTCGAGACAGAGAATTTCCTTCAATCCATAGCTTTAAGTGTAAGGAGGATCTTAAATGGGAGGAAGGATATCTACTGTAGGAGAAGGAAAACGTGCTTAAACATATAAATACCTTAAGGAAAAAATGGTCATTTACCAATCATTAAAGGGTTCAAAGAGTTTTTTCACATGGTTCGCCCAACTGTGCACCAACCATGCTCGCGAATCTACCTCAAGACCCCCCTCACAAGGTCATGGAAAATAGTTAGAAAAAATGTTCAAGAACCTTGTGTTTTAGCTCTATTAAAATTTCTGTAGCAATTGCACATGTGTGCCACCTAGGTTGCATGGTTAGGGAAAATTGTGTGGTCCTCAGATGTGCACTAATACACCTCATATAGTTTACTCTAACAATGTAAACTGGGTGACATGGTTTCTACTAACCATGTGGCCCAACTGTATCTTCCAATATATCAGGCTTCGAGCTCCATACAAGCCTCATACACCTCTATTTCCTCTATAATACCACTATACACTCCGATAAGGAAGTATTTAAGAAATTTAACTGAAAAAAATAAAAGGTTCCATACCTCAAAGAAAAAATAGGTTCTTACACCCTTTACCCATATAAATGACCTCTATGTACCGCTTTGAGGAGCTCAGATTTTATCTAAGATTCATTTGAGGCTGGATTATCATCAGGTACATGTTAAAACATCAGATATACCACGTACAACATTCCACAATATATATGGATTGTATTATTATTTTTTCATGTCATTCAGTCTCATTAATGAGCTATAAATTTTCATGGCACTGATGAACTGGGTTTTCAATATATATCTGGATTGGATTTTGGAGGTATTTGGGGATGATATCTTTCTATATTCTTAAAATCTACATGACCATTCAAAACATCTTGATATCGTATTGAATAAATTGAGAGGGCATTGTTTTTATGCTAATCTCACAAAATTCCAATTTTATATGGATAAAATTAACTTCATGGATCATATTATCTCAGAGATAGGAGTATTAGTTAAACCAGACAAGGTGAGAGATATAGTTTATTGGGAGTATCCCAAGAACATATTTGATATATGGAGTTTCATGGGGATAGATGGTTATTATAAGTGATTAATTTAAGACTTATCAAACCTAAAATAACCTCATAAAGGGATTACTAAGAAGTGTGTGAAGTTATAATGGTTCAAATCCTATGATACAACCTTTTAGGAGATGAAAGGAAGACTGAATTCATCCTAATCTTGATTCTACTAGATATGGGTAGAAGCTATATAATTTAATGTGATGTATAAGGTATTGATCTAGGAGTAGTTCTGAAGAAGGGGGAGTGAGTCATGGTGTAAGAGTGTCATTAGTTGAGGCCACACAAGAGGAACTAGCTGAAACATAATCTCAAGTTATCTGCTGTTGCTCATGCCTTGCACTGTTGGAGGCATTATTTACTAGGGATCATTTTGTGGTGTATACAGACCAAAAAGAATCAATATTTTTTTTCATATCATGAATTGAATCTTAGGTATTAAAGGTGGGTTAAACACCAATAATATATTTTTACTTTGATATTTTTTATACACATGGAAAGGGAAATGCAGTTGCCAATGCTCTATGTAGAAGGACTCAAACATAGGCAGTTCAGGAGGCTAGTAGTGAATGGAAGATTATAGAATTGTTTTTTGAGATGCATGTGGAGGTTCAAGACCATTATGGATAGTCTATACTTGTATTGTTATCAGTGACCTCTTCACTTCTAGAGAAAGTGAAGATGAGGCATCTATCATATTCCAAGTGATTGGTCTTATGGAAGAGTTTTGTTGGCGATGACCCACTGTGTGGATGGGTCATTGATTAGAATGATATCTTGTGCATTCATTTATGCATATGAGTCCCTAAATAAATATAATAGGAGTTGATGTGAGAATATCATGCCTCTATATGGTTTTTTCATCCCAATCTTACCATGATTTATCGTGTCTTACACTGTCAATATTGGTGGTTGGGGATGAAATGGGAGATAGTTGAGTTTGTTACTTGGATTTTCACTTGTCAGTAGGTGAATATAGATCACCAATGACTAGTGGGGATTTTAAATCCATTGCCTATTATTTAGTATAAATGGGATAATGTCAACATGTATTTCATGATAGGGTTTCCTAAATCATCTCAGGGAAGTGACAATGTATGTATGATCATAGGAAGTTTGACAAAGGTCACCCATTTCTTACCTATTCAAGAGACCTTATCAGAGGATGAGAACTGGAGGCTCTAAATTCGTGAGATCATATGCCTCTATGGGGTTCCAAGTTCTATAATATTAGACATAGACACTCGATTCATATCATGGTTCTAGAAGGGATTGCAGAGGGCACTGGGTTTAAAGGTAATGCTATGTACAACCTATCACCCATAGTTTGAAGGTTATTCCAAGAATACGATACATGTTTTGGAGGAAATTCTATGAGAATACATCCTTAAATTTAGATATTCTAGGGAAAAAACTTATCTCTCATTGAGTTCTCTTATAATAACAGCTTCCAAGATACCATACAAATGGCTCCTTTTGAGGCCCTATATGGTAGGATGTATCGTTCACCCCTATGTTGGTTAGAGGTAAGAGAGGAAATGACCCGAGGTCCTCATATCATTTAGTAGAATTTGGAGTAGGTTCAACTTAAAAGGAAGAAAATGTCTACGACTTATTCTAAAAAAAATCATGTGTCGATCATCATCATTTACCACTAGAGTTCAAGGTAGGGAGTAATGTTTTCTTATGAGTTTTACCTAGATTTGGGCATAGAAAGATTCAAAATTAAGGGAAGTTGTAACATTTTTATGTTGGGACCTTTGAAATAATGGATAGACTTTGACTGGTATCCTATTGGTTGTAGTTACCTCAAAGGTATTTAGTCATGCACAAAATCTTCTATATATCTCATCTTCATCGATTTCATTCAGATCCACCACACATTCTTTAGATTAGGGAGGTTTAGTTAGATGTAGATGCATCCTTTTAGGAGAATCCTGTCCATATTGTTGATTGAAGCATGAAGGATATATAAGGATGGTCAGTTCCTTTAGTTTGGGTTCTATGGTAGCATGAACAAGTATAGAATGATACATAGGAGAGAGAATCCAATGTATGTTCTTATTGGATGGATCATTTATTAGATGTTTTCTCATAACCCTTAGAAGGAAAACTTGAGGATGGGTTTCTTTAAGGAGGGGAGGTTGTAATGACTCAAATTTTTATGAAGGTAAAATCATTTTTTTCTAGTTTAATTCCTTGGTTTTGACCTAATGTGAATGCCTAGTAAGGATATGAAGGAAATGAAGGTTCTTGGGGCTTGTTTAGATCCTATAGATCTGACTTTTATAGGAGGAAGCTGGGCCACATGGTTAGAAGAAACCATGCCACCCATTCTAAAATGTTAAAGTAAATTGTGTAGGGTGTCTTAGTGCACATCAAGGTAAAATGGTTTTCTCTAACCATGAGACTCAAGCCGCACACCTATGCATATGATTCAAACAGTTTAATATAGGTAAACACATAGTCATTGAAATATTTATCAGACTATGCACCATGAATGTGTGAGGGGGTATCAAGGCAATATTGGGAACACAATTGGCCCCTAATTTGTCCAACTGTGTATCCAAGGCATGCGCACCAGTTTTAAAGGGGTGAAAATACCATTTGGAACTTGGTTCTTTAAAAGTTTAACCCACCTCTTATTTTATTATTTACTCCAATGAATGACCCCACTATCTCTCATTGAAGATCCCATCCATGCCTAACACAGGATTTGTGATAATTCCTTTGTTCGATGTCCGATTCGAGTGCCATTCATCTCATTGAATATCCACCAGTGATTTATTCACTCCTTATCCTCCTTTCATTATCTGTCTTTCTATCGATGATGTTATTTTGGTGTGAGCTCATATGCCCTATTTTTAGGGCATTCACTTTTTCTTCCATTTTATTTTGACTTGGACCAAATCAAAAGCTGGGACTGGATGAGAATTATTTTAAGGGTTCAAGGTATAAGGTTTATACCTTTCCTCTCAAGTTTGATTATTTATACCCTATTTCCATTGTGTTTCATGTTATACTTTTCAGGTGATGCTTCCTAAATTTATAATACCTTCAGTTAAATTTTAAATTCATGTTCAGGACATGTCATGGATCCTTTATATAAGGTTGGAGGCTATTGAACTCAACCTAAACCACCCATGGGGTGGATTATTCCCTTTGACCTTGAATATACCACACATGGGGTTTGTTGAAATGACCTTACACTATTGATAATTTATTATGGTAATGATGTGGAATTTTAAATGTTTTAAGAACCTTTCAATTTGCATAATTTATGAAATGGATAATCCCTTGGATTGTATATGATTATGAAGCAATTAATGAAATGATTAATGAAATGGTTTATGAAATGGTGAATGAGTTAGTTAGGATTCCTTGGACATTTATACTCCTTGGATATGATGGCCCGCTTGGATACCATAGGCATTTATACTCCATGGATATATATTAATTGGATTCCTTGAACATTTCAACTCTTTGGAACTGGTTTAATTAAATTTCTTAGGCATCCTTGAACATATTTACTCCTTGTATCCTTCAACCTATTAGGATTCTTTGTACATTTCTACTCCTTGGATTCAAAGATCTATTAGGATTCCTTAGACATTTCTACTCCTTGTATCTGATGACCTATTATGATGCCTTAAATATTTATAATCCTTGGATATGATAACCTATTAGGATACTTAAACATTCATACTCCTTGGATTTGATGACCTCTTAAGATGACTTAGATATTTCTACTCAAAGGATCTGACTTACTTGGATTTCTCAAACATTTATACTCCATGGATCCTGGTTATGTTGTTCTAATACTTGATTACTTGGTATTGTCCATTGATGATTCTTACCATGATTTATAGTTTTCCCTTAAGATGTGGTTTCTTGATCACATTAATCTTATATTTAATGGAAAATATCACTTTAATTTTATCACTTTTACTACTGTTTTATTTGATCACTACTTTAGATTATATGAAAAGACTGGATTTGTTATAGAAATCATTGGTGGTGGACTACTAAGTGTTATCTCACACTCTATTTGGGCTACCATTGGGTACCTATATAGACTTCATGGATATAGGTAGGGATAGAGGAATGTTCCCACTTGAAAATGATTCATTGATTGTTGCATAGAAACAGAGGAACACATGATTAAGATATGACTCATGTTTCTATGTAGAGATAGTTTCTTTTATGTCTCTCCGTACTTTTGATATATTTATTGTGCTAGATGTATGATTCCATGTATTGAATTTCCTTTTTATAGCTCCATGACATACACATAATTTTTTATATGAAACCACCTTTGGCTTTGATTATTATTATTGCTATCTGGATGATTTATTTTCTTTTGTTGGTTTATATTATACTTTTTCATTACATTCATTTATAGTACCACTGTGTTACTCAGAATATGAGGGTATAGTATCCACACAACACCATCACATACCCTCACTATTAACTGGTAGCCTCTAGCATACAAGTAGGCATGCTTGAGGACTTTAGACCCATTGGTGTAGAGCACTGTTTAGTGGCACCTGACTTGAGAGTTACATTGGATTTCCCATCTAAAATACCATTTGGGATATATTACATTATTTCATAAAAATCACATGTGTGTAATATAATATATTTTATAATTTTATTATATCAACACCAAGGCTCTAAGGTCATCAAAATCTTATACCGAATCAGTGCATAACTCTGAAAATATTCCATAGAATATTCTAAAGTGTTAACATGGATTTTACCCTTACATAAATCCAATTCATAATAAATCATTTATAAGGTTATTTTTATTAAAAAATAACATTTTTCACATAAAATACTCACAAATTATTAACATAGAGTGTTTTATTATCATAAAAAATTGTGGATATTACAATTCTCTCCCTCTGTTGACTTATCATCCCAAATAAGTAACTCCAATAGTATTTCTCAAAAAACTATGGCCACTATGCTTGAAAATTAGAATTTTTCTCCCAAATATTCTCCTAGATCTATCCATGTCGCCATCAAATCTAGACAAGTGGTATCTTATTACCTCATAGGACTTTCTCACTTTGATCCATAATTCGTACCAGATACTCCTCATAAGATGTATCAGGATCCAAATCCATATCCTTATTGTCGATGACATGATTAGGATCGACTATGTAGATACAGAGTTATGACATAACAAACACATCATTCATAATTAAGTAGTAATAAATAATATCTATATGATATTCCACTTTCCCAACCCATTTTATGATCACAAAGGGTCCCATAAATCATGGTTCTCACTTTCCATGCTTCTATAGATGTTTATGGCCTAACTGGGGAGTCACTATTAAGAAAACCTGATTAACCATATATAATTTCAAAGGTCTCCTTCTATGGTTAGAATATGATCTTTAATTTATATGAGTGGTGATCAACCTCTTCTAAATTAGCTGCAATCTCTCAGAGGTATTCTGAACCAAACTGGGCCCCATAACCATTGCCTCACCTACCTCATTCCAAAAAAGTGGCGAATGACATTTTCTCCCATAAATAGCCTCTTAAGGTTCTATATGAATCTAATCTAGGAAAATATTATTATATGAAAAATTAACCAAGGATAAATTCTTATCCCATTCTCCAATGAAGTCTAAAATGAAGTCTCTAAGAATATCCTCCAATGTTTGTATCGTTCTCTTGGATTTTCCATCTGTCTGAGGATGGTACACTGTGATTAACCTCAACTGAGTCCCTAGGGCCTTCTGTAAACCCTTCTAAAACTAAAATTTAAATAATGTGTCTCTGTATGAAAAAATTATTACGGGAACTCCATGTAAGTATAAAATCTAAAAATATATATATTTCTCATCTCTTACATTGATTGAGTCACTTTGATCGGTAAGAAGTGAGCATACTTTGTTAGCCAGCCATTAATCATCCAGACTACATCACGACTCCTCAAGGTCTTAAGTAACCCCATAAAAAATCCCATCATGATTCCCTCCCACTTTCACATGGGTACATTAAGTGGTTGGAGAAAACCATCTGGTTTCTTGTGTTGGGCCTTCACCCTTGTTGACGCTCCTTTCCATCACAGAGTCTAACGAATGAAAAAGGGGAATAACTTAAGCACAGATAGAGTCATCCTTTGAAGAACATCAAAAATTGACAAAGGCATGAACAAAGAACTCTTTAAGTATGGATCACGCAAGTTTCATTATAGTCACGCAAGTATACTTGCGCACCACATATGGGTCACGCAAGTCACTTGAACGCCCTATTATTTTTTCACCCAAGGTCCTCATGTGGCCTATAAATAGCCCCTGTGGTCCCCCCATTTCAAGGAAATTTTTTCCAAAACTCAGATTCAAGATCTGGTCACCCAAGTCTTTTCCTGACGTCTTCTGAACACTTCTAAGGTAATTATTTCCTAGAATAGAAGCTATAAAGAGGAAGAATAAGGCCTAAGTATTAAAACTCATCAATACTTGTGCGCCACCCTTCTGAAATCCTCTATGGATGATACTAAGGGCTCCAATTCAATGTCACCCAAGTATCACTTTATGGATTCTTTGTCGCCCAAGTTGACTCATGTCTCACAAGTATACTCGTGCGACTAGGACTTGCGTTTCAGAAAAAAAACTTGCGTGCCTCTTTCCTAATCACTTCCTTTCCTCAAATCCACCTTTCCTCTTCAAAGAAAGCCTTCAAAATCCTCTTCAAATCCATTTGTGTCATGGTTCCTTTGTTTGCTTCCTTACCTAAAAGTAATTCTGAGAAGATATTTTTATTTGGGCCTCCTTATTAGGTGTAAGCCCCAAATTACAAGTCCCCTTAATATGGGAATCCTCCTCAGGAGTAAGACCCAGTCTTAATTTATTTTTATTTGGGCTTCTTTCTTAGGAATAAAACTCAATCATAAGTCCCTCTTAATTTTGTATTCCTTTTCTGGAGTAAGTCTCGGGTTAAAATCCCAAATCTCTATAAATTAAAAAACCTTTATGGACCCTACTCTTGGGATTATTTCCTAAAAGACTTTATCTTCATTTACTTGGGTAGTCATACATACGTAATCCCCACATCATTTTTTTATGATTTCATCTTTCATGGCACAATCGTCAGGTTTTACTAATACCTCTTGTTTCTCACACCGAGCATGACTCACACGAGCTTAGACTGTAAAAGTAATTATGGCATCTCTCTTTGGGACATTAATCATGCATGAACCTCATACTTCTTAATTCGAACTACGTAGGTTCTGATTCCTTTTCTAAACAAGGATACGTAGGTATCCCATCTATAGGTACGATCCCAACTCTAAAATAATCCCTATATTTCTGAATGACAATAAACTTCAAGTGCCCCACTGAGTGGCTTTAAAACCAGCATGGTCATCATAATGACCAAGATGTTTCTATATAATGTATTGAAGGATACCATTGACCAAGAATCACTAATTCATATGGATGATTATCTATTGATGAAGAACCTCAAATACATATAAAATATTCTCTAAATCCCCTACATATCATTCATTGATTTCAAAATTTAAAGGAAAAAACTCATTTTCATGCTTGGTAAATTAATAAGGATTCACGAACATAACTCAAATATATAAGAGAGTCCCAGAGTAGACAATAATTCCCCCCAAAAAGGTGTGATGAGTCTGACCTCCCATCCTCTTGACCAATGAAAATTCTTAAGCCTCATCAGTCCACAACTAATGAGAACCTACCTTTGGAAAGTAGGTCCAAATGGATATAGAATCATTGGATGTTTCCAGTTCTACAAACAAGCCTATTAGAAACCGATTGGAAAGTTTGAACCTTAAACAAACAAAGTCACCCCCATTTCTAGAAGAAAAAAAAATGGTGAACCCGACGTGAATCCTTAACCAAGTTAAATGATGTTTTACTTATTTGTTAGGCCCCTATTTAACTCAATGTGAGGACCAACAAAGAAATAAATAATATATGTGCTCATCCAAAAGGTGTAGTCTGGTCAAACTTATCTTGATTATGTCTATTATATTAAACAAGCACTCTTTTCTAAGATCTCTCTGCATTACAGAAATGGATTCTTTAAAGTTCACACCTGTGAATTCCTTGGCCGCTACTCCTACTAGATCCTCGTTTGCTTTGAGGACGACATCACATACTCAACATCTTCAATGCTAGGTATCAAATGAATTGATTAAGGAATACCATCAACACGATACCATTCCGACTTTGGAGGCTGCTCGACAAGCCCTCCAAGTTAACAACTCACCCTGGTTGTCCGGACAGTGACGACCAGTGATCAAGAACTAGGTGGTTCCAACCACCATCTCCAACCATTTTGGGTCGTTATCCCTGGAACACAATCACCAGTCTCTCCCATATTATGGGGAGGTGAATGAGAAGGTCACTCAAGGCCTTAATTCAAGAAGACAGGAGTCCTTCCCGAGGGCTCCCATCAACAATCTCCACCACTCTCGTGCGGTAGTTCACCCTCAACATGATGAGGGTATCTCCTTTAGGGGTTCAGCTCAGGTTCCTTAGACTCGATCACGCAAGAAGTACCATCAGAGGCGAAATCCGGTCAACAGGGAGTAGGTTCTTACTTCTGCCCCCTCTGAAGAAGTCCATAAAGATAACTTTATGGAAAACAACGAGCGGGCATATACACCCATCCGTCCTGATATTACTTCCCAACAGACTTGTCTGGTAGTAACATGCCAATCCTGCCTAGAAATTCCAGTGGAGTATTATAGGTAGGCATATACACCTATTTATAATCTATTAGCTAGTCAACATGATTTTCTGATTGCAACCAAAGAAACTCACCAATAAAATGTGGTAGGGAACAATCAGTAGGCACATACACCTACAATTCATCAAGCTAACCAATAGTCTTGTTTGGTAGCACCTGGAGATGTCAATTGGAAAGCTCCAATGACAAGCAGAAGGCTGACACAATTTTCTGCCCCCACACATGAGTACTGTCAAAATTCACTAACAGGAAAAGGAGGACAAGAGCAGGAATACACACCTAATCCAAGCACGGAATGGAAGTATATTCCCATTCTGGTATCTGAAGTCACCAAGCACATTCTAAAAATGGTGAAAGAGCAGAAGCAAATCCCTGCCCATATTCTGGATTCCTGTCAGAATATTATAACAATTTTAGCAGCATCATAGGGAAGGAATCATAAATCTATCCCTATCAGTGGAGTGACTCATCAACATATCACTATGGAACAGATATACACATCTGTCCTGGCCTAGGAGGGTTGTGGGGCATACTCTCCCATGTCATACGAACAATCAATTCAGGCACATACACCTGATTTGAATGGAGATAATCAGCCCAACCTGACTATTTATCCTGAGCAGGAACATACACCTTCCCATAATAACCACTTTCATCAACAAGTGGTTCCCAAAGTGATTAAGAAGGCATCTAAGAAAAAGACCCATCCAACATAGTCGAGAAATCAAGAGCCAATCTGCAATAAGGACTTGATTGATGCTAGAGTTCTTGATACGCTCAGACAATTATCTGTTGAAAATCAAGATTCTACTATTTCATTTTCAAATTCTAGAAGTAATAACAACAATTCCGAAGGTCTTCATCAGACATTTCCTCATGAAGGCTTGCTTTATGACAGTTCGGTCAATCTTGAAGTATCATCTTCAGATGAGAGCCACGATAACCCTCTGCATGACCAGAAGATAAAGGAGCAAAAGGTTTCATCTTTTTTTGTAACCCACCATAGTGGTCCTCCCCATGATGATGAATTTGTCTACGAAAGTCCTCTCCGTAGTAGTAATTCGCATTTCCTGGAAAATTCTTCAAAGGACACTGTAGTAATGAGAAAACCCTCTTATCTTGAGGCACTTTTAAATGTGAATCCATTCATGTCTAATGTTTTACCACTAGGAGGTGAAATACTTTCTCAATCAAAATATATCCTGGGGTGTAGGTCATTCTCCGAACCACCCCTGGTTCATTCATCTTCTAGTTTGATAAATGAATTCTCTACCAATCTTGTTGAATCTAATGAAGAAACAAAGAAGCACTATCTTTGGTCTAATCAGGTAGAATAATCTCCATAGAATGATAAGGAGGAAGTGCTAAATATGAGAAAACAACTGGAAAAAGGTGATGTACGAGTCATGTTTTGGCCTTTGGCTGAATCTCAGTATGATATTCCAAAATTTTTGATAGAAGATTGTATTCATGATATTCGTCTCAACATGCAGAAAAATATTTTTCACTTAAAGGAGAAAATATTATCTTATGATGAATATGAAAATCATTTTAAGATAATAGAAGGGTTGAAATGCCAAATTTATTTGGGATCTCTCTCAATTTCCTGATATCCAAAGGTTGAAAAGCAGTAGAGAGCCCTTCAGCGTTCATGCCTTGGTGTGTTAAAAAGGTTGCACCAGTTAATTACCAATGCCCCATCTGGTATTCATATCATGGGATGGGGTGTTCATAGAGCACTGCATTTCACTGTACTCTCCAGTCAACAAATCCCACCAAAGGTGGTCTCATGCAATGTTATTTCCCATGGCTGGACACATCTAGCTGGTTTTGTGCATAATCAAAGGCTTTCCCAAGAACACGCCTCAACTAGTTCTTCCCAAAGTCAGTCATATAAAGAAAAAAATTTCAAATTAATCTTGCATCAAGAAAATGAGAATATCAAACATGATTATAATTTAGATCATGCACATCATCAGGTGAAATAAGTGTCAGAAATCATCCAACGGTCATTTGAGCCAGGTGATTTGAGTGGATGTCGGATGATGCATCTGGACAATTTTTGGACTAAAGTCCGCAAAATCAGGAGAGATTTTAAGAAATTATAATATGTAGCAGCTCAAGATCCACCTCAGCTTGCTAGATAGAGGACTCTTTTAATCCAACCCTTGGGATCAATAGATAGGATTCGAGGAGTTTGGCAGGAATAGCAGGAACAACCCCAGTCCACCAGACTAAGGTCTTTTTCAAATCCTCAATATCTTCCTCAGCGAAAGTCAGTTTTCTCTCGATTAGGGAAAAATCCAAAAGTGGAACGCAGAGCTGAATTATCAGGAGATTCCCTCCAAATTACATTTCATCAAGAAGTTCCTAAAGGATCAACTCAACAAAAGGCAATGTCTCATCAAGGACATGGAAGAAGAAAATATCGCAGAAATGCTGATAGAAGGGATGCAATGCATTATGCATCAATAAATGTAATCAATGATGTTGTCACTAATCCCCCATAACATGAGGTTCACTCAAAAGAATCATATGAAGAGGTTCCTATTCAAGAAGTTGTATGCACAGAAATAAATGAAGAAGGTGTGCGTACCAGAAGCCAGAGGGCTGACCAGAGGCAAGATATCCTTTTGGGTAATGCCCTTCCATACTCCAGAAAGGAACATGCCAAGGAAAAGGGTAAAAGTTAGGTTACATCCAACCCTACCTCAGGATAAGGCCAATCACTCTCATTAGAGGAAAGGTTTGTACAACAGGAAGAAGAAATGAAGGAGTTAAGGAGGTTGAATGCAGAACTACTTCAAGGTAGTCTTCCTCCTAAGTGTGATGGAGTTAGTTAGTCAAGGGAATTTGTTGAAGTTACTGGGATGGATCAAGAATATTCTCCTTTACAAGTACACCCTCATTGGTCCAATCCTATGGGTCATGCGTGACAAAAACTGGTAGTGCTACCATCAGTTGTAGTACCGGTCACCACACCTGTCCAAACTTCTGTTATTGCACCTGCTTAGGTCCAAGCTCAACTAGATGTTTCTCAAAAGTTAATAACCACCATTGAGTCATTAACATCTCGGTTGGAAGCTATGGAAGGAAAACGTACACAAGTTCAACTGGAAAATAAATCTTACCCTGAATGGGTTGATGCAATTCCTCCCCCGTCAAATTTTGCGAATACCACATTCCCAATTTTTAATGGTTTGGGAGATCCAGAACAAAAATTAACACATTTTGTTTCTCGTTGTGATCCTATGATGGGAAATCCTCAACAATAAGAAGCAGTTAAGATCAGATGTTTTATGCTACCATTACAAGGGACTGCTTTTGTCTGGTATACAAGTTTGCAGTCTCAGTCAATTACCGGGTGGGAAGATCTCCATCAACGATTCCTTATTCAATTTATCTCAACATTGCCAAATACGATAGTTTTTTATCTTACTAATTGTAAGAAAAGGGAAAATGAAAGAGTTTCGTATTTCATTGCTCGCTGGAAGGGATTGACATAATCCTTAAGCTTATCACTCCCTCAAGAAGATTTGTTGCCAATCTGTGTGGAAAATCTATGTGATGAATTATGCACATAGTTGATCCCTATGAAATACAAAGGAGGGTTTCGAGACCTTACTTCAATCGCTCAACAGATCGAAGATTCTCTTATAGAGACTAAGGCTAAAATTCGTGTAATTCCATCAGCTCCAGGAAGGAGAATGGGGAGAGCAGAGACTGCTATAGTTACACTTAAAAAATCACATGTACGTGCTTCCACTTCAAAACCTTCATCTTATCGAAGGGCTCCACCTCCTAAGCATCAACAACATAGGCCATCTTGTCAAGATGATCAAATAGATCAAATATGGAAACAATTTGAGGAGTTAAAGAACAAACTTTATTCTTTCCAAAATGAACAAGTTCCTGGTTACTTCGTTTCAGATCTGGAAAATAATTTGGTTCAGTTTCCAAGGCCTAAAAGGCCGAACAAGGAAGGAGATGAAGACCTTTATAACTATTTCCCATTTCATCAAATGTTGGGGCATCCCATTCAAGAGTGTTTTGTCTTTAAAGACCTCCAGCAAAAGATGGTGGACTCTGGACAGGTAAAACTGAAAGGTTCTTCAGCCCAGGTAGCATGTGTTACTACTACAGATCCAGAGGAAGAAGGTGAGTGGCATGGACTCAAAAGAAAAAATGCGCAAAAATATAATGATTGGATTGTCAGAAAAATGATCAACCGAACTCATGCCATTTTACGAACGAAATTGAAGAAACCAATTGTGTCTTATGCTATGAATGCCACAATAAAACCCCCTTCGTCAGAAGGAAAATCCTCAAAGAGTTGGCATAATTCAAAGAAAGAAGAGCAGTTGGAAGAAGATGAGCTTGTGTGAAAGCCTAAGTTGTCTTTGACTCTGGCATATTTTATGCCATCTACTTCAAAAGCACGGGCACCACCCCACCAAATGGCATATCCTGAAATGGTTCATCAGGAAAAGTCTTCATCAGATGAAGCGTTGATCTTTGGTTCTGTTAACATGATTCACTTAACGGATCCATATGCCAGTCACATTTTTGATCTTGATGAGCCTAAGTTCCCTGTATCAAATAGAGTAATTAGAGGGAGTTCCAGAGGTTTAGGATACAAGGGAAGACATGTATATTTCAAAATCCACTATTCCAATATTACCCCTGCTAGAACCGTATATGCAGCAGAAACTCGTGGTAAATCCCTTCAGCGGGCTCAACAGGAACAAAAAATTTCTTCCACACATGGCAAATCCAGTCCTGGAACAATTATTTTGGAGGATCGGTTAGAGGTTACAAATTATTCTTCTCAGAAAATAAATATACCTAGTCGGTCTAATATACCAAAGCAAGGAGTATTTCCAACTCCTACCCTGATACAAGATGCATCTACTTCCAAAGCATCAACTTCTAAGGCACCTGCAGAACCACATGTTTCTGTTGGGAAACGCAGACCTTTGGACCAAAAGTATAATGTCTTAAAACATTTTTCCCAAGTACTGGCCAAGTTATCAATTCTGGATGCCTTTAATCTATCAAAGGATCTTTGGGAGGTGCTTATTGAGGCTTTGTCAAGTCCTCAGGAATTTGAAACTGAAATTGTTGCAGCTGAAGTCTACCATATAGAGAATGATCCTACAGAATTCCATGCAGTGATATATTTTATAGATGAATATGAATATGATGTTGTGCATGGACATATTAGACCTTTGTATTTATCTGGAAAGGTCAATGATGTAGACATCCGATGATATTTCCTTGATAATGGTTCAAGAGTCAACCTCATCCCTATTCATACACTTCATCGATTGGGACTCACTGAATCTGATTTATCTCCTTCTACTTTGATGTTGCAAGGATATGATAAAAATGAACAAGAACCTCTAGGCGAGATTACACTCAGAACTCAGTTTGGAGACCTTGTATTTAATTTAGATTTCATGGTTGTTCGTCATGACACATCCTTCAACATTTTTCTTGAAAGACCTTGGCTACATCAACATGCATTCATCATTCCATCAATGTCTCAAATATTGTTTCAATGGCCACATTAGGGCATTTTATGGTGATAAAGCCCCATTAAAAACATGTGAATCTCAATACATTGAGGCAGAATTCTATCACATGGAGGTAAAGGAGAAATCCACAACAAAGGACGTTACCAAAGTTAATGCTCCATATGGTTTGGAAAAGATTCCAGTAAACCCATTCATACATGTGAGTACAGATTATGTGTTGCCTATCAGTCAAATTGACAGGATAGAACTAAATCTAAACACTCTTATGGAAACTTCCATAATTTCAATTATGACATCCAAGCCAGATAGCATGATAGAAACTGTTGATTCACCAAGCAATGATGAAAGCTCAAATGGAGATGTCTTCATTTCATATACTGAAATCCAGCAATTCTATACTTCATCAACCAGGCCAGAAGAAGTTATAACAATATCAAATATGAATGATGATGTCAATTCTCAATCCATCACCTCTTCTTTATTACCCAAGGAAGACCCTTCATCATCAATAGGGTCAGAAATGATAGCATCTTCTTCAAGATGTTCAAATTTTAACTTCTCTTCTGATCATGGAAATTCTGCTTCATCATCTACTATGGAAGTAGAAACAGAAGAAATAACACATGTTGAAGAAGAAGAGGAAGATCTCAGGGATGCTCCTCTAGAATTTGAAGAGGGTATCTCTACCACTGTGGATGAACTCAGAGAAATAAATCTGGGTACCAAAGAAGATCAACGCCTCACTTTAATTAGTGCAGCCATGAATCTTGAAGAGCAAGAAATGTATATTTATTTTTTAAAGAAAAATCGAGATGTATTTTCTTGGAATTATACAGAAATTATAGGGCTTGATCCTAATGTTGCTACTCATCATTTGGGTTTTTCAGAAGAATATCAAGGATTCAAGCAAGCCGCAAGAAGAATACACCTAACTTATACCTCCAAAATTGAAGCTAAAGTGGATAAGATTATCAAGTCTAACTTCGTCAGAGAAGTTCAATATCCCAAACGGCTGGATAATATTGTCCCTGTGAAAAAGAAGAATGGAAAAATTAGAGTTTGCATTGATTTCAGAGATCTTAATTGGTATTGTCCCAAGGATGATTTTCTAGTTCCGATCACAAAACTCTTAATTGATGAAACCACTAGCTATGAATCACTTTCCTTCATGGATGGATATTCTGGGTATAATCAAATCTGAATGGCTCCAGAAGATGAAGAATCTAAAACTTTTAGATCCCCTCAGGGTGTGTTTTACTATCAGGTAATGCCCTTTGGCCTGAAGAATGCAGGTGCAACATATCAACGTACCATGCACCATATATTCAAACCCTTTTAGGTAAATTTTTTGAATGTTATGTGGACGATTTGGTGGTTAAATCCATACAACGTTCTAATCACTTGGATGATTTAGAAATCATATTCCACAAACTTCGACAACACAATTTGAAAATGAACCCCTTGAAATGTGCTTTTAGGGTAACCTCAGGAAAATTTCTTGACATTTTTGTATGCCATCGTGGTATCAAAGTTGATCCTGATAAGACAAAGTCAATCCTTGGTATTTCACCTCCTCAGAATTTTAAGGAATTGAGAGGAATTTAGAGACATTTGGCCTATATTCGGTGTTTCATCGCTAATCTGGCAGGCAAATGTTTACCCTTCGTCAAATTAATGAAGAAGGGAGTCACTTACTAGTAGACTGAAGAATGTCAAGAAGCATTCAATATTCTCAAGAAATATCTCTTGAGTCCACCAGTATTAATTCCACCTATTGAAGTAAGACCACTTATTCTCTATGTAACAGCTTTAGAGCGATCATTGGGTGCCTTCCTTGCCCAAAAGAATGATGTTGGGAATGAAAACAACCTTTACTATCTTAGTCAGACTATGATTGAGGTAGAAACTCGATATTCAAGTATTGAAAAGTTCTGCCTAGCGTTAATCTTTGCAGTTTAGAAATTGAGACACTACCTGCAACATCATGAGGTCCAATTGGTATCTCGCAATAACCCTCTCAAATTTATCCTTAGTCGTCCAATAATTACAGGACGTCTGGAAAGGTGGGAAGTTATTTTGCAGTAGTTTGATATCCAGTATGTGTCTCAAAAGGAAATAAAGGGCCAAGATCTAGCTGATTTCCTTGATGAACACCCTTCAGTAGAAGATACATCTTTCGATACTGAACTTCCTAATGAGGAAGTCTTCTTTATTCAAAATAATCTTCAAACATGGGAAATTTAATTTGATGGTTCTTCCAGAAGTCCAACATGGAAGAAAATGGAAGATCATAAATTCAACAAAGTTGGGTTATGAATTGTACTTATTTCCCCAAAAAAGGCAGTTTTACCCAATTCCTTCTTATTGTTGGAAGGCGGTACAAACAATGAAGCAGAATATCAAGCTCTCATCATAGGATTGGAGTTGGCGCTTCAGGCACAGGTGAATCACTTAAATGTAAAAGGTGATTCAGATTTGGTAATCAAAAAAGTAAATGGGGACTTTTCCATCAGAAAAGAAGAATTAATCCCTTTTTATGATTATGTTAGAGAGTTAATGGCGGGATTTACTTCGAAACCAACATTTTCTTATGTCTCGTGATCACAAAATGCTCAAGATGATGCACTGGCTAATGTAGCCACAACTCTGGAAGATCCAAATCAGGACGAAACAATCATCAGTATTGCCCACCGTCATACAATTTCACCTTATGTTCAAATCAAAATAGAGGAAATCAATGAAATTAGTCCCATTTCTTAACCATATGGTCATACTACAGGATGTATGACAACTATCAGGGAATACCTTAAAAATGGAACACTCCCACCTGATAGAGCTGGTAAAGAACAAGTCTAGCGACGTGTGGTCAATTTTACTCTTTATGATAGCCCATATCACCTAGAAAAAATTATCTACAAAGGAGGTTTTGATGGAATTCTCTTCAGATGTATTGATGGTGAAGAGACAATGGCTATCATGAAAGAAGTAGATGTAGGAGCCTGTGGTCCCCACCAGTATGGACATAGACTGTCTGATCAAATTCGAAGGCTTGGATATTTTTGGCCTTTAATGATACAAGATTGTGTTGATTTCACTAAGAAGTGTCATTCTTTCCAAGTATATGCCAATTTCATTCATCAACCCTCAGAGTTTATCCATACAACTAAATACTCATGGACATTTTCCACATGGGGAATGGATATAGTAGGACCTTAACCTTTGGATACATCCAAGTAGTTTAAGTATATTCTTACTGCTACTGACTTATTTTCCAAATGGGAAGAGGCAATACCTCTCAAAGAAGTTAGTTCTAAAATCGTTGTTAGCTTCATCAAGTCTAACAACATTATCAGATTTGGTGTCCCTCATACCATATTGACGGACAATGGCACCAACTTCTGTTCATCTGAGGTAAAAAAGTTGTATCAAGAATACAACATCAAATACAACCATTCATCTCGGCATCATGCAGTGGCCAATGGAAAAATAGAAGCCTTCAATAAGACTCTTTCAAACATACTACAAAAGATGGTGGATAAAGATAAGAAATCATGTCCTGATAAACTTTTTCATGCTTTATGGGCTTATCGGACCACCACCCGCACTACTACGCGGTCAACTCCATATTCATTGGTATATGGAACAGAAGTAGTCTTTCCCATTGAGGTTCAATTACCTTCACTCAGAGTAGACATTTGTGATCAGTCATCTACAGATGAACAATCTCAAAAGCGATTGGATGAATTGGAACGATTAGATGAAAAAAGATTGGGCACCCTGCACCACTTGGAAGTCTATCAGAATCGAATAGCATGAGATTTTAATAAAAAAAGTTCGTCTTCATTCATTCACTCAAGGGGAATTGGTATTGGTCCTCATAACTCCAATGATACTAGGAAAGAAACCTCCAAAGCTTGAGTCAAAATGGGAAGGACATTACTCAATACATAAGGTCTACTCCAATGGAGATTATTCTTTAATCTCAATGGATGGAGAACTCATCACGACTCTAACCAATGCCAAATTTATGAAGAAGTATTTTGTGTAGCACAAATACCCCTTTAGTCCTTACTACAAGACTTTAAACTGCATAGTCCCCTTTAGTCCTTACTACAAGACTTTAAACTATATAGTCCCCTTTAGTCATTACTGCAAGACTTTAAACTGCATAGCTTCCTCCATTGTCCAACATGACGTTAAAATGTGTCCAGTCTCTTATATGTCCTACATGACATTAAACTGTGCATTGTTAAGGTTGTTGCTACCTCTTGTTTCTCACACCGAGTATGAATCACATGAGATTAGAGTAAACTTCAACCATAACACCCTCTCTGGGCCGCAAACCACGCGTAAGTCCCAACACCATCTTTAGGTCATTGTCCTCAAGTTCAACTCGATCACCAATTCATTCTTCAATCAAACTATGTGGACTTTGATCCTTGCCTTCTAGGATGGCTATGTAGGCAACCGCCTGAGGTTCAAGCTCAAAACCAATATCTTCACATTGGTTCACCATCTTCCTTGCTATATGAAGTTAAACTATACAGCCCCCCATTGTCCTCATTGCAAGACATTAAACTGCATAGCAATACGTCCTAGCTATATGACTCTAAACTGTGAAGCACCGGTCCATGCATATGACCCTAAACTATTCATACTTTTGTCCTGTATAAAAATAAACTACCACAGTCTTTGACACCCTCACCTGAGAGGGAATCATTATTGACATTGATTTCCAACCATGTTATATTCCAAGGACTATGTGCATACATGGAAATGCCCAAACCTTTAATCTAGGGTCAAACCATCATTGCACTAAATTCCCCTTTCACCCTTCACTTGTACTCTCCATAATCTGTACAGAAAGTATTTCAAGAACTACGTATGGATTGATTCCCATCCTTATGGGATAGGTAGGAATGTTCGAGTATCCCTCAAATCCAGCCACAAGTCTTTGGGCCTAACCCCAAATTCCACTTTCAGGCCCATTGGCTGAAAGTCTCCTTGTGAAAACATGAATGTGGTATGAGAACCCTTGTCTTCATTCACATCAGGTTTATAAAACACACAATGTGTATTACTCATTATGGTCCGAACTCTACGACCCTAAACTAAGATATCCTACACTATCATCCTACATGACGTTAAACTATATTTCAAGAAATATGTATGGCTTGATTCCTATCCTTATGGGATACGTAGTAAATTCTAGAATCTCGATTCAGGTTCCAGCCACAACATGATTATGGTTAACATTGGTCTGTGTATCTCCTTCATACATTGGACAATGCCCATTTTGATGTGTCATAATCCTAACCTTAAATACTTCTAGATCTCCATAAACCTTTTCTTGACTTCTGTTCAGAAAATATATGATACTTGAGAAATCTTTTGCCTGACTATGCAGCACGTGCCCCTAGGTGGCCTTGCATAAGTAGTCTACATAACAGACCTGTCAGCCAAAAGATGCTATTATTTGAATATGTAGCCAATTCCCTTAAATGGCCCTGCATAATTAAACCCTCTAATGGGTTTGTCAAATTGTGGTAACTTCATTCTTGGGAGAAAAACATCTTTTGTCCTTATTTGTCTTAAAGAAAATATGTAGGGATCCATAAAAATAACCATCTTTAACATATTTGTCCCATACTATTTTTCATGATCTAAAAGTATTTAAGTCTATGGTTTATATTCCCCTTCCCTACGTTTGGGTCAGACCTTCGCAGGAGTGACATTCATCCAATTCTTTGACAATCTTGATTGGAAATATCCTCTCCATATTCAAGTACCTCTCTCCATACAACAGACTCTATGCTTTGGAAAATTTGAATCTGTATAAACTTTCACTAGATTTTAGCAATAGAAAAGTAAAATTTCTAAGAGTTCTTTTGCCTGACTATGCAACACGTGCCCCTAGGTGGCCTTGCATAAGTAGTCTACATAACGGACCTGTCAGCCAAAAGATGCTATTATTTGAATATGCAGCCAATACCCTTAAGTGGCCCTGCATAATTCAACCCCCTAATAGGTTTGTTAAATAGTGGTAAATTCACTCTTAGGAAATACTTCCTCTAATTCCTTTTATCCCTTTTTTCATATCATTCCTCAGATTCAAAATTTCTTAAGTCATAGTTTAGATGTTTTCCCCCATACTTGAATGTGGTAATATGTTTTCAGATAAATTATCAAAGAATTGAGTCAATTTTAATCCATTCGGTCAAAGTTATTTCGACCTTAAATATTATACACTTTTTATATCTGACATACATGACTTTAAACTGCCAACAAGAGACAAGGTACTCATTAAATTGGGAACTTGTAAAAAGAACTCTGAACAAAATTCGAGTCCCAATTCGCTAAACGTACATTTTGTATGATTTAGGAAATATTGAGAAAAAAAAAGATTCAAAGTTTTTAGGGTTATTTTTATAATCCTAGAAATAATTAAACTATTCTTACTAGGCCCATTGGATAAGGTAAAAAATATATATAAGTAATTAGCAAGAGGATGTAGGTACAAATGATTAAATATGAAAGTGTTTTTTTCATTGATGCACAAGAGTTAGAAGGAAATCCACAGATTAGAGTCTATTATATTTTTCAGGAATTACAAGAGGATTTCAACATAAATCTTCATTTGATTTATGACATCCCGAGCTTCATCAGCAGCTACCTGGAATTCATTCATTCAAATAGATACAATAAGAAATGCAGTGATACCAACTCTTCTTGGAACAATTGTAAAAGAATGTTCTTGAGTGCGGTTTGAGAAAATTTTCTACTGATCAAACAATGACTCTGTTTCTATCCAAGAGACTTGGAAGATAGATACATGGATTTGATAATGGAGCATTGGAAGTAAAGATACATTTAGAGATATTAATCTTTTCAGATATTGTTCTAATGTCATGATAGTCTTCTCTCCACCAACCGGCAGCGGAAAAGATATCAGCCCATGGGTTTTCCATTTTCATATATGCAAGGAAATAGCATGGAGGAAAAATTTGAAAGTTCACACCATTGTTGCTAATCTTAATGCAGAACATAATCGAAATAGATGGGTAGCAGTGTGACTGCATCTCAGGAATATAGTTCTTTGCATCTGGAACATTGACTCCTTGCAGATGACCATGGCCCTATAGAGACAAGTAAATAATTTTTGGGAAATTGACATGATATTTCTTCAAGTACTTGGCCAAATATGGGAGAGTGCTATCGCAGATATCATAGTAATCATGGCCAATGATGTTCATCATGTCATCAATCCGCTTGCTGGAAAGATCATCAGCCGATCCAATCTTCTTTGGATCCATTGAATCTGCACAATCATCAGATAATTAACTTTTAAGTAAGTTTTTTTTTCATAAAATTTGTGAAGAAATTGAAAAAAATGGCTAATACATTAAGGTGAGCAAGTCTAAAATTGGCGCGCAATTCCAAGACGGTCGCGAAAGTTTTACTGTGCTAGTACTGGCGCGCAAGTTAGAAACTCACTGTAGAAGCGTGGACAAGCGGAAAGACAAGAGAAATGTGCGATGAGAGCTCACTTGCATGACTAGAGCAAGGTGCTTTGAAATCCAAGTTCTTTGCACGAGAGTGGCGTCCATATTTATAGGCGAGGCCGTACCCCTGCGCGCTGGACCCTGCATGCCATAAGCATACCTGCACGCCTACTACTTGCACGCCACAAAACCTTGTTTCTCGTTTTTCTCAGAGTCAAATCCTCTTTCCTTTTTCAGATCCAACTTTGAGGGGGGACTTTTGTTGATGCTACTTTCCGTCACAGATTCTAACGAATAAAAATGTGGAATACCTTAAGCACAGATAGAGTCATCCTTTGAAGAACATCAAAAATTGACAAAGGAATGAACAAGGAACTCTTTAAGCATGGATCACGCAAGTTTCATTATGGTCGCGCAAGTATACTTGCATGCCACATATGGGTCGAGCAAGTCACTTGCGCACCCTATTCTTTTTTCACCCAAGGTCCTCAGGTGGCCTATAAATAGTGCCTGTGGGCCCCCCATTTCAAGGATGAATTTTCCAAAACTCAGATTCAAGCTCTGGTCACCCAATTATTTTCCTAACATCTTCCGAACACTTCTAAGGTAATTATTTACCTAGAATGGAAGCTCTAAAGAGGAAGAATAAGGACTAAGTATTAGAACTCATCAATACTTGTGCGCCTAGGTGTCCAACCCTTAAGAGAAGTGAAGACACTTGCGCGCAACCTTTACCTCTCAAGGAAACTTGCGCGCCACCCATCTGAAAGCCTCTATGGATGATACTAAGGGCTCCAATTCAAAGTCGCCCAAGTATCAAATTATGGATTCTTCATTTCCCAAGTTGACTCATGTCGTGCAAATATACTTGCGCGACTAGGACTTGCGCGCCAGAACAAAACTTGCATGCCTCCTTTCTAATCACTTCCTTTCCTCAAATCCACCTTTCCTATTCAAAGAAATCCTTCAAAATCATCTTCAAATCCATTTGTAGCATGGTTCCTTTGTTGGATTCCTTACCTGAAAGGAATTCTAATAAGATCTTTTGATTTGGGCCTCCTTAGGAGTAAGCCCCAAATTACAAGTCCCCTTAATATGGGCATCCTCCTCAGGAGTAAGCCCCAGTCTTAATTTCTTTTGATTTGTGATTCCTTCTCAGGAATAAAACTCAATCATAAGTACCTCTTAATTTTGGCTTCCTTTTCAAGAGTAAGTCCTAGGTTAAACTCCCAAATCTCCATAAAGTACAAACACCTTTATGGACCCTGCTCTTGGGATTCTTTCCTAAAATCCTTTATCTTCATTTACTTGGGCAGTCATATATACATAATCCCCATATCATTTTTTTTATGATTGCATCTTTCGTGGCACAATCATTAGGTTTTACTAATACCTCTTGTTTCTCACACCGATCATGACTCATGCAAGCTTAGAGTGTAAAAGTAATTATGAAATCTCTATTTGGACCGTTAATCATGCATAAACCTCATACTTATTCATTATAACAAAGTGGGTTCTGATTCTTTTTCTAAACAAGGATATGTAGGTAGCCCATCTGCGGGTATGATCCCAACTCTAAAATAATCCCTGACTTTTTGAATGATAATAAACTTCAAGTGCCCCACTGAGTGGCTTTAAAACCAGTATGGTCATCATAATGACCAAGAGATTTCTATATAATGTATTGAAAGATACCATTGACCAAGAATAACTAATTCATATGGATGATTCTATATTGATGAAGAACCTCAAATACATATAAAAGATTCTCTAAATCCCCTACATATCAATCATTGATTTCAAAATATAAAGGAAAAAACTCATTTTCATGCTTGGTAAATTAATAAGGATTCACAAACATAACTCAAATATATAAGAGAGTCCCAGAGTAGATAATAATTCCCCCCAAAAAGGTGTGATGAGTCTGACCTCCCATCCTCTTGACCAATGAAAATTCTTAATCCTCATCAGTCCACAACTAATGAGCACCTACCATTGGAAAGTAGGTCCAAATGGATATAGAATCATTGGATGTTTCCGGTTCTATGAATAAACCCATTAGAAACCGATTGGAAAGTTTTAACCTTAAACAAACAAGGTCATCCCCATTTTTAGAAGAAACAACCCTCTAACATGTAAGGTATCCGGAGATGAAACCAACAATGTCCCTCTTCACCCATGGTGAACAGAATTGATGTTTCAAGTCATGATATATTTTGGTTTCACTAAGATGTACTTCCCATCTATAGTTATGGTAATCTATCATCATCCCATATTTTATGGAAGCAAGGAAAACTAATATATCATGTACCATGATCACATCGTCATCACTAAAGGACCACCTGAGTATCATATCACCTCCAGTTAACTATTCCCTCATCACAACACACTTTGGGTCTGACCCAAGACTAGTCATCACCCAATCCAAAAGTGAGTATGTGATCACAAAAGGGGTAAAATTCATAGATCCTTGATCCTCCAAAGCATCCACCCTCTAGTCATCCAACAATCTCATCAAGTACCATTTATCATCTAAAGGCCACTCACTAACCTCTTTTAAATCCCGTGCCATACAACTAAAAGAATATAAAATGAAATTATCCTTACTAGGTGCATAATCTATATAAAATTAGAATGTATAAAAATACTCAACCTAGAACCTTTTCCTTAGTTTTAGGTTCCTCTGCATGAAGATGTAGTGAAGGATCTTGTGGTTTGTGGAAACAAAAATCTATCACCAAATACAGTGTCTCCAATAATTCATAGTGTTGATAAAACTTACATATTCAGATCATGCATAGGTTATTTCCACTCATGGGGTCGTAAATAATGTGACCCATAGGCTACTACCCAATCTATTTTTATTATCTATACTCTCATACCAACACCTGATGCATCACAACACACTACATAACCAATCCCAATATTAAGGAGTATTATTACTGGATCTATTGTTAAAATTATGTTTAGATCAAGGAATGAATCTTCAAACTAGTCCATACATTTAAATTTCACTCCCTTCTTCATCAGCACTATCATGGGAGATGATAGTTAGGAGAAGTTCTGAATAAATTGTTGGTAATATCATAATAGTCCTAGAAAGCTCCTGATCTCAAAACACATTCTAGGGATGTGTCCTAGAAATGACTGCCTAAAATTTATTTGGGTCTAGGGATATTATCATCTCATACACTACATTTCCTAGGAAATTCACATCTCAAATCTATAGTTAACACTTAGACAACTTAGAATAAAGATAATATTCCTAAAGCATACTCATGAATATCTATAGGTGCCTAGCATGATTATCTAGTGTCAGTGAGTAGACAAGGATGTCTTCAATGAAAATCATGACAAAAAGTCCAAATATGGGAGGATGATCTTGTTCATGAGATCCATGAACATTACTGGTGAATTCATAAGTCCAAACAACATCACCAAGTACTCATATGACCCATAACTGATCTAAAACATCATTTTAATAATTTCCTCCTCTCCAATTCACAAATGATGATATCCTGATCAAATATCAATATTGTAGAATGATCAAGCTCCCCATAATTGATTGAAAATGTCATCGATCTTGGATAAAGGGTATCCATTCTTCACTGTCACCTGGTTTACCTTTCAATAATTGATGTAGAGTTGAATACTACCATCCACCTTCTTAGAGAATAACATAGGTGCACCATACTATGAAGTACTCCACCTGATAAATCCCTTTGAATCCAATTCATCATGTTGCACCTTGATCTCTTTCAGCTCAGTTGGTGCCATATGATATGGGGGTATTGAAATGAGTTACACAAACAGTACAATATCAATATCAAAATTAAATCCTCCATTAAGAGTAAGTCCTATGAATTCATTGAGAAAAATATCCAGATAGAGATCCATGACTGGAGGTAGAGTTGAGGGGGATATCATTGATCCTACTGAAAGATCCAAGCTTGCCATTTGTGTTGTGATTTTCCCACGTTGACTAAATTCTAGTCTAAATCTTACCAATATCTAGTCATAATGTATATCTCTCCCTTTTGTGATATAATCAAACCCCATCTTGGATAATAATCAATGCGAGCTTGGAAGTTGGTCAGCCAATCCACGCCAATAATCACAATGAAGGTCAACATCTCTAGGATCATAAATTCACAAAGGTGTCTATAACCAAAAAATATATAGAACACTCTAGTAATCACTAGACAAGGTATACTTTTGTACCCAATCATGCATCAAGGGAGACTAACTTAGAGGATAACTTGACTAGTAGGTCAACTCCAATAACCACTTGGATAGATATAATAAATGGGAAGCACCGTTATCAAAAAAAAGTTTTGGAAAAGGTGGGTGTGATTAATGCCACACCACAAACCATAGATGCCCCCTCTCCACCATATACTAGAGTCTAATACACCAAATATACATGACCTATACCAACTTCATAGCCTTATCCCAAATGTGTATAAAAAATATGAGTCTTCTACTGAGAACCTTGTCCAAATCCCTGGGCTGCAGATTGAACCCATCATGCACCCCTATGGAATCTCATTGTCAATGATCTAGCACATAACTACTGAAGATGTCATATCTTAACACACTTTCAGCACTAAATTTTGTATTTTGAGAATACCCTTATGTAGTGTATGAACTTCCCACAACTAAATCAATGTGGGTCACCTCTAGAAGGATATGAAGAAGCCATACTCCACTCCACTTGCATACTGCTTCTCTATCGCACATCCCTGGTCTTCCTCTTACTACCATCGATAGAGGTGCTCATAGAAATTGTAGGAGGTCCACCCATATGAGTAGTGAAGGTTAGGTGAAGAAAAACTACCTAAAACTCCTCTATGATGTTCTCAATGGTTAGATCCTTCCACAACACCTATGGGTATGAAGCCAGGCTGAAGCTATGAACCTACTATCTAAGGTTGGGTCAAAGTCCAATCTCAAACTTCTGATCCATATAAACCTCATTACCATCTAGAAGTGATGAAAAGAGGAGGATCTTAGTAAAACATTCAATGTATGTTGATACTTTCTTGGATCCATGCTGTATCTCCATGAACTCCTGTGCTCGATCGATCTTCAATGTGTCAGGGAAATACTCTCTAAAAAAAGTCCTTAAAGGAATCATAGGTGAGACCCTCTTGTTTTCCTGCCTATCCTATAACTCCCCACCAACACACGGTGGGTCCCTGATTAGCCACTAAATGAGGATAATATTCATTGTTAATATATATAATATTCATGTTCTTTATTATTCATAAACACCATTTTAGTGCATTTTACACTTTGAACATCATTTCACATTATGATTGTAATACCTTCTTAAAATGCACTATAATGTGGTACATTTTTGAACATCATTTAAAGTACCAAATGATTAATCTGATTATACATATTTTAATTTGATATTTTTGGAAATTTATCTACACTCCAATATGAACATTTTTTATTCAGGGATCAATGGAGAATTCATGGAGGATGATGGAGATATTTGGCAATGAAAGGAAGCAATTCTGGAGAAGGCATATTGGAAACCATCCCACTGATGAGACTGTGGGGCCCAAAATACAGGCCCAATAAATCCCAAATTTCGTGGGATGCTATAATACATGTATAGGAACAAATACCTCTTTAGGATCCAATGCTAATTCGTCATCCATGTTGTCCATTTAGGCAGCCCAAGTTAGAGATAAAATTATGGGCCAGATTCTACGGCCCAGAAAAACAGCCCACCAATTAAACCATATCTCTAAAATAATAACTTCTTTTGGGCTGAGATTTTACAGTAGGTTAGAAGACATCCGAAGATCAATTTTATTATTCTATGGCCCACTCTGATTCAGCTATCTAGAAGGTATTCCAAGCGCATCTGTTCAGTGGATGAAAGCTGGATGCCACCTCGGGTCAAATGTGGAAAAGTCCAAATTCCACAAGCTTTCCACCACCTATGGCCTACCAAAATTAATTGAGATGCTTTGTAATATTTTAGGCTCAACCCAAGGTCTCAAAAATGCCTATTTAAGGCATTGGTGTTGGAGGATTTAGGAATCTTTGGTGATTGGTTCAATTGTAATGTTATGCTGCGATTTTGTTGTCTCAAATTTGTCTTTCACTTGTAAGTTGTTCAATTCACTTTAGTTTCTTAATAAAAGTTCTTCTTCTCCTCTTATTCTGTTGTTCTACATCTCACTTTGATACCGTTTCCTCAAGGTGTGAATTTATTCACACAAAATCTTGTGAAATTATTCACACAACGGTGGAGTAATCATTTTAATTTTGTTGTTTTCTTTACTTCTCCATGTCCTCCCTCATTAGTCTACTTTCCGCTTCCATTGAAACCATATAATCAATGGAGGGATAACCCACTTATGGTTTGATACAATGGAGTAGAAAGGGTATGTATTGGATGTTATTTATCACCCCATTAATGTATAATCACTTCTTAAATTGAGATTTTTATTTGATGATTTTTAAACTCCGTCGTCCTTGTTGAATTTAAGGCCATACACTTCATGTGCTAATACGAACCTTTACCTTGAAGTGATCAAAACTTTGATCCTTCAAGTGTATAGGTGATTAGTATTAAAGGGTGTAGGAATTGAACCAGTAAGTGATGATGTTGTTTTATCTTCTTAAATGAACCCATCTCAAATATAAGAAATTGAAATCTTTGAAAAGGAAATACGTCCAATCCACCCCGAGCGATAACCTAGGATCAACTCATTCTTTTAAATTGAATTCACTTAAATCTGTTAGATATCCTCTAAACTCATCTAAAATAAATCCAATTTGGCCACTTCATATCTAAAAATAGTCTATAGAATGTGCGTTTCTATAGGTTACTTCTTAGGTCTATGTGGATTCGATAACCCAAGCTAAACTACAAGGACCGTTCTACCTTCATCTCTTGGGTAAATTTGAGAGAGAATAAAATTTTGGCGCCGTTGATGGGGACCCAAGTAAGTCATCTAAACACCCATTCTATTCTCCCCCATTTCTTCTTTTCTCATCCAAATTCTCTTATCTTTTCCCTTTCTCGTTTTTTTTTCTTTTGGCGCATGTCCGCCTACACCCGCAATCAATCAAACCGTCTAGTTAGGGTGGATAGTCCTGGGGTTGGGGATTCAAGTACACCAAGGGAACTCATTCCATTAGATAATAATCTTCCTAATACTCTAGAGTCTAAAATTAAGCCAATTTCAATGGAAGGTCTTCAAGGAAACCAACTCATAAACCCGGGTGGAAACCAAAATGGAACCCAAATGAGGCAGCCCCAAACTTGGGGAATGCGGTCGATCAAACCATGAATGACTACCTCACACATTCCTGGACCAATTCCCCCTCATGTATTAGACACAATTCCCTAGGAGATTCCAACTACATCTTTAAACCCCATGTCCTAAACCACCTTCCCACATTCCATGGAATGGATTCCGAGATGCCATACCTGCACATTAAGGAGTTCAATGACATTGTAGAAACCATGTGTCCCCCACATCAACTAGAATCATCTAAGATGAGGATATTTCCTTTTTCTTTAAAGGATTGAGCTAAAAATTGGCTAAACAATTTGATACCATCATCCATAAACTCTTGGGACCAACTACAAAGAGAATTCTACAAAAAATACTTTCCCCACCACAAAACAATTGCACTTAAAAAGAGTATCCAAAACTTTTTGGAAAAAGAGGGAGAGTCATTCTATGAAACATGGGAGAGGTTCAAAGACACTCTAAACATGGTTCCACACCATGGTTTTTCTATTCCTAAAGAAGTGAGAATTTTCTATGAAGGTTTGGGTCCAGGGAATAAACAATTCATTGACATGATGTGTAATGGAACCTTTAAAAACAAAGCCCCAAATGATGCTTACGAGTATCTAGAAAGCCTTTCTGAACAAAACCAAACATGGGGAACTTCACCTTATTCTGAAAAGCCACAAAGAACTACTGGAATTCATACACTTAGAGAAGAGGAAATCCTTAGGGATAAACTCACAACACTCTCTAGGAAGGTTGAAGAGATAGACCTTAGGAAAGTCCATGAAATCCAAACCGTTGACCCTGTTTGCACAATTTGTGACAAACATGACCATAAGACAGACAACTGCCCAACCATTCCATCCATCAAGGATGTTCTTTTAGGAGGACCCCCAGTGGAAGTAAATGCCTTGAACTTTCAAAAGCCTAAATACCAAAACAACTTCAATCCTAGGTATAACGACCACCCAGGCTTCCGCTAGAAAGATAACCAACAACCTAGCCAACCAAGGGACAAAATCCTTACCCCCATCAGAACTACCAGACCCATAACCAGTTCCAAACCCAACTTATCCAATACCAACAGCCACCGGTCCATTTTCAACAAACCATCCCACCTCCAAAATATCCCCCTGGGATAAACCAACCTACTCAAGCACCCACCCAAACTGTTCCACAAAGTCTACTAGAACAACTGTGCAAACAAATGGAGAGGATGAACTCAGAAGTCTCTTCCCTAAAACAAGAACTTCAAACCATAAAAACTGGAAAGGCACCCATGCCTACTCAGGCGGTTCCATCCTCAACTTCAAGGGGAGAGTCAAGTTGTGCTCAAACAACTCATGAACAACTAAAGGCTATGACTATTTTAAGAAGTGGGAAATAAATTGAGAAACCTGAACAACTTATTCATAACCCACCTAAAGATTAAAACTTGGATGAAAATTCAAATGAACCACATGATCAAACTGAGGAAACCGATAACATTTTCAAGGAAACAACTCTTCAACAAACAACCCCACAACCTGCACCATTTCCTCAACGCATGAGGGGGAAACCCAAGCCTGAACTGAATGAAACATTGAGGGAAATCTTCTCACAAGTCAAGATGAACATTCCCCTTCTCGATGCCATCCAAACCATACATTCCTACTCAAAGTACCTTAAGGACTTGTGCACTTTTAAAAGAAAAATTTCACATAAAAACCAAGTCCTTTTGGCTGCTAATGTGAGTACCACCATTCAAGGGACCATTCCTCCCAAGTTGAAAGACCCAGGTTTCCCTTACATCAATGTTGAACTAGGAGAAAGCAAAGTTGTCAAGGCCTTGTGTGATCTAGGTGCTAGTGTCAATATCATCCCCTATGCCATGTACTGCCAGTTAGGCCTAGAAGAACTCCAACCCACATCTGTCACACTTCAACTTGTTGATCGTATCATTAGGGTTCCAAAGGGGATTTTAAAGGACGTTCTGGTAAAGGTTGAAAACTTCATCTACCCTGCTGACTTCATTTTCCTTGACAACCATCCAAACTTAGGAAATAAGGAACAAACCCTAATCATCCTTGTCCATCCTTTTCTTGAAACAATCAACTCTGTTATCTAAGTCTGAAATGGGAACATGACAATCACCTTTAGGAACATGAGTCTAGACTTGAACATCTATAATGCAAGCTCACAAATAGGGGATGACGAGGACATTCATGAAGTAAACATGATAGGAAGCATTGATAATAAATCCATAGAACATCAAGGAATATTTGATGAATGTTTAAGTCAAGATGAGATTGATTTCCTTTGTTAATATGAAGGAAGTTTATCTCCTTGGCTTGAATCATTTTCAAATTGCTCTTATGATGAAGTCTTAGGTCCAACAATCAGTGAAACCTTTCAAGAAACCACTTTCATGGAGACCACTCCAACTTCCTTCCCTAAATCTGATCAATCCAATCTAGTAGCTGAAACTTCTACATGTGGGGAATAAATCCTATCAGAAAATCTAAAAAAAGAAATTGAACTTGATCCAATGTCCCAATCTTCTGCTGAAATTCTAAACCAACCTGATCTTGAATTGAAGGAACTTCCCGCTACACTCAAGTATGCCTTCCTAGGGGACAATCAAAGACATCCTATTGTCATTTATTCTTCTCTTGAAGCCAATCATGAGAGGATGCTTCTAGATGTCCTTAGGAAACATAAGAAAGCCATTGGTTGTACCCTGTCTGATATTCCTGGGATTAGCCCACTTATCGGGACTCATAGGATTGTTCTGGAATCTGATTTAAAGCCATGTCGTCAACCTCAACGACGACTCAATCCTAATCTCATGGAGGTAGTAAGAAAAGAACTCCTGAAATTGCTAAAAGCTGGTATCATATACCCCATAGCTGAGAGTAAATGGGTGAGCGCAATCCAAGTGGTTCCAAAAAAGGCTGGAATCACAGTGATAACCAATGAGGATGGAAAGATTCTTCCAACAAGGGTGAGTAGTGGATGGAGGGTCTGCATTGACTATAGGAAGCTAAACTCATTCACCAAGAAGGACCATTTCCCCTTACCATTCATTGACCAAGTCCTTGAGAGAGTGGCAGGTCATGCGTTCTACTATTTCTTAGATGGGTACTCAGGGTATAATCAAATTGAGGTCTCCCTAGAGGATCAAGGGAAGACTACATTCACATGTCCATTTGTAACCTTTTCTTTCAAACGCATGCCCTTCGGGTTATGCAATGCCCCTGGAACCTTCCAACGGTGCATGATGGGAATCTTCTCAGACATGGTAGGGGATTTTCTAGAGGTCTTCATGGATGACTTCTCTGTGTTTGGGGATACATTTGATGGATGTCTGAGGAATGTAGAGAGAGTCTTGTCAAGATGTGAAGAAAATAATCTAGTCCTAAACTGGGAAAAATGCCATTTTATGGTTAAAGAGGGACTAGTTTTATGTCATCTGGTCTCAGGTAGGGGGATTGAAGTTGATAAAGCCAAGGTTGAAATCATTCGTCACCTTCCATCACCCAAAACTGTCAAGGAAGTGAGGTCTTTCTTAGGACATGCTGGTTTCTATAGAAGATTCATCAAGGACTTTAGTTCAATATCCCGTCCCCTTTGTGCTCTCTTAGTAAAGGATGCTCAATTTGTTTGGACAGAAAGCTGTGAGGGTTCATTCTCAACCCTCAAATCCTCTCTCACCTCTCCTTTGATTATGAAATCTCCAAATTGGAACTTTCCTTTTGAACTTATGTGTGATGCCAGTGACTTTGCTGTTGGAGCTGTGTTAGGAAAACGTTGTGATAAAACTCCTTATGTCATTGCTTATGCAAGAAAATCCTTAAATGATTCCCAAATAAACTACACCATTACTGAAAAGGAGTTACTTGCTATTGTGTTTGCTTTAGAGAAGTTTAGGTCCTACCTCTTAGGATCCCCCATCACTGTGTTCACTGACCATTCTGCACTAAAATACCTCTTCCAAAAACAAGATGCCAAGGCTAGACTGATTAGGTGGGTCCTTCTATTACAAGAATTTGACCTCACAATCAAGGATAAAAAGGGTGTTGAAAATGTTGTAGCTGATCACCTCTCTAGGATGGAATTCAAAGACAACTCAAATCACCTTTCTGTGTCTGATTCATTTCCTGATGAACACCTATACTCTGTGAGTGACTGCCCTTGGTATGCCGACATAGCCAATTTCTTAGTTACAGGAGTCATTCCAAAATTCTTAGGGACTCAAGATCTAAGGAAATTCCTTTCTGATGTTAGACACTATGTGTTTGATGATCCATACCTCTATAAGTTCTTCCCTGACCAAGTCATTAGGAGGTGTGTCCCAGAATCTGAACAAGAGTCCATCCTTAAATTCTGTCATAGTGAGGCATGTGGAGGTCACTTTTCCTCTAAGAAAACATCTTCTAAGATTCTTCAATGTGGTCTCTTCTGGCCCACCCTCTCAAGGGACTCCTACACATTTTTTCAAAGCTTTCCTAGGTGTCAACAAGTAGGGTCCATCACAAAAAGGAATCAAATGCCACTCACTCCCATCTTAGTGGTTGAAATATTTGACTGTTGGGGAATTGATTTCATGGGTCCCTTCCCAAAATCTTGGGGTGACCTCTACATACTCTTAGCTATTGATTATGTCTCAAAATGGGTTGAGGCCATTCCCACTAAGTCCAATGATCATCAATTTGTGATTCGATTTCTAAAAGAGAACATATTTTCTCGATTTGGAATTCCTAGTGCTATAATCAGTGATCGAGGAACCCATTTCTACAACTGCCCATTCTCTTCACTCATGTCTAAGTATGGTATTTCTCATAAAGTGTCCACTGCATACCATCCTCAAACCAATGGTCAAGCTGAGTTAGCGAATAGGGAGATTAAGCAAATTCTTGAAAAAACTGTCAACCCCACTAGGAAATATTGGTCTGAGAAACTCTTAGATTCTCTTTGGGCCTATAGAACCGCATATAAAACCATTTTAGGAATGTCCCCATATAGGTTGGTTTATGGTAAAGTATGCCATTTGCCAGTGGAGATTGAACATAAGGCCTTTTGGGCAATCAAGAAAATGGATTATGATCTCTCATTGGCCGGAAAAAAAGGAAATTAGATCTCAATGAATTGGAGGAACTAAGGATGGAGGCTTATGAAAATTCAAGGATCAATAAAGCTAGAGTTCAAGCCTACCAATCTAGGAATATCAAGGTCAAACATTTTGAACTAGGAAAACTTGTGCTCTTGTATAGTTCAAAACTTCATTTACACCCGGGAAAGTTAAGGTCTAGATGGTCAGGACCTTTCATAGTGAATTATGTGTACCCCCATGGGGCAGTAGAGATTAAAGATCCAAAAAGTGGTTACATTTTCAAGGTCAATGGTCAAAGGTTAAAACCATTCATTGAATCATTCAATAAACAGAAAATAGAGGTTGAGTTAACTGATCCAACCTATGAACCAGGAAAAAATTAATAGATTTAGGGTTCAAGTCGAGCTAACGACGTTAAACAAAGCGCTGCATGGGAGGAAACCCATGGTTTTCAAGTTTCCTATCATTTTGATGTTTTAATAAAATTTATATTTTAATTAATAATTTTTATATTTAAAAAAAATAGATTGTTGACCTGTTCTTCTATTATGAGTATGGATGGGTATGAAAGGGGAGCACCATATTCATCCGTGTCACGTGGTGTGATCCTTGAGTAATACCTTACCCAGAAATTTAAAAAGAAGACAATGTATCATCAGTTTATTTTATTTTATATATATACTTATATTTTACTTATATATATATATATATACTCTTTTGTTTTGTTTTTTTGTTTTCATTTTTCCACTAGGGAACTCTGTAAGCGACATGGATATCAAAGGACTAAATTGGAGCAGTAAGAACTTCAAACTTCAACCACCAGGTGACTTCATTCCATGACCCTCATTTTCAATTTCCTTTTTGAACTTTCATTCTATACCTCTACCCCCTTATAAATTTTCTTTCCTTTAAACACTGGGGACAATGTTATTTTAAGTTGGGTGGGGGGAGATAAAATAAAAAATGATTTTGTGTCAAAAAAAATGATAAATGATTTGAAAAAAAAATTGTGAAAATGGAAGGAAAAATTCCTTTAACTTTAAACATGGTAATACACATTTCACAATTTGAAACTGAATATCAAATAATTTATCATACCCTGATTCTGATTTTAATCCTTGTATAATTTCATGAGCATTGATTTTGGAAAGTGTGGCTATCCAATGTGATATTTCATCGTTTATATTTTTATCCAAAAAAATGATCACAATGCACGTCCTTTGGATAGTGGGGTATTAGTTTGAGTTCATGGGTTCCCCAAAATATATAGAATAGGTTTGGTGATCATTTTTGTTTAATATGAGTATTCAAAAAAAATTATAAAAAAAAAATTGTGCGTAGAGCAATGAAATGACCTAATGCGCGGCTTTCGGCACTTGGGGATCGTGACCCATAGTTGTCTGGCCCAGAGTTAGTAATTTTATTTCTATTTTTGGTAATTTGAATTTGTTTTTGACTGAGTTAACTCGAGATGATTCCCGAGTATGTGGGCTTCACTTGGTGCCCTAAGGTCTTTGAGCCTGGGAGTCATCAGCAAAGTCTCGCTACAGGGGTTGATTCTTTTGAGTGCAACTTCAATTACCATGGAAAAATTGCAAAAACAAAAAAAAAATTATACAAAAAAAATGAATACTCATCTTAATATTGAAATGTGATTCCACCTAGCACTTCCGTAATTTCCCCCTTGAATAAAGATGAACCCCCATGTCTATTGTGATGCACAACACATCCTCATACTTAATTGACATTGGATGAAATATGGAAATGAATTTGAACAAAGGAATGGGCTTGGGATTGGGATCTTCTTATGAAACTATCTTGTATTAAAATATTTTGATGGGTTTCATGATTGTTTGGTATAAGGTTTTTTTGGTGATCATTGTGTATTAAAATGTTTTTTTGGAAAGGGAATTCGAATTTCATATTGTTGAGATATATTTTGCTCAGGACTAGCAAAACTCAAGTTGGAGGGTGTGATTATCCACTAAATGAGGCTAATATTCATTGGTAATATATATAATATTCATGTTCTTTATTATTCATAAACACCATTTTAGTGCATTTTACACTTTGAACATCATTTCACATTATGATTGTAATACCTTCTTAAAATGCACTATTATGTGGTACATTTTTGAACATCATTTAAAGTACCAAATGATCCATCTGATTATACATATTTTAATTTGATATTTTTGGAAATTTATCTACACTCCAATATGAACATTTTTCATTCAGGGATCAATGGAGAATCCATGGAGGATGATGGAGATATTTGGCAATGAAAGGAAGCAATTCTGGAGAAGGCAGATTGGACACCAGCCCAATGATGAGACTGTGGGGACAAAAATACAGGCCCAATAAATCCCAAATTTCGTGGGATTATATAATAAATGTATAGGAACAAATAACTCTTCATGATACAATGCTAATTCGGCATCCATGGTGTCCATTTAGGCAGACCAAGTTAGAGATAAAATTCTGGGCCAGATTCTGCGGCCCAGAAAAACATCCCACCAATTAAACCATATCTCGAAAATAATAACTCCTTTTGGGCTGATATTTTACATAAGGTTAGAAGACATCAGAGGCTCCATTTTATTATTCTATGTCCCACTCTGATTCAGCCATATAGAAGGCCTTCCAAGCGAGTCTGTTTGGTGGATGAAACCTGGCTTCCACCTCGGGTCAAATGTGGAAAAGTCCAACTTCCACAAGCTTTCCACCACCTATGGCCTACCAAAATTAATTGAGATGCTTTGTACTGTTGTAGGATCGACCAAAGGTCTCAAAAATGCCTATTTAAGGTAGTTTTGTTGGAGTATTTAGGAATATTTTGTGCTTGGTTCAATTGTAATGTTATGCTGCGATTTTGTTGTCTCAAATTTGTCTTTCACTTGTAAGTTGTTCAATTCACTTTAGTTTCTTAATAAAAGTTCTTCTTCTCCTCTTATTCTGTTTTTCTACATCTCACTTTGATACCTTTTCCTCAAGGTGTGAATTTATTCACACCAAATCTTGTGAAATTATTCACACAGCGGTGGAGTGATCATTTTATTTTTGTTGTTTTCTTTACTTCTCCATGTCCTCCCTCATGAGTCTACTTTCCGCTTCCATTGAAACCATAGAATCAATGGAGGGCTAACCCACTTATGGGTTGATCCAAGGGAGTAGAAAGGGGCTGGATTTTATGTTATTTATCACCCCATTAATGTATAATCACTTCTTAAATTGAGATTTTTATTTGATGATTTTTAAACTCCATCGTCCTTGTTGAATTTAAGGCCATACACTTCATGTGCTAATACGAACCTTTACCTTGAAGTGCTAAAAACTTTGATCCTTCAAGTGTATAGGTAATTAGTATTAAAGGGTGTAGGCATTGAACCAGTAAGTGATGATGTTGTTTTATCTTCTTAAATGAACCCATCTCAAATATAAGAAATTGAAATCTTTGAAAAGGAAATACGTCCAATCCACCCTGAGTGATAACCTTGGATCAACTCATTCTTTTAAATTTAATTCACTTAAATCTGTTATATATCCTCTAAACTCATCTAAAATCAATCCAAGTTGGCCACTTCATAGCCTAAAATAGTCCATAGAATGTGCGTGTCTATAGGTTACTTCTTAGGTCTCTGTGGATTCGATAACCTAAGCTAAACTACAAGGACCGTTATACCTTCATATCTTGGGTAAATTTGAGCGAGAATCAGTCCCTGTAGCATGAAGGATGCAAGATTCACATTTCTATTCTTTAGAATCTAAAAAAGATCAAAGAAACCCTCTATGATATCAACTAAATCCTCAACATCCTATGGTCCAACGGTGCCCTGAAATACTGGAAGATGCTAGATCATGAAATCCCAAAAATATTATACCATAGTTCTTAATAGTGGATGGAATGGAACCACTATTTGCATCACTGGGGTAGGTGAAAAAATATTCTCAGGAGAACCCTCCCACCAAGCTAGTAGTCCCACTAAACATATGTGAGGAAATATCTTCTATAACAAGAAGGAATGTTAGGAATACAAAAAAAACCCTATTCAATCTATGGGGTCACACATGGTTCTCCTAGGAGTCTACCCTCAACCGAAGGTATACCCTCCTATCACTAACCTTTGTCTCTATCCTTTTACGTTAGTCATATTAATCATATACATACACTTACACAACAACATGCTCAATTCAAATAATTAATTCAAAAAGAGATATACCATAAAAAAAATGGAAACACACATATCATGAAAAGAGAAACTATCTCAAATAGATATCACAAATAAAGAAATTTAATTAAAGAACTACTATGCAGCACAACAATAGGTCTATATATGGCATGTGAACCTACGTGCCTATTCATGATGCATCAACACACCCAAAATATCATAAATCACATATCAACATAACATGAATCTTTCAAGGTAAATTTAATCAATAGTAATAGAAAAACATAATTTCCACCACTTTATGGATTCCTAGAGGTCCACTATATAGTGTTATCCAGACACTATCATAGTTCCCCTACCCGAGTGCCAACCATCCTATCTCCTGTCTATCCCATCCAAAATCAAGGTAAATGGAATAAAAAGATAGTTAATACTAGTAATATGACACCATTTTTTAACACCCTGACCCAAACCACTGGTTTTGAGCTAGAGTTCCACATGACCTCACGTGCACCTCCCTGTACGCAAGAAAATTACGACTAGTAGTAAGGGTCTGATTCTATTAGTGGGGAGACTCTACCCTTAGTATCATATCATAGGATCAATAATAAACAATAAATATTATAATAAATAATCAGATTAAACTTGTTGAAACAAATAAATTACATATATTTCATATAAATAAGATATGTTTCTAATGTGGAAAGCCTACCCAGTATAATAAGAAACTAGTAAATAAGAAACAAATAAATAAATAGAGAGGGTCCTCTAGAGTAAATCCCAATCCACCACATGCTATATTTTCCCCTTCTCATCCGTCTACCATAGGTCCCTTTCCCTTCACCAGACCCCTCATGAAATCTACAAGTGCACTGAAATTACTTAGTAGGGTGTGAATAAAAGACTCAGTAAGACACCACTAATGCACCCTTTCCTATTGTGCTCAAGTATAAAAAGTGTATTAAATAATGATAATAAATGCATAAAAACATAAACATGAAATCCAAAACTGAGTGTTCATATGCTAACCAATCCACCACTAACCCCTACCACACCTTCTTCGGCTTTATTCTGAAAGGATAACATGAAGATGTCAACCATAAAAAATCTAGAAACTAGGTTAGTGTAACTTTCACTTGAAAATCTCATGGAATTATGCCTGGTGTGCAACATGTAACTCATAGGATTTATTGACATATGACATGAAACTCCTAGGAATTATCGATATGCAACAAGAAACTTAAAGGAGTTCCTGATATATGGCATGCAGCTCAGAGTTTCCATCATATGGAATGTAACTTTAAGGAGTGATTGATATATGGCATGAAAATCAAAGGGGTACCAAGTGCATGAAGTTTTGTGGTATCATCATATCTTCACCCCATGTTGAGGACTTCTGGTGCAATCATCGCTTGTCAAGTTCACTCCCCCTATAAGGGATAAACCTGTCATGATGATCCACTTATTTTGTGAACTAAGAACAATACCTATAAGAAAGGTAACACACACACACAGATATATATATATATATATATATATATATATTATAGCATACATGGAGATCATATAAACATGATAAATAAAGTTGAAACAAAAAAACATGTGATCATAATTAAACATGGAAACAATATACTATAATATCACTCATGGAACAAACATCACCAAGGGTATCACATGCTACACACACACCCACATGAAATCAAAATCAAGCATGATATAAAATATGTCAACACATGAATAATAATATGGAAAAATGTGTAAAAAATAGCTGAGGAAGTAAGGAAATTCCTACCCCAACGTCTTTAATATCAATAGTAAGGATAAACCACCCTTTGTGGTTCAGAAGATGGAGTGGAAACCTCAATAGTCAAGAAGACACACTCTTGCACCTTATAATTTTAGTAATTGAAATGATAATTCCCAAGGTTCATAAAAGTTTCCTAGAACCAAAAACATCCATTTTATTTCAAAAGAAATAAAATATCATACGTGATGATACTTTCTCTATCTTGGATAATTTAAAAACTATCATTTAGGTCAACACATGTGATTGAAATATTCTCATAAAAAATAATTATAAAACCACATTCAAAAATTTATATCTCTGAGTTATTTTAAGAACACATGAGGTATTCCTTATAATTATTCTTTAATAAAACCATATAATTATCCATAGAAAAATCATAATTTTCCTTTCATAATTTTTTTATAAATCATCCTTTGATAATTTGATTTAATTATATCTTGAAAATCCTTATAAATTACTCATTGATAAATCGATATATATTTTTTGTTAATTTATGAAAATTATCTTTTGATGATTTCACATAAATATATTTTGATAATTCTTTTATAGATTATCCTTAAAAAATCAGTTTCATTATTATTTTATAATTAGTTATAATTATCCCTAATAATTCTACAATAATTTATCTGTTGATAATCTTTATAAGTTATACCTAATAAATATACATAAATATCTTTTGATAATTCTTTACCTATCTTCTGAAAATTCATGTAATTATCCTTTAATAAATTATTACAATTATCATTGTTAATTTTATGCAATTATTATTTTATAATTTTCTAAATTATCCCTAGATAATTTAGGTTTTATCATTCTATAATTCAAAAATATTTTTTTAGATTTTGAGAAGGAATAAACAAAATGGAAGAATACAAAAACAAAACTAATACCTTATTCCTCCTAATAACAACACATAGGAATAAAACCTAGAGGGAGTTAGGTGCTTGAATCTGGAAACAGGAACCCAAGGGGTTGGATCAATGGGATTCATCAAACATGTGAAAGGAATATTTGAGGTCTCTCAGATTTGATAGAAGAAGAAATAATGAAGAACATTTTGGTTTAGGTATTTTAAAACCCCAAATGCATATACCTTCATCAAAACTAAAAACCTAATTTAATCCACTGTTTCAACCGAATCTTGATGGTGAAGTCATTAAATTTATCCCATTAAGGTGTTGGAAATTCTAAATGGGTAAATATGTATAGATATAGTGGTTTTTGAAACCAAACGAGTGAGAAACATGGTGGCTATGTATACAACGTGGGTTTGATGAAGAATAGGGGTAGGAAAATAATAATGATATGATAAAAATATTAAATAAAATGCCCTCACATATTATTTATCCAAACACCTGATGCACACAAAGCTTATGTTGGCCAAGGGTAAAAGCCACATTCCAAACCTAATGGAAGTATCATATTTCCTATCTGAAATTTCATTCATGAAATATTCCAATATTTCAGAAAAATCTTGTTCTCATAATATAATATATTTTATATTTTTATTATATCAATACTGAGGCTCTATAGGCATCGAAATATTGTGCTGAATTAGTGCCTAACTCTGAAAATACTTCATAGAATATTTTAAAGTGTTAAAAATTAATTTACCATTACATGAATTCACTTCAAAATAAATCATTTATAAGGTTATTTTTATTGAAAAATTTCATTTTTTAGATAAAACACTCATAAATTATTAACAAAGAGGTTTTTATTATCCTTAAAAATTGAGGATATTACACAAGTAATTCAAAAGTACCATTATAATTTAGATTTGGTATTAAATTTAACTATAAAACATTGGATTTATAATAATATAACTAATTTCATTTGAATAAAAAAAATCAAGATTTTGGTATAAGTTTATTTTTATTCTTAAAAACATGGTTTTCTGCAAACTGTAAGTGCATAAAGTTTATCCATTTTAATTAATTAAAATAACCCATAGTAAGGAAATATTTAAATGAAATTAATATATTATATATCTATTTATATCAATTTAAATTAATATAATGATTATTTTTAGACACAAAATTAATATAAAATCATATATTCCTTGAAAAATGCATTTTCTTGAAAAGCCACTTTTCATCGCGTTTTACAGGTTTAATTTTAAATTGAATTATGACACTTATGTGAATTGATTTTTTTTAAAATGGATTCCATATTTGAAATCAAAATAATTATTATTAGGTAATATTTTCAACTTAATTTTTGGCCATAATGAATAGTAATAGAGTAAAAATTTATTACCACTATAAAGGTTAAAACAGGTTTATCGGGGGTTAATCTATAAAGATAAGGGTTAAAATGACATAAAAACATTTTAAAACCCAATTTGTTGGTTTGGTTTAGACATTAACATTATCACCTTCAAATATAATCTATTTTTGAGCCATTTTTTCAAGAAAGTGACTTGACATTATTTTAAAACTTTGAAAAATTACAAGTGTACCACTCCCCCACTTAAAAAAGGACACCTACTATACCCTCCTATACACGCTTAAAAATCATTTTGTTTTAGCCAATAACTAACCAAATACTTTCATTACTTACCTTAAAACATCTTAGAATCATTAGTTTGATTAGAAAACTTTTCTAGAAAGGTTTTTGGTGCAAAACTAAATATGTTGTCTAAAGAATATGTATCGTTCTTAATCAAGAGTTATTTTTTTATTTCTTCTTCCAACTACTTTAAATATTATTCAAATATACTGATATAATAACATCAATATCTTTTATATAATTATATTTTGTTATGTTAATGGTATAACCTACATCCATATACTCTTCCATAAAATGGGGAAAAACCATTGTTCATGTGTACCGCAGATTATTGCCTCACGAACCAATATAATTTGTTTTCCATATTCAGATCCCAAAAATATTTATAATAATTTATTTAATGTATATATTTTTTATTCATTATATATTTATCTTTTTTTAAATTAATATATCATTTATTTTCTTACCCTTTAATTTATTAAAATATGATAACGTCATTCGTGTGTATGTGTGGATTAATACCTCCATGAAGTGATGCGATTAATTTTTAATTACCAAATCACATGGATGATATATATAAGTATATTTAAAGAAATAATATGATATTTATTATATAAGTATCAATTTTTAAAGATAAAATATTTTTTTCCCAAGCTTATCTCACTAAGAATCAAGAGGGGGGTGAATTGAGTTCTTGAAATCTTCTTGACTTAGAAAACCAAACACTTTAAATATATGATTAAATTTTGATTTTTTCTTAAAAAACATGCAAAAAAATAATAGAATAAAAAATAGATTAGGAACATAAATTTATAGTGGTTTGAAGAATATAAATCCTATATTCAACTCTACTAACACTCAACTCCAAGAGCTTGGTGATTTTCCCTAGACCAATCCTTTTGATGGGTACATCCAATATTTTTTATAGGGACTAAACAAATGATTGAAAATTGTAACACCCCGACCCCAGCTACCCAGAGTCGGTGCATTACTTCGTAACATTGGCATGATCACAAAAGATCAAGTCTCGAAAGACCGATTAGTTTAGTAGCCTTGGAAACACTAGATACATTCATAAGTGTTACATTACATCATAAAGTGAAAAACTACAATAAAATAGTATCCATAGTCCACACTCATATCCTCTTCTGACTATCCCTGCAGGTCATTCATAAAATACTTCTTCACATCCTGGAAAATATTAAAACATTGAAAGGGGTGAGCTCAGATTCTCAGTAAGGATAACAATATAGCGGAAGCTTTCATAAATAAACATAATCATTTAAGGCAATGTATAACTAAAACAAAAGCCTTTTAAACTTGATCTTCAACACAATATGGAAAAAGTAAAATGAGATAATTCCATTTACTTATTCACATGGATATTCTACTGGTCGAAAAAATTACATGCAATATCAATAACCACTTTCATAATGATGGAATGCATAATGCCAGACTATCATAACCACGTAGCCAAGGCCTCGTGCCAAGACTACAAATAAGATTTTGTCAAGGACTCGTGCCAAGACACTAGTTTGTCTCATGATACCTACCGATGCATCGAGGTGCTATAGCGAGCTCCACCCATCACTTATTAAGTCCAATGCATTCCTCATATGAATAGGTTTAAACATATCATAAACCATAACATAATCGTATCACATAAAACATGCATAAAATAAACATAACATTTTCACATTTCAATCACAAGATATCAATACAACACATTGATATAATAAAAATGCTTTCAAAACCATTTTCAATACCAAAATAAAAGAAAGTTAAAACTTTGTATTTATTTTTCATTAAAAAAGGTTATGGCTTGTAGAGGAAGCTGAAACTCAAATAATGGTCACGACGGCGGAGAAGTCGTTGTCGCCGCATATGTACGGAAAGAAAAACATTACCTTTTTGTTGTTTAGTAAAACGCTTCGTATAAAAAATATTCCTTTTGAATAAACGTAAAAGTCAAGGGGTTTATACACCGTATAAAAGAAAGTTGTGTATAAAACCAAATATGCCTCAATGAAAGGAGATTGAGACGAAGTCCTTAAAATATCATTTTTAAAATAACATAGATCTATTATTTGTATTCACTATATGTACACATAAAGAAAGTATAAATACAAGATAGGACATAATAATATCATGACATAATTTGAAAGTAGAAGATTAACCCAAAGAATGGAAATTGGGTTAAGAAGTTCCCTTACCTCGTGTCCGATTTGACTCGATCGTTCTTTAACCTCCTGAATAATAAACTAGAGTTAATTTATATTTACTTAAGAACCTTTTTCATGTTCATTATTCATTTTATATCACTTATTACCATGTCATGAACATTATGTAATTATTTATGTTAATAACGGTCGTTTTGACGATCTTAGGTACTTGAGTCAAAAATAAACTTCTTATAATTACACTTTGTTCATGTGTTAATATATCCATTATATCCATAATTATATTCATGATTTATATATCATATACATCATATATATCCAGTATATACATTCATTTATAATATTACATAACATTTAGAGGTAAAAAATGAAATGCACCGTTCATGGAGACGGTAAACCGTACGTACGCATGAACGCTACTTTCATTTCTATTTCATATTTAATGGAATGAAATCATAATGATATAAATGTATAATATAATTCCAGTATAATATAGTGTATAATACCATTTACTCCATCCTTTATACATCCCACATATGGTATTAACGATTCAAATCACTTTGAGGGGGCGGTAGTCCGCACTTCCTAAAATGAAAATATCGTGTTTATCCATAATGGAAACCATAAAGGTATGACATAAATGAAAAATACAAAATCATAAGGAAAACAAAAACATAATATATATCATATATAAAAATAGTGTCATCATAATGGACACCATTAGAGGTGTTATATGAGTGTTGAATAATCATCATTTCATGAGGCAAAAAATCGCCATCCACAGAAACAGTATGTTCTTTAACCATTAGATGTAGGTGTGTGTAAGTGTAGCTCGAATACTTCTTATAAAAAAATCCAAGTATATTGAGGATACTGGTGTTGTTACAAAAGAAATGAGTAAAAAGTGTTTAGGGGGTTGGAGAAGAAAAATAAAATAAAAGAACACAAGAGAAGATATTACCTTAAAATCAGGTAACTCTTTTTGATTTGAGCCAAAGGCTTCCTTGGGAAGAGTTCTGCCCAAAGTGAGGATTCTAGGAGTAAGAGGGGGAAGTTGGGAGAGTATTTGGGCAGAGTTTGGCCGAGCCAAATGGCTTGAAAGTGTGAATGAGGTGGTAGAGGTGGGGGCCTTTTATAAGAGGAGAGGAGGGGCACTCTTGGAAAGTAAAGAAAAGTCACTTTATTTTAAAATGCTATTCGGATTTAAGAGGTCCCGCATTGATATAATTCGAGGATAAGGTGATAAGGGTTATAAATACACCCATCCAATAGGTTTTGGACATGTGTAGGTCTTATATATTACATTATCTTTCCATTTTATTTAAATCGTTAAATAATTAGGTCATCGCTGCATCATCATAATTTCATAAATAATTTAATTTATTTAATGTCTAAAAATTACAAAAAAAATACTATGATGTAGGAAATCGTTTTATCTTTCCAATGATTATTTATAGTCAAAAATATGACTTGTTTAACCCCATTTAAAAATTGTTTTAGTAAAACATTTCATGTTTGTGTCATTTTTTACTTTAACATTAAATAAAAGGTATTTATGTCATTTTCCAACTAAAGTGGCTCCATGGGGTCCCCAAGTTGACCCATGGATTGTCTTGGTCGGACATGGAATATCCAATGAGGGTAGGACATGTGTCAAGCTCATCTCATATTATTAAAACATTATTTTTACCTTAAACTACACTAATTACCTCTAATCGCGATTAAGAACTTAAAAGTTACTATTCACCAAAAATTATTTTAATCTCATTGAACCACATTTTAATTCTTAATGAAAAACATGTATGTCGGATTTTTGAAATTCAAAACATAGAAGTGGTAAAATTTCATTTAAACGAAAAATCAGTTTTTGTAAGTACCACTTAGTGGTTTCACTATTCATCAAAAATTGAAGTTTTTCAGAAAAATCCCAAAAATTAACCCTAAGCTATATTTGATATTCCAATTTCAAAAGTGATGTCTATTTTAATAAATTCCAAACATATAAGTTGCATTAATTAATTTTATAATTAATTCCCGCTGTCACAACAAATAGCGTGTTTTTAAGAAACAATTTATATCAAAAGATTGACAATTGTTCATGCCCAATTTCAATGTTAAATTAATTCTAATGACCACCATTGGATAAAATGGTTAAAATATATTCTAATTATACTTTAAAACCACTAAATATTATAATTTATCACTATAAATTATTTTGATTAAAAAAGTTGTTTTAAGTATTTTTCACTATTCATAAAAATTTGGAAGTTCTCAGAAAATTACAAAAAATTCAACATAGGCTAATTTCGACATTCCGAATCCAAAAATGAAGTCCATTTTGAAATATAAAATATATATAATTTCAAAAGGTGGGTATTACTATTCATAATGGCTATTTTGATTAGTCGTGGTGTGTTAGAACTCGAACTTGCGTACAATGCAAGCTATTGTATTATTGAAAGAGAGGCGTATCGTGGAAGCTCGGGGTGTTACATTCTCCCCTCCTTCAATAAATTGTGTCCTCGAAATTTTGAAATTTTTCTTTGAAAATAAAAGGTTGAAAATAGAAAATACCTTTGTGGAAAACCCACATTGGAAATAAGGTTATTAGAATTTAGCCTTAATAAGAGGGAAAGGGAAATGAAAAGTCGCCACCAAATTATGATCTTGATAAGGAGAACATTGGTGGAAATTAGGGACATATAATTGGAGGAAAAACGTAAATATTTGTAGGGAGTGATTGAGGTCATCAATCACAAACAAGTGTCAAATTGAGGGCCTCAAAGCCTTCAATCTATGTTGATTTAAAATATCATCAGTTCAACAAGACATAAGGTATTAGGATAACACATTTTTTTGTTTTAATATCCCTTTACTAAAGTTTAAGAATTAATTTATTCATAGAATATGATATAGGTATATATATATATATTTATGCTTGACAAGTAGAGTTTCAATCTTCAACTAATTTCTACCATAGTCTCATCTTTCACTCAAAAAGATAATTGAACTCAAAAATATTATATTTATCCTAATCGTACAAGGTTCAAAATATTAACACATACCATTTAGATTACGAAAACTATTTTTTAATAACCAGGGACTTCCTGTAGGCTAGTGGTAGGTCATAAAGGTCTGTCGCAATATGGTTGTGGGTTCGATTCCTGCAGCTTTGTCTGAAGCGACGGGTTATCGCCCAACCTGAAGGTTGTCCTTTTTCTAAAACTATTATAATATTAAAAAAATAATATTCAGAAATGTTTTAACCTTAAACATTACTATCCAAGGTTCAACTTAATACATTCCAACCTTTATAGTTATCCAAAATACTTCTGTCCAACTCACAGTCCAAATTTTATGAGGAAGGTAAACATAATGAAGATCCCCCTTTTTTTCGTGTAACAACATGTGAACACCTTCATCATGTATTCTTTTAAAACACTTCAACATCCTGAATTACCATGATCCCTTATTCCTTATAGAATACTAGATATACTCCTTCTATCCAAAAATGTATACAAATCATCAATCAATTTCAAGGAAGTTAAGAATATCCAATATAATTTATCCAAATCAATCATGTATTATTCCAAAATCACTATCTCGGTATCAGAACCATATTATGGTTTATCTTTCTCTCAACCATATATTTTCCAAAACTTTAACCTGTTGTGGAGTCACTTTTCTTGGTTCCACACAATCTCAAGTCCTTGATGAAATAGTACTGCAGTACAATCCTTATATACTCCATAATTATTATAACCAGCACATCATTGATACGACACTCAAATGACAAAATTATTTAATAACAACATAAGAACTCTAATCATTCCTCCTCATCTGTGGTAGTATCATAACTTGATTATTATCCAATAACATCATTTGGGGCATACTCTGATGATTTGGACATTGGTTTGCGTAGTGTCCCCACTCCTTGCAGATGAAGCATTGTACATTTGAAACCTTTTTCTTACCCTTGCAGTCATGCACTTTGTGTCATTTTTCTCCACACTTATAACAAACTCCCATTCCCTTCAGATAAGTTCCAAGGTGTTTCTTCCCACAGTTATCACATATTGGAAAATTCTTCTTTTCCCACATCCCTTTTTCCATCATTCTCTCTTCCATCCTTTTCTTCTCTTTATTCCCTTCAAAGCCATAAGACTTAGAGAATTCTTTAATTATCTTATTAACGCATGATACTATTTCTTCATATGTTGAGAACACATGGGAGATTATTTCCCTTCTAAATGTTGGCTTAATACCGTGAAAGATATGATCCTTCTTACGCTTTTGATCATACGTATTGTTGGAGTTCACATTCCTTCTACTGGGTGCCATTTCTAAACAATGGCATAAACTAGATTAGTTTATGAATCAAAATACATAATTCCATACTTGTAAAACACTTAAAACTAATTGAACTATTTATGGATATAATCCATAATAAAAAAAGTTTTCTTTGAGGAAGTATATACTCATAATCCTTCATAGTGGTTTGTAAAGAAAATGAGAATTATCCTAAGCATATCCCCCGGGAGTGTCGTAACCAAGAGTGCAGCAAGGCTCGTTGTCGTGCACCAGTTCCCGTTCGATTCTAGCTCAAAGCAGTGTTTTTGGGTTTTACCACTAGGTACATCTGTGCCAGATCCGTCTCTACCTGCTCGTATCCAGACAGGGATGTATTGCTCAAAAAAACTCACAACATCTCTATAATACCAAAATTCTAGGAAGTTCTTCTATACTAATCCTTAAAGTCTATCTTCGGACTATCTTCTCTAATCAGAGTTTATCTAAATATAGCTTCCAAGGTTAGTACTAAACTGCCTCTGATACCAACTGTAACGCCCTGACCCCAGCTACCCAGAGTCGGTGCATTACTTCATAACATTGGCATGATCACAAAAGATCAAGTCTCGAAAGACCGATTAGTTTAGTAGCCTTGGAAACACTAGATACATTCATAAGTGTTACATTACATCATAAAGTGAAAAACTACAATAAAATAGTATCCATAGTCCACACTCATATCCTCTTCTGACTATCCCTACAGGTCATTCATAAAATACTTCTTCACATCCTGGAAAATATTAAAACATTGAAAGGGGTGAGCTCAGATGCTCAGTAAGGATAACAATATAGTGGAAGCTTTCATAAATAAACATAATCATTTAAGGTAATGTATAACTAAAACAAAAGCCTTTTAAACTTGATCTTCAACATAATATGGAAAAAGTAAAATGAGATAATTCCATTTACTTATTCACATGGATATTCTACTGGTCGAATAATCACATGCAATATCAATAACCACTTTCATAATGATGGAATGCATAATGCCAGACTATCATAACCACATAGCCAAGGCCTCGTGCCAAGACCACAAATAAGATTTTGTCAAGGCCTCGTGCCAAGACACTAGTTTGTCTCATGAGACCTACCGATGCATCGAGGAGCTATAGCGGGCTCCACCCGTCACTTATTAAGTCCAATGCATTCCTCATATGAATAGGTTTAAAAATATCATAAACCATAACATAATCGTATCACATAAAACATGCATAAAATAAACATAACATTTCCACATTTCAATCACAAGATATCAATACAACACATTGATATAATAAAAATGCTTTCAAAACCATTTTCAATACCAAAATAAAAGAAAGTTAAAACTTTGTATTTATTTTTCATTAAAAAAAGGTTATGGCTTATAGAGGAAGCAGAAACTCAAATAATGGTCACAACGGCGAAGAAGTCGTTGTCACCGCATATGTATGGAAAGAAAAACATTCCCTTTTTTTCGTTTAGTAAAACGCTTTTTATAAAAAAGATTCCTTTTGAATAAACGTAAAAGTCAAGGGGTTTATACACCGTATAGAAGAAAGTTGTGTATAAAACCAAATATGCCTCAATGAAAGGAGATTGAGACGAAGTATTTAAAAGATAATTTTTAAAATAACATAGATCTATTATGTGTATTCACTATATGTACTCATAAAGAAAGTATAAATACAATATAGGACATAATAATATCATGACATAATTTGAAAGTAGGAGATTAACCCAAAGAATGGAAATTGGGTTAAGAAGTTCCCTTACCTCGTGTCCGACTTGACTCGATCGTTCTTTAACCTCCTGAATAATAAACTAGAGTTAATTTATATTTACTTAAGAACCTTTTTCATGTTCATTATTCATTTTATATCACTTATTACCATGTAATGAACATTATGTAATTATTTATGTTAATAACGGTCGTTTTGACGATCTTAGGTACTTGAGTCAAAAATAAACTTCTTATAATTACACTTTGTTCATGTGTTAATATATCCATTATATCCATAATTATATTCATGATTTATATATCATATACATCATATATATCAAGTATATACATTCATTTATAATATTACATAACATTTAGAGGTAAGAAATGAAATGCACCGTTCATGGAGACGGTAAGCCGTACGTACGCATGAACGCTACTTTCATTTCTATTTCATATTTAATGGAATGAAATCATAATGATATAAATGTATAATATAATTCCAGTATAATATAGTGTATAATACCATTTACTCCATCCTTTATACATCCCACATATGGTATTAACGATTCAAATCACTTTGAGGGGGCGGTAGTCCGCACTTCCTAAAATGAAAATATCGTGTTTACCCATAATGGAAACCATAAAGGTATGCCATAAATGAAAAATACAAAATCATAAGGAAAATAAAAACATAATATATATCATATATAAAAATAGTGTCATCATAATGGCCACCATTAGAGGTGTTATATGAGTGTTGAACAATCATCATTTCGTTAGGCAAAAATTCGTCATCCACAGAAACAGTATGTTCTTTAACCATTAGATGTAGGTATGTGTAAGTGTAGCTCAAATAATTCTTATAACAACATCCTAGTATATTAAGGATACTGGTGTTGTTACAAAATAAATGAGTAAAAAGTGTTTAGGGGGTTGGAGAAGAAAAATAAAATAAAAGAACACAAGAGAAGACATTACCTTAAAATCGGGTAACTCTTTTTGATTTGAGCCAAAGGCTTCCTTGGGAAGAGTTCTGCCCAAAGTGAGGCTTCTAGGAGTAAGAGGGGGAATTTGGGAGAGTATTTGGTCAGAGTTTGGCCGAGCCAAATGGCTTGAAAGTGTGAATGAGGTGGTAGAGGTGGGGGCCTTTTATAAGAGGAGAGGAGGGGCACTCTTGGAAAGTAAAGAAAAGTCACTTTATTTTAAAATGATATTAGGATTTAAGAGGTCCAACATTGATATAATTTGAGGATAAGGTGATAAGGGTTCTAAATCCACCCATCCAATAGGTTTTGGACATGTTTAGGTCTTAGATATTACATTATCTTTCCATTTTATTTAAATCGTTAAATAATGAGGTCATCGCTGCATCATCATGATTTCATAAATAATTTAATTTATTTAATGTCTAAAAATTACAAAAAAATACTATGATGTAGGAAATCGTTTTATCTTTCCAATGACTATTTATAGTAAAAAATATGACTTGTATAACCCCATGTAAAAATTGTTTTAGTAAAACATTTCATGTTTGTGTCATTTTTTACTTTAACATTAAATAAAAGGTATTTATGTCATTTTCCAACTAAAGTGGCTCCATGGGGTCCTCAAGTTGACCCATGGATTGTCTTGGTCGGCCATGGCACATCCAATGAGGGTAGGACATGTGTCAAGCTCATCTCATATTATTAAAACATTATTTTTACCTTAAACTACACTAATTACCTCTAATCGCGATTAAGAACTTAAAAGTTACTATTCAACAAAAATTATTTTAATCTCATTGAACCACATTTTACTTCTTAATGAAAACCATGTATGTCGGATTTTTGAAATTCAAAACACAGAAGTGGTAAAATTTCATTTAAACGAAAAATCAGTTTTTGTAAGTACCACTTAGTGGTTTCACTATTCATCAAAAATTGAAGTTTTTCAGAAAAATCCCAAAAATTCACCCTAAGCTATATTTGATATTCCAATTTCAAAAATGATGTCTATTTTACAAAATTCCAAACATATAAGTTTCATTAATTAATTTTATAATTAATTCCCGCTGTCACAACAAATAGTGTGTTTTTAAGAAACAATTTATATCTAAAGATTGACAATTGTTCATGCCCAATTTCAATGTTAAATTAATTCTAATGACCACCATTGGATAAAATGGTTAAAATATATTCTAATTATACTTTAAAACCACTAAATAGTATAATTTATCAATATAAATTATTTTGATTAAAAAAGTTGTTTTAAGTATTTTTCACTATTCATAAAAATTTGGAAGTTCTCAGAAAATTGCAAAAAATTCAAGATAGGCTAATTTCGACATTACGAATCCAAAAATGAAGTCCATTTTGAAATATAAAATATATATAATTTCAAAAGGTGGGTATTACTATTCATAATGGCTATTTTGATTAGTCGTGGTGTGTTAGAACTCGAACTTGCGTACAATGCAAGCTATTGCATTATTGAAAGAGAGGCGTATCGTGGAAGATCGGGGTGTTACAAAAATAGTCTAAACTTGGTAAAATAGTTGTTACTTTCAACCAAGATCCAACCAGGATTTACAAATATTATCCTTCAAGGTTATTTTACATGTAACCTTAACAGTGAGAGAAATATTAAAAAGAGTTTTTATAGGGAAGGATCACAGTTGTAAGTTACAACTTACAAAAGATAAGAAATATCCAGGAGAGATGATAAAAACAAAATAAATCTCAAGGATAGTCCTATAAAACAATAATAAAGATGATTTATATATCACAACTATAGATCTTGAAGCTTCTTCTTTTCAAGTAAAATAGAGCAGTGCACAAGGATCCTCAAGAGTGAGTCATTAGAAGATAATGCAAGAGATTATGATCTTTTCAATATTTCATATTTCAAATTTGATATTCCCCCAATTAAATGAATTAAAAATCCTCTTTTAAGAAAAAAACATGTGATACTTAAAATTTGGGATTGGAGTTTTAAATCCCACACATCATTTTCTTGGAAATACCTCAACAACAGTACTAACCATTAAATTATCCTTGTACTTTCTTCCTTTCTCATTAATTTCCTCTTATTATAATATTTTTTTACCATAAATAGGTAATCTAACATTTAATGAATGCATAAAAACATTAATCATCATTTAAGGAAAACCAATGGTAATAAATACTAGTTTAAAGATCGATGTAGCCGATTATAGAACGCCACATTATCTAATTATATAAATTTTAATTCACAAAGCTAAATTGATCCACATATCCAGTATTCAAATAGTTGATTTATTGAAATAACCATATTTATATAGGTTTTATTCATATAGACAAATTTATTCACATAGCCTTCTTAATCAAGTAGCCAAATTTAATGTAGCTGAATTAAATTACATAGCCATTTGGAACCACATAATCAATTTCACCATGTACTCAAATCAAATAGCCAATTAATCCATGTAACAGATTCATGTAGCCATTTGATCTACATGTCTGATTACTCATGTAGCCAATTTATCAACATAGGTGATTTCCACACAGTGGTTTCATGATGTTTTCATTTCACATAGGTGAATCCTTTACATAGGTGATTTACATAGTTTATTTCTCAATGTATAAATTTATTCATGTATCCAAAAGCCTCACGTAGTTGATTATCCATACTTAGGAAACGTTTAGAAAAATTCCATAACTTGTAGATTTAATTACTGAATTACTTATATAATAATAAAATTTGATGAACACACTTAAAAATAAAAACATCAGTAATATATGAAGGGTGTTTGAGATGAATGAAACCTAAAGTACATGGGATATGTTGGATAACATTAGTAGTCGAACAATATCCCCCATTTTTATGATCACAAAGCCTATAATACATTAAACACAAATTTATTAAAAGGTTGTTATAGAATTTTTTTAAAAAACTATACAATGAATTTACTATTTTTAAATTTGAATGTTTATTCTTTTCTTATCCCCCTTATATAGGTACTTCCCCCTTGTTTTATTACTTAGGAAAACATCTCCCCCTTTGATTAAACTTATGGTAAACTTATCTCTCTTTTTGTGTCATTAAAGATTAAGTGAATGGAGATTAAAAACAAATTTAATTTAGGACTTTAGGTAATGAATTGTTTAGTTATAGTTCTGAAATTGAATTTGAAATTGTGGAAAGAATGGAATTCAGTAATAAAAATAAATAGATTAAAAAAATTAAATGAAAACAATCACTAAGAAAAATATAATAAATAGATAAAGATAAATTTCATTAAATGTTAATGATTTTTATAAAAATACATCCATTGAACACCCACAAAATACATATACATAATACTAATCCAAAGACCCAGGCTTATGGATAGGGTCAAACCGAGAAGGTGGTTTGGGTGTAGGTAATTTGAAATTTGGAGATGTTCTAGAGGTGGTAGGAGGCTCCATTACTAATGGAAACAAAACTCTCCCAATATCCATAGTAGCTAGATCTATAGAGTCAACTACTGATCTATTCCTTTGATCATGAGTAGGATGACCAAGTATTCTTTCAATATTTCCTTTAGAAACATTTAAATCATAACATCCTATAGGTTCAAAGTCTAACTTCTTTGGTGGGTCTGAGGATGAATCTTCTAGCCTAGACTATTGATAAGCTAAATCTATATACACATTGGATATATCTTTTTTATAGATGTTTGATGGATCATAAACTATATCCACTATTAGTACGGTGCCCTAAAAAGTATTTTGAGGAGCTGATATGAGTACTCTTCTCCCTCTAAGGTAAAATGAATCATCTGCACACATGTAAATTCTCTTGATAATATCCGACTTAAAAAACTAAATTATAATAATATATTACTATTTATGAATTTTAAAAACCGAGAGACCATTAATCAAAATCAATTTAAAATATTCAAGCAGACCAACAGTGAAACTGTGAGGAGAACTAAACATAGGAGAATGTTGAGGGCTAGATGAAGCAACTGAAAGGTCTAAGTACAACTTCTTCAGAATTTAGTCCACACAACCTTGCACACTGACTATTATACCTTTCATATATTATAATTTTATTTCCATATTATCTATCCACTCTAATAGTAATTAAGGTACCTTCTAAATGATATTGGATGGAGTTTGAGACACTGGAGCACTAACAAAGGAAAAATCAAGATTAGGTGCAATTGAAATAGGTACTACTGGGTCAGGTATAAGAACCAGTTGCATAGAAGGGATACCTATAAGAGTATTTTAGACAACAAGATCTTTCCCTATAGTATAAACTATAACTGATTAACTTTCTTCAGATTCTAAGGAACCAAAATCCTCTTCTGATCATAAGTGTTCACCTTCTTCATAGATCTTAAACACCGAGGATGTTATTCTTTGATTATTTTTGGTCATAGGACCAATATATCTAGATATCATTCTCTAAATACCATGAGACAATTCCAAGATATATTTTAAATTTCAACCAATATATTCTTCAAGATAACCCATTATGTCAATCGAAGACACATATTTTATAACTCTAAGTTTTATAAATTATTCTCTAGTGTATTTGAACTCACCTAAAATATATTTCTTGAAATATTTCACAAGAATAGGTGTGAATATATCACACTGTAGATATTTAATTTTAGAGGACATATAATTCAATTCTGAAAGAATTTTATCTACTTCATTTTGAAAAGTTCAAACCACTAAAGGTGAAGAGGTAGAGGATTTGGTAGTTGGTTGAAATCTATTAATGAATTCAAACCGACTGACCACAATACTATTAAATTTATGAAAAATTCCCTTCATCTTAGAATTAAAACTTTTAAATTAATTAATTGTATCCTGAGACATATCGGATTGGACCATAAGAATATGTTGAATCATGTCTCTTTGAGATAAAACTAACGCTCCAAACTTAATAAACTATGACTTGGTTGTATAATAATTTTCCACCCCTCTCACTTGGGATTTCATATCCTCAAGATATTTTGATCTTATCTTAGAAATAACATTTTTCATAGAAAAAATTACCAATTGATTTTTGATCAAATATATTTTTGGTTTTTATTATCCAAATAAAATATTCAGAATCAGATTTTGAAATAGATCTCTCCTTAAGTTGCTTGGTCTCATACTTAGAAGATGTCAATTACTTTTCCAAATCATTATAATATCCTCTCAGGTTATCAAACTTAGTAAAATGAGAAGATATAGAAGATTTCATTTTATAACTATCAAAGCTCTTATAGAAAGTGCACCCTTATGCATAGGAGGAGGTGATGGATTAGGTGGTGTATGAGAATGATCAGTAGTATCCATAACCACATCACCAACTCTATCTCAACTAGTAGTTGATCTAAGAATAATTTGATCCACTAACTGATGCTCAACTTTAGTTTTAGATATTCCTTTAAAAATTGAGACTCTAAGAACTATTTCAACTGGCCTTTACTTAGGAAATAAAATAGTTTTATCAATAACTGGATCAAATTTCGAAACTACTTTAGCTGCTTCAACCACTTATGATTCTTGGATATGAATTGTCTCTACTATATCTAGACTAATCTTTGGCATATGGGGCTCTAGTATAGAAGCCACTATCTCCTAAACCTCCATATAATATATCATCTCAGTTGGTGATGCATCCCTAGGTGGTGAGGTTTGGGATGGGTCCCCTTGATCCACACCTTCCTGACCAATAGGTCTCAAAAAATTTGAACTTGAGACCCAATAGTATCCAATTGTTTTCATAATAACATATAATAGACTATTACTCTTATGGAATTTCACAACCTATCCTTCATTGATATCCACTTCCTTCTTCTAAAAAACTAGGAAGATAAGACTACCATAAGGGTAATAATCCAACTTACCTTTTCCTTTGCAATAGTGATGCATACAAGCAACATATATTTTGGAAGCTTCAACTTTAGATTCTTTATTAGGATATATAAGACATAAATATCCTGAAACAAAACTTTCTCTATCTCTCTAGATCTCCAGGAAATCCTAGTTTTAATGAAATTGAAAATGACATTCCATTTAGGTTCTAAATACTTTATTAGATTCTTCTCAAAAGTAGAGGTTCTGAATAGAAACTTTAATACTTAAGTTGAACCTAATTAACTCATAAAAACTAGATTTCGAATTAAATTAAACTCCCCCTCATGGGGAAAATTAAACTTTTCAGGAAACTCAATTGATGAAACCTACATTTCTTTACCACTTACATTTTATGAAATAACATCCTCTATTTGACCAAATTGGAACTTGAAATTCCCCAAAAACTCATTCACTTATTCCTTAAACAATAAAAAAATTATTTTCATTAAAAAAAATTCACAACCTTGAAATTGAAGGACCATATTCAGTAACATCTCAGTCATCTTCAACCAACCCCAGTCAATAACCTTTTCAACAAGAACCCTACATGACTCACCACTAAACTTCACTTTCTTGGAAGAACCAAAGTTTCCATCATCTTTATGCTTGATTTTTCCCATGGAATAAATATTGGTAGGAGTTATAGAAGGGATTTTGAGAGATTTTGAGAAAAAAGAGTGATGGTTTGGATTCTGAGAGAAGAAAGATAAGTGAAAGGAGAAAAGGATGATCGTTATTGAGTTTTAAGTCACATAACCAATTCCCAAGACATACATACCTAATTTATAATTTGTGTCAAATATAAATTAAAATAATTAAAATAAAATAGAGACTAAAATAATTCAATTCGTTTTATAAAAACATAATTGGATTATTTTAAATAATAAATCAGAATAGAATAATTTAATTTCTATAAATAATTAAGACAAATCATTAATAAGATAATGAAGAAATTAAAATTCAAAGTGATAAGAGAAATTAAACTTATTTAAATTAGAATAATCCCAATTCAATTTTAATAAAATAAAAACATTCACACACAAGGGTATTAGTAAAAATATCTACTAACTAGTTCTCAGTAGAGATAAATTCGAGAGTAATATCACCTTTTCGAGCATGATCTTTCAATAAATGATGTCTTAGATCTATATGATTTGATCAAAAATAATTTATCATAATATTTGAAATGTTGATAGAACCAGTGTTATCAAATTTTATATATTCTTGATTATAATTAAATCCAAAATCCATCAAGGGGTATTTCATCCACAATACTTGTTCACAAAAATTATGAGCAACAATATATTCTTATTTAGTGGTATGTAATGAAATAGAGTGTTATTTCTTACTATAATAGGATACAATGTATTTACCTAGAAAATAGAAACCTCTTGAATTAATATTCCTATCTAGTTTACAACCACCAAATTCATCATCTATTTATGAAGTATAATTAAAACTATAAGTTTTAAAAAAAAGTAAAGTGATAAAAATTGTTCCTTTTTAAATACCTTAAAATTATTTTAGCATCTTTTTAATGAGATTCCTTAGGATTTTCTTGAAATCTAGCACACAATCATATTGAAAAAATAATTTTTGGTCTAATATCATTCAAATACAATAGAATCCCTACTATTTATCTATATATATTATTTGCAACCAATTCACCAGCTTCATCCAAGTCAATATTTTCATTAGAACTCTTTGGAGTTGTATTTACTTTACCACTTTCAAGTACAAATATTTTAAGTAAGTAAAGTATGTATTTTATTTTATTTTTCACATTCCAAAAGTCCTTTTGATGAATATGAAAAACTATAAAGTAATTTAACTCACCCATCAGGATCATTTCATTTTTTTGAATGAGTTTTGAAAATTTATTACATAACTTTTTATCTGTAGAACCAAAAATCACATCATCAACATATATATGAACTGATAAAATATTTGAAGATGATATTTTCTTAAATAGAGCAGTATCTTCCATTCCTATTAAAAATCCATTAGATAAATTAAATTAAATTAAATTAAATGTACATAATAATCTCTAGGTTCTTTTTAAAGAAATAAATAGCTCTTATAATTTTAAAAACCAAATTTAGAAACTTAGGATTTTCAAAACTAGGAGGTTGTTCAACATAAAATTCCGTCATAATAAATCCATATTAGAAATAATATTTTACATCCATATGATATAATTTGAAATTTATATGTGATTCATAGGCTAGGATAATCTTAATGGATTCTAATCTAGATAATGGTGTAAATGTCTCTTTATAATATATACCTTCCTCTTGATTATATCCTTTGGAAACTAGTCTAGCCTTATTTCTAGTGATCACACCATGATCATCCTTTTTATTTATAAAAATTAATTTTGTTCTTGTAATAGGATAGTTAGAGGGTCTATCAACTAATTCTCATAACTTTTTCCTCTTGAATTGGTTTAAGTATTATTGCATTGATAACACCCAACTCTCATAAACTAAGTATTCTTATATAGATCTAGTATATAGTTGATACAAAAAAAATAGAAAATTATACAGAATTTACTATACTTATTATAGTCCCAATTTCTTCATTTAATCTTCCTATAACTATTTATAAGGGATTATTATTAAGGGTTCTAGGCTATCTAGGTATCACACTTTCTAGTTAACTAGTATCCACCCTTTTAAGATTTGGTTCTGGAAATTCAATTTCCAAATCATCATACTTTTTATAATAAAAGAGAGGTTATGGTATCATGATTTAAAAATAACCACTTAACTTATGACCTTGGTCCATCTTTTGATCAAAAGGATCACTTTCATAAAATTTCACATGATTTGATTCTTCAAAAATATTTAACCTTTTATTGAAAACCCTATATTCCTTGAAAGTAGTAGAATGTCCAAGGAAGATTCCATCATCAGCCTTTGAATAAAATTTACCAAGATTATCCTTGGTGTTTAGAATATAAACCTTATATACAAATAATTTAAAGTATCCAATGTTTGGATTTATATTATTACATTGATCATAGTTTTTTTATTTAATATAGACCTTATTATAACTCTGTTTATGGCATAACATGCTATATTTACAACTTTATCCCACAAATGAGTAGAAAAGTTATATTTACATAACATTGTTCTAGTAATTTCTTACAAAGTCCTATTAATACTTTCAACAACACCATTATATTGAGCTATCCTAGGGGTATAAAATATATGTTTTATAAAATGTTTGTAACACTAGTAATTGAACCCATGGTATTCAAATTCTCCTTTATGGTCACTTCTTAAAGCAATACTTTTGGTATATTTCTATTTCTGAACCAGTTTAAAAAAAACTATAAAAATAGAACATGATTCAATCTTAACACTTAAAAAATAAAACCCATGTAAATCTATAAAAAACATTAAGTGATACATAAACTAAATATTTTCTTATTATACTTGCAGTTAGAGATGGCCCAAATAAATACACATGAATAATTACTAGGGTTATAAAAGTAGAAACCTCTTTAATTGATTTGAAAAATGTCATGTATTAATTTCTCATTTTAAATACATAACATAGTTTGTTTTTAATAAATATAATTTGAAGTAATTCTAAAACTAATTTTTTTTAGAAAAATTTCTCAAAGAATAGACATTATAGTCTCTATCTTCTATGTAAAATCCAAGATTCATTTGTTTCATCATTTAAGCAGTTTACCTATTATCTACTCAAAGAATTAAGATCTATATTATAGACATTTTCCATTATAGGTGATATAAATTTAAGGATTTTTTATTTTAAAATAAAATAAACATTATTAGAAAAATAAACAAAATAACCTTGATCATAAAGTTTTGAAATACTTATCAGAATGTGCTTTAATCCTTCCACATATAAAACTTTGTTGATGAGAACTGAGCTTGTATTATCAAAATATCCAAATCCCATAATTTTTCCTTCAACATTTTATCCAAAAGTGACATAAATTCCATATATTTTTGATAAGGAGTAAAAATTAGAGAAATATTCAATCATGTTCCTTGAACATACACTTTCTATATACCATTTCTCATTACTACTCTTAGAAATTTTTCCCTCACCTTAGTGTGCCATGAAGCACATATTTTATTTTTAATTAGAATGTTCACATTATGATTATAAATATGTGACATTACTATAATCCTTTGAATCACTCCATGTGGATTTCATGGAAGTTTTGGATTTCTTCCTATAGACAATCCATTTAAAACATGCTTTCTCATACCTTTTTTGTCTTGCAGCTATGGACAATCTGGTTTGATGTGTCCAAGATTTTTACATTCATAACATCTCTCCTATTTAGAGTTTCCATCATGTTTATTGAAATTCATAGAGGTTTTATTGAAACATATTCTATTATTAAATAAATTTTAAAACTTTCTATCAAAGTGAGAAAGATCACTGTCAGAAGAAGAACTATTTGATGTGTCCTCATATGATGATTCATCTATTCGTATATCTTTAATTTTCTTGTCATATTTTAATGATGAAACTTTTAAAGAGTTATTATCCATATTAACTAATCTAACCTATAAATATTTATCATCCATATAATTCTCATACATCATAATAGTTCTGAAAAGATCTTTTATTTTAAAATTATTGACCTCTATAGATTGCTTAATAGTAGTTGAGATTCCACTCCATCTTGGTTGTAGGATTCTGAGGATTTTGAAATCTTTCTATGGTTTGGGAATGGATGTCCCTAAAGAATAAAAAATATTTACAACCATAGTAATTATTCCATTAGGTTGGGTTATGATTTCTCCTTTCATTATTCTGAAAGTATCTAACACAATCTTGGAATTATTATATCTAAGATCTTGCACATTGTCTGTTCCTTTATAAGATACTAAAATAGTATTATACATCTCATGAGTTGTTTCACATTGTAAAACTCAGTTAAAATCATATGTACCTATTCCAAATATTATAGAATTAATTTATTTGGATCTTATATTATATATAATTTTAGTATTATCATCCCATGTTTTGTGTTTTTTATTGAAAATTTCATAAGGATTCACATATTTAAGATAAACCTCCAGGACAAGGTTATTCAAATAGATTATCATCCATTCCTTCTATAAACTATAATTATCACTATTAAAGTAAGGTTATATTTTTATATAAATAACTTCTCTATTTTCATTCACAATATAGATCTTTAAGATGATCTTTATACTTAAACCTTTGAAAGTTGAGTACTCAAAAGTCATAAGCACTGATACCAATTATTATCCCAAAATTACTACACTAAGACTCAAGAGGGTGGGGTGGGGGTGGGGGTGGGGGTGGGGAGTAAATTGGGTTATTGAAATTTTATTGAATTATAAAAACACCTACTTTATATATTTGATTAACTTATGATTTTTTTATCCCAATAATGTAGCATAAATAAGAGAACAAAAAAGTGACATGACATAGAAATTTATAGTAGTTTAGGGAAAAAATACCCTAGTTCACTCCACCAATGCTAAAATCCAAGATCTTGGTTATTTTCTCTATTAAATCCCTTTTTTAGAGACTTATAATCCTTTTTCTAGGGACTTTATGACTGAGTGCAAGAAATCAACACTTGGTACAATAGCATGAGATTTCAACCAGGATCCAGTAGGGATTTTCAAATAGAAACCTTCAAATTTATTTTAAAAAGAACCTTAAAAATGATAAAAATAATAAAAATAGTGTTTAAAGGGAAGTATCATTGATATTTCTCAAATTTACCCAAGTATTTATGGTTGAATAAGTCACTTTAAGTGTATCATGTGTTGTTGAATCCTCAGATACCTAAGAAGAAACCTAAAGATACATACTATAACACCCCAGGTAAATAAAGAATATGACATTTTCATATTTATCCATATTTGTGAATAAAATATTAATATGACTTTAAAGGGGACGCTATGCTCGATGGCGTACCCAACATGCAACAACGAGTTTCTTGGGAATCTTACGTTGCACTCTAATAATAAAATAATATTATTTTAAATCGTAGTTAACATGTAGCCATTGTATTGGCGGGAATGGATAGAAATAACTAAAATATGATTATATATGTTTTTAAATGTTTTTACATTTATCCAATAAAGTATAAAGGCATAAAATACATAAATAATTCAATTTTAGGCGTATATGCCCTAGTTTTCACTAAAGGTTCACTTATCGCCTTTTGATGGAGAACCATCATTAAATATAGTTTTGTTCACTCTTATACATCCTTTTGGACCAAATAAAACTCTTCTTAAGAATTGGGACATCAAAATTTACTTTTTGTAAATTTTTGGTATCTTTCTGATAAATTTCATTTTTTTAATGAATAGTGTAAAATGTTGTATTTTAATTCGAAACCTCTTTTTAATCTAATTTATTTATATGATTAGATTATCTTTTGAATTGGTTTTAAAGTGAAATTAGAATATATTTTTACCATGAAATCCAATAGTGGTCGTTGGAATTAATTTCACTTTGAAATCAGACTTAAACTAGTGTCAATCTTTTGATACTTATTGTTTCATAAAAACACGCTATTTGCTATGACAACGGGAATTAATTATTAAATAAATTAATTTGACTTATATGATTTGAATTTTGTAAAATAGACTTCATTTTTGAATTCTGAATATCAAATATAGCTTAGGGTGAATTTTTGGGATTTTTCTGAAAAACTTCAATTTTTGATGAATAGTGAAACCACTAAGTGGTACTTATAAAAACTGATTTTTCCGTTTAAATGAAATTTTTCCATCTTTTTGTTTTGAATTTCAAAAATCTGACATACATGGTTGTCATTAAGAAGTAAAATGTGGTTCAAAGGGATAAAAATAATTTTTTGGTGAATAGTAACTTATTAAGTTTTTAATCGCGATTAGAGGTAATTAGTGTAGTTTAAGGTAAAAATAATGTTTTAATAATATGAAATGAACTTGAAACATGTCCTAAACTCATTGGATGTGTCATGGCCGACCAAGACAACCCATGGGTCAACTTGGGGACCCCATGAAGCCACTTTGGTTGGAAAATGACATTAAAATCCTTTTATTTAAAGTTAAAGTAAAAATGAGACAAACATGAAATGTTTTACTAAAACAATTTTTACATGGGGTTATAAAAATCATATTTTTGACTATAAATATTAATTGGAAAGATAAAAATAGTTCCTACATCATAGTAATTTTTTTTATAATTTTTAGACATTAAATAAATTAAATTATTTATGACATCATGATGATGCAGCAATGACCTCATTATTTAACGATTTAAATAAAATGGAAAGATAATGTAACATCTAAGACCCACACATGTCCAAAAACTATTGTATGAGTGGATTTAGAACCCTTATAACCTTATCCTCTAAACACATCAATGTGGGACCTCTTAAATCCGAATACCATTTTCAAATAAAGTAAAATTTTCTTACTTTCCAAGAGTGCCCCTCCTCTCCTCTTATAAAAGGCCCCCACCTCTACCTCCTTACCCACACTCCCAAAGCCTTTGTCTTGGACAACCCCTACCCATTTTGTCTCTCCATTTCACTCTCTAACTCCTTGAGTCCTCAATTTGGTCAGAAGTCTTCCCAAGTAAGCCTTTTAGCTCAAACCAAAGGGAGTTACCCGATTTTAAGGTAATGTATTCACTTGAGTCCTTTTGTTTTATTTTGCTTCTCCAACCCCCTAAACTCTTTTTATTCATTTATTTTGTAACACCTCCAGTATCTTCAATATACTAGTATGTTGTTATAATAATGATTATAGCTACACTTACACACACCTACATCTAATGGTTAAAGAACATACTGTTTCCGTGGATGGCAAATTTATGCCTCCCGAAACGATGATTGTTCAACATTCTTTTAACACCTTCAAAGGTGGCCATTAATATGTCACTATATTTATATATAATATATAATATGTTTATGTTTTACTTAAGCTTCTGTATTTTTATTTTTGGTCATACCTTTATGGTTTCCATTATGGGTAAACGTGATATCTTCATTTAAGGAAGTGCGGACTACCGCCCCCTCAAAGTGATGTGATTCGTTAATGCCATATGTGGGATTTATAAAGGATGGATTTAAAGTTATTATATATGATGTTATACTATAATTATAACATACCTCTATATCATTATTATTCCATTCCATAAAATATGAAATAGAAATGAAAGTAGCGTTCATGCGTACGTACGACTTACCGTCTCCATGAACGGTGCATTTCATTTCTTACCTCTAAATGATTATGTAAAATTATAAATACATGTATATTCTGGATATATTTTATATATATGATATCCAAATAATGAATATAATTCTGGATATAATTAACATTTGACCACACGAACAACATGTAATTGTAAGAAGTCCACTTTCGACTTAAGAACCAAATATCGACAAAACAAACATTATTAACTTAAATGATTAAATAATGTTTATAACATTGCAATAAGTGATATAAAAGTAATAATGAACTAGAAAAATGTTCTTAATAAAGTGTAAATTAACTCAAGTTTATTATTCAGGACGTTAAAGAACGATCGAGTCAAGTCGGACCCGAGGTAAGGGATCCTACTCCTCTCTTTCTTTTTAAGTACACTCTTTTATGTCATTCCTTCTAAGATCATATTTCTTGTTATTGGGATGTTCTTTTATATTACTCTTACTGTAATTTTTATTTTAATATAATGAGAGACCCTACTCTCTCTCATCAATCTGTTTTGGAAGTTTTGAGTGGCGCCGTTAGGCTACCGAATTTTTGTAAGAGATCTAACCTCTCTCTTTCTCTTTAAGTACTCCCCTTTATGTCACTTCTTTTAAGATCCTATTTGTTATGATGGGGGATGTTCTTTTATATTACTCTTGCTGTACATTTTTGAGATACCCTATTTGATCTCATCAATCCATTTTTGGAAGTTTTAAGTGGCGCCGTTAGGCTGCCGAGTTTTCGTAAGGGGTTTTCATCTCACTTTTATACCCGTGAGATTTATGCTAAATTTACCACAATTTCCTTTGAGTGGTATATGTACTGACCATTATTTTACTCATTGTGCAATATTCTTTCATTGATGAGTATTTACATCAATGATGTATTGTCCTTCTTTCACGGGGTGTATGTTTCGAAAGATACCCATGTCGGTAAGGGAACCTTTCACCCTCCTCTTTTTAAAAGACTTATTTTGTTATGTCTTTTAATTCACATAATATTATTTTGGGATATGTTCTTCTATATCCTTATTGATGTGAATTTTATGTCCAAGTGATGAGATACCCTTTTTATCTCTCATCAACTCTTTTTCTGAATTTTGAAGTGACGCCGTTAGGCTGTCTAATTATTGCAAGGGAACTTCTTAACCCAATTTCGATTCTTTGGGATAAACTTGTACACCTTGAATATGTCGTTATATGATTATGTTTGAATTTCCTCTAATTGTTTTACACTTAATACCCACTTATATTTGTGTATTCGTTTGTCACACATAGTTATGTAACTGATTTATCCTTAATCCAAGGATACCGTCTTTGTATGGGACTTCGTCTCAATCTCCTTTCATTGAGGAATATTTTGTTTTATACACAACCTTCTTTTATACGGTGTATAAACCCCTTTGAATTTTACGTTTATTCAAAAGGAATCTTTTTAATACGAAGCGTTTACTAAACGACAAAAGAGAATGTTTTTGTCGTACGTATGCGGCGACAACGACTTCTCCACCGCCGTGACCATTATTTGAGTTTCAGCTTCATCTACAAGCCATACCTTCTTTTTAAAAGAAAAATAAATACCATGTTTTACTTTTCTTTTATTTTGGTATTGAAAATGGTTTTCATAATGTTTTTATATCAATGTGTTGTATTGATATCTTGTGATTGAAAGGTGGAAATGTTATGTTTTCTTTATGCATGTTTTATGTGATACGATTATGTTGAGGTTCTTGGGCATTATTATGAAGACGGGTGGTTCTGTGATAAACTAAGGGCGGGTGAGCCCGATATAGCTCTCCAATGCATTGGGTAATGTGAAGGATTGAAACGTTAAGGTTTCTCTGAAGAGATTTAGGGAATATACTGTGATGGGTATTCCAAACGTAACCAAGAGGGTTACTCCCTTCGTAAGAATGTTATGAATGCCTCAAGTTACCTTTATGTCTTATGATTTCTATGATTTATTCATGATTTTATGAGGTATGTTAAAGTGCTTATGTTTTATGGGTAAAGTATGATTTCATTATTATGTATATATGAACTCATGTTTCATTTCCATATTTTTATATCCCTTACTGAGTTTTTTATGCTCATCCCAAGTTTTTAAAATGTTTTTCACAGGTCAAGGGAAAGGTACGTGATGTGATGATAGTGTCAAGGATGTGTCAAGAAAGAATCCAAGTTTTATTTTAAATATGTTTCCGTTGATGGGAAGAATGAATCCTGTCCTTTATGTAACCACTTTGTTTAAATGTGGAATGTAATGCAAGTTTTATGATCTAATTCTCTAAAACTATAAACCTGAAAAGATCCTCAATGTGTAATCTTGTATTAACTCAAGATTAAGTAAGGTTTAAGGCTGGGGCCTTATAGTTGGTATCAGAGGTCGGTTTAGATAACTTTAGAGGTTAGGGTATTTTTTAAGCATAAGTGGCATTACCATAATGCTTAGGATTTCAGAAAGAGTCCTAGTTTTAGATAAAGTGAATGAGTAAGTATATCTTAGTGTTTATCTTCCTCATTAGTACATGATGTTTTTTTTGATATACTCACACTGACCTTTTTGGTTTTAGTAAATGGTTGGATCTAGCAGGCACCAAAGTAACAGTGGATGTGAAGGAAACTATGACAGATTTTTGAGCAAGCAACTGAATGATATGGGAGCTGCAATGAGAACTCTTGTGATTATCCTCAACCAACTATCTAGAGTCATGATTGACCACCTAAACCTTGGTGATTTCTCTAAGGCATCATATATGCGAGAAAAAAATCCCTACGAAAGTACAGGTAATAATCATAAAGGTAAGTGTGTTAAAAAACCTATGTGTCAAAGATGTGGAAAGAAACACCTAGGAAAATGTTTCAAAGGGACAGAAATATGCTATAGATGCGGAAATGAAGGTCATAAAGCAAGAACCTACCATGGAAAAAGGAAGCATCAAGTTGACTCGAGGAAAGGGAAAGAAGTTCTTTCTGAGGGATCAATTGAATGTTTTAAATGTGGTGTGCATGGTCATTATGAAAACACATGTCCTATGAAGAAGTTTCGTGAATGGGGTAACCAAGAGCATACAAATGTTTGTTTACCAATACCTAATGCCATTCTGATTGAGGATGAAGAAACTGACAATGACCAATCAAAGGTATGTATTATTTCATGACTATTGTTTTCCTATTTTGGAATATTAGGATATGATTCATGATTTTGTTTGTAGGAAAGAGGTATTTTGGAATAAGTTGGAAAAGAATGGTTAATGGATCATGAAGAATGCTGAATGAGTAAGATGTCAACATATAAGGGATTCAAGAGTTATGGTGAAATTCTTAAGAGTATTAAGTCTCTTTTGATGATGGGGTTACATTACAAGACTTTTTATATTATGTGTAACCCTGATGTTTAATATAGGCAAATTTTATTCAAGGATTAGTTATCTTTTCTTTTGTGGACATAGTTATAAAGAGCCATTTGGGTTTATATGATCCTTACTTTTGAGGTAATTATGGGTTACTATATGTTATGATTGAAGTGAAAGGCATGAGATAAAATTGAGGTTAAATTATGTTATGGTTATTTTTGATGATTTTATCCCTTTTTGGGGAATGATTTGAGAATTATATATTTTTTGAAAAAGGACAACACACAGACCGTGTGACAACCCGTCGCATCGGACAAAGCTTTGGGAATCGAACCTACAACCAAAGTGCGACTGGTATTTATCGCCTACCACTGGACTACGTGAAGTACCTGGTTAGTTTGACTATTTCTTTTTTTAGTTAGATGATTTTATTAATTAAGAGTAAGTTGATTTTGGGTTATATATGGAAATTTATTAACCTATCATGGAGGATAAGTGATTAGGATTAATTACTTTTCAATGCGAGACATTAAGAGCAACTGATGTGGTTTGGAGATAAATGATACGATTTAACTTGGTAGACTATGTAACTAAATCCTTAAAAATATTTGGGTTTTAATCTTAGTTTGGTTTACTTTGAAGAATTTTATGGACAAATTTTTTATCGAATGGTCTTCGTTGAACTTTGGGTTTTGTTGGACAAATTTTGGAGATTAAGAATAGATTTTCTTTTTATAAAGGGTTATCCTTTTCTGGATTATCTGATCATGTACTAACCTTTTTGGTTTTGGTTTTGGTTAGAGTCTAAAGACATGTGAAGTATATAGTTCTCTATTGTGTATTAGGTGATTCTCTAGAAGTTTATTATAGTACTCTTAATGCGAACAAGTCTCCCAAAATACTCATCCTTTGGAAAAAAATATGAGTTTGATTAAGGAATCTTGTAAAAGTTGAAAGTCAACATGATAAGTGATTATGTTTCCTTATGAATAAATTCCTCAATAAAAAGTAACTTAAAACAAAAATGTTGTCTATTAACTTTTCTTACTGGGGAATCTAATACCGTTTAACCCATCACATGTTTGTGATTTTCTTATGGTTAACTTTCTCCTAGACATGTTTACTATCACTCTCCATCAGAACATGACCCTTTGTTTTCTCCTCCATATCCATATTTTCATACTTGGAAACCTAGTATGGGTTAACTCGGGTGACATTTGTACTTCTCTCCCATTCTTTTAAAGTGATTGTTTTACCGACTCTTATTCCGATGTGGGACTTTCAAGGATGTTTCCAAGCTCAATTTTAAAAATTGCGAGGACGCAATTCCCAAAAGGGGGGAAGGATGTAACACCCCAGGTAAATAAAGAATATGACATTTTCATATTTATCCATATTTGTGAATAAAATATTAATATGACTTTAAAGGGGACGCTATGCTCAATGGCGTACCCAACACGCAACAACGAGTTTCTTGGGAATCTTACGTTGCACTCTAATAATAAAATAATATTATTTTAAATCGTAGTTAACATGTAGCCGTTGTATTGGCGGGAATGGATAGAAATAACTAAAATATGATTATATATGTTTTTAAATGTTTTTATATTTATCCAATAAAGGATAAAGGCATAAAATACGGAAATAATTCAATTTTAGGCGTATATGCCCTAGTTTTCACTAAAGGTTCACTTATCGCCTTTTGATGGAGAACCATCATTAAATATAGTTTTGTTCACTCTTATACATCCTTTTGGACCAAATAAAACTCTTCTTAAGAATTGGGACATCAAAATTTATTTTGTGTAAATTTTTGGTATCTTTCTGATAAAGTTCATTTTTTTAATGAATAGTGTAAAATGTTGTATTTTAATTCGAAACCTCTTTTTAATCTAATTTATTTATATGATTAGATTATCTTTTGAATTGGTTTTAAAGTGAAATTAGAATTTATTTTTACCATGAAATCCAATAGTGGTCGTTGGAATTAATTTCACTTTGAAATCAGACTTAAACTAGTGTCAATCTTTTGATACTTATTGTTTCATAAAAACACGCTATTTGCTATGACAACGGGAATTAATTATTAAATGAATTAATGTGACTTATATGATTTTAATTTTGTAAAATAGACTTCATTTTTTAATTCTGAATATCAAATATATCTTAGGGTGAATTTTTGGGATTTTTCTGAAAAACTTCAATTTTGATGAATAGTGAAACCACTAAGTGGTACTTATAAAAACTGATTTTTCCGTTTAAAAGAAATTTTGCCATCTTTGTGTTTTTAATTTCAAAAATCCGACATACATGGTTTTCATTAAGAAGTAAAATGTGGTTCAATGGGATAAAAATAATTTTTTGGTGAATAGTAACTTATTAAGTTTTTAATCACGATTAGAGGTAATTAGTGTAGTTTAAGGTAAAAATAACGTTTTAATAATATGAAATGAACTTGACACATATCCTAACCTCATTGGATGTGTCATGGCCGACCAAGAAAACCCATGGGTAAACTTGGGGATCCCATGAAGCCACTTTGGTTGGAAAATGACATTAAAATCCTTTTATTTAAAGTTAAAGTAAAAATGAGACAAACATGAAATGTTTTACTAAAAAAAATTTTACATGGGGTTATACAAATCAGATTTTTGACTATAAATATTCATTGGAAATATAAAAAGATTTCCTACATCATAGTAGTTTTTTTTATAATTTTTAGACATTAAATAAATTATATTATTTATTACATCATGATGATGCAGCAATGACCTCATTATTTAACGATTTAAATAAAATGGAAAGATAATGTAATATCTAAGACCTATACATGTCCAAAAACTATTGGATGAGTGGATTTCGAACCCTTATAACCTTATCCTCGAAACACATTAATGTGGGACCTCTTAAATCTGAATACCATTTTCAAATAAAGTAAAATTTGCTTACTTTCCAAGAGTGCCCCTCCTCTCCTCTTATAAAAGGCCCCCAACTCTACCTCCTTACCCACACTCCCAAATCCTTTGGCTCGGCCAAACCCTACCCATTTTGTCTCTACATTTACCTCTCTAACTCCTTGAGGCCTCACTTTGGGCAGAAGTCTTCCCAAGGAAGCCTTTTAGCTCAAACCAAAAGGAGTTACCCGATTTTAAGGTAATGTCTTCACTTGAGTCCTTTTATTTTATTTTGCCTCTCCAACCCCCTAAACTCTTTTTATTCATTTCTTTTGTAACACCTCCAGTATCTTAAATATACTAGGATGTTTTTATAATAAGTATTAGATCTACACTTACACACACCTACATCTAATGGTTAAAGAACATATTGTTTCCGTGGATGGCGAATTTATGCCTCCCGAAACGATGATTGTTCAACATTCTTTTAACACCTTCAAAGGTGTCCATTAAGATGTCACTATATTTATATATGATATATAATATGTTTATGTTTTACTTAAGCTTATGTATTTTTCTTTTTGGGCATACCTTTATGGTTTCCATTATGGGTAAACGCGATATCTTCATTTAAGGAAGTGCGGACTACCGCCCCCTCAAAGTGATGTGATTCGTTAATGCCATATGTGGGACGTATAAAGGATGGATTTAAAGTTATTATATATGATTTTATACTAGAATTATAACATACCTCTATATAATTATTATTCCGTTCCATAAAAATATGAAATAGAAATGAAATTAGCGTTCATGCGTACGTACGGCTTACCGTCTCCATGAACGGTGCATTTCATTTATTACCTCTAAATGATTATGTAATATTATAAATACATGTATATTCTAGATATATTTGATATATATGATATCCAAATCATGAATATAATTATGGATATAATGAACATTTGACCACACGAACAACATGTAATTGTAAGAAGTCCACTTTCGACTTAAGAACCAAATATCGACAAAACAAACATTATTAACTTAAATGATTAAATAATGTTTATAACATTGAAATAAGTGATATAAAAGGAATAATGAACTAGAAAAAGGTTCTTAATAAAGTGGAAATTAACTCAAGTTTATTATTCAGGACGTTAAAGAACGATCGAGTCAAGTCGGACCCGAGGTAAGGGATCCTACTCCTCTCTTTCTTTTTAAGTACACTCTTTTATGTCATTCCTTCTAAGCTCATATTTCTTGTTATTGGGATGTTATTTTATATTAATCTTACTGTAATTTTTATGTTAATATGATGAGAGACCCTACTCTCTCTCATCAATCCTTTTTGGAAGTTTTGAGTAGCGCCGTTAGGCTGCCGAATTTTTGTAAGAGATCTAACCTCTCTCTTTCTCTTTAAGTACTCCCCTTTATGTCAATTCTTTTAAGCTCCTATTTGTTATTATGGGGGATGTTATTTTATATTCCTCTTTCTGTACATTTTTTAGATACCCTATTTGATCTCATCAATCCATTTTTGGAAGTTTTAAGTGGCGCCGTTAGGCTGCCGAGTTTTCGTAAGGGATTTTCATCTCACTTTTATACCCGTGAGATTTATGCTACATTTACCACAATTTCCTTTGAGTGGTATATGTACTGAACATTATTTTACTCATTGTGTAATATTCTTTCATTGATGAGTATTTACATCAATGATGTATTGTCCTTATTTCACGGGGCGTATGTTTCGAAAGATACCCATGTCGGTAAGGGAACCTTTCACCCTCCTCTTTTTAAAAGACTTATTTTGTTATGTCTTTTAATTCACATAATATTATTTTGGTATATGTTCTTCTATATCCTTATTGATGTGAATTTTATGCCCAAGTAATGAGATACCCTTTTTATCTCTCATCAACTCTTTTTCTGAATTTTGAAGTGACGCCGTTAGGCTGTCTAATTATTGCAAGGGAACTTCTTAACCCAATTTCGATTCTTTGGGATAAACTTGTACACCTTGAATATGTCGTTCTATGATTATGTGCAAATTTCCTCTGATTGTTTTACACTTAATACCCACTTATATTTCGTGTATTCGTTTGTCAGACATAGTTATGTAACTGATTTATCCTTAATCCAAGGATACCGTCTTTGTATGGGACTTCGTCTCAATCTCCTTTCATTGAGGCATATTTTGTTTTATACACAACCTTATTTTATACGGTGTATAAACCCCTTTGACTTTTACGTTTATTCAAAAGGAATCTTTTTAATACGAAGCCTTTACTAAACGACAAAAGAGAATGTTTTTGTCGTACGTATGCAGCGACAACGACTTCTCCGCCGCCGTGACCATTATTTGAGTTTCGGCTTCCTCTACAAGCCATACCTTCTTTTTAAAAGAAAAATAAATACCATGTTTTACTTTTATTTTATTTTGGTATTGAAAATGGTTTTCATAATGTTTTTATATCAATGTGTTGTATTGATATCTTGTGATTGAAAGATGGAAATGTTATGTTTCCTTTATGCATGTTTTATGTGATACGATTATGTTGAGTTTCTTGGGCATTATTATGAAGATGGGTGGTTCTGTGATAAAATAAGGGCGGGTGAGCCCGATATAGCTCTCCAATGCATTGGGTAACGCGAAGGAGTGAAACGTTAAGGTTTCTCCGAAGATATTTAGGGAATATACTCTGATGGGTATTCCAAACGTAACCAAGAGGGTTACTCCCTACGTAAGAATGTTATGAATGCCTCAAGTTACCTTTATGTATTATGATTTCTATGATTTATTCATGATTTGATGAGGTATGTTAAAGTGATTATGTTTTATGGGTAAAGTATGATTTCATTCTTATGTATATATGAACTCATGTTTCCTTTACATATTTTTATATCCCTTACTGAGTTTTTTTATGCTCATCCCAAGTTTTTAAAATGTTTTTCACAGGTCAAGGGAAAGGTACATGATGTGATGATAGTGTTAACGATGTGTCAAGAAAGAATCCAAGTTTTATTTTAAATATGTTTCTATTGATGGGAAGAATAAATCCTGTCCTTTATGTAACCACTTTGTTTAAATGTGGAATGTAATGCAAGTTTTATGATCTGATTCTCTAAAACTCTAAACCTGAAAAGATCCTCAATGTGTAATCTTGTATTAACTCAAGATTAAGTAAGGTTTAAGGTTGGGGCCTTATACATACATTCCAAGAGGGTGATATGGATATGAAGTGTACAAATTTGGTTTGTTTTGAGATGTTTTAAATGAAAAATAAGATACCTTAGTGAATTTAATTTATAATAAAGGGTTGGTACTAGGTTATTATAATGGATGGATTGGATGAAATTGTTTCTAAATTATTTCAATTTCATTAACTCGATAAGGATTGATTCAATGAAATCAATATAACATCATCAATTACTAGTTTAACAACTTAAAATACACATTATAATCACTTATACACTTATAGTATAATTTTCATGAGCACTCCAAGGTAAAATATATTAATATCACATGGAAATTGTGGTGATAAAATTCAATAAAGAAGAGGAAGAAAGAAGATAATTAAATGAAAAACTCAAATAAAAGAAATGATTAAAAATTTAAAGTGTGAGATATAACATCCAATATATTCCATTTATACTCCCTTATATCAACCCATGATAGGGATATCCTTTCATTGATGCAAAATTTTATTGTAAGATAAGAGTAGACTCATGAAGACAGAATTGAATAAGTAAAAACAATGAATTAACAATCACTCCTCCATCTTGTAAAGAATTTCACAAGTGTTGGTGTGAATAAGTTAACACCTTGAGGAAAAGGTATAAATGGTATATAGATAAGTAATAGTATATAAAGAAATTTTTTTAATAACTAAAGTGAATTACAACAACTTACAAGTGAAAAAATAAACATGGGAATACAAAATGACAACATAGCATTACAATTGAAATAAACCAAAGCATACTTTAATTACTTTAATAAAAATTGGATTAAATATTAATTTTAATAGTCTTGGGTTGATCCAAAAATTCTTCAAGTATTACCAATTTATTATGGTAGCCATAGGGTGGTGTAAATTATGTGGAATTTGGACTTTTATACCCTTAACGTGAAATGGGAGCCAACTTGCATGCCTCTGAATGATGTGTCCAAATGAGCTTATAGATGACTAGATTTGAGTATGAAATAAAAGAAGAAATTTGAGACCATGATTTATTCTAACATTATATAAAATTTCATCCTAATTTATTTTTTTAGATATATGATTGAAATGGTGGGCTATCATTTTGGGTCAAAGAATCTGGCCCATAATTTCATCTTCTACTTGGGCCGCCTAGAACTGCCATTAAAACTCAAAACTAGATATGATAACTATTTGATGAAATTTTACTCATGATTTACTATATCTCAAATTGAAATTTTAGATTCATTGGTATTTTATCATGGCCTCTAAAATCATTTTAGTGGGATGTTGTCCAGTTCACCTTACCCAGAGTGTCATAGGTTCAAGGCCCACTTTGGTCATCATCCCAATTGAATCTTAAATATCTCTAGAAGGATAGAATTTTACTCACATAATGAGAGACATAAAATTTAAATATGAAATTAAAATCAAGACCATTGGGTCTTTTAGGAGGTGTTAAAAAATGTACCCTGTAATGGTACATTTTAAGAAGGAATTACCAACTTGTTAAGAAAATAAGTTAAAATTGTAAAATTAACTAGTAAAAGTGTTTATGAACATTGAATCACATGAATATTTAAATATAAAAAATTAATATTATCCTATTTTAGTTGCTAATCACACCCCCAACTTGATATTTCCTAGTCTTGAGCAAAAGGTACCTAAAAAATATAAAATTTTAATACTCTATTCCAAGACCATTTTAAAATACAATGCTTACCACTTAGAATTCCTATCAAACAATAATCAAACCTATAAAAATAATTTAAAACAATATAGTCCCAAAATAATATCCCAAGCATGATCCCATTCTTTTTTTTCAAATTCATCATCACATTTCATCAAGTTTCAGTTAAGAATAATGATGTGATGTGCATCAAAATAAAAATTGGGGTTCATTTTTATTCAAGGGGAAAAATGGAAGCTCTAGGTGGAATCACATTTTAATGGTAAGATGACTATTAATTAATTAATTTATTTATTTATTGTTTAATTTGTTTTTTTTTTCAGATTTTCCATGGAAATTGAAATTTACATCAACCAAGTCAACCACAATAGCAATACTTTTCCAATGACTCCTAGGCTCAAAGACCTTAGGGAACTAAGTGGGGTTCACATACTTAGGAATCATCTTGAGTTAAATCAATCAACAATAAAATAAAACAACCACAAATAGAGATATAATTACCAAATCTGGGATAGAAAATTCTATAGTCATGATCCCCAAGTCCTAAAAGTTATACATTAGGTCAATCCATTTCTCTACGTACAAATTTACTATTTTTTTATTTACATTTTTTGATGATTTTTTTAATAATCATTTTAAAATTAAAATGACCAATAAACCTGTGATTTTTATTAAGGGACCCCATGAACTCAAAATAATAACCCACAATCTAAAGGACATGTAAAGTAATATTTTGATTAAATATAATGAAAATGTGAATGTGAAAAATCACATCAAACAATCAAAATTTCCAAAATATTTTCTCATAAACTTAAACATGCATTAAAATTAGAATCAAGGCATGTAAAATTATTTTATATTAACTTTTAATGTTTGTAAAATATATTATCGTGAAAATGGTTAAGTAAGTTTTATTTTCCATTAACACACATTTTTTTTGTTTAAATTTTTTTTCGTATTTTTATTATCCAAAAAAACAATTTTTTTATTACATCACCCCCAAATTAGAATAAAATTGTCCTTAATTTTTAAAGAAAAGGAAATTTAGAATGGGGTAGAGGAAGAGGAGAGGAGTTTCAAAATTAAATTTGAAAATGATAATCATGGAATGAAGTCACATGGTGGTTGAAGTTGAAGTTCACAATTCTACCATTTAATCTCTTAATCTCCATGTTACTCATAGAAGCCTCATAAATGATGAAAATTTATTTTTTGTACACCTAGAATAAATGTGATTTTCTTAAAAATACATCAATCTCAGTATCTCGTGAATATTATATACCAATATAATTAGAACATAATAGAAGCCCCATGAGGTTTCCTTAACTAAAACTAAACAAATGAAAAAGGAAAGGGAAAAAATATACCTGTTTATTTTGAAAAATACATGGATTCAAGGTACGGGTAAAAGTAGGGTTGCCTCCAGAAAAGTTCTTTGTTTAAATTTGTTACCTCAACATAGAACCTAAATCGATCAACTATTGTCTAGATCATAGTTTGGATCAATTAACTTCTCATTAATTTTATGTTTATTGAACGATTCAATTAATTATTTTAACTTATAAATATTAACTTTGATGATATAGAAACTAGTGGGATAATAAATCTCTACTTACCCATGGGGGTACACATGATGCACTCTGTATGACCCTAGCCATCTAGACCCTAAATTTATTTGGTGTAAATGAAGTTTAGAACTATAAAAAGAACAAATTTTTCCAGTTCAAAGTGTTTTTATTTTATATTCCAAGATTGGTAAGATTGAATTGTAGCTTTATTGATCCTTGAATTCTCACAAGCCTCCATTCTAAGTTCCTAAATTTCTTTAGGGTATAATTTCCACTTTGTTTCAACCAAAGAAATATCAAAGTTTTTTTTAATTTCCCAAAAGGAATTATGTTAAATTTTAATAGGTAAATGGAAATATTTTCCATAAACAAACCTATATGGTGACATGCCTAGGATGGTTTTGAACGCTGTATGATATGAAAAAAAATGAATTCATGATTTTCTCAGACTAATCTTTCCTTGAGGGATTGATAGTTTTTTCAGGAATTTGATTAATTTCCATATTTTCTAACTCATATTGACCATTTGTTTGAGTATTGTTAGAAGTAGAAATTTTATGAGAAATACCATAATTATATATGATTGATGATAAGTGATAATTGTAGAAATGGGTTCCACGATCACTGATGATAGGCCTAGGAATTCCAAATCTAGAAAAGATGTGTTCTTTAAAGAATTAGGTCAAAGCTTGATGGTCATAGTACTTAGTGATAATGTCCTCAAACAATTTTTAGATTTAATCAATAGTTAAGAGGATGTATAGATATCCCCTATAGATTAGGAAGGGTCCCATTAGATAAATTCCCCAACAATCCAAGATTTATATGAATAGTATGGGAGTAAGGGGGATTTTGTTCCTTTTGGTTATGGATACTAATTATTGAAATTGATGAAAAATTTGGAAGAATGTGAATTAATATTTATTAAGGGTATTCTAGAATAAACCACTTTATAGGACCTTTTTAGTGGTTTTCTTTGTGGAAAAGTTCCCTCACATGCCTTTCCCTGACATAATTTAAGAATGGAATCTTGCTCAGAACCATGAATGCATCTTCTAATGACTTGATTAGGATATAACTTGAAAAGATATGGATCACCATACACATAGTGTTTGACATAATAAAGTAATTTTCTCTTATCTTGGTTCTTGAATAATTCTGTAATGACACCTATAACCAAGTGGTTTACTAAGTCATCATACCATGGGAAATCACTCACAAAATAGAGGGGATCATAGGGAAGTGAATCAGACATAGAAATGTGATGTGGGTTATATTTGAATTACATATTAGAGAGGTGAAAAACTATAACATTTTTAACACCCTTTTATCCTTAATTATTATATCAAACTCTTGAAGAAGAAGGACCCACCTAATCAATCTAGACCTAGCATCTTGTTTTTGGAAAAGGTATTTAAGAGTTGAATGATCTGTGAATACAATTATGTGGAATCCTAAGAGATAAAACCTGAATTATTCTAAGGAAAATAAAATAGAAATAAAATATTTATCAGTGGTTGTGTAGTTTATTTTTTAATCATTTAATTATTTACTTGCATAAGAAATGACATGTGGAGTTTTATTACAATTTTGTCCTAAGAAAACTTCTAAAATGAAGTCAATTTCATCACATATGAGTTCTAATAGAAGTTTCCAATTGGGATATTTCCTAATAGGTGGAGTGAAAAGAGATTTATTTAGTGTTGATAATGATTTCTCACAATTCTTTGTCTATAAAAATGGAGAATCTTTCACCAGTAGAGAAAAAAGTTTCCAGGAAATGGAGTTGAAATTCCTAATGAACCTTATATATAAACCATAATGTCCTAAAAAGGACATAACTTACTTGATATTTTTTGGAGGGGGAAGGTGAAAAATGATATAAATCATATCATTATCAACTTCAATCCCTCTACTAGAGAATTGATGGCCCATAACCAGTGCTTTCTTTATCAAGAAATGGAATTTTTCCTAGTTTAGGATGAGACTATTATCCTCAAATCTAGAAAAAATCCTTTCAAATTTTATAAGGAATCCCTCAAATATACCCCTGAATATGGATAATTAATCCATAAATACCTTTGAAAAATCCCCCACTGTGTTAGAGAAGATTCCCATAACGCATCGATGTAAGGTACCAGGGGCATTACATAACCCAAAGTGCATGTGCTTGAAAGAAAATGTGCCAAATGGGCAGGTGGAGGTTTTTTTCCTTGATATTATATAGTGACCTCAATTTGATTGTACCTTTATAATCCATCTTGGAAGTAGTAGAACTGATGACCCATCACTCACTCAAGGACTTTATTAGTGGAGGGAAAAGGGAAATGGTATTTCTTGGTACATGAGTTTAACTTCCTATAGTCAATGAACACTCTCCATCCACTACTGAACCTTTTGGGGAGATGATCACCATCCTCATTGGTAATCACAATGATTCCAAACTTCTTTGTAACTACTTGAATTAGACTTAACCACTCACTCTCAATAACGGGGTAGATGGTACCCTCTTTCAACAACTTTATAAGTTCATTCCTTACCACATCTACAAGATTGGGATTGAGTCTCCATTAAGGTTGATGACATGGTTTGTAGTCAGATTCTTAAACAATACTATGAGTTCGAATGAGTGAGATAATCCTAGGAATATCACATAGGGTCCATCCAATCACTTTATTATTTTTTCCTAAGACATACAGAAGCATATCCTCTTTATTGGAATCAAGATAATAAAAAATTAAAACATTGAAGGTTTTATTGTCCCCTAAGAATGAATACTCATGTGATTAAGGAAGGAAATTAAATTTAGGATTAGGTTGGTTAACACTTTTAAAAGAAATATGGGACTTTTCATCAAACTTGGCTTCTTTTTCCAAATTTATTGATAGAACTGGTTCCTTTTGGATAGAAGTTTCATCCACCAAATTAACCAGATCAGTGTCCATAATGGGTATGAAATCAATGTTTTTGATTTCTCCAATGGTTTATTGATTGGTATTTTGATAAAATAATCAAAAGTTCTATCCAAAATAGAGTCAATCCAAGGAGAAAATTTTACCTCATGTGAACAAAGTAAATGACCCTCATCTTTAATTAAACATCCTTCAACAATTACTTAATGTTCCTATAGTTCACTATCAACACTACCAATCCAATTGACCTCATGGATCTCTTTATCATCCTCAATTTTAGATTTTTTATTATAAATGTTCAGATCAGGACTCATGTTTTCAAATGTTATTGTCATGTTCCCATTACTAACTAGGATGACTGAGTTGAATACTGCTAATAAGGTACAACCAAGTATGATGGGGGTTTTATCCCTAGAACCAAAACATGGGTGATTGTCAAGGACAATTAATTCAGAAGGGTAAATGAAATTTTCATCTTTCACCAAAACATAATTTAATATCCCCTTAGGATTTCATAAACTATGATCAGAAAGTTGAATAGTGAAAGACGTGGGTTGGATTTCCTCAATCCCTAAGCGACAATACATGGAATATGGAATGAGGTTCACACTAGATCCCAGATCATAAAGGGATTTAAAAATTTTATTCTCTCCTAACTGACCATTGATTTAAGTACATACAAGGTATTTAAACTTAGGATGAATGGTCCCTTTAATGGTGATACTCACATTATAATCCAAAAGGACTTGGTTTTTGTGAGATTTTTTTAAAAGTGCTCAGGTTCGTACTCTAATTAGGTAGTAATGGTTTGGATTGAATTGAGAAGGTGAATGTTCAACTTAACCTGATAGAATATGTACCTCAATTTTTCATTCTGTTCAGGTTTATATTTTCCTTTGATGCATTGAGTGAAGGGATCAAGTTATTTGATTGTTTGGTGTGGTTGTGGATCCTTCACATTCTCATTGGATTTTTTTTCAGAATATGAGGGTGTTTCTTCATCATTTTTATGTGTCTGAATATTTTAATGGTTTTGGAATGGTTTGATCAGGTTTTTCAATAGATTACCCACTTCTTAAGATATTCATTGTTTTTACTTGTTCATGAGAGGTTTTTGTGTAACTAGATTCTCCCCTTAATGTTAGGGATGATACAAATTGAGTAAGTATGGGTTCCTTTCTAGTTTTAATGGTTTGAAATTATTGTTTAAGGGATGATAATTCTGAGTTCATTTTCTCCATTTGTTTACAAATTTGTTCAAGGACTGGGAATGGGATAGATTGGATAGGGGCTTGTGTTGGTTGATTTATCCCATGAGGATACTTTGTCTATGGGATTGACTATTGGAAGGGTTACTGGATGTATTTTTGGTATTGTAAAGGAGGATATTGGTATTGGATTGGTTATGGTTAGAACTGTCTATGGGTTTAAATATTCTATGCAGGGTAAGGGCTTGGTCTTTGTGGATGACAAGGTTTTTGGATGGTTTGTTGGTTATATTTCTAATATAATCCAAGATGGTAATTGTACCTTAGATTGAAAGTGTTTTGGTATTGTGGATTTTTAATGTTTAAATCATTTACCTCCATTTGTGGTCCTCCTAAAATAACATCCTTTATGGATGGGATATTTGGGAAGTTGTCATTCTTGAGGTCATGTTTGTCACAAATTGTGTAAACATGGTCAACAGTTTGGATTTCTTGGACCTTACTAATATCTATCTCCTTAACTTTAATAGTGACCACACCAAGTTTTTTCCCTAAGGATTTATTCTTCCATAAGGGTGTGAATTCCACCAGATTTGGGTAGCTTCTCATTGTAAGGTGATGTTCCCCATATTTGGTTTTGTTTGACCAAACCTTCCAGATAATCATAAGAATCATTTGGGGAATTGTTTTTAAAGGTTCTATTACACATCATGTCAATGAGTTGTTTTTTTACAGAAACCAACATTTCATAGAATATCTGAACTTGTTTTGGGATATAAAATCCATAGTGAGGTACCATGTTGAGCGTGTCTTTGAAACTTCCCTATTTTTCACAAAATTACTCCTCTTTTTTCCAAAACATTTTAGATAGACTTTTTAAGTGTAATTATTTTGTGATTATGGATTTATTTTTTGTATAATTCTCTTTTAAATTGGTCCTAGGAGTGGATTCATGCAGGTCATAGATTTTTTAACCAATTATTTTCTCAATCCTTCAGTGATAAAGGAAAGATACTCATCTTAGATTAATAAAGTTGATGTGGTGGGCACATGGTTTCAACAATTTCGTTTAACTCCTTGGAATGAAGGTATGTAATTTCCGATTTCATCCCATGGAAGGTTTGAAGGTGGTTTGGGACATGAAGTTTGAAGATATAGTGGGATTATTATAGGGAATCATGTCTAATTCAAGATGGAACATTGGTATAGGAATGTGTGAGGTAGTAATTCATGGTTTGATCGAATGAATTCAACAAGTTAGGGGCTACCACATTTGGATTTCCATTTTGGTTCCCACCTGAGTTTATGAGTCAGTTTCATTGAAAACCCTCCTTTGGAAGGTGCTCAATTTTTTAATCTGAATTATTAATAAGATTGGGATATAATGGGAAGATACTCCTAAGTTTTCATGACTCCCAAACCCAAGTACTATCCATCCTAACTAGATAGTTTGATTGGTCATGGGTATAGGTGGACATGCACCATGAAAAGTGAAAAATATAAAGAGTAAAATATAAGATAAATTTAGTTAAGAAAAGGGAAATGGGGGAGAATAAAACAAGTGTCAAGATGAATTAATTGGGTCCCCAAAAAAATCACCAAAATTTGGTCTCTCCAAAATTTAACCAAGTTTTTAGGGTTGAATTGGTTGCTTGTAGTGTAGCTTGGGTTGTTGAATCCTCAGATACCTAAGAAGAAACCTAAAGACACATACATTCTAAGAGGCAGATTTGGTTATGAAGTGGAAAAAATTTGTTTTTTTATATGGTTTAAATAAAAACTAAGAGGCATAAGTGAATTCAAATTATGATAAAGGGTTGTTCCTATGTTATTACAAGGGATGTATTGGATGAAGTTTTTTCTAAATTATTTCAATTTCTTTAACTCAATAATAATTCATTCAATAAAATCAAAATAACATAATAAATTACTGGTTTAACACCTTATCATTCATATTTTAATCACCTATACACTTAGATGAAAATTTTCATGAGAAACACAAGGTAAATGATCTTATTATAACATGAATATTGTGGTGATAAAATTAAATAAGTAAGAGGAATGCATAAAATCATTGAATGAAAAACTCAAAAAAAAAATGATTAAACTTTTAGAGAGTTTGAAAAAAACATCCAATATATCCCATTTATACTCCCTTATATCAAACCATGAGAGGAATAACCTTAAATTTATAAAAATATTTTTATGGAAGATGAGAGTAAACTCATGAGGGTGGAATTGAAGAAATAAAAATAATGAAATAATGATAAGTCCGTCGTTCTGTAAATAATTTCACAAGTGTTGGTGTGAATAAGTTCAAACCTTGAGGAAATAGTATCAATGTGATATGAATAATAATAGAATAAGAGGATATAAAGAACTTTTTTTAAGAACTAAAGTGAATTAGAACAACTAACATGTGAATAAACAAATGAATGAATACAAAACAACAACATAACATTACAATTGAAATAAACCAAAGCATCCTTTAACTCCTTCACAACCACTACCTTAAATAGGAATCTCAAGAGGCTTGGGTTGATCCAAAAATAGTAAAAGTCTTCCCAATTGATTATGGTAGGTCTAGGCTGGTGGAAATTTTTTAGAATTTGTAATTTTCAACCCTTTACCTAAAATGGGAGTAAGCTTGCATGCCTCTGACAGATGTTTCCAAATGAGATTCTTGATGGAAAAAATGGAGTGAGACATAGAAGAAGAAATAGGAGCGCATTATTTCTTCTAAAATTTTGTAAAACTTTATCCCAATTTAGTTTTTTAGAGATATAATAAAAATGGTGGGTTTTTATTTTGGGCTACGTAATATGCACCAAAATCTCATCTTCAAATTAGGCTACCTGGAACTCCCTTCAAAACTCAGAATTAGATTTGGGAACTGTAGAATGAAATATTTCTTATAATTTCCTTTATATCCAGTTCAAATTTAATTTTCATTGGGATTATATCATGGCCTCTATAATCATTTTAGTGGTCTATTGTCTAGTTCACTTTTCCCAGAATATCCTATGTTCAAGGCCCACTTTGTTTATCATACTAATTGATTCTTCAATATATCCATAAGGATATAATGTTCCTCACATAATTTGAGACCTGAAAATAAAATATGGAAATAAAACCAATATCATTGGGAATTTTAGGAAGTGTTCAAAAATGTACCATGTAATAGTGTATTTTAATAAGGAATTACAAACTTGTTAAGAAAAGAAGTTCAAACTACAAAATTCCCTACTAAAATTCATTATAAACATTGAATCACATGAATATTATAATATAAAATATTAATATTATCCTCTTTCAATATATAATCACTCATAGTTCTAAGATACAACTGACATAAGAGAATAAACTTATATGAGAGATGATAATAATAAAATGGAATTTGAGGAGAGTCTTCTAAAATGACAATAAAATGATCAGGACATGACAACTATAGATCTTGAAGATTCTTTTTCTTTTATAGAAAAACATATAAACACACAAGAAGATTAAAGGGTGAGTTCTTAAAAGATATTACATGTGATTCTACTCTTCAATATTCCATCTTTCATACTTGAGCCCCCCCTAATGAAATGTATACAAAACACCTCTTTTAAACATACAACAATAGATCCTTAAAATCCAGGATTGGAGTTTAAAATCCCACATGTAATTTTCTTGGAAATACATCAAAAATAGTACTAAACGTTAAATTATCCTTATACTTATTTCTTTCTCAGTACTTTCCACTTATTACAATCATTTTTATCATAAATAGGTAATCCAAACTTTAATGAATGCACAACAACATTAAATTTCCTTGAAAGTACACCGATGTTAATAAATACCAGGTTCTAGATCAAAGTAGCTGATTACATATCACCAGGGTGTTGGATTCTAAATTTTTTAATTCACATAGCCAAATTTATCCACATAGTTATTCTTCACGTAGTCGATTTATCTACATAGTCAAATTTACATACGCATTCTTCATGTATCCGATTTTTTCACGTAGTCATCTTGATAATGTAGTCAAATTTGACATAGATTAATTGAATTAAATATAAATATGGAACCACATAGTCTATTTTACCATATAATCAAATGATGTAGTTTATTTCACCATATAACCAATTCATGTAGCTTCTTGATCGACATAGTTGATTGCTCATGTAGCTGATTCATCAACGTATGTGATTTCCACATAGCTTATTTTGAAACATAGACATTTCATATAGGTGAATCCTTCACATAGGATATTTAAGTATCTGATTACTTGACATAGAAATTTATTCATGTATCCAAAATCCTTACATATATTATTTACATACTTAGCGAAATTTTAGAAAATTTCTATAACTTGCAGAGTTAACAGATGAACAAATTAGATAATAATAAAACCTGATGAACACACTTTATAAAATAGTAGTAATAAATGAATGGTATTTGAGATTATTGAAACCTAAAATAAATTATATATATTATAACAAAATTAATAGTCCAAAAAATAAGACATATATTCTTTCCATCATCATTGTCAAAAATGAAAACATTACTCATGCGTACGTATGACCTACCATCTCCATGATTGTAGCGTTGTTCATTTTTTATAACTATATTTCATGGTTGTTTTTAAATATATAAGTGATGTATAAAAATTATAATTATGTCATGATTATTATTTTTGAGATTATGAATTAATAACCCATTTGACCTTAGTCAACTTACCAAAGTGATTTTGGACATATGATTCAATATCATCAAAACAATCAGAATGAACCTAAATGATTGAGTAATTGAATATAACATGAATAATAAACATGAAAAATATTCTTAATAAAATAAATAATTAACATAAGTTAATTATTTTGGAAGATAAATAATGTTCACGACGGGTCAGACTCAAGGTAATGGATCTCTCTAAACCACCCTTTTCTTCAGGTTATAACTATTCTCTCTTCAACTTAGTTTCTATCACTCTTTAATGTTGTAGAATGATTATAAATTCTATATATATGTCTCTCACATTTATACCTAGAATTTTATCCCTTCATTTGATGGGGAAATACATGCCATAAGTTTTTTTCTCAAATTATTCCCATTTCTTTCCAAGGGTAATTTTTATGTTTATGCCTTAAAATCGATTTCCTTTTGTGGTACACATAAGCATGTACATGTTATGATGGGTTCACCCAGATATCACTCTAATGCATTGGGTAATGATTTTTTCTCATGAGACATCATGTATGGGACCAAGGAGTAAACCTAATTCATAATGGGGATTTTCCCACCATGTGATATTATCTAGACAATTATCCTTGACTCATGTTTATGTCATGTTATATATTCATTACACATTTACTATGTTTCTGTGAACTTCTGATATCATGTTAATTATGTTATGATTCCATGTGATTACTCACAAGACTAATTTTTATGATATCATGCTATACCTTTTACTCACATGTTATCTTTCCTTAACATGTTTATTTCCTTACTAGGATTTTTAGCTCACCCCTTTATTTAATGTATTAACCAGACTATCCTATAAAGTTTTAGGATATAAAATGGATTTAATAAATCATTATAGAAAATAAAATAATGATGTCATGTTTTAGATTCCTTTTTATGAATTATGTACTTAGTCATCAAAAGAATTTAATACTCACAATCATTAGACTATACTTATTGGATATTTATGTTTAAAAATTATGTAATAATATGTGTTAAATGCTTGGGTCACTATAGTTAGTATCATAGCAAGGTATAGTTATTTTTTCAGATTAATACTAGAATAATTTAGTGAGAGCCCTAGGTATAAGTCAAAGTATAGGATAATATGATGGAATTTTTATGAAGGATAGGGTGAGTGGTTTTCAAGAAATTACATCCCCATTTGATACTAAAAGTGTATGTAGATCTAGAATAGTTGTACCTAGTATTAATAACTCTAAAAAGGAACATTAGGCTTTGACTCAATCAACACTTTTTCCTAAAAAGAGGCACTACAAAAAAAATTCCCCATTATAGGGGGTTATTTTTCCATTTAGAGTGGGTTATAATCCCCTCTAAGTGCATTAGTGGTGTTTATGAGGAACCATTACTAATGTGAACTCCTTATCCTATTAAGGGCAGTTTTGATGAAGTGATTTTAAAATGGAGTTGAAATTAGCAGCGATTAAATTAGAGGGGGTTTAAAACCCCTCTAATTCCTCCCAAAATTCCCTAAAAGTAGTTAGATTAGGGGTAATTTTAACTACCCCTATTTTAAACATCAATTTTATTGGTGGTTAGAAACACCCCTAATTGAGTTTCAATTTAGGGGAAACCCTCCTATATCCTCCCCTAAACTTTATTTTTTAATTTTTTTTATTACTTTTACATCGTGAGACAACCCCCCCCCACCCATACACCCCTCCTTTTTCCTCAAGACAAACCCCTCTCAACCCATGGCCTGACCCCCCACCCCCACTCCCCCACCCAGACCCCCGACACCCATTTTTTAATGGGAAAAACTCCCACCTAGACCCCCAAAACCCCTTTGTTTATAGGAGACCCCCAAGAACCCCTGACATGCACCTATATCCCACAAAAAACCCCTTTATTCATGGGATACCCCCCAGGAAGCCCTGACATGTTCCTATGTCCCATGCAGAAATCACCCCCACACGTGCGTTACGTTTTTCTACCACACCCTTCATTTCGGCAAAAAAATTCCTAGAAAGGGATGTGAACCCAGGGTCATGTAGAAATATATGGCATGTCTGTACCACTCTACTGAAGTTGTTTTTAGACATTATAAACAATAATATTAATTTATTTAGATACAAAAATATATGATAATATATATATATATATCTGTGTGTGTAGAAATATAAGTAATATAATATATTTTTTCATATATATAAATATACATATGTTTATATATAATATATATAAATAAGTATATTTACGTATATAAATATATATATACATATATTTATAAATACATTTATATGTGTGTGTTTGTATTTATGTATTTATTTAATATTTATAGATATAATATAATTATAATATATATATATATAATTATTTTTATATGTATGTGTGTTTTTTAAAAAATATTATTAATTATTATTATTATTACACCTATTTTTTAGATTATCAAAAATATAAGTTGGTTTTATAAATACTATACATTTATTTTATGATTTATCTTATATATATTATATTAAATACATTTATATTATATATTTATTTATGTAATTATATAAATTTATATTATATCACACACTCACACACACACACACACACACATACACACAAAATTAAATACCTTCATATATTTATAAATATATAATATAATTCAATATTTTTTTTTTGAAAAGGTAGGTATGAAGCCCTTTTATTGAAAGAAAAAAATAGAAGAGGCATAGGATGAGGTTAGACATAGAAAATTTCCCTTATCAGTAAAAAGAGTCACATGCCTATCTTGTTCCAAATCTCAGCTCCAATATTATGTTCCTCATCATGAATAACATTATAATCAATTTTTCCATGCCCACACCCATGACCTTTGGGATGAAAACCTCTCCTCCAAGTTTTCACTTATTGATAGAGGCCTTCAATGCCACTATCCTCCAAGTCAGATATCCTAATATATAAATTATCCTCCACCGTCTTAGGTGGATCATAAAGTAAGGTTTCTAAACTACCTTTTGTGATGGACTGCACCTTATCTTCCTCGACTTCACCTTCTTACCTATCATTTATATAATCAAGCACCACATAAAAATCATAGGTAGTCACATAGGGTTTAACTAGTGTTACAATTTATTAGTGGACATTGGATGCTAAAACATATGCATCCATTAGGGAAGATCACATGGATTATGAACAATCAATAGCTATTGGGGTAGGCGAGTGTATCTTCCCAGAACTTGACTGAATCAATTCAAATTTATTAGAAGAAGTCACATACATATTACTAAAAATATCATGTGGTTCATGAACTTGAGGTGCTAAAACAACCATATCTGATGAGGATGAGGTCAGGTATTCCCTTCTAGATTTAGATCACATAGGATTAGTGGTTTCCTCATTCTATCCTGTAGAACCTTCCTAAATTCCATATTCTTCCTTTATAGACTGAAACGTGTGGCTGATTTTCGCCTATCGACCGGTCAAAGTTCCGGTGCTCTGATAATGTGTATAGAAGCACTCGGGTCGAATCCTCGGCGATGATACTTTATAATAGTTGTTTGTTTTTAGTTGATTGTATTTTGATTAGGGGGTTTATTTGTAGAGCTTAATTTAAATGATTGATTGTCTATAATTGATTTAACAAATTGATAAATATTGGGGTGAGTTCATCATTAGGTAGTTAAGCTTGTGATATCCCTGTGCTTTGCTTTATATTGCATTTAAATTAACACCCACTTCACAAGTTGACGTCGATTAGAATTCCTACGTGTTAAAGCTTTAATCAAAGCCTTAACTTAATTAGGATTATAATCTCAATAATTACATGTTTATGGTAGTGTATTTGTGGTTCCAATAATCCATGAAAACCACATGCTAAACAAAATATGTCATTAATCCATGACATATTAAGTCTAACATACACAATGTTAAATTAACGAATACTCATCGAGCAAATACTCTCAATCACTTAACATCCCTAAATTTTGACTCACCCCAATGAGATATTTACTCATCCATTTGGGTTTTTAATATTCTGGTTATAATAATTATGATGACAAATTAAGAATAGAAGAAAAAGAAAGGGATTAGAAAAGAGTGGTACGTCGAACACACACACACGAACAATGATGATAATTAAAAATGGATTTTCGATTGAATGAGGAAGCAAAATAAGGGAAGGGGATTAAACTAAATTTAAACTATTTTAAGAACATTAATATTAAACTACATAAGGTGGAGAAGAATAAGATATTTTAAAGAAGAAACTTGCATTAAAACTGAATTACAAACAAAGAGACTTACAAGATTACAAAAACGAAGAAAACGAAAGTAAGTGAAAATAAAAAGAGGAGGAAAGGTCTCTAAAGTGAAAACTTGAGTATGGAAGGTCCTACCAAGCCTTTGGAAAGGCTTTGGTCGTGAAAATATTTTATCCCCTCTTCTGAAATGACAACCCCTCTCAAGGAGAGAAGGGGAGAGTATTTATAGCCCAAGGAGTGGACTGTTTGCATTCCCAATCTGTCCCTCCACTTACATCGCCAATTTGGAAATTAAGACAGGCGAATCTAGAGAAATATCCTTCTTCAAAGTTATAGATAATAAATCTTCCCGACTAATCTCAAAATTTTGAGGCATTTGGACCTATTTATCCAATGTTATGGTCGGATTATTAAACAATTTTAATCTGTCCATTTCAATTCAGTCTTTTTGATGTCCACAATGTGAAAGGGTTTTTTAATAGGAAGATGCCTTCAAATCTGAATTATTTATTTAACAAAGTCTACCACCTATATCTCCTCTTTCACAATGAAAAATATCAGCTCGATTGGATGCTTACATCATGAGATATGTTATGAATACTATACTGATTTTATTTCTCGTCCAGAATAGTGGGTTGGAATTCAAAGCTTCATTTGGGACCTTTATTTTGGATTTGGGCCTTGAAATTTTTATCCAAGACTCCTTACATTGTCACTCGAACTTTTGAGGAGAATGAAGGAATTTGGACTTCTGAATTTATCCCAGTAAATCAATCTTCATGAATAGTCCAGTTTCTTCACATATTCTTTGGTCTTGTTTGTGAGGACCATATGACCCTTAAAATGGCAGAATTGGCTCATGGTACCTTCTAATTAAATGTTTTATATTTAAAGGATAATCCTAAAAAACAATAAACATACAATTTGGATCAGTATAGTGATATTTATTATTAAAATAGTAAACTGACTCAATTGGACTACTTCTAAAAATGCTCAAAAATTATACTTAATATTAAAACAATAATATTTCACACAAATTAATCACATTTCATATAAAATCAGTAAAGGGAGTATATAATAAGTCTTGAAAATATTAATAACATCAACTCCCCCACACTTAGTTTTTTTCATGTCCTCATGTGCAACAAATATAAAAACATGACAAAATCATTTTCACTCACCAAAAAATATTAAAATTTTGTGTTCTCCAATTAGGGGAGGTTTAGACTATTTCACTCATCCATTTTTAATTACACCACAAGTTGTTACAAAAAACAATGTTCCAAAAATAATTCATTTTTTCATGCTCAAATTTAGAAATGGAAAATGTGGACACTCAAAACTGACACCTCTCAAGATGATAAAATTCATTTGTGGAGGTTCACTCTTTCACCAACCAAAATTGAAAATCATAGAGTATGAAAAGAGATCTCAGCTTCCAATCCCTATCCAAAGTGAACAAGAATAAAGAGGTATTTTTAAGGGGTTTTTCTGTGGATAAGGGACGGTAGGAATATAATGTCCAAGAGAGAGAATAATAGGGTTAAAACATCAACATAGAAAAAGAAATGCACACATTTTTTTTTGAAATAAAACATGGAAGGATGTGAAAAAACATATTTACAAGGGAATGATTGTGTGAAGAAAGAAACAATAGAGGAAGAGAATTTGAAGTTAATGAGAAGATGGAATATTTATAAAACACAAAACTTCTCCCAATAAGACTATAATGCAAGTGTTCTTTTTTTTTTCTTTTCCTTTTTTTCTTTGTTTTTCAAAAGTTGACCTTGAAACAGATCTCACACTCATATCCCAACCCATGATTGATCTCCTCACGAAACTAATTTTAATAGTTATAACAAGATCAAAGGTTGAGGAAGAGTGATTTTTGACCTACCCAAGACACAACCCATTTTTTCATTTTTTTTTTGAGTTTTTTCATCATTTTTTAATTTTTTTTAACACTTTTCAATAACATTTACAAAATTACATAAATGGGAGTACATTACATTCCCCAAAACACACTGAATGAAAACCTATCCCCCACACTAAAATGCATGCTTTCCCTTAAGCAGATGATAACTCGTTGAAAATCAATAATAGGGTACCCAAACAATGAAATCCATTCCCCCCACACTTAAATTTCAAAAAATTATGCAATGAAAATCCATTTAGATATTGGGTGGGAAAAGGAATTGGGCTTATAATGTGGCTATCAAAGAAAAGGTTTTCATAGGCTCAAAGGGTCTTTCAAAAGGAGGATTAATGTAAGGGAAATGGGAGGCTATTTGGATATTGTGATTCTCATGTAGTTCAAAAAATGCCTCTATCATATTAATGCACACTAAGGTAGGAAATTCAGCTCGAAGGTCTAAAAAATCAAGACTCAAAAATGGGGGTGAAAACACACATTTTGAAAATATGGCCATAGGTGGACTTGGCATGAAATAAAATGTTGTTCCTCACGATTTGGGAAAAGCATTTTCCAAATCAAAAATTGAGCATTCAATTTTTTTTAATTTTGACACAAAATTATTTATCAAAAATCATGATGAAAATACAAAATTTTTGAGATAAAAACATGTATGTTAACTCCCCAAATTGGTTAGACAAAATTTGAAAATTGAAAGTGAGTAAGTATGACTCTTTTGGTTTTTTTTACATTTTTTTATTTTTTATAGTTTTTAGTGTTCTTTAAAATACACACACACACAAAAAGAAAAAGAGAAAAAGAAAGGGTTTGATGACGAAAGTGGTAAAAAAATGAAAGAGAGAGGAAGTAGAAGAAAGAGGTAGAGAGAGGAAGAGATAGAGAGAGAGTTAAAGGGAAAGAGGTGCCCCTTGTTTGTATTTGGCGGGTCGCCATCTCCATCTAGTGGTAGGTCGACTAGAGAAGTTGGGGATCTAGTAGAAGTCAATGTTGATCCAGGATTGTGCATCCTCTCATGGTGATGCTTTAACCGATGTCCATTAACTGTGAATGTCATTTTGGAAGAGGGGTATTGGACTTGCACTGCACCAAATGGGTAAACATTAGTAATAACAAAAGGAACTTCCCAACGGGAATTAAGATTACCTGGGTGAAGACGAAATCGAGAGTTAAAAAAGCAATACATTTTAACCTTCATGGAATACCTTTCTCGGGATGTGTTTGTCATGGAGTACCTTAGCCTTTTCTTTGTACAGAGTGGAATTATCATAGGATTCAAGTCAAATATCCTCCAGTTCAGCCAATTGCATCAATCTTTCTTCACCAGATTTTTCAAGATCAAAATTACAAGTTTTCACTGCCAAACTGACTTATGTTGGATTTCAACTGGAAAATGACATGCTTTACCAAAAACTAGCCTAAAAGGAGACATCCCAATGGGTATTTTATAGGCAGTTTGATAAGCCCAAAGTGCTTCACCAAGTCTTTCTAGCCAGTCTTTTCTGGTGGGTTTTACAATTCTCTCAAGCACTCTTTTCACTTCTCTATTAGAAAGTTCAGACATGCCATTTGTTTGAGGGTGATATGCAGTTGAAGTTTTATGTACAAAACCATTATTTTTCAATAGAGATTCCATGGTTCTATTATAGAAATGGGTTCCTAAGTCACTAATCAAGGCATGAGGTGTGCCAAATCTATGGAAGATGTGTGTCTTCAGGAACTCACTAACAGTATGTGAATCATCCTTTCTAGTGGGTTTGGCCTCAACCCACCTAGAAACATAATCAACCACAAGAATGATGTATGAGAATCCATTGGAAGGGGGAAATGGTCCCATGAAATTGATACCCCAAACATCGAAGATCTCATAGAAAATTAAAGGCTTTTGGGGCATTTCATTTCTCTTAGAAATTGTGCCAAACTTTTGGCAAGTGGGACATGATTGACAGAACTCATGTGAGTCCTTGAAGAGTGAAGGTCAGAAGAATCCAGAGTCTAGGACCTTTCGGGAGGTCTTTTGTGGTCCAAAGTGGCCACCACTAGGCAGTGAGTGACAGAATTATAATATGGAAGAATGTTCATTTTCATCAACACAGCTCCTTATTACCATGTCAGCCCCAGTTTTTCAAAGTTTATTTTTTCCCCAAGATAGTATTTTGAATCACTTTTCAACTTAATTTTTTGTTCTTTTGAAAAAATTTCAGGAAAAACACCAGAAACCAATTAATTTACAATTGTGGCATACCATGGTAAATTTGGAGTGAGAGATGAAAGGTGCTTAGTCAGGAATTCAGGATCAATGATTTTATAATGAGAAGAATTATAAATTATGCTCAAGTGATCAGCCACAAGGTTTTCTTTTCCTGGTCTATCTTTTATTTCAAGGTCAAACTCTTAGAGCATTAGGATCCATCTTATTATCCTCGGTTTGGAATCACTTTTCTTGAGTAAGAACTTTATAGCAGAATGGTCTGTGAAGATGATGATTTTGGCACCTAAGAGATAGGACCAGAATTTATCTAAGGCAAAATCCACTACTAAAAGTTCCTTTTCAGTGATTGTGTAGTGATATTGAGTTTCATCCAATGTTTTTGAGGCACAATAGATTAAATGAGGAATCTTTTTTCTTCTTTGACCAAGAAAAGCTCCAATAGCTCTATTAGAAGCATCACACACCAATTCAAAGGGTAAGGACCAATCTGGGGGTTGGATTATCGGGGCAGATGTAAGAGCAGTTTTGAGTTCAATTAAGGCTCTCTTGCAAACCTCATCAAAATGGAAAGTGACATCATTTTGGAGAAAATGAGTGAGTGGGAGGGAAATTTTACTGAAGTTATGGATGAATCGCTGATAGAAACCAGCATGAATGAGGAATGAATGGTTGACTTAAACAGATTTGGGGTCAGGAAGTGATTGGATCACTTCAATTTTGGCAGGATCGACTTCAATACCATCTTTTAAAACTATGTGCCCTAGAACAATCCCATTTGCAACAATGAAGTGACATATTTCAAAATTTAACACAAGGTTACACTTGACACACTTTTGAAGGACTAGAGAGAGTGAATGCAAGCATGACTCAAGTCACTCACCATAAATGGTGAAGTCATCCATGAAGACTTCCATGCAGTGTTTAATGAATTCTGAAAAGATACTCATCATACACCTCTGGAATGTTGCAGGAGCATTCCAAAGGCCAAAAGGCATTCTTCTATATACATATGTTCCAAAAGGGAATGTGAAAGTAGTCTTTTCTTAGTCCTAAGGTGCGATTGAGATTTGGAAGTAGCTGGTGTATCCATCAAGAAAGTAATAGTGTGACTTTCTGACTAATCGTTCCAGCATTTGATCAAGGAATGGAAGAGGGTAGCGATCTTTTCTTATTTCCACATTCAATTTTCTATAATCGATACACACACGCCATTTGTTCTTCACACGAGTTGTGACTACCTATCCATGTTCATTTGTGACAACAGTTATCCCACACTTCTTAGGTACCACTTGAATTGGACTAACCCATTCACTATCAAAAATTGGGTAGATAATACCAGCTTGAAGAAGCTTGGTGATCTCTTCCCTAACTACCTCAAGTATGAGTGGATTGAGTCTTCTTTGTGGTTGGCTAATTGGTTTGGATGACTCCTCAAGATGGATGTGATGCATGCAAAGGGCAAGGATGATTCCTGGTATGTCATATAGGGTCCAACCTAAGGCCTTTTTGTTTTCCTCTAACACTTGAACAAGTTTGGACTCCTTGGTCTCGGTAAGTGAAGAATTTATAATGATAGGATAAGAGTGATCATGGAAGAGGAATGCATATTTTAGGTTTTCTGGAAGAGGTTTCAGATCAGTATCATCTCTCATTTGTGGGTTAAACATCTCAAGAATAGAGGAAGGGATTTCAGTTGCTTCAAATTCAGTTTCCTTAATACTGTCCAAGGTAGAGCAGTAGAGATCAAAGTTGATGTGGGATTCAAGAGAGTTTTCAAGTTCCTCTAGATTTATGGAGTCTATGAATGAGAGGTCCACATCAACTTCACCATTTATGACTTTGTTAATCATGGTGCAGATTTCATAAGATCTTTTGTCATTAGAACATGAAGAACATGGTGGATTGGGGTTCGATTAACTCTTAGAAGTGTCCTCAGAAGCATGGATTGAGAATGCAGAGTGATCCTCAGATGGGTATCGCATGGCTTGGAAAATGTTGAACTTGACCAGTTGGTCACCGAATTCCATGGATAAGATGCCTGAATGAACATCAATCTTGGTTATCATAGTCATGAGGAATGGTCTTCTTAGAATTAGGGGAGATCGAGAAGAGTTTGCCTCACCTTCCATGTCAAGGACATAGAAATCAGTAGGGAAGATAAGATCATTGACTCGGACAAGGATATCCTCAGTTATTCCCTCAGGACTGGATATTCTTCGATTGGCTAACTAAATGACAACACTCGTTGGATGTAAGGGACCTAGACCAAGGTTGGAGAATATAGATTTGGGCATGACATTAGTTGAGGCTCCTAGGTATATGAGTGCATCATCAAAGTTAGAACTTCCAATTTGGCATGGAACCGTAAAGGTCCTTGGATCTTTGAACTTTATGGTAATAGACTGTTGGGTGGAAACATTTTCAAAGGTCCTAAGTTGCCTCTTGTGGGTTCACAATTCCTTAAGAAACTTGGCATACATAGGAATTTGTTTGATGACATATAAGAGAGGAATGTTGACTTCAACACGTCTAAACATGTCGAGCATTTCAGGATCGGGTTCAAAGGACTTATTTGGCTTAGAGATAGCTTGTGGAAAAGAAATTGTATTCCTAAGTGGAATAGAAGGAGGTGAGGGAATGGATTCAGGTTCCTTTTCAAGTTTTTTTTTCTTTTTATTTTCTAGGTCAATGTTCAAAGGAGGGTTGGAGGACTTATTTTGAGGCATATCAATTTACTTTCCCGGTCTAAGTGCAACTTCACTTACATTATCCTTGGGGTTGGGTAATGGTTGAGCTGGGAGTTGGGAAGAATTGGATGGTTGTTGTTGACTAAGGTGGGATGCAAGTTGACCGATTTGGGTTTTAATGTTCTTGAGGCTTGAACGGGTGAAGGAGGCAAGATATTCCACTGCACTTTCCCATGGTTTCTTGTAAGAAGAGGCTTGTCCCGGATTGGGATTACCTGGATTTTGGTTCTTGGGAAAGCGAGTGTATTGGTTTTGGAATTGGGAAGGCTCATTAGTATAATGGAATCCAGGAGGAGGATTGTTCCATTGAGGTTGAGGTATAAAAAGATAAGGTTGTTGGAAGTTACCAACACCTTGACCATATTCAAAATGGTTTGGGTGTTGAGGTGGGAATTGAGGAGGATGAGATATGGGATTACCATACCTATGGACTTGGTTATAGGAAGAAGAGAAGAGATCAGAGTGAGGTTGATTGAAGTTTCTAACAAACTGACCTGATAGTTGAGGATTGGTGTTCTGCTGAGCATATGCTGCATTGAGCTCCATTGGTCCAGATGAATCATATTGATCCTCTTGAAGTTGTGGAAATGTGTTAGTTGGATGAGATGGAGAGTTTTAGATTCCACAGTTTTTGACAGGTCTAGGAAACATTGATTGTGGAGAAGATGAGGTTGGGGATTTGGTATCCACAGCTAGTTGTTGCACAAGACCTGTAAGTTCACTCATCCACTCGGTCATCTTGTTCGGCTCAATTGATTGATTATCTTGGGATTGTTTGACTCGAGCATGTGCTCGAGTATGGAATTATTGTGTGTTTTCATCCATGTTACTTATGAGATCTCTTGCAGCTGCAGGAGTTTTATCAACAAGAGCACCACCACTTGCGGCATCAATGAGAGTTCTCTCCATAGACAATAACCCCTCATATAAGTATTGGATCAAGAGTTGATCAGGAATTTGGTGATGTGGGCAGGTTGCAACAAGCTTTTTGAACCTCTCCTAGTACTCATGGAGTGATTCACTTGGGAACTGACGGATACCGCTTATTTCCTTTCGAATAGAAGCAGTACGAGAAGCAGGAAAGAATTTTTCTAAGAAAAGTCACTTCATGTCATTCCATGTAGTTATGGAACCCAGAGGAAGGTAGTAGATCCATGACTTATTAGTGTTATCTAGGGAGAAAGGGAATGCTCTAAGTTTGATTTGTTATTCAGAAACCCCTTTAGGCTTCATGGTAGAGCACACTACTTGGAACTCTTTAAGGTGGAGATGTGGATCCTCACTGGCTAGCCCGTGGAAATGAGGAAGAAGATGAATCAAACCCGATTTGAGTTCGAAGTCAGCCTCTATGTTTGGATATTGAATACCAAGAGGTTGGTAATTCATATCAGGGGCAGTAAGTTCTTTAAGTGTTTGTTCCCTAAGATAGGCCATATCTAATTCAATTGAATGGACAAGGATTGGTTCTTGAATTATTTGATTATCTCTTATGTTCCTCCTAATTTGGAAAAGTTTTCGCTCAATTTCAGGGTCAAACAAATCCAAGGTATTGTTTGGAAGGCTATGGGGCATTCAGAAATATTTTTGAAGAAAGAGGAAGACGGGTTTTTCTTTGTGTTTTTTTTCAATTTTTTTTTAAATTTTGTTTTTTTTTGTTTTTTTGACAATAACCATAAACTAATGACTAATTAAAGCACCATCCCTGGAAACGACGCCAATTGAAATGTGCGGCCGATTTTTGCCTATCGACCGGTCAAAGTTCTGGTGCTCTGCTAATGTTTATAGCAGCACTCGGGTCGAATCCTCAGTGATGATACTTTATAGTAGTCGTTTGTTTTTAGTTGATTGTATTTTGATTAGGGGGTTTGTTTGTAGAGATTAATTGAAATGATTGATTGTATATAATTGATTTAACAAATTGATAAATATTTGGGTGAGTTCATCATTAGGTAGTTAATCTTGTGATATCCTTGAGCTTTGCTTTATATTGCATTTAAATTAACACTCACTTCACAAGTTGACATCGATTAGAATTCCTAAGTGTTAAAGCTTTAATCCAAGCCTTAACTTAATTAGGATTCTAATATCAATTAGTACATATTTATGGTAGTGTATTTTTGGTTCCAATAATCCATGGAAACCACATTCTAAACAAAATATGTCATTAATCCATGACATATTAAGTCCAACATACACAATGTTAAATTAACGAATACTCATCGAGCAAATACTCTCAATCACTTAACATCCCTAAATTTTGACTCACCCCAATGAGATATTTACTAATCAATTTGGGTGTTTAATATTATGGTTATAATAATTATGATGATAAATTAAGAATAGAAGAAAAATAAAGGGATTAGAAAAGAGCGGTACGTCGAACACACACACACGAACAATGATGATAATTAAAAATGGATTTTAGATTGAATGAGGAAGCAAAATAAGGGAAGGGGATTCAACTGAATTTAAACTATTTTAAGAACATTAATATTAAACTACATAATTTGGAGAAGAATAAGATATATTGAAGAAGAAACTTTCATTAAAACAGAATTACAAACAAAGAGACTTACAAGATTACAAAAACGAAGAAAACGAAAGTAAGTGAAAACAAAGAGAGGAGGAAAGGTCTATCAAGTGAAAACTTGAGTATGAAAGGTCCTACCAAGACTTTGGAAAGGATTTTTTTGTGCCAATATGTTATCCTCTCTTCTGAAATGCCAACCCCTCTCAAGGAGAGAAGGGGAGAGTATTTATAGCCCAAGGAGTGGACTGTTTGCCTTCCCAATCCGTCCCTCTACTTGAATCTCCAATTTGGATATTAATACAGCGAAATATCGAGAAATATCCTTCCTAAAAGTTGTAGATAATAAAGTTTTCCGACAACTCTCAAAATTTGGAGGCATTTGGACCTATGTAGCCAATGTTATGGCCGGATGATTAAACAATTTTAATCTGTCCATTTCAATTCATTCTTTTTTATGTCCATAATGTGAAAGGGTTTTTAATAGGAATATGCCTTCAAAGCCAAATTGTTTCTTCCAAAAAGTCTTCCACCTATATATCCTCTTTCACACTGCAAAATCTCAGCTCGATTTTATTCTTACTTCATGAGATATGTCATGAATACTATACTGATTTCATTTTTCGGCCAGAATGGTGGGATGGACTTCAAAGCTTCATTTGGGCCCCTTTATTTTGGATTTGGTCCTTGAAAGTTTTATCCAAGTATCGTTACATTGTCCCCCGAACCTTTGAGGAGAATGAAGGAACTTAGACTTATGTATTTAGCCTAGTAAATAAATCTTTATAAATAGTCCAGTTTCTTCACAGATTCTTTGGTTTTGTTTGTGAGGACCATATGACCCTTAAAATGGCAGAATTGGCTCATGGTACCTTCTAATTAAATGTTTTATATTTAAAGGATAACTCTAAAAAACAAAAACCACACAATTTGGATCAGTATAGTGATATCTATTATTAAAACTTTAAACTAACTCAATTAGACTACTTCTAAAAATGCTCAAAAATTATACTTAATATTAAAACATTAATATTTCACATAAATTATGCACATTTCATATAAAATAAGTAAAGGGGGTATATAATAAGCCATTAAAATATTAATAATATCATGGACCTAGATTTAATAGGAGTTTCATCATCAATTTTGTACACCCTTGAGGCAATCATCTGCTCTTGCCTCCGTTATTGGTTAACAATATATTATACAAATGCTTCAACAAAGGATTGATCATGCTTAGGATTTTCATTAGATCCACCATCTAAAACCTGGTGGTGCCCCATGTTTCTTATTTACATATCAATTAAGGCCTCCTTAGGGTAATCCTTCAATCACAGCAGGATCCTAAATTTTTTTATCACTAGTTTGATCAACCTATTTTTTAATTATAGTGAGTTCTGATCCATGTCACAACTCCCCTAAAGAATCTTCCTGATTGACTAGCTTAGATTTATTTATGTCAACATTGACACATCATTCTTTATCACTTTACATATTTATTATAGAAACAAAACATCCATTATTTCATGAAGATCCAACACCATCTTAGTTTTGGTAGGCCTGCCCAATAGGGAAATCAGACCAAAGTTACCCTACCTCCACCATCGTAAGTCCCTATCCACTCATACCAGCAACATAGGTATTATAAGAATTATTATATATTTTAGCATTGGTATACTTATTTCTATTCCTAGAAACTGCATATTAATTTCCATTATTTAAGAAAAAAGCACAATAAATATCCCTTTGAAAAGATTCAAAGGAATTTCCAATAATTTTTCATTTATAACAAAATGATGGAAGATTCTCATACACAATTTTCAAATTCAATTCACCTATTTCAGTTGTTAAGACCATTTTATTAGTTAAGGTTATACTAAGGTTCAATTTTATAGTCACTCTAAAAAATACCCAAATATAGCTTTTTATGTCACCATTTACATTTTAATAGGAACCCTTATATAGGAATCAATATCAAACAGAATATGGGGGTGCTAAAGAATCTAGTTAAGACTAAATATTTTGACTTAGACTTGTGAAAAGGAGTTCCTAACCTCAAATTGATGGAAGTTGAAACTCCATTCATAAATCCAAAAAACATCAGGCTTTAATAAAACCATACTTAATCCTTAAGAATATCTTTTCAATTGCTCATTCAAAAATAAAATGTGATAATATCCCCTACCTATCAAAATACACTTCCAATTTGTGAAACCCTAAATTAGTGAAAGCCTAAAAATTTGATATAGAGTTTTCTAGACATGGTATTCCTTAGGGAGAAAAATTTTCACAATAATTGAATGTTTATAGGACTCCATACAATCTTTAATCACTTCTTTTATTACAAAAATCCATGCCACACTACCCCTTTTGATGATTATACAAGAATCATAACCCTGGAGTGTGAAAAATAGCCAATGGTTTAGGATATTACCACCATTAACATGCTTCATTGTGTCATATTCTTTGTGATCTGTGGTCCTACTAATAAAATAATATCCACCAAAAAGAAGCTTCTCTATTTCAACTAGATCATCCTTCGGTAATTCCATGCTTGAGATCAATATTCTTTAATCCCTGTGGAATCACCCATAGGAAACACTGTTGAGTGTGAACCCTATATTCCCATTAAATAATATATATATATATATATATTTAATAAATTAATTTATAAATAATATGTTATAGTAAAATATATATAATATAATTATATAATATATATAAATTTATATATAATGAAGTATTTATAATATAATATATATGATATAATTATATAAAATATATATTTATATTTATATTTAATTTTTTCAATATTATATATATTTGTATACATAATATAATATAAATGTATTTATACATAAATACACAGTAAAAATGTATTTAATATAATATATGTATAATATAAATCATAATGTAAATACATTGTATTTATAAAACCACATATAAATTTTATATTTTTGAATAAATATATCTATAATTACTTTTATATTATGTATACCAATATTTACATTTGTATACATTTTTTTATATGTATAAGTTTTTATTTAAAGTATTTATATAATGTCGTTATATATATGTTTATAATGTATTTAAATATATTTATATAATGTGTTTATGATATATATATATATATATATATATATATATGTACACACATGCACATGAGCACACATATATTATAAAATTTGAACATATATGAGATTTATTTTACAAAAAAAATTAGAGGGGGTTAAAACCCCCTCTAATATAAGGGATTAGCAGTGGTTTATGAACCCCCTCTAATTTAAGAGATTATAGGGGGGTTGTGAACCCACACTATTTCCTTTAAAAAAATACATTATATATATAGACTCTAAAATCCAAAAAATATTATATATATAGTGCCTATAAAATCCAACTAAATATATAGTGCCACTAATTATTAAATTAGTGGCGGTTTTGATATAACCACCTCAAAAATCCAACCAAATATTTAAAAAATAATGCTAAACAATTTAGAGTGGATTGTGAACCCCCTCTAATTTCAATGATTAGCAGGGGTTGTACATAAAATCATATAATTTATACATAAAATTAATTTAGAGGGGGTTGTTCATAATCCATATAAAAACTACAACTAATCTGATATTTTTTTATAGTGAGTCCTTTCTACACACTTGTTTTGATACTTCCATGGGATATATTTTAGAAATATAAAAACACTTTACCAAAAATTATGGACTTGAAAAAATTATTAGGTTAGAAAACCTAATAGGTAAAATTTTCATGGATAACCTAGATTGAAACCTATAGACTCATAAGTCAGGATATAATTATCATTTATAAGTTACTCCTTATAATTTTACAATTTTACCTTTTGTATGTTAATGTATTCTCATCTTGTTTTTTTATTATTTTTAGTTAACGGTGAGAAATAGGAGAAACTGTGCCAACAATAAATTTGATAGTTAATGTGATGATTACCCTAATTATATGCCTAACTTTATGGGATTTGGAGCTAATAAATTCATGGAAGTAATAGCTCAACTAGATCAAGTTATGAATAATAACTTGAATTTTGAATAATTACCTATTCCTCCTTAGAAAGATAAAGTTATAGTCGAGTATTTTATATGATAAAGGCCTCATACCTTTAGTGGATATTTTGATTCCCTCATTGTAGAATAATGTATTAAATTAATTAATAAGTCATTATTTTTACAACAATGATCAGAGTAAGTGAAAGTTGTTCTGGTCATTTGTTACATTTATGGAGAATCTGATTAGTGGTGGAAACTAATCAAGAACACAAAATCCAAAGGGGATATTGATTCCATGGAATGGGAAGATTTCAAGAAAATATTTTTCAATAATTATTTTCTATGAGCTCTACATCTTAAAATAGATATTGAGTTCCTCAAACTAAAGAAAAATGAAGAAGAGTCTATTAGGGAATATGAGGAAAACTTCAGAATGATTACATGGTAAACCTATTGATTTTTCATCAACATTTAAAGTAAGTTGAACCATTTTTTAGTGGGTTAAATCCAAGTATATGAGAATAATTAGTGATTTAGAACTTTTAAATCTATGAACATATCGTCCATTATGATCTCAAAGTTATGATGGAGATCAGTGATTCTCAGTGGTCTCATGGAACTGGTGACAAAAAGCATAAAATGGAGTTTTCCTCAAGAGTAACAATAGATAAATCTAATTGAGGAAAGAATACCAAACACCCCACATGACAAATGTGTGGTAAGAATGACCCTATAAATTAACTCAAGTAAACCATAATATGTTTCAAATGGGAAAAATAATAGATTTGGGTAATCAGTGATGAAGGGAAATGATGAAAATCACTAATTTGGAGGAAGGAAAGAAGGTTCAAATCAATAGACATCCTACAATGTAGTGTTTTATATATGTGGAACATGAAAATAATGCAATACAATCTTTTAATCCAAGGGGTTTCAGAGGCAATCAACGATGATAACCTATCACTACTGCTGAGATGTATCTTGACACTGATGTGATGAAAAGTACACTAGTTATTCATTCAATAATATAGAATTTACTATTTGATTATATTTCTATAAATTCTTTTATAACTTGTAGTTTAGTAGAACTATTCAAACAGCACCTCAAAACTTAGAGGTTGTGCTATCTATAAGAACAAAAAACAGAGAAATTGTTGCATCCCAAGTATATAACTTGTCTATTTTCAATTTTTTTGGACTTAATCTTCCAAAATAATATCTACTTTCTTTAGTGGAGTTTGATGCTATATTGGGAATACATATACTATCCTTATATAAGTACAATATCAACTATCAAGAAAGGGAGATCACTCTTCATGTCCCAAGTCATCCTCTGATTCTATATAAGTGTATGGAGGAGGATGAATCTCCCATGGAATCTTATGTTCAAGCATGGATATTATTTCCTTATGAGAAATCATATCTAACCCAAATAATTAATACAAAGGATATAATAATACTTAAATACATTCCCATTATGAGGGATTATACTGATGTATTCCTTGAAGAGTTGTTTCATCTTCCTTTTGGCTAGGAGGTTGAGTTATCAATCGAACTTATACCTGGATCTCTTCCTATATCAAAGAATCTTTATATAATATCCACCTTTGATTTGGAATAGATGAAAAAGTAGTTACAAGAGAATCTTGAAAAGGGTTTTATTCACTCAATTTCTTCCCTGTGGGGTGCACCGGTCCTCTTCATCAGTAAGAAGGATGATTTAATGTGCCTCTACATTTATTATTGTGAACTCAAAAAATCAATATAAATTACAAGTATCCCTACCAAAAATAGATGAATTGTTGGATAAAATATGTGGGAACTAGTATTTCTCTAAGGTTGACCTTCATTCAAGATATCACCAGTTAAAGGCGAATAAATAAGATATTCCTAAAACCACCTTTCAAAAAAGTTATGGACACTATGAGTTCTCAATAATTCCTTTTAAACTCCCTAATGCTCTAATAATCTTTATGGAATTAATGAATAGAGTATTTAGAGATTAACTCAAAAAAATTGGTAGTATTTATAGATTATATTATGATATACTCTAAAATAAAGGAGAACCATGAGAATCATTTAAATACTATGATAAAGACTTTGTGAAAAAAGAATCTATATGAAAATTATAGTAAATGTGAGTTATGGATGAAAGAATTATCATTATTGGGTACTATTATTATTAGAAAAGGGATATCTATAGACCCTTCTAAGACAAATGCAATTGAGGAGTTTCCTAGACCAACATATATAATAGATATGTATGGTTTCCTTCGACTAGATGAATATTATCGATGATTTGCGAGAAAATTATCATTCTTATCTAACAAGATAACTAAGATAACTCATAAGTGGGTAAAGTTTGTATAGAATAGTGAATTCAAAGAGAGATTAAAGGAGTTAAAAAAGAGGCTTATCACTACACCATTGGTCATGCTTCCCTCAAGTGGGAAAACCTTCATGGTATATAGCGGCACTTCAAAGAAGTTCTTGGGAAATATACTAATTCATAATGATAAAGTGATATCATATGCCTCAAATCTGTTGAAAGTATATGAACTAAACTATTAAATACATGATTTGGAGTTAGATGTAGTGATCTTTGCAATGAAAATCTATTGACATTATATCCATGGGGAGAAGTGTGAAATATATATGGATCATAAGAGCCTAAAATATATATAATCACATAGAAGGATATTAATATGTGTCAATAAATATGGTTATAAATGACTAAGGACTATTATTTCTCAATCCATTAACATCCTGTGAAAGCATAAAAAGTGGTAGATTCTCTAAGTAGAAAAAATCCAACAACATTATCATTGATGAGAATTGAGATCGATCCAATCTTCTTAGAATTGAAAAGGATGGACATTGGAATCATGAAGGAAATGATTATTCAACCATCCATTTCATAGAAGATAAAATACGCTCAAGTATATAATTTAGGAATTTAGAAGAAGGTGGAAGCTATAAGAAAATGAAAATCCTTAGAGTTCAAAATTTATGAATAATGAATTGTAAGATTTGGGGCATGACTATGTGTACTAAAAAATATAGAGATAATGAAAGATCCATTAAAAGATTTGAATTGTGTTATACCCATAGGGGAATTTAGTGAGAGATTCCCTAAGGAAGGGAGGGGTGAATTAGGGTATGAAAATCATTCGTGTTTCCCAAAATACCTATGAAACTTTCACTTTCCTAGATAATATTGACCTCATTTATTAGTAGGATCACTCTTGTGTTAACCTATTACATGATGATTCGATTAATTGGTGCACTTATCTTATCCTTATTCTGATAATATTGATTATCTATCAATACACATGCACTGATTATCATCCTAAAAAATATAATACAAGTAATCACACAAGTCATAAGAATTTTACTCGGTTCACCCACACCGGGATGCATCTAAGTAGTATACACTGACATTGTGTTAGTGTGCCAAAATCCACTAATCTTCACTATTCTTATGGATGATTCAACTATGGTCACTCCATGTTAGGATCACTACCTTTACAATATTTAGGGTCTAGATTACTAACAACCATGGTTCACTCCCATATTTTTCTCCCTTTTCTCACTGATTCAAGAGGGGATTCTTTTTTGCTCACATGCCAATACATGTCTTCATTTTATAATAGTTTATGGACCAATTACTTCCCATTGATATTCACTCTTATCTTTCACAAACTCGTTGTGAATATCACTATTGTAGTAGATTTACTTTCCCTATTGAACTAGTCTTCAAGGAATACCAAATTCCTTTGGAAAATTCTTCAATAAGTTCCAATAACATTATGTGTCATGAAACTTAACACTTCCATATATCCTTTTCACCACTTTTATAAATCATTCCGCCTATTCAAAAAACTTCATACTTTCACAAAACCCACGGTATTCTTGAAACTCACAACTATTCAGGAAGCTTTATAAACCTTTGTAAAACCCCTTGGTCTAATTAAAATAATTATTTTCATTAAAAACATATGTTCATATGAATCTTTCACAAAGAAAAGACTTCACAAAACCCTTTTGTATATTCAGAGCCTCTAGATCTTTAACAATTATGGATACTACAAATGAGAGGGGTAGAAACCTATTTATAGAAATTTCCACCCCTTCGAAAAAAAATTATCACTCACCAATGCCTTTTTGCAAAACTATTATTACCTATTCATTAAACTCCCTCTCTTCATGAAACATCAGGTAAATTTTCTATTCTCAAAACTTATCATAATCATGTAACTTACTACATTTTTATTTTATAGCTTAAAATTATTTCATGAAACATTCTTTCATGAATCATCAAATTTTTGTGACAACAAATTTTTACAAAACACAAAACTTTCATGAATTCCATTCAATTTTTATATTTTTATGAGAAAGCCCTGGAAATCCAAATTTCATGAAAATTATACCATCATTCAAATTTTGGACCCAAAAAAATTGGCAAACACTAGGAATCAATGATGCCTTGTACATGTGATTTTCTGTACCAATTTCAAATCTTCCATACTTTTTATTGAAGAATTTACAATAAAATTGGTCAAAATAATGCTAAAACTCCACAACCAACCTTTTCATGATACCAAACTATCTGGGTGATCCTCTTTATTTGATTATTTCAACCTGTCTCTCGGTATTATCATGATCAAAATTCTAGGCTCACGCATTGCTTCATGCACTCCACCACTTTCCCTCTATTGGGAACATCACCATATCATGTATTATTTGACATTATGAACAATAGATCTAACATTATTCACCACACCATGTCAATTAAAACACTACATCCAACAAACCAACAGACCAGGGTTAATAGTGATAGGGTTGAAATCAAATCCAACACAAAACACATGGAAACACTAATTCTCATTGGGGTCTAAAACATATCCCAACCTTCTCTATCCACCTAGGGAGCACGTAAATGCATCGATAAATCAGAGATCACTATTGGTGGGATAATATGAAGGATGGGATCATGGGATATACATGAATGTGTATGGTATGTTAGCAAGTAAAGGATGAAAGGAAAAATTCTAAGGGTATGATGCAACTATTACCCATACCTACATGGAAATTGGAAAATATCACTGTAGACTTTCTCACTAGCCTTCCAAAGATATAAAGAGGGAATAATTCCATATGGGTTACAATGGATCATCTTACAAAGACTGATCACTTCATTACAAGTCAAGAGGACTTCTCACTCAATCAACTTATAAGGATATACATCAAAGAGGTGATGAGGATGCATGGAACACCTCGATCAATTGTATTTGATCGAGATTCAAGAATTACCTCCAAGTTCTAGAAGAGCCTTCAACATTATACAAATATTTATTTAAACTTTAGTAAGAATTATCACCCCCAATCCTTTGGCCAATATGAGCAGACTATTAAGACACTAGAAGACATGGTGAGAGCATGCTCGATAGACTTTAAAGGAGGATGGGATTAACACCTTCTTCTGGTCAAGTTTTTATACAATAATAGATTTCACTCAAGAATCCAAATCACTCCTTATGAATCCATTTATGGTTATATATATATATATAACCTATGTTTTTGGATGAAGTTATTAAACACAAGTTGTTGGGACATGAAATGGTTGATGACATGATAGAAAGGGTCAAGACCATTCAACAACACATCAGGACTACTTAGAGTCAATAGAAGTAATATACTGACAATCATTAAAGAGAACTATATTTTTAGATTTGGGATAAAGTGTTTATCCATATATCTCCATGGAATAAAGTCATGTGCTTTATGAATAAGGGAAAGCTAATCCCTAGGCACATCTACCCCTTTGAGATTCTTGATTGCATTGAAGTTGTGGCTTATTGACTAGCTCTACCACCAACCCTTCCTCAACTACACAACATATTCCATGTATCCCCCTTGAGGAAGAAAATACTATATCCATCATATGTAATAAATTAAAAGGTGGTATAGATGGAAAATGATCTCTCTTACGAGGAGTAGTGGGTGAAGATCTTATACCATAAAGATAAAGTTTTATGAAATAAGACAACTCACCTGGTTAAAGTACTATGGCAGAACCATAAATACAAAGAGGCCACCTGAGAACCTAAGGAATCCATGAAGTAGAATTACCCTCAATTTTTTTCACCATAGTATGTAATATGAAATTTTCAAGGGTGAAATTACTTGGGGGGAGAGAGAATGTAATACCTTATATTTAAAAAACCATCATCAACAGAATATACGAAACAAAACACTGAGTCTAAATAAACCAAGATTATTTAAATATTAACATTTTAAAAAATTGGGTATAGCCGCAAAATCATCACATGATGCAAGGAAGAAAATACATTTAAACCACTGGCCTGGGGACTAGACCTCATAACCACGCCATAATCCTCTCCCTACCCTTACTAATTATTACCATTATAAACTAGATATTAAATTGGTTGCTATGAATAAGATTAAATAATTTATAAAAAATATATAAATTTCCTAATAAATATAAATGTATTGATAAATTCTTAGAAAAGAATCACTCATTTTTTAATATAAAAAGTTTATTATAAAAAACATTTTCTTCAAAAATTATTTTTATTGTTTTTGTGAGCAAATATCATAATTAATTTATAGAAATTTTATATTTGTTTTATAAAATGAAATTAATTTTTAAAATTAGAACATTAAAATTTAATTAGGGTGAAATGTTTGGATTTTTCTTAAACGATTGATTTTTCATGGAATGGTGAAAATTTCCAATTTTTTAAATATTGTCATTTCTTTTCATTAAATTAAGTAATTTAAATTATTCTATTATATTTTATATTTGGTATTAAAGTTATATATGAAAAATTTTATTTGTAATAATCTAATTAATTTCATTTTAATCATCAATTTTCATGATTTTGTTATAAGTTTATTTTTATTCTTAAAAACACAGTTTTCTGAAAATTGTTTTTAAATGTATAAAGTTTATCTAATTTAATTAGTTAAAATAACCCCTAGTAATATTTAAAATTAAATTTATATATTATATATTTATTTATATGAATTAAAATTCATATATTTATTATTAATAGTCATGTAATTAATATAAGATCATTTATTTCTTGAAAATTGCATTTTCCTAAAAAATTGTTTTTCATTGTGTTTTGCAAGTTTACTTTTAAATTAAATTATGAATTTTTTTAATTGAATTTGATAAAATTGTTTCCATATTTTCAATCATTATAAATAATATTAGATAATAATTTCAACTTAATTTTGGTTCATAATGAATAGTACAAACAATAAAAAATATGTCACCACGGTTAAGGTTAAAATAGGTTTATCAAGGGGTTAATCATAAATATAAGGTTTAAAATGAAATAAAAACTTTTTTAAACCCTATTTTATGTTTATATTTATACCAAAAACTTATAAAATTATAATATTATCTATTTTGGATCCATTTTTACAAGATAGTGACTTGACATTATTTTAAAACTTTGAAAATTTACAAGTATTCTACTCCCCTCCCTTATAAAAGAACACATCATATCCACAGTTAAAAATAATTTTGGATAAGGAAATACCTAACCAAAAAACTTCCTCACTTACCTTAACACATTGTAGAACACTTGGTTTTATTATAAAACCATCCCAGGAAGTATTTTGGTGTAAACCTAAATAGGTTGTCCGAAGAAGAGGTATTGTTCTTAATTGAGCATTATTGTTTTATTTCTTCTTCCAAGTCATTAAAATGTTATTCAATAATGATTATATAATAAAATAAGTATCTATAATATAATAATATGTTATTATATTAATGAAATAACCTATATCCATCTTTTCTTCTATCAAATGGGAAACAAAACCATTGTTCGTATGTATGACGAACAACCGCCTTGCAAATCGATGTAATTTGTTTTCCATAATAGCCTCTCACAAATATTTATAATGTTTGATTTAATTTATATATATATATTATATTATATTAATAAAATATTTATCATTTTTTATAATTATTATATTATATATTTTTTGACCCTTCTATTCATTAAATGATGATAGTGTCATTCGTACACATCTATGGATTACCACCTCCACGAAGTGATGTGATTCATTTTTCAATACTACATCACATGAATGGTATATATAAGTGAATTTAAATAAAAATATTATATTTATGATATAATGATAATTATTTAAATATAAAATAACACTTATCTTATTTTTATCATTAAAATTGAAAAATTGAGATGTCACTCATGCATACTTATGGCCTACCATCTCCATGATTGTAACACAGTTCATTTTTCTTAACCATATTTTATGGATGGTTTTAAAAGTAAAAGTGATGTATAAAAATATTAATTATTTAATGGTTATTATTATTGATATGAATTATTAATAATCTCTTTCACCTTAGTCAACTTACCAAAGTGAATTTAGACATATGAGCCGAATATCGTTAAAACATCCAACATGAACCTAAATGATTAATTAATTGAATATAACATGAATAATAAAATTGAATAAGGTTTTTAAAAAATTATATAATTAAAATAAGTTTATTATTTTGGAAGATAAATAACACATGTGATGATTCAAACTTAAGGTAAGGGAACTCTCTAAACCGCCCTTTTCTTCAGGTTATGACCACTCTCTCTCTTTTTATGGTATGTTGTTATACCTTTGACACACACATTATGTTCCTTATCATGTTTATTATATTATAGGGATTTTTATCTCAACCATATCTTTAATATATTCCCCATGTTATCATATGAAGTTTTAGGAGCTCAAATGGATTTAGGATCTTATTATGGAGAATAAAATAAGGATGTCATGTTTTTCTTTCCTTTCGATGTATTATGAACCTAGTATTCCAAATACACTAGGCCTCATGATATTTGGGTTATAATTATTTGATATTTCTGTTTAAAAATTATGTAATAATATATGTAAAAGTCTTGGGTTTCTATACTACTAGTACGATATTTCCTCTCATGGATTACCTTACACTAAAACCTGACTGGTATGGCCAGTATAAATCTAACTACCTCACTGATACGAGGTAGAGGATCCCCTTACAATGATTTTTATTGGTCTAAGTATTCAATAACTACCCACTTATTGAGGGTTCCAACAGAATCTCTATACATGTCTCACTCTTCCACAATATCGACACTCTATTAGTGGTCAAGGAAACGAACCTCACATGTGACCAGGTTTACCACACTGATAGTAGAATGATTGATCATTGAACTGAGATGTTGATCCTCTCACCATTATACTCTTCCCACCACCAACTTGGTGAAATTTCTCATAATGATGATTCCTACTATCTGAGAATGTACTACCAGGTCACCCAGTTGATACTACAAGTCCTCCACTAGAAGCCTCCTTCAGGTTCCCCTTAGAAATGAGAGCTTGATTTACCACCTCAAAAAACTTCTTAAAATAGAAGATATTCACCAATGACTTGATCTAACATCTAAGTAAATTTTGAAAACATTTCTCTCTAGCTGCCTTATCTCCTATCAATGTCAGATAAAAATGTTGTAGGTCAGTGAAGCCATCAACATAATCAAACATTAAGATATTCCCCTTGGTCAAATGCATAAACTCTACATCTATCACATTTATCAGAGTTTCTCAGTATAAATTCTTTATGAACTTCTCTTGGAAGTACTTTTAATCCATTCCCTCTATCTTATCATCTTGGACCTGAATACCCCAACAATTATTCACTAGTTCTTGCAACATATAAGCATTTAACTTAACCATATTCTCTGAAGGATCCACCAAGTGATCTAGAATCGGCTAAATAAACTAAATATAGAACTCAGATTCCTTAGGTATACCCTCTCCAGTGAATGTCGGGGGATGTTGTAGCTAGAACTACCTATCTAGTTCAAACATACTCGATATAGACCGCACAATATCTATCTCTATAAACTAAATAAATTGGCTGTAATTATCATGGAATTACTCTTACTCCCTATCACCTGAAACCACAGGGGGATTTGGTTCCACTATTGGTGTCACATTCTAAAAAATGCCCTCCTGCTATCCTACTGACAAACTTCATCATAGAGGCATCCATCTACACTACTAAACACTTGTTTTAGGGAACATAACATAAAATTTACCCAATTACAAAAAAAAAGAGGGCCAAAACTAGCCATAAACATTCCACTGCACATACACAATCCTAATGGTCATAACCGTAACACTGTTACTACACCCAACCATACCTATCCAAGTCCATTGGATAACTCAAGGTAAATAAAACTTTCAAATTATATTTTTTATGTTTGATAGTATTTTAACCATTTAAATTTACATCTTTCAATTTTAAATAATTGAGACCTCTTTGTTAAGAAATATTTACTTAAAATCATAAAATAAACAGAAAATCATTTCACTTAAACAACCCAATTAAAATTCTTTTTCAAAGAAACAGACCATAAAATGATTTTACATGTGTGTCTAATATGATTCATGTCACATAAATCCTTGGGTGCCTAAGATGATGTGTGCATACCCAAATCTCATTCCATATCGACTCATGGGTAAAATATCATAAAATAGTAACATCAGATAACAAGTGTATCACCCATGGTGAAATAAAATTTCAACTATAATAAGGAAACATCAAGAAACTCAATCCCACCCAAGGAACTTGGGGTTACCCACACACATGGGTTAAATAATCCCGTGCATGAGCTCATTACCAAGGTCTAATTCATCATAGTATCTTCTATACCTTTCCCAAATAGTAAATTAGTAGAAAATAACCACTCTGACACCAATTTGTAACATCTCAGTTCAACTCACTTTAGAAAGTAGTTGGACCAATTTTCCACATGACCTCAAGTGCGCCTCCTTGTATTCCCGAGGATGCTGAATAATAGCGAGGGTTTAATGAGTAACATGGGGAGAATATAACCTCTTTATCAGAGTAAATAAAAATAATAATAATATGAATTAATGTGAAACAATATCCAGCAACAACCATACATCATATGAAAAAAATCCCAAATTGGGTAAGTACCCAAAAACTATTACAATAAACATCCCATGTCATTATAGTTTCATGTGTCAAAGGAAACCCAAATAAAGACCCAACTAAAAATACCCAAAATAGATTATGACATCAATCCCAATCCCCTCATCCATTCTCCATAACATTTCCCAAATCAATAATCTACCATAAGTTCTTTTTTATTTTCTAAACCTAAAACCATGAAATCTTATTAGGTATCAATAATGAACTGAGTATGGTGTGAGTAAAACTCAATAGGATACCACCAATGGTGTATAAAGAAATATGAAGTATAACTCATAGTATATGAAAACATACAAAGGTATAATAAATAGATCAATAATGAAAAAATGTCACATAAATAAACACTATTCAATTTAACCACCTTAGCCCTTAGGTTACAAATGAAACCTATCCAATCAAACCTAATTCGGCCCTTACCAGTAATATAAACCATATACCATAGGGGTTAAACACTTTAAATAAAAAAAGTACATTAATTAATTAATTAAATTCATGGTATCAAGGAGAATCAGTCTATGTACCTACCCATGTCAAAATCATTAGCTCTTAGAGAATCGGTCCAGTAACCAAGACATGCATGACATCGGTGGTGCCCAGAGCATCAGTCTATCTGATCCTAAATATGAGTAGCATTAGTCAATCATTTTTATCCATACCAATATTAAAATTTTATAAGGTTCATAATCCTTTCCACTTTTTACACATTATAATAACAAAGGTGTTCTTTTCCAACAATCATTGTTCACCATGGTATAATATACCAAACTAATTTTACCCAAATAACAATTGAACCATTTTGTTCTTTATTCTCATATCACTCCATTTAAATTTTATTTAACACCATTTAAAAATTTAGGAATTCCCCTTTAACCACTTAACTTTTATTAACTTATCTAGTCATAGACTATTTAATTCCCAATCAACGTCAAACATTCCCTTATGCCATGATAACAATCTATGAAATAATTTTACCCAGTTTAAACTTATAAAACCTATATCCCATCATTTACAACCCATTTTACCATTTTCAAGGGATTAACACACCCCCTAGGTGGCCATAAAATTAGCCTCATAGTTTTCTATAAACCCAATAGGATCCATGAAGGGTCTAACACAACATTTAAAATTCAAACCCATTATTCTTAAAAAATAAAGAAATATTACATCATGTTGGTGAAATAAAACATGTAATATACACATAAAAATATCAAGACTTTGGGAAATTTCTTATAGACAACCTACCTTATGTTCATAGACCATCACTCATCCAACCACAGCCTTTGATTCTTGTTCAAATGACTACAACCATAAAAGCGAAGAACTCCTTGGAAATAGAGATCATGAGACTTAAAATAATAGGAATAACCAATCTATAAATCATCTAGATAATATAAAGAAATAGAATCATAGACTTACCCTAGGATTTCAATCATAAGAAAAGATACTTCAAACACCCTAGAATCAAAGTATATCCATCATTGGGAGTGGAGGGAGCATTTGGTTTACACCATAGGATGTTGGGAGTGAAATGGCAGGAAAATTAGGGGTGATTGATATGATATCAGGAGGGTAAAATCATAAAATTACCACTTCTAATGAGGCGCACGGTTTGACTTCATGGTTTTCCTAACCGTTCGCTAACCATGTGACCTCCTTTATCTAAGGAAATCATAGTCCACATAGTTTTTCAAACTATGTAGAATCCATGTTAACAATTATAGAAAAATTTGTCATGGTTTGAAGGCCTCCTCACACATTTTTAAAAACCATTCTCCCTATTAAAACATATCTCACAAGTATGGTTCATGGTTAGCACTAACCATGTTCTAACCATATGCCATGAACTTTGAGCAATATTTTCCATATTTTTCAAGTCCAAAACCCCTAGGATGATTCTGATACATTTCATACTTCTAAGAAGCATTCTATAATCTATTTTAAAGTATTTTAACAAAAATTAAAATAGAAATGTATCTAATCAAAGGGTCAGGATCTTATATTGGTCACTCCACTTCTACAGTGTCCACCATCCAGCCACTGGTGTCAGGCTTGGCCTAATAAGTAAGGGTGTAAAAGTATTTTTATGCCACCAAAACCCCTAATTATCCCCTTAATCCATATTTTGTAACATAATCCTACCAAGGTTCTTAAATAATCTCCCCTTTGGAATTCTTCTCTCCTTTGAACTTCTCTGCTTGGAATTTTTATTTTAGATTAATCAATTGTCATCGAATTTGTAAGTTTAAATGAATATCACATTGTTTTGACTTTATTCTTGGAATTGTGAATGGATATATGTTGCACTAATTGGGTATATTGAACATTTTATGTTTCCTTCTACATTTCTTATAGATCTATCATGCATTTTTTCCAAAGGTTGAATCTCTTGTTCTATATGGTGCGACACATGTGACCTTTGAGGTATGTGATGATATAACCTCTCTGATGAACTTATTCATATGAAAACCCAATTATAAGATGCGGTAATCAATTTTTAGGGCCTATTATTGATTTTTATGCTATTATATTTTCTTCTAGTGTGTGGATCTTGTTATGGTTGGTTTTCAACCCAAGTGTGATGTAGGTGGTTTCATCACTAGCCTTCATTTGGTGAACCATAAATTCTCTTAGTTTCCTAATTGGTATTCTAAATGATATTTGGAATGATAATTGATTTTATTGATATGGGTTCATTAAGGTTTTTTGATAAAATATGGTTTTATTACCTTGTTTTGGTAAAGGAAATATTTTTTCCAAGAACATATTAAATGATTTATGAAATTAGTTTTCAAAGCATGATATTGATGGAAAGGATTGTTTAGAAATTGTTTATTAATTAAGATAATCCCTTAGAAATGAAAACTAATTTGATATATACAGCACATGTGAGCCTTGGGTACTTAGTTGGGGGTATAATATTTATCCTTGTCTTTGTTTACATATGGGGTTCCCTCATGTGGTTTTCCTATGTTCCCTAGGCCATGTTGTTCTAGGGACTTGACTCTCAGACATTTTAGGGGGTTCAATTGTGGATTTTTCCACTATTCCTTATGCCTTATTATTCTAGGAACTTGTATAGTGCACACGAGTCTTGATTTGATTACTAATACATAAGTGTCTTAGCTAGCCCGAAACTATGTTATCCTAAGGGTGATCTCTATTGGGCTTTGGATTTATATTTTTTTTGGATTTGATATAATATATGATGCATGATTTGATAAATTTAAAATGGTTTATTTAAAATTTTATTTGAAACTGTATTATATAGATTTTAGTTTTAGAATTATAAAAAGGGGGAACGTCTTACCATGATTTTGACATAAATATGAGAAACTTGTTTTATCATTCCATAGTTTTCATAAATTGATCACTTTTTGTCATTTTACACAGGGTTATATCCCATTGAGCCTATTTAGATCACACGCTATACACTCCCTCAGGGGTGTTTAGACCTTGTTTTGTCTGATAAAGGAAAGGGAAAGGAACTACAGTCAACTGATGAGGTTTATTTCATGTGGGAATGGGTATTTGGTGGTGAGATAGTGGTATATTTCCCATGTATCACATGAAGTAGATATTGATAGTTTGGGATGTCATTTTTGGATTGCTTTTGGACTTGTAACTTTCTTTTGGTTTGTTACCTTGGTTGTATAGCTACTATTGTTGTTCATTTTAACTATGGTATATTTTTTTATAGTTATCTTTATCTATATATGTGACAAGTATCATGTTTTAGGTTATAAAAATCATTCCCTATAGTCATTGTTGGATGCTCGAGTGCTAGTTGCTAGCTCAAGGGGATTGATAATTCCCTTAGAGTATTGTCACAGTCTAGTTCAGATCCTAGTTATATTGTTTTTCCATGCTAATTCATGACATATAAAGTTATGAAATAAATTATTATTAAGTATAATTTTATTATATAGGTGGTTAGAGCATGTATGACTAAGTGGAAATCCAAGTTAAGGGTTCTTCATTTCAATTTCAATTCCCTGAGACATGTTTCATATTATTCTCCATGAATTATTTTATATGGTGTAATTAATTCTACATTTTCTCCATATATAATAAAAATATTTTATTTCACGAGTCTTGAAAGTCCATACCATGATCTCCCTTTTGTGTTATTTTGATTCAGAAAATGCTAGAGTCATAAGTATTTCTCATCTCAACTTTCATTCTTTGAGGCATGTTTCATATCATACACTAGTTTTCATTTATATATTGTATATAGTTCAAATTTTACATAATATATCATGATTTTATTTCATAGAATTTGAATTTTATTTTCATGTTATATCTTTAAAATGATTTTGAATCAAATGTTAACAAATATATAAGAGTTTTTTTTACTCAATTTCCTTTTAGTTGGATCATAAACTTTCTTCATTGATTATATTCTTCCTAAGTTTATTTTATTATTCCATTTATCTATTATACATGGTATTTTCTCTTTCTCTCTAGTAAATTTACATATTTACATCAAAATATTCTTCCCTGATGGATTTCATTCTCTAAAAAAATATGATGCTGCTAAAAATAATTTCCATCCTTTATAATGTCTCTTTTTTCTTCATGTCCATATAATTTATAATATTTTATAAATATTTTTCTATATACTTCAATGATTTAATAAGGTCATTTTATATTAAATTTGACTTATCATTCAAAATTATAAAAGGATCTTTTTAACATTTTCCACATGGATCATTTTTTACTTTTTTTAGAAAAGTGATCAAATAATATCATTTTTAACATTTTTTACATGAACATATTCTTCTAATCTTATAACCATTTTTATTAAAGAATAATACTATTAAAGTTTTTAATGTTTTCTAATGTAATCTATATTACAATTTTTTTGTAAATTTTTCATGTTAAAAATAAAGGTTAATATTTTAGAAGAATAAATAAAGGGATCTCATTCCACTTATATATATATTTATCTTCCACTCCCAATTTATTATCTTTAATTTCATTTATTTTAAAGGTTTTAATATTTGGAATTAATTTAAAATTAAGGTTTTAAATTTCTTCCTTTAACCCCCTAAAATATATATTTTAATTGATTTATCAGTTTGTTTTTACAACCTTGTTACAAAATATTTATGAAAATTTATTTTATAATTTCACCTCTATTTTCCTCTCAAAATCTAAAATATTTATCTATTTTGTAGTTATGTTTAATTTATTACCCTACAAAATATATTATGATGTTTTTCTTTATATATATTGAACTTTCAATAACAAATGATACAACATTTTATTTCTTTTTATATGAAACCATTAAAAAATGTCAAGTAACCCATCTTCTTAGAAAAGTATTTTTCATCTATGTCAACATACTATAATCATTATTATGATTCACTGGTATTAAAATTTATTAATACCATCTATATTATTTCCATGTATGTATTATGATCATGTTATAAATAAATATTCATGAAGGCCATTTATTTCTTGTGTAAATCATTCTTTGATAAAATTATGAATGTTTTCTTATGTGGCACACATATGCATGTATATATTATAATGTAATGGGTGGGATAAAAATTATACATCCCCTAATGAATTGGGTAATGTTTTATATATCATGATATTATATTTAAGGGACTATAGAGTAAAACCAATCCATTATGGGACTATGTCCACCATGTTATATTGTCTTGGAAGTGAGCATTGACTTATGATTATGTTGCAATGTTTTATGTTATTTCCAGATTCATATAATCCTATCACCCTATGTTATCTACTTATTTAAGACAAAATCCTTATGTTATGATTCATGAATTATGAAACTTATTTTATAGTTTATGATTTATTTATGATGTGTTCTTGTACTAGGATTATATTCTCATACCCACATGTTTATATTATGCTTTACTTAGGACCTTTGATTGTTATTGCTTATGTTTACCCCTGCTGATAATTTGAGCAAACACTTATTATGTTTTCACTTACCTAATTTATAAATAAGAGTATTATATATGAAATTTATAGATGTATATCATGTGTGAAGAATTTTTTGGAAAATATTAAATTCTCATGGTAAAATAAGGAATCCTTAGTTTAGTGGAAAATATCCATTTTATGTTAAATATATGGGTTTAATTAGTTAAATTTTTCCCTATAATTCTACAAAACTTTAAACCTAAATGTTCTTGGCTATGTAAGCGAATCAATATTTTTTATTAATATTGTAATTATGGATTTTTAAGTTTGGTTCACTTAAATTGGTATCAAAACCAATTTGTAAAGAATATGTTTTTTGCACTAGATCTAAAAGTACGGGCCTAAAGCATCTCAATTGGCATCAGTGCAGAGTTTAGATAACTTTAGAGGATATGATTCTATAATATGATGATATTTTAATATTTGTCGATACCATAATAAGTTAATAATTTTATGGTTGATCGTAAGCTTAAATTCATAGATTTCCCTATTGAGGTTTTATGTGATTGGATATTAATGTGATTAATGATATTTTGGGAGATTTTTATTGAGTTTTAGGAATAATACAAGATTGAGGTATAGATAACCTTTTGGGTTGATAGTGATTTTATGTTGAGGTAATTGTGATTAATTATTAAAATGATTTAATTGAATTTGATAATATAAGTTTAATATCATGGATAACCTTAGGGGTTGAAAAGTTATTTGATGATAAGGAAATTCTTATTATTTTAGGAAAAGGTTAATATATTTTTGGAATTATGTATAATTAAGGTATATTGAATGATATGAAACTTTATGTTGTTTTAGAACAAAGGGTAAGTTGGTTTATGTAAGTATAGGTTTCCATGATTTTTGGGTTTATAATATAGTAAGAAAGTTATTAATATTTTTGGGTTAATTATTTTGTGAATTAAAATAGTAATAGTTTGAACTTATAGTTGAACCGAGTGTATCTTAGGTTAAAATAAAGGTGTCAGTGGATAAGGAACTCATGATTAATTTTTATTATTAATATTTTTTCCTTATTATCATAACAATTTGGTTTTAGTATTTTTTTGAGTATAAGATCATGAAAATAAAGATGAAAAAGGTATGTCTCTAGAAACTCATAAGTCTTATAACCAACTAAGTAAGTATATTTGACACAAATGGATGTGACGAATGAAAATATAAACATATGCCAATTATAAGGGAAAATGAGTTTATTAGTCTTACCAAAGATAGTGAGGTTAATTTCTCATTTTAAATTATATCATGAGTTATGGATATATTAAGAACACCCTTACATATTTTCATTAGTGAGAGAAATTAAAATTATGAGGAAAAAATATTTTAAGGGGGGTTGAAACACCTTGAGATTTTAATTTGTGTTTTCCTCTAAAAAAATACAGTATTGAATAGCTTGCATCATACATAATATCGAATTAACCATAATATATTTTAAAATGAAATATGAAAATCAATATATCATGAGAATAAAATATAAATATTATTAAGAAAATTACAAGAAGAATAAAACCATGATTAAATAAAAAGATAGTTAAAATTATTTATTTTAATTCATTGTGTATTATTATTATTGTTTTAAAAAATGATTTCATGATCTCTAACACCAATGAATTAATTAAAATTTAATGGTTATAAGATAAATAATTAATAGGATATGATTAAAATAAATTAATTTTATAAAGTATTTTTTTCAAATAAGTTTTTTAATGTATTTTGTATTTTTATTTAAATAAAATTGATCACTTTTAAAGTATTATTGTAATAAATGTTTCAATGAAAAAATAAATACTCATTTAATTATAAATTGATATAAAATAACATTAATAACACTTGAAGTTTAAAAAATCATTTTTATAAAAAATTCATTATATTTTATATTTTCAATTAAATTTTAAATTCCAAAATTTTAGAATTTTAATTTTATAAGAAAAATTTTATTTTTAAATTCATAATGTCATAATTATATTAGGATGATATATTGGTATTTTTTTAAAAAAAAATATTTTTATATGGATAGTATAAATAAAAATTTCTACAAATACCATACCTTTTTAAACAACATCAACGTGATGCCCTGACATTCTAAAGCATGAACATTATATTTGATAGTGTGTATGACACACAACACCAAGCACGTAAGGTAATATGATATCCCATAAATTTACAATATATTTAATATTTTAAATAAATTCAATCTATGATATATCTTAAAATACACGCAATACTGAGTTAGATTATGTTTCATGCAAAAATGAGTTTCTCGATAGCTTATGTTACACACAAGACCGAGTTTTACTGAACAATAATATATTAATAAAATATTTTTATTTAATACAATAATACATAACCTAGCCATTAAATTATAGTTTATGAATATTATTAACTAACTTATGAAAATATATGGTCTATAAAAAGTAATATGAATTCATTAGTTACCAATTGATAAGAAATGAAAATATAAACTGATTGAATATAAAGAAAATATTTTTATCCTCCAAAAGGCGTGTTGTCTTAATAAATTAAATTAATTAAAATTATTGAATGATATTAATTAAATATAAATTTTATGTATTCAATCAATTTTTTTAAATTTACCAATATATTTTATAGTCATAAGATAAGAATGAACCCAATATTATGCACAAAAACCTATATTTTTATAAAGGTAATTTTGTCATGTTTTTATGGGGATCCTATTTTAAATCTAAATTTTTGAAATTTAATATATTTTATTTGTAAAAATAAACTTAATTTTTTATATATAAATATAAAAATTAGGTTAGGGTGAATTTATGGTATTTTTATGAAATATTTCATTTTTTAATGAATAGTGAAAAATACTAAATTTTAATTCAAAACTGGTTTTTCATCTAATTTATTTATAAGGTTAAATTATATTTCAACAAAAATATGTGACTTATAAGACATAAATATGATAATTTAATTTTAATATATATATATATATATAATTTAATTTTCATTATTTCAATGCGATAAAGAAATATAAGTAGCGTTCATGCGTATGTACGACCTACCATCTCCATGAACGGTGCAGTTCATTTATTATCTCCAAATATTATAATTTATTATAAATATATATATATATATATATATTATAATTAAATCTTGGTTTAAATTCTTGACATGATGATATCATGACCTTCGTAAGAAGAACAAAAATAAAAAGTCAAAACAAACTCCAAAAACTAGGCCATTAACACCCAAAATAGTGAAAATAATAAAAGATTATTAACAAATGGGTAATAATATATTATAATAAGATTATATATGATATTATAAATATTATTATGGTTCTGATATAAGTTATTGAAATGTTTAAAACCATTGTACATGAGGTTAAAAGACATTCACCTGAAACTAAACACAAGGTAATGGATTCTTATCTCACTTTTCTTTCCATGAGGAATACACCATTTTCACCACTTAATTATTTTTTGTGGTGCATATACTACCCATTATGATATATTATATCATTAATTATTTTATATTAATGGTATTTAATGTTTCATTTTAAATTATTTCTTTCATGGGGATTATAATTCAAAAGTTACCAAAAAGAAAGGGGCTTCGTCTCAATCTTCATTCTTTGAGTTATACTTTATTGTTGTGCGCCCTATTTCTTATATATAGTGTATATACTTCCAAATTGACATATAATATCATTATTAATTAATTATTCATGATATTTGGAGTCTAAAATTTAATTATTTTATCAAATGGGGTTTTAATTAAGTGTTACCAAGTGGGAAAGAATTTCATAACCCAATTTCTTTTTATTGGGTTATATTACTTCCTCATTATCGTTGAATATTATAAGATTATGTGTGTAATAAATTTTTACTATATATTATTTTATTTTAAAAAAAATTATGTTTATTTACATTTTAAACACATAATATAATCATTTATTTATTCTCACATCAACATTATGGACTTTTCAAGTGTTTACTTCACAATCTCATTTTGTTCGGGATTGTTTACACTTGATTTTACATTAGAACAAATTATTGGATCATTTTTCAATAAAACCTTTAATTTTATTCTCCTTTGGTTATTCATGAATTTTTCATGAAATATTACCATTTTTATACTCTTTTTTACTTAAAATTTTTTAGAAAATGTTTTTAAGAAAACCCAACTTCATTTCTCTCTTTAGTCAGTGAACCTGTTTTCTTCTAAAAACCCTATTTTATAAATAAGTTTTCAATTTTTTTAAAATGATAATTATATTTTCCTAAATAATGTTTTTAAAATATATTTTTATATTATTTATATTCATCAATGATAATAACCCTTTATTTTTACTCCATTTAGGATGCATTGTATTATACCATCCTTATTCTTCATTTGGATGGTTTTTGATTAATCTGGATAAGGATAGTATTGAAATTTACTTCTTTGATTACTTTGTTAAGTACCCTTGAAATATTTAATTTCCTATGATCATTGAACATTTAAATCCCTTAATTATTCATATCATTTATTATAGATATGCTTATTTCCTAAACCGTATATCATTTTTACATATTATGTTCACTTTGACAATTATTTTATTATTTGGGGAAATATTGATAAATATATATTATTTATTCAATATGGATATTTTGATAAGATATATTGTTTATTAATTAAATATGTAAGTCAATATGGACAATTCTTTGGACATGCAGTGATGGGTGGGGCCAGGACTTTATATAGCCCCTTGATGCATCGACAGGTTATCATGATACAAATTAGTTTCACAAATTAAATAGGTTTCTACTTGTAGTTTTAAACTATCTGAAGGATAGATCTTGATAGTAGAGGTTTTCATGTTCTTGATACATGAAGTCCAATAATTAATCATTACCTTCATTTTGATTCTGTATTCATTATCCCTGAGATTTTCACTATGATAAAATCCAGGGATGTATTTCATTCTTGGTTTATTGATTAAATGGAATGTGTTTTCAGTTTCTGACCTTTCCATATTGATTATTCCTTATCTAGTTATTTAAATGGAATGTGTTTTCAGTTATTTACTTTTCTATATTTTTTATGCACTTATTTCTCAGTTGATTGACTACTTAGCATGCATTTTCAGTTATTTACCATGACATAACGATTATTCTCATTGATTAATTATTTATTCCATTGTACTTTTCCCTTAATTAGAATTTGAGATCGCCCTTATTTTATTTCCTTTCCCTAGGATTACTTTAAGTTTATTAAGAAAAATATTCAAGGATACTCTCGATGGAATAATATTATTATCCTAAAAAAATTATGTTGTAATTAGTGTATTCATTTATAATACAAGACTCTTGTATGCATCTAGTTTACCAAGACTACTAAACTATTTGGTACTTTGGGATGTAATTTCTAGTATATTATGCCAATGTAATGGTATCATGACACTGACACCAGGTTTTTTGGATTCAAGGCACTACAGTTGGCATTAGATCAAGTTTAGTGCCAACATTGGGAACAAGATTTAGGAAAACATAGGCTAGGGAACATAAACCTAAGGTAGAAATTAAGGATAAGTATATAAGAACATCCTATAATTTTAGTAATATAGATATTATAATGGTTTTTATAGAAATAAATCTATTTCTGGATACTACAAGTGGATGAGGTTCTGGAACATATGTACCTAGGGGTAACAACTTCGCAAAGGTTTGTCGGGACTCACTTGAGCATAACCTGGTACACGACAATGAGACTTATTGTGCACCTTTTTTAACGTTTTAGGAGGATATTATTAGGATAATTTAATGTTTATTTACAAACCATTATGAAGTATTTGAATAGATAATGAAAATGAATGACCTAGGTTAAAATTAAGGTGTCTTAGATTGAAAATATTATGTCAGGATTTAGACATCCTAAAAATGATTATATAGCTTTTCCAATGTGATAATTGATGTTCACACTATGGTTTTTGGTATTAGGAAACACCCAATTTTAAAGGATAAACTCTAGAATAAGGAAATATATGGAAATAAATGGATGAAGTATTTATTTATTGAGGATGTAATGAAAACCTTAGTTGAAATGATATTTAATGATTAGATTTGAAGGATTTCCATCATATCCATTTTAAAAATTATATTAATATAATTTTAGAAAAGGAAAACCTGTATAGGTGATAACCTATCAATCCCAGCAAGGTTGTGGGACTTGAACCCATGACCAAAGTGTGATAAGTGTTTAACACTAACTACTAACCTATGAAGTTCCCTAATTAATATGTAATTGTTTTCAATTAAAAAAAATTGATGAATAAATCTTAATGATGAACCACTAGTGTTACTTTTTAGGTTTATAAATTAATGTATTAACCATATTGGGTTTTTAGTATAGTTATAGACAAATAGAAATACTTTTCACTCTTTTATAGTCCTTACAATCCATTAAACGTGTATTTTAGTGCTTTAGGAATCAAAGTTAATTTTTGGATATCCATTTCTTGAAGTAACGGATAAATTGAAAATTGATCAAAAACACAAAAAGGGTAATAATTGTGTTTATATAATTATGTAAAGTAATTATGTTACCTTATATTTTTAGGTAGTAAAATAATTACCCAACATTAGGAAAATTATTAAAAAAAATGTGTTATCCTAATACCTTAATTTTTGTTGAATTGATGGTCATCTAAATTATCACAGATTTATGAATTTGATACCCTAAAAATTCCATTTATAATTCACTTGTTTTTTATTTATGACCTCAATAACTCCCTATAAATATCTACTCTTTTCCTCTATGTATGTATCTCCACTTTCCACTAATGTTCTTCTACTTAGGGACCTAGTTATATGTTAGTTCACGTGACCTTTGTAATTCACATTCTCTCTTTTCTAGAAGATGTTTTACAAACCCTTCTCATGATTTTGGATTTCAAAATAGGAAATATCAAGCAATCTATTACCAATATCAAGATTAAATTTCAAGGATGTAATTTATTTACGGTGGGGAGAATGTGACACACCAAAATTCTAAAGTAAGAGCGTCGTATTTGATAACATGTATGACACATAACACCAAACACATAAGGGAATACAATATCCTGAGACTTTACAATATATTTACCATTTTAAATAAATTCAATCTATGATATAGCTCTCAATGCACATGATACTGAGTTAGCTTCCATCATACGCAACAATGAGGTTCTTTGATAGGTTACGTTACACGCAAGATTGAGTTTTACTAACCAACAATATATTACTAAAATATTATTATTTAATATAATAAGAGATTACCTAGCCATTAAATTAGTTTTTATAAATAGTATTAACTAAATTATGAAAATATATGTTATATAAAAATATAAGATGAATTCATTGGTTATCAATTAATTATAAATGAAAATATAGACCGATTGAATATAAAGGAAATATTTTTATGCTTTGAAAGGCATGTTGAATTAATAAATTGAATTAATTACAATTATAAAATTATATTAAGGAAATATATATTATATATATTTCATCAAATTTTTATAAATTCATCCAATATATTTTATAGTAATAAGATAAGAACAAATCCAATATTACTCACAAAAACCTATATTTTTATAAAGACACTTTTACCGCCTTTTAACGAAGAAAATATTTTAAATATAAATTTTGGAACTTTATGTATTTTATATTTTAAAATAAAATCCATTTTAAAATTAAAATTTCATAATTAGTTTAGGGTTAATTTTTGGTATTTTTTCTGAAATATTTCATTTTTTGATGAATAGTGAAAATACTAAATTTTAATTCAAAACATATTTTTCATATAATTTATTTATAAGGTTAAATTATATTTTTGATGAGTTTTAAAGTTTATTTAGATCAATTATACATAAATTAATCCAATTTAGTTCATTATAATCGATTTCACTTTGAAATTTAATGTAAAAACAAAGCAAACTTTTGAACATCTTACTTTAAAAACCTGCTTTGTAATCCCATCTATGAGATTAAATTTAAATTTAAATTTTCCAATTATGTAATTTTTATTTGAAAAAATGGATTCCAAATTTGGAATCATCATAATTTATAATTTTTAATAAGCTCAATTTTTTTTACCTAAAATATTAGTAAAAGTGATTAAAATTAATTAAAATGATTAAAAGAAAAATTTGCTTAATAAGGGACTAAACCTTAAAATTAATGGAAGAATGAGATATAAAATTATCTAAAAGTTACTTTTATGGAAAGATTTATAACCTATATTCCCTTTTATTATATTTGGACCGTTATTGGAGCCACTTTTCATAGGAAAAACATGGGTGGAATTCGCTATTTGAAAATTTATAAGAATGTCACTCCTCCTTCACTATAAAAAGGAACTCACCCCTCCCAATTATTGACACCTATCAATCAATTTGGTTCACCAAAAATCTACTCTAATAATCTCCCAAAATCCCTCCCCTAAACCTTGAATACACTCCTTGGGAAGAAATCCAACTAATGAAGTCTTTTGGTATCAACCAAAAGGAGTTACCTGAAAATGAGGTAACATTCTTAAATGATCACATTCATTTTATTTCATTATACACCCTCTAAAATATTCTTATTACATGATTATATAATAAACTCAGTATCCTCAATATAATTATATTTCTTTATTTTAAGGGTTTGAACTAATCTTACACACACTTCCATCTAATGGGTAACGAACTTGCCGTTTATGTATACAGTAAACTAATGTATCACAAGACAATGTTGTTTGTTTTTCCTTTACCACCTCTCATGGTTGGTAATTATGATGGAAAAATTATTTATATATGATATATATTATATTTATTATTTATTTATGCTTATTAAATATTTATATAAAACATAATTTCATGCTTTCCATTTTGTGGGATAGTGATAACATTGTTTGTGGAAGTGTGGACTATCACTGCCTCAAAGCGATGTGATTCGTTCACGCTATACATGAAATGTATTAGGGAATTATTTTAAAAAAATTATGTGAATTATAAGACATAAATATTATAATTTAATTTTAATATACATATATATCATTTAATTTCCATTATTTCAATATGAAAAAGAAATGGAAGTAGCGTCCATGCGTATGTATGACCTACTGTCTCCCTAAATAGTGTATTTCATTTCTCATCTCAAAATATTATGGATTAATATAAATACTTACATAATGGATATATATTATAATTAAATCATGTTTTAAATTATTTATATGATTAAATCATGAATTTATAAGAAGAACAAAAAATAATAAGTTAAAATAAACTCAAAAAACTAAACCATTAACAACTGAAATAGTGAAAATAGTGAAATATTATTGAGAAAAGGGTAATAAGATATTATAAGAAGATTATATATGATATTATAAATATTATTATGGTTATTTTATAAGTTAGTGACATGTTTAGAACCACAATATATAAGTTTAATGGATGTTCACTTGAAAGGAAACACAAGGTAAGAGATTCTTGTCTCGCTTTTCTTTCCGTAAGGCATACACCATTTTCACCACTTACTTAGTTTGTGTGGTGTATCTTCTGACCATTTTGATATATTATATAATTAATTCTTTTATATTCATGGAATTTAATGTTTAATTTGAAATTATTTCTTTCATGGAGATTATAATTTAAAAGTTACCAAATCATAAGGGACTTTGTCTCCATCTCCATTCTTTGAGACATACTTTATTGTTGTGCACCAAATTTATTATATATGGTGTAAATACTACCACTTTGACATATAATATCACTATTAATTCATTACTCATGATATTATGAGTTTCAAATTTAATATATTTCATCAAAGAGGATTTTAATTAAGTGTTACCAAGTGGAAAATAATTTCATAATGAAATTTATTTTCATTGGGTTATATTAATTCATCATTGTCATCAATATTCTATAATTATGTGTATAATAAACTTTTACTATATATTTTTGTATTTAAAATTGTTTTATGTGGATTTAATTTTGAAACACATAATATATTCATTAATTTATTCTCAACTCAACGTTATTTTCTTTTCAAGGGTTTACTTCACAATATCATTTTGTTTGAGATTGTTTACACGTGAATTTAAATTAGAGAAAATTATTGGATCATTGTTAAATAAAATATTTTATTTTATTTTCCTCTGTTTATTTATGACATTTTTCAAGTAATGGTACCATTTTCCACCATTTTTTATCAAAATGTTTTAGAAAATGTTTTTTAAGAAAACCCAAATTCATTTCTTTTTTTAGTCAGTGAACATACTTTCTTATAAAAACCCTGTTTTCGAAAAATGTTTTAAAAAATGTTTTTAAAAGTGAAAAGGATATTTTCCTAAAGAATTTTTTTAAAATATATTTTTATAGTATTTCTATTCATTAATGAAAATAATCCTTTCTTTTAACTCTAATTGGGATATGTTGTATCGATACCATATGTATTCTTACTCTGGATGGTTTTTGATTGATTTGGACAAGGATAGTATTAAAATTCACTTCCTTGATTCATTTGTTAAGTCCAATTGAAATATTTAATTTCTTATGATCACTGAACATTTAATTTACCATAATTATCCATATCATTTATCATGGATATGTTTATTGCCTAAACCGTATATCATTTTTATATATGGTCTTCACTTTGAAAGTTATTTGATTATCTGGGGAAATATTAATAAATATATATTCTTTATTAAATATGGTTGTTTAATAAGATATATTGTTTATTAATTAAATAAATTACTCGATATGAATAATTATTTGGACATATAGTGATTAGTGGGTCCCAAACTTTATATATCCCCTCGGTGCATGACAGGTTCTCACGTGACAAATTAGTTGTGCAAATTAAACATGTTTCAACTTGTATTTTTGAACTATCTGGAGGATAGATTTTAAAAATAGAGGTTTTCATGTGCCTGAGACATAACACCCAATAATTAATCATTTCCTTCATTTTTATTTATTATTTATTATCCATGAGATTTTATATATGAAAAAAATACATGGATGTATTTCATTATTAGTTTATTAATTCAATGGAATGTGTTTTCATTTTGTCACCTTTCCATATTGATTTTTTCATATCCATTTATTTAAATGAAATGTATTTTTGGTTTTTTACCTTTCCATATTGTTTAGAATTTCCTTATTAGTTTATTTATTACATGGCGTCTATTTTTAGTTATTTACCATTCTATAATGATTATTTTAATTGATTAATTATTTCTTCCACTTTATTTTATCCTTACTGAGTATTTGAGCTCACCCTTATTTTATTTCATTTCCCCAATATTCCCTAAAGTGTACTAAGAAATATATGAAAGTAGATGATATAATGGATAAATTTATTATCCTATAAAAAATTATGTTGTAATTAGTGTATCCATTTATATTACAAGAATTTTGTATGTATATAGTTTATCAATAATACTAAATTTTTTATTCCTTTGGGATACAATTTACTTGTATTGTATGCCAATGTAATGGTAGCATGACATCTACTTTGGGCTTGTTGGTGTTGGGGTGCTACAATCATGAAATAAATTTGAATTAAAAATTTATAAAACAATTTTATCAATAAAATATTTACTTAAGGAGAAAAATAAAACATTTTAAAATAATATTTTTCATTTAAAACCTGTGATTGATATTTTGAAACATAGGTTATATTTTATTCGAACAAAAAACTATTTTTGGCCCATTTCCATTAATTAAGTACACACAAGAATCTATTTAGTTTTTAATTTTTTTTGAAATACTAATAGCCCTACTTTATTTAATCAAAAACTAGTTAATATCATGGGTATTAGTGATTTTCATAATATTTATCCTAAATAATCATTTTTATTCTTAAAATAAATTTTTCCAAAAATTGTTTTTATTACGTTATGCGTACTTACATTGAAGATAATTTTGTAAAGACCCGTAAAATTCAAGGGAAATTTTTTTTTCTTAATTTTCTTTTGGATTTTACAAGAACGCAGTTTTTGACGGCACCTGATTCCGAGGCCCGGTGTGCCCAAAATAATTTTACGAAGTTTAGCACGGGTACGTTCAGTGAACGAACGAGCGAGTTTTCCTAACCTTTGAACCGGTGCTCGGAATCGAAATCTGAGGACACCGATGGAATTGCAGCACCGGTAATTGCTTAGGAACCCCTTTTCCAGAGTTGTGTTTGCTTGGGTGTGGTTTTTAAAAATTTGGGTTAAGTAAAAGAATAAAATAAAATGGTGAAACCAATTTTATTTTATTTAAAGAAGTTTAACCTAAGCTAAGTGGTTGGAGTGGGACCCACTATATCCTACTCCACTAGGTAGGATATTTGTGGTGTGGGGACCACACGATCCCCACCTTTTCAACTTCCTCAAACCCCCTCCTTTAATTAGGTAACGCACCTGCACCCCCCCCTTAAAATGAAAGTCAACTCTTGCAGTTAACTAAATATTAAACGCCTCTTTAATTGGGCGGTTTAAACTTCTCAATTAATTCAATTTATTGAATGATTCAATTTTTAATTTCAAAACGTTTGGCGTGAGTAATAAAATAAGGCAACGCTTATTTTATTAGTGTTGTTTTGGGTTGTGCGGGAGGATCTTGGAGAGATTTTGTGCTAAGTCTTGAAGTTCTCCTTCCTCGACGAAGAACGCGAAGAACGCCGAGCCTTCGACGAAGAACTCCGTCACCACAAAGGGGAGTTCATCGTACCGTATTCTTCCCTCTCTACAACCGGTGAGAGATGCCATCCTCGGAGATCGACAACGCGATGCTGACGAATCTTTTCTACGTGACACCATGTACCGCGACGCCATCAATCCTCCTCTCCGCGACGCCGACGACGCTTACGGAGTCTCCTTCCGCGACGTCCCTTTCCGCGACAAACCTCGTTCGACGAAAACGCTTTAGGTAGGGGTTTGGTTTATGTCTTGAGAAATTTTGGACATTCTTCATTAATATTTTAGCCGCTTGTTATCGATTAACGGGAGGGGGTCGGACCGCACAAACACGGCCGACACTCCTCCCTTATTTCTGTTGTTATCCTTGTTGTGGATTGGAACGGATATGGAGAGGTGTTGTCGCACCGCACGGGAAAACAAGGGAACCACAACGAAGGGAGGAAGCGCCGTCGCGCAGCGCCAGAGAACCTCGAAGAGGCCGCGGCGGAGGGGCGCGGCGCCGTCGCGCCGCGCCGGTCGAACTAAGGCTGCGGCCTTTGGCCGCGGTGGAGCAGGGAGCGGCGGCTGACTTCCAGCCGCCGGTGTCGGAGCAGGGGGATGGCACCGTGCCGGTCCCGCCGGCAGCAACCGATCGGCCGGCTTCCGAGAAGGCCGGGGGTCATAACCCCCGGCTGGCCGAAGGAGCGGCACCCCACATGGGGGTCGCGGTTTCACAACATGGGGAAGTGAGCCCCCTTCCGCTCGGCCGTTACGGCCGAGCCGCCGGGCCACGCCGGCCAGGACGAGCCCGCCAGGCTGGGCCGCGTTGCGCCCTATTGGTCCGGACCTGGTTCGGGCCGACCCAGGGGGTATCGGGCTGGGTCGGACCGGGCCCAAACCCCCTATTTTCAGACCTCTTTCGGTCTTTCGCCCATAACTTGGGCTGCAGACCTCTGATCGACGCACAGTCAGCTGCGATGTGATCCTTGGATCAAGAAGGTTGTTTTGGTATTTTAGACTCAAGGTTTTGGAGAATTTGGGGTTCGGGGGGGGGGGGGGGGGGGTTGGTTAGTACACGAAACTAACCGGGCCCTCGTAGCGGAAACGCTTATAACTTGAGCCCCGGACGTCCGATTGACGTGTCGTCGACTTTGCTGGATTCTTCTTAGTGAGATGGACCTTTTGACTTACTTTTCTAAAGTTTTGGATACAGTTGGAGTGCGGTCGGGTTGGATTTGACTTAAAAACCAACCTGGCCCTTGGAACGAAAACGCCAATAACTCTCAGACCAGGCGTCCGATTGACGCTCCGTCTATCGTATTGTATTCCTTTTGATGAGAGGGGACTTTGGGATACATCAACTCCGGACTACGTGTCAGTTGATGTATCGACCCCCCTTGGATCGTGGAGCGGACCCTCCCGGAACGAGCTTGTTGTGTGCGGGAATCCTAGTGCTGGCTGCGTCTGCGACGACGATGATTTCCGTACTGGAATCCTCTGTGGGTTCGACGACGGCGACAACCGTACGGGAATCCTCCGTGGGTTCGACGGTGATGACTACGGTACTTTCAATCTTTATGAAATCCTAGAGCTGGCTGAGACTTTTTGACTGTTGATCGATCGACTAGGTGTGTTTTGGATAGCCCAGTGGGGAGAGCTTGGTTGTAGCGGCAGACCCACGACAGATGAGCGCTTGGTTGTAGCGGCAGACCCGCGGTACTCAATAGAAGGAGTACCTCTGGAGGCTATGAGGGGGAGCACTTGGTTGTAGCGAAAGACCCACGGCGGAGGAGTGCTTGGTTGTAGCGGCAGACCCGCAGTACTCAACAGAAGGAGTACCTCTGGAGGTTATGAAGGGGAGCGCTTGGTTGTAGCGGCAGACCCATGGTGGGAAGTGCTTGGTTGTAGCAACAGGCCCATAGTACTCGACAAGTGGAGTACTACAGCAGTCCAAGGTTAATGGGAAGCTCTTGGTTGTAGCGGCAGGCCCACTGTACTCGATAGAGGAGGAGTTTCCCCAGCAGTTATGGTTTCGACATCATGATTAAATCCTGGTTTGAGCTGAGTCTTGACTTTCAATTGTTATCTTCGATATGATTGACTTGTGGATTTGGGTTGTGTTATCCTATGTGGATTGGTTGTGCTATCTTGTGTGGATGTGATCAAACTTGGGCTTGGATGTTGGAGCCGAACTGGGCTGATGACTTGGGTATATGTATGGGCATATACCTAAGTAGTGTTGGATGTTATTTCATGATTGTATCTTTTCTTTGTGGTTTATCCTTTTTGGATTCCGTGAGACCTTCTGGGGTCTCAGGATCCCTACTGAGTATCATATACTCACCCCTGCATGGGCTTCGCTTTCACTACGTTGTGTTGGTTGCAGACGATGGAAATCACTGATCGAGGTTGAGTCTTGTAGAGCTGGATGGTCCCCGGAGGGGGAACCCACGACGAGTCGGTGCCCAGAGGTGGATATCACGACGAGTCGGTACCTGGAGGTGGACCACTGGACGGGACACATACAGGGTGTACGGCAGGACCTGAGGAGCTGAGGAGGCTTTATGTACCCACCCTTCAGGTGGGATTTCCAGTGGATGGCTCAGCAGTGTTTCTTTACTTTTCAGTTGTTGTACTTCCTTTCCAGTTGTACTTTAATTTCAGTTTGGGTTTGTATTTTGGCCCACTTACTTTTCCGCACTTACTTATACCCAGTTTTACTTAGTGTTTACTTCTGCTGGCTTACTCTGTGGTGTTTTTTTACTTTATAAAGTCAATTCCTTCCCCTTTTTTCGGGATTTACGCCTTGGTGCTAGTCGCCAGCCCCTGGCCTATGGGAGGCAGGCTTGGGGTAGTCACGGCACGGGCCCTGAGGACAGGTCGTGACAAATTGGTATCAAAGAAGTTCAGTTCTACCGCATAACTAAGGACTCTGATATTTTTCTATGTGAAGCAATAGTGTTAAGAGTATTGTGTGTGGTTATCAGTTCAGGGAGTCTAGTGTTGGTGCGGCGGCCGATGTATCCGTACACCAGGACCCTGACTTCTGATTTCCGACTCAATGCACGAAAACATTGATTGCATGTGTGTTTCAAGTTTTCTTTGTGATTACTTTGTGTCAGGTCACCAGGTATACTGTTTGACCGTGGCACACCTGTTTCTTTTCAGGATGTCCCCACGACGGCAGCCAACTAGGGTTCCGAGCGTTGTGCGAGGCGACAGCCCACCGAGCGATGAGGCCTCAGTGCAGGGCCCTTTGACAGCAGAGGCACCGGTGGTACCTCTACCTGCCGAGCCACCGATGCTACTAGCCCCAGCTGCTGATAGTGCATGTCTCCTTAGCGCGCTGCATGAGTTTCAGCATCAAAGACCGCCTAGGTTCCATGGGGAGACGGACCCTCAGGCAGTCGAGGATTGGCTGGAGGCGGTTGTTCGAGTTTTCAGGTTAGTGGGGACACCAGCTGACCTCATGGTGATCCTCACAGTGAGCCTCCTGCACGCGGAAGTAGGCATATGGTGGAGCTTGATGCTCCAGGTGCACAACGAGGCATCTCTTCTTTGGACGGACTTTGAGAGCCTCTTCCGCTTAGAGTTCGTCCCAGCCACCCTCCGTGCAGTGCGCATCCAGGAGCTACTACAGCTGCAACAGGGCAGCATGACGATAGCCCAGTACTCGGCAAGGTTTACTGATCTCTCGCACTATTCCACGGACATGGTATGGGACCCATTCTTTAGGGCCCAAACCTTGGAGCAGGGGCTCACGCGAGAGATCATAGCTTCAGTTGTTTCTCATAGCATCCCGACGCAGACAGGGGTGTTGGAGCGAGCCCTCTTAGTGGAGAGTTTACTTGCTGAGCAGTCTCTAGCAGCAGGACCCACCACTAGTCAGCATGCTGCAGAGTCTTCTGCATCGTACAGTAGACAGATGACGCAGAGGTCCAAAAGGACTAGACCTACAGGTGGTCGACCGCATGACACAGGATCATTTGTGCGAGGCACCCGGGGAGGATAATGACTTACCATGCGCAGACAGTGTTACTCCTGCGGCGGGGTTGGTCACATGGCTCGTGACTGTCCGACCTGCCATACCGATGATCAGAAGATAAATGAAGGACCTCTCAGGTAGAGGCAGAGGTTTGATTGAGGCAGACCGCATGGAGCAGGAGACCGTGGTAGGGGAGCTGGCTGTGCAGCTAGAGGTGGACGACGCTTCGAGGTGTTGCCACCACCACCACCAAGAGGTCCACCCCGACCGCAGGGAATAGATGGACAAGAGCAGGACTAGCTCCAGACCTAGAGACTATTGTTCATGTTTCTTCTAGCTTTGTTGATGTTTTTTTGTAGATGCTTTGTGTCTTTTTACTTTGAGCTGTAGTAATAAAAGACACCTTTCTTGTGGCGTTTACCTTCCCGTCTTCTCTTTATGTTGTTACTAAGAGGTCTCGGTTTAAAAATTGTTGACTTGACCCTCACTTTGAGATATCTACTGGAGGAGACCCAGTGACCATACACTGATGCCGATAGTGTGACTCAACCCTTGGAGGTGAGAGTAACGGTTGTATCTCTTAGTAGTAGCGTCGAGGCCTTACGACGTCATCCTTGGTATGGATTAGTATCATCCATGTCGGGATTGACTGTATTAGGGGAATAACGTGGTTCATCCAAGGGATGAGACCATATTTCTCCAATCGGAAAAGAAGAAATCTCAGCAGCTCTTGTAGGACCAGAAAAGGTCCAAGTCATCCAAGAGCGGATGAGGACAGCTCAGAGTCGGCAAAAGTCATGTGCTGACAGGAGGCAAAGACCACTAGAGTTTGAGGATGGCGACCGCGTCTTCTTGCGGGTCTCACCTCGACATGGATTACGGAGTTTTGGACGAGGCGGCAAGTTATCTCCGCGCTTCATCGGACCATTCCAGTTCCTCAGTAGGATAGGCGAGGTGGCTTATCACCTGGCTCTACCACCTCTATTGCACCGGGAGCATGACATCTTCCACTTATCTTAGCTGAGGAGATACGTGCACGACCCGACGCATATCATCGACCATGGGGAGCTAGACCTTGATGATGGGGAAACTTTTGCGGAGTTCCCGGTGGAGATCGAGGATCAACAGGAGCGGTTCCTATGTGGACGGTCGATACCTCTTGTGCACATCAGATGGCACCACGGAAACTTCCAAGAGAGCACATAAGAGCGGGAGGCTCAGATGCGTGCTCAGTACCCACTTTTGTTTCCCTAGTTTTTTATGTATCTTTACGGGGACGTAAAGCCCTGAGGTGGGAGTAATGTAAAGACCCGTAAAATTCAAGAGAAATTTTTTTTTCTTAATTTTCCTTTTGATTTTACAAGAACGCAGTTTCTGACGGTACTTGATTCCGAGGCTCGGTGTGCTCGGAATCATTTTCCGAAGTTTAGCTCGGGTACGCTCAGTTAACGAATGAGCGAGTTTTCCTAACTTTTGAACCAGTGCTCGGAATCGAAATCTAAGTACACTGATGGAATCGCAGCACCGGTAATTGCTTAGGAACCCCTTTTCTGGAGTTGCGTTTTCTCGGGTGTGGTTTTTAAAAATTTGGGTTAAGTAAAAGAATAAAATAAAATGGTGCAACCAATTTTATTTTATTTAAAGTAGTTTAACCTAAGCTAAGTGGTTGGAGTGGGACCCACTATATCCTACTCAACTAGGTAGGATATTAGTGGGGTGGGGCCCACATGAGCCCCACCTTTTCAACTTCCTCAAACCCCCTCCTTTAATTATGTAACGCACCCGCACCCCCCTTTAAAATGAAATTCAACTCTTGCAGTTAACTAAATATTAAACGCCTCTTTAATTGGGCGGTTTAAACTTCTCAATTAATTCAATTTATTGAATGATTCAATTTTGAATTTCAAAACGTTTGTCATGAGTAATAAATAAGGCCACACTTATTTTATTAGTGTTGTTTTGGGTTGTGCGGGAGGATCTTGGAGAGATTTTGCGCTAAGTCTTGAAGTTCTCCTTCCTCGATGTAGAATGCGAAGAATGCCGAGCCTTCAATGAAGAACTCCGTCACCACAAAGGGGAGTCTGTTGTACCATCTTCTTCCCTCTCCGCAGCCGGTGAGATACGCCATCCTCGGAGATCAACGACGCGACGCCGATGAATCTTTTCTACGCGACACCGTGTACCGCGACACCGTCAATCTCCCTCTCCGCGACGCCGATGACGCTTATGGAGTCTCCTTCCACGATGTCCCTTTCCGCGAAAAACCTCGTTCGACGACAACGCTTGAGGTAGGGGTTTGGTTAATGTCGTGAGAAATTTTGGACGTTCTTTGTTAATCTTTTAGCCACTTGCTATCGATTAATGGGAGGGGGCTGGACCGCATAAACACGGCTGACCCTCCTCCCTTATTTCTGTTGTTATCCTTGTTGTGGATTGGAATGGAGATGGCGCGGTGCCGTCGCACCACGTGGGAAAATGAGGGAACCGTAACGAAGGGGCGTGGCGCCGTCGCACTACGTCAGACGGACCAAGGCCGCGGCGGAGCAGGGAGCGGCGGCCAACTTTCGGCCGCCGGCGTCGGAGCAGGGGGACGACACCTCGCCGGTCCCGCGGTAGCAGCAACCGGCCAGCTGGACCGGGCCGACCGGCTTTCGAGAAGGTCGAGGGTCGTAACCCCCGGCTGGCCGAAGGAGCGCCCCCCACATAGGGGTCGCAGTTTCACAACAGGGGGCAGCAAGCCCCCTTCCGCTCGGCCATTACGGCCGAGCCGCCTGGCCACGCCGGCTAGGCCGAGCCCGCCAGGCCGGGCCGCGCCCAGGCCGGGCCGGGCCGCGCCCACCGGGCCGGGCTGCGCCCTATTGGTCCGGACTAGGACCCGGGTCGGGTCGACCCAGTTCGGGCCGACCCAGGGGGTATCGGGCCGGGTCGGACCGGACCCGAACCCCCTATTTTCGGACCTCTTTCGGTCTTTCTCCCATAACATGGTCTGCAGACCTCCGATCAATGCACCGTCAGCTGCGATGCGATCCTTGGATCGAGAAGGTCGTTTTGGTATATTACACTCAAGGTTTCAGAGAACTTGGGGTTCGGCCGGGTTGGTTCGTACACGAAACCAACCGGGCCCTCGGAGCGGAAACGCTTATAAATTGATCCCTAGACGTCCGATTGACGTTCCGTCGACTTTGTTGGATTATTCTTCGTGAGACGGACCTTTTGGATTACTCCTCTCGAGGTTTGGATGCAGTTGGAGTGTGGTCAGGTTGGATTTGACTTAAAAACCAACCAGGCCCCTAGAACGAAAAAGTCAATAACTCTCAGACTGGGCGTCCGATTGACGCGTCGTCTGTTGCGTTGTGTTCCTTTTGAAAAGACGGAACTGTGGGATACATCAGATCCGGACTACATTTCAGTTGATTTATCGACCCCCCCTTGGCTCGTGGAGTGGACCCTCCCGGAATGAGCTTGCTGTGTGCGGTAACCCTAGTGCTGGCTGCGTCTGTGACGACGATGATTTCCATACTGAAATCCTCCGTGAGTTCAACGACGACGACAACCATACGGGAATCCTCCATGTGTTCGAAGGTTACGACTACGGTACTTTCAATCTTTATGAAACCTTAGAGCTGGCTGAGACTTATCGACTACTGATCGATCGACTCGGTGTGTTTCGGATAGCCCAGTGGGGAGCGCTTGGTTGTAACGGCAGACCCACGGCGGAGGAGCACTTGGTTGTAGCGGCAGACCCGCGGTACTCAACAGAAGGAGTACCTCTGAAGGCTATGAGGGGGAGCGCTTGGTTGTAGCCGCAAAACCACGGTGGAGGAGCGCTTGGTTGTAGCAGCAGACCCGCGGTACTCAACAGAAGGAGTACCTCTGGAGGTTATGAAGGGGAGCGCTTGGTTGTAGCGGCAGACCCATGGTGGGAAGCGCTTGGTTGTAGCAGCAGGCCCACAGTACTCGATAGGTGGAGTACTACAGCAGTCCAAGGTTAATGGGAAGTGCTTGGTTGTAGCGGCAGACCCACTGTACTCGATAAAGGAGGAGTTTCCCCAGCAACTATGGTTTCGACATCATGATTAAATCCTGGTTTGAGCTGAGTCTTGACTTTCAATCATTATCTTCGATATTATTGACTTGTGGATTTGGGTTGTGTTATCCTATGTGGATTGGTTATGCTATCTTGTGTGGACGTGATCGAACTTGGGCTCAGATGTTGGAGCCGAACTGGACTGATGACTTGGGTATATGTATGGGCATATACCTAAGTAGTGTTGGATGTTACTTCGTGATTGTATCTTTTCTTTGTGGTTTATCCTTTGTGGATTCAAGGAGACCTTTTGGGGTCTTGGGATCCCTGCTGAGTATCATATACTCACCCCTACGTGGGTTTCACCCGCACTACGTTGTGTTGGTTACAGACGACGGACATCACTGATCGAGGTTGAGGCTTCTAGAGCTGGACGGTCCCCGGAGGGGGAACCCACGACGAGTCGGTGCCTGGAGGTGGATATCACGACGAGTCGGTACTTGGAGGTGGACCACTGGACGGACACATACCGGGCAGACGGCAGGACCTGAGGAGATAAGGAGGATTTCTGTACACACCCTTCAGGTGGGGTTTCCAGTGGACGGTTCAACATTGCTGCTTTACTTTTTAGTTGTTGTACTTCCTTTCCAGTTGTACTTTACTTTTAGTTTGGGTTTGTATTTTGGCCCACTTACTTTTCCGCACTTACTTGTACCCAGTTTTACTTAGTGTTTACTTCTGCTGGCTTACTCTGTGGTGTTTGTTTACTTTATAAAGGCAATGTCTTCCCCTTTTGTCGGGATGTACACCTTGGTGCTAGTCGTCAGCCCCTGGCCTATGGGAGGCGGGCTTGGGGTTGTCACGGCACGGGCCCAGAGGACGGGTCGTGACAAATTTTTATCAACTTTGGAAGTAGAAATTGATAAAATGAATTTAATATTTTTAATTATCATAATAATAATTAGGTAATATATTCAGTTTCATTTTATGGTATAAAAATAAGTTACCATGGTAAAAATTAGTCACCACTGTAAAAACTAAAATGAGTTAAAAATGTTAAATCAAGAGTTAAAGTCACAAAATATCACAAAATGTTATCTATAAATGGGTGTATGATGAATTTAGTGACATAAAATTATCTTATAATAATTAATTATAAATTTTGGATCCACTTTCCTTGAATATGACATTTTTTTATATTAAGAAATTAATAATACAAAAACGCAACCCCACTCACTTATAAAATGATCCTTTCGCCACCTCACTTATACTCACACATAAAGATTCTTAGATTGATAAATATCTAAAAAATAATTTACCAAAACTCTTATACATGTCTTATAGGTTTTGGTCTCATAAAAATACCACACTTTGAAGGAATAATTCAATTAGCAATGGAGTCTTCCTAAGGAGTAAGGTAAGAACTCCTAACCACTTTCTCATTTTTTTTCCTTTAAATTTTCTTCTTATACCAACTATAAGTCTATTATACCCATAATATTATAATTACATTAGTATAGTTATTATAAAAAAATGTTATTATGTTATTATATTAACCATTATCTACCTTCCTCCCATCTATTCAAAAAATGAAAACGTCCCCCGTATTATGGTTGGTTCGCCACCACCATGAATGACATATTTTAATTTTCATCACCACATTACATGAATGGTTATAAAAATAGATTTAATGAATAAATACGATATTTATTACATTATTAATATTTTTTAAAGGTAAATCATTCATTATATTAATGATATTAATATTAAATGACCATAATAGTTTTAACCTCCCAAAATGAGCATACCAAGACATCTTTCATAATTTGAATCTATTTTGGAAAATCTATTGATATTTCTATATTTTGTGCTATTTTAATTAAAAATAATATATAAATATATAACTATTGATACTATGGAACTATTTGATAACACTTTTAACTATGTTCAACATACCAAATCAGTTTTGGAGAAATCGACCGATCAACCCCAAGTGGTCGACGAGTGCAACAAACTATACAGTAAATGGATGATATGTAATTATAAATGAAACATAAAAAATAAAACATAAATTCATAAATTTATTAAAAAAGTTATTAATGAGTATTTTTTTATTATACAGGAGGTTAGGGCATTCACAACTAAACAGATATCCAAGATAAGGGTTCTTCATCTCAATTTCATTTATTTAAGACATGTTTCATATAGTGCACCATGTTTTATTTTATATGGTGAAATTAATACCCTATTTTATTCATATATACTAAAATATTTTATTTAATTTTATTTTAAATTCTATATCATTATCCACCTTTTTGTTCTTTTGATTCATACTATACCAAAGTCAAAAGTATTTATAGTCACAAATTTCTTTCTTTAAAACTTGTTTTTTATTATATAGCTATTTTAATTTATATGGTGTATATAGTGCCACTTTGGCATATTATATCATGATTTTTTATTCATGGTATTTGAATTTTCATTTTAGTTTTTATCTTTAAATGTATTTTAAATCAAATCTTACAAAATCCAAAAGGTTTTTTTAACTCAAATTTCATTTTATTTTGTCATAAAATTTCTTCATTGAATATACTATACTATGTTTATTTTATTTTTACATTCCTATATTATATATGGTATTTTATATTTTTTATCTAGTGAAATTACATATTTACATAAAAACCTTCTTAGTGGATGGATTTCATTCCTATAAATATGAGACATTATCAAGAATAATTCATATCCTTTATAATGTGAATTTTCCCCTAATTTCCATATTCATTATATTGTTTTATTAATATTATTCTTTGTTATTAAATGATTTAATAAGTTCATTTTATATTGAATTTAAATTCATTAAAAAAATTAAAGGAATATTTTTAAAATTTTCTACATGGGTAATTTTTGACTTTAGAAAAGTGTGAAAAGATTCTCATTTTTAACATTTTCCACATGAATTTATTTTCCTAATTTTATAAATATTTTTCCTAATGAATAATCCTCTTAAGGTTTCATGGTTTTAAAAAGTAATCACTATTCCCATTTTTTAATTTTTTTTAAAAAATAAAGGTTAATATTTTTGAAGAATAAAGAAGGGGATTCGATTCCACTTATGTATATTTTAATATTCTACTCCACATTTGTTATATTTAAATTTATTTATTTTAAAGGTTTTAATATTTTGAATTCTTTTAAAATTATATTTTTCAATGTTCTATTTTCACCCTCTTGAAATATATTTTTGAAGTGACTGATCAGTTTGTTTTTAATAAAATGTTAAAAAAGATTTATGAAAATTATTTTTATAAATTTCATTCCATTTTCCTCTCAAACTTTAAAATTTATATATACTTAAGAGATATGTTTCATGTATTACCCTATAAAATCTATTATGATTTTTTTGTTTTGGTAGATTGAAATTTCAGTATCAAATGACCCATTTTTTGATCTCTTCTTATGTGATATCATTAGAAAGTATTGATTAACCCATATCCTAATAAAAGTGTATCTCATCTATGTCAACATTATAAAAACCAACCCAATTTATCCTACCATGTTGACTAAATAAGATCTCTATAATTCCAAAAGTATGTTCTCGATCACCATGGGTTGGTGACGAGCACCACCGTATCATGATTAATTCATGAGAACGATTCCACCCTTGAATTCATATAACCAAAGCATGAAGTTCCCACACTGAAATTTAGAATTAACCATCCATATATTGGATATCCCCACCAAAAAGTAAATAGGTATCAATAATAAATATTAATAAATAGAGTATAATGCAATATAAATAGTAATCCATGAACATCCTCAAACTTTAAATAAAAATCAATAAGAAAATGAACATGAGTCTCAAAAAATGTTCGAGGCTAGTTAGGTCGATACAAGATAAAAAAATATTATGATCCAAAATTTACCCTATATGATATGTATGTGTGGAATTTGACACCACCAAACTCGTAATATAAAATCTAACAACATATCAAGAGGCTCCACTGTGCGATATAACACCTTTTACCTTACCTATTTTAGATAAAATCAAATACACATAAACAAAAAGGAATTTTCATAGTGTGAAGAAAATACCATTAGGATACCACTATGAATCAACATAATAAAATTTTCATTATACTACCTTGGTTTTATTTTGAAAACTTTCTTAAAAAACATTTCCATTTTTGAAAAGATTTTCACAATCCCTTTAGTTTATACACAAAATTATTGGCATCCTTTATGAGGGTAAAAACATTTAAAATGAAAAAGTTCAATAAACTATATTCTCATTATCATAAGTGGGACAAGAGTGGGTGAAAATAATAAGCATTAACTAAATCATAATATAAGAAGCATGGGGATCTCAAACCTATAGGTTTTGAAGGAAACTATGACTTTCTCCTAGAATTCCACCTGAACTATGTGATTGTTAAAAAGTATGTTGGATTAGGGACTTATGAGGAATCTATAGAAATATCCCTAACTATCTAATTACTAAAGATATGGAAACACCCATCTGGTCACCCACTCTCCTAAGGTATTCTATATTCCAACACAATCAAACCCTTTCCAAATAAATATCCTAGTTAACAATAATAAACCACAATCAATAATATATTTTGAAACCAAATTTCCTTTCATATATTCTTTAAAAACTCATTTAGAAATAAGAAACTACATTAAAGAATTTCAAAAAAAACATATTGTAGGAATAAAATCTATTTTGTAGTGAAAAATCATGATACACTAACATTTTTTACACTACAATCCAAAACAAACAAGAAAACACACAAAAAAACATCTAAAAATAATTTTAATTTTAATTTCATCAATAAGACAAGAAAAATCATAAGAAGAATTGGTATGATTTTGGAAAATTAAAGTTATATATAGATACCTACATTTGATTCAATGTAAACTTATCGACTTTTCAAAAATAACCTCAAAGATTAATAGAATGGGCCATTATGAACCTAAAATGAAAATATTCCCCAAAGAACCCCATAATAAACCATAGGTTTGGACATAAATGTATTTTAGGGTTATAAAGAGAAGAGATAAAGGGAAGAACAAGGATAAAAATAAGAAATTAGAAGAAAACCATGAAATTTTGAGGCTTGCATTGAAGAAATCCACCAATGGAAGTAAGAAATATCTATGGAGGAATGGGGAGAATGAATATCAATTAGAGAAGTCTTGGTCAAATGAGGGGGATAAATGAGGGAGGTTATAGGGTTAAAATAAAGAGGGAATGAATGTAATTTCACATTTTTAATAAAATAAAGCAGGTCACATAGTTTGAATGTACAATTTTCTAAACCATGCGCTAATTGTACAGGTCATCCCTATTTAAAAATATAAACTACATAGTTTCCTAGAAGGGTTTTCATGGATGGTATAACCATGTGGTAATTTTACAATACAAAAATGAAATCCCTCACCCCCTCTCACATGGTTTGGTGCATCATTAGTGCTAATAGTGTGCTAATTATGATAACTTGATTTCTTTCTCCAAATTTTAAATTTTTTGACCCCCATTTCCTAAAAACTCCAAAAAAATAGAATAAAATAAAAAAATTTAAATTAAATACATATCAGTGACCTGATAGGCATCATAATTATCCCCACCATTCTACTTTTGACCACCATAAAGTCCTTAAGTCTTTGAATTATAAAATATGTGTGGCCACTATTCTATCAGTAAGGATTTAATCTCCCTCATATCATGGATATATTGGAATTGATTCTATAACACATAAGCTAAGGGAATTGACTTTACTCAGAGAAATTTATCCCAATAATCCATGATATGTACTAACTACTCAATGAAAGAGGCATTAGGTTAAAACTCTGACCCTTCCCACTCCACCTTATGGGAAAAATATGGCTGATATATCTTTATCTAGAATATAGGAAGAACATTGTGAATCCCTATCATCTGAGATGGAATGTCTAGATAATAATCCATATTAACAAGGGATTACATGATCTCTAATATTATAACATACCAAGGTGTTAACTTTCCCTTCTTACCTAGGTGATTATGGCCCAACTTAGGAGACATTCAAAGAAACAATTGATTAACCATGTATAATTCCAATGGATAACAATGATGATCAACATAGTATTTTTGGTGAATATAGTACATCATGATTATTTTAAAAATCAGTTGAACTTTAATTTTCATCTCTTAAAATAATGTTCATTCCTATAAAGAAGTGTTCTCATAATTCATCTTAACACAATGTGGACTAACATGACTCTCCATACAAGGCTTTGAAGGGAGCCATTTTTATTGAGGCCTGATAACTATTATTATAATAAAAAAATTACAGTGATAAGTACTTCTATTAAGAGCCACCAAAAACAAGCATGAAAGCCTGAAGCATATCCTTGAGAATTTAGATAGCCTACTCCATTTGACCATTGATCTGGGGATAATATTCCATGCTTAACCATAACTGAGAACCCATGGATTCTCGGAGCCCCTTAAAAAATAAATAAGTGAAATATGGGTCTCAATTGAAAATAATGGCTGAGAGAACTTTGCAACACCCAGAGTATTTTATTAATTTTTTTTAAATAAATTAAATTTCTTTTATGTATTATGTTATACACTACACTAAGTTAATCTTGCGCTACACACAACACAAAATTAGATTTCATTACACACAACACTAAATTTCTACGCAACATCATTATATTATTATATTTATATAAAAATAAAACTACAACTTATCTGTTATAATGTAATTTTGGAACAATATTAGTGAAATTATGAAACTATGGTTTACACATGTAAAACCTTTATGAAATTAAAAGGAAATCATTTTCTGAAAAACTATTTAAATGCACACAAATGTGCTTTATACCAATAAAATAAACAAACCAATATTTTTGGATTAAATTAATAATATATATATATATAATATTCAATCAAATGTTGAAAATTTATCCTATTTTTTCTCTAGACATGATATAAATATAAATCTAGTTTTATGCTTAAAAATTATATTTTTCTAAAAAGATAGTTTTTTCACGTTTTAATGGATCACTTATTTTAAATATAGTTTTTTTATAATTTTATAAATTTTATTTTGAAAAATAAACTTCTTATTTTATATCTGGATATCAAAATTTTGTTTTGATTGATTTTTTATTTTTCTAATAAGTTTTATGTTTTTATGAATAGTGAAAATACTAAATTTTAATTGAAAATGACCTTTTCATATAAATAATTTATAGTGTTAAATTATATTTTTTATTAGTTTTAAAGTATAATTATATCAATTTTATATCATTTAATCCAATTTAGGTCATTTTAATAAATTTTAGATTGAATTGAGATACAAAAAAATTTCAATCTTTTGAACGTTTTCACTTTAAAAACTCATTTTCTCACCCAATCTACGAGATTAATTTCAAATTAATTTTATTCATGTATGTGTTTTGAATTTTTAAAAATGTATTCCATATTTGGAATCATAATTTAAAATTTTATTAAATATTTCCCTTTTAGTTTTGGACAATATGAATAGCAACTTTAGTAAATCTTATTACTACATTTAAGGGTAAATCGGGTAATTAAGGGTAAAAATAATGTTATAAATATTGTTAAACCACCATAGAACTTTACCAGATGTTATTTTATGAAGTTAATTCTACCCTTAACACATAAATTTCTAAATTGAATAATTTAATGGATACTTTTCCATAAACATGACTTAGATATTATTAAAATCAAAGAGAGTGACAAAATGTCACACTCATACTTTTAATAAGTATAGTATTTTTAATATGGGGTTAAATAGAATATATTCTCAAATATATATATTATTATGGAATTTAAAATATTTATCTAAATAATGTAGATTTATTTTTAAATTTTTGTGAATAAATAATTATCATAATCGTTTAAATAGTGATGAAGTAGTAATTATTCAATTGATCATAAACTCAATTAAGTGCTATTAAAAATGTTAAAATAAATATAATTTTAATTACTTAAGGTTATAATATAATTTTATAGGTGAAAATGAAATATTATGGTTTTATTAAACGAATTTTTTCAAAATTTATCTTTCTTTCTTTATTTTCTTAAAGTTAATGTAATGAAACACGTCAAAATTGACACTAATAATATTTTATAAAAATAATATTATATTAAATTATATAAAACTCAAAAAAGTACTAAATAAGGACAAAGAGGATAAATTATAGTCAAAATATTATTAATTAACCATTTATTGTTTAATTGAAACCTTATAAGTAAAAATATACACCTTTTAATATTGAAAATATTGTTATAATAGTTAAAATTAAAATAAGTTAACTAAAGGTTAATCAAAATGATAAGGTTTAAAATTACACCAAAACTTTTCAAAAATATATTGGTTGATGGGATTTCCACCCTAAACCATATTATCTTCTAATAAATTTCCATTTATAGGTATTTATATTGAGATTTAATTTATTATAATTTAATCTTTTGATAAATTCCCAAAGTGCCCATCACCTTCATTATAAAAGGACACCTCATCCCTCATATAATTTCACCACTTTGATTCTTCTAGATCAAAAAAACTCTGAAAATTTTTATTCTCCACTTCCCTATACACATTATATAGGTTTTGGTATTTCCAAATGACCAACTCTAGAATCCTTTAGAGGAGATCTAAGGAGTTGTTTCGAATAAGAGGTAATCGCTCTAACTGATCACTCACTTTTTCTACACTTTTATGCCTCCTATAAATCTATGATATATATCATAAAAATAATAAATTAATCATAGTAAATATTATTAAATGTTATTATTATTATTAAAATACCATTATGAATCCCCTTTCCCATTGAACAAAAAGTGAAAGTATCGCTCGTGTGTACATTCATCTTACCATATCCACGTAGTGATACAATTTATTTTTCATCACCATATTTTATGAGTGAGATTTATAATGGTATTAATGTTTATAAATTATATTTATGAAATAATTATACTTATTTAATGATAATATAATATATACCATGTTACCACCTAATCTTTTGAGAAATGATAACATCACTCGTGCGTACATATGACTTACCATCTCTACGATGCGATGTGATTTGTTTTTCATATATATGTTTCACATGGGAAGTAATAAGGATAAATTTTATGAATATATATGATATATATAACATAATAATTATTCTGGAAATTATGTTATCGTGATCAAATTATAATTACCAGGACTACCGAACTGAAACATGCTTAGAAAATGAAGCAGATATCACCTAGAACAATTATTTTAATCATTAATAAATGGGTAATAAGATGTTATAAACAAATAATAAATGGTATGACTGATATATGGTTATTTAATAAATGCATAATAAATCCATATTAATTATACATAAGGTTTTATCATGAACAAGGAAAGGAGAGACTTAAGGTTAGGGATTTTTGTCTCACTTTTATTTGTGTGGGACATTTGCCATATACACTACTTATTTCTTCTACATGGTGTATATACTGCCCATGAATGTATTTTATGAGTATTATCATGAATATTATGGTATTATAATATCCATATAATTTTTTTATTTCATTTGTAATATGATTCTACTAATTATAAAGTTGTAAGTGTTAATTTCAAAATATCATTATTATTCAGGATTGTTTATACAAAAGTCTCTACTGGGGAATATTTATCATCCATGTACGTGTTTCTTAAGAATTTTTTCCAAAATATTTTTTCTATTATTATATAACTTCTAAATCCATTTTTACCTATGTGTTGTATTTTACTAAATTGTTTGAAGGGAATCTTTTCTTCATTTTACTAAGGAGGTACATTGTGACTTTTCCAAAAAAAGAATGAGAGGAATGATTTTTTAACTTATACAGCATGGATTAAATTTTCTTCCATCTCTATTACTTAATGATTTAAAGATTAATTTACAATATTACAAGGTTATTTTCAAATAAATTTTTTTCCTTTATAATTGCTTGACTCTTTAAATAAATTATTCCATAACAGAAATGTTATTTTCCTCAAGAATTATTTCAAGTGATCTTTCAAAAAAACATTTTCCATATAAGATGAAATTATTTACTATTACTTATGATTTACTAAGGATATTACCAAAGGATACCATTATTATTATTTATATTAATGGTTTATATTAATTATGGAATGATACTTATGAATCATATTTATTTTCCATGAGTTATGTTATGATGAAGTGTTTATGAAACTCATTTATTTACATGGGTTCTGAGATGGTGAATGATTTATGGTCCTATAGCACACATATGTATAGTTTTCATTAAGTGATGGGTGGGACCTATATCTCCATATAATTCATTGGGTAATGAATTATATCTCATGATATAGTTAAGTGAAACACATTGATGTGCTTGATCTATAATGGGAAACAAGTTGATGTGCATGATCTATGATGGGAAACACATTGATGTTATTGATCTATTAGGGGAAACATGTGATAAGGCATAATCTGAGAGTCTTGGTAGTTAAACTTGACATATGGAATGGTTTTTTATACTTATGATGATTCCACACACATTTATTACTTTAACACACGATTCAAGAATGAGTTATGATGAAGTTTTATTCTTATGGTTCATGTTAATGTTTCAGGACATAACTTGTATTTATACTCCATGAAAGGTTGGGTATGAAATTTTATGTTATTCTCATGATCACATACCCATATTTATTATCTTACACTTTCATAAAATAATAAATTTATATCTTCCATGTTTACCCTTACTGATCATCTAAGCTCACCCTTTTCTTATGTTTCCTTTACAAAGGATATGAGGAAAGGTGTTAAGTGTGATATGATAAAAGGGATATAATTATGAATAAATATGTGGGAAATAGTGTAGATATTTTATGAACCATTTGTTTATGTTTTTGATTTTATAGAGTAATTATAGCATTATGATCCTCAAGCCTATATTTGTATAATGAATTAAATATTTTTCCAAAAAGATGTAATATCTATGTATGAAAATATTGGGTTGTTATAGTTAGTATCAGAGTAAGGGTTTAGTTAACCTTTGGAAACTAGGATGATAAAACCTTAGTAATAACCCTAAGGGTCAGTCTATGTATAGGATAAAATCCTATATTTTTTTAAAAAATTATGAATGAACTAGGTTAAAACATAAGGTTTCATAGATGGTTTCATGATTTAAGACATTTTCTAAATGCTTTTTTCATGATTCCTCGCAATGGTTGTTATTTATCATAATATTATTTTTAGTTTTATTCAATGGATGGAACCTAAAGGAATCATGTTAATGCCTAATGTGATGGAAAATGCATTGATTTTCCACCTGAGTTACCAATGTTATGGGATCTAGAATATAGAACCTTTCTTCCATGCTAATGAAACTTTCTTAGGATATGAATCATATAGATTTTCCAAATGATCAAAGAAGGGAACAACATATTGTTGAATATTTCATGAGGCAACATCCACCTTATTTTAGTGGATCTTTTTACCCACTAGTGGCTAAGAGATAGATAAACACCCTTGAGAAAATATTTTATGTTCTTCAATGCTCGAGACATGAAAATGTTGTCATAACTATTTACACTACTGGAAAGGGGATCTTTCCCCGCACATCTATCCCCACAGTTTAGAAAAACCATGGGGATATATCTTTTTTACTATCTATTTCCATGGTTTTAATAAAACTGTGGAAAACCAATTCCCAATTACCCTGATACCTCGCGCTCCTCCTCCCTATTACATCACACTTCTCTTCTCTTCCATCAGGCTCCTCCTTACCCTCGCTTCCATCTCCCTCTTCTATCATGCTCATCCTCGCTTCCCCGACTCCCGACCATCTTCTCCCATCCCCGACCACTACCTCCCAGCCATCCAACCTCCACCCCTCGGCCCTCTCCTCCCCTCGAAGACCTTTACCTCCCGGCCATCCGACCACCACGTCCTGCCCATATCCTCCCCTCCCTGGCCTCCACCTCCACTCTCGACCTCCCTTGTGGACTTCGCCTCAGCCTCATCTTCCCACCCTCCGCCTCCCTACCCCCAACTTTAGCGACATCCCCCCTCTCGTCTCCCTCTCCTCCCGGCCTTGGCCTCTGCCTAAACTTCCCCCAACTTTGGCAACGTCCCGTCCTGGCCTCTGCCTCCCTGCCCCTAGCTCTGGCATGTATGAAATTTCTTCTCCTTGTTTTTAATTCTATTATATATAAATTAGGTTTTATGAACTGAAAACAGAGAAAAAACATGAAATTACTAACCCATTATTTGGAATATTGTTACCATTTTCATCATTATGTTCCCTAGAGTGAATATAAATATATTTTTTCTTTTAGTTTATTTTTTCTACAAGTTATAATTGTGAGAGATATCACTGAAACCTATTATTGTTTCCTTTTGTAAACATTAAATTTCTAATTTTCATGATTACTAAGATTATGATTATGAATCATACACGTTTGATCATTGAGATCGACTAGAATTTGAGACTATGGGTATGTTTCTTTCAAACTATATAGTTTAATGAATAATAGTCTTCTTGAAATTGTTATCAATAAGTGATATTGGATATGTAATCAATACTTGAGGCACATATTTTCAATTTACATTTAAAATAAGTTCCTATTTTCGAAATATATTTTGATAATTGAATTATTTGAAGGACTATTAGTGTTCAGAACATATTTATATATTAAATTTATCTTAGATATCCAACAACCACTTTGGAATAAATTTGTTCCTTTCCTTGAATAAAATTTTTGGTTATATAATAACCCTCGGAATTGGATCCTATGTGGAAAATAATGATGGAATTATAAGGATAAAATAATGAAAATGAATACTTTGGTTCCTTGGACCCATGAAAATATATTCCATACATTACTTATAAATAGGTTGAGGTTTTACCATGGGGACAATGATTCATTCATTTAATATTGGTTTCTTCCCCTCTTTTGTGAAACTCAAACATACACAAGCATCCTATGACCAAATTACTTGGCTCCCAAAAATTAAATTTTTTAAAGGAAAACATTTTCATGAGTGAAGTTTAGAAAATAAATTTACTTGAAAAAAGTTATGTAAAGGATAAATATATCATTCTCTCTCAATAAAACTCATAGGTGAGCCTTTCCATTCTTCCTAATCCATTCTTCTAGTCTAAACTCAAGGAACCATCCTTGACATTTAGAAGAATGGTAGTACTATAACCCATGGCTTATGATGGAGGTATTACAACCAAATAGATCAAGTCTAATCCAGTTAAATCATCATTCAAAATTAAATGAGGGTACACCATAAGAATCCAAAATAGTAATCGATGAAATTTGATACATAAGACATTACCTAAATCCCAAGGGAGATTCCCCTAGTCATTTCACTTCAATTTCCCCCATTATCATTTCTTATGAGAGCGCTAATCACGGTGTGTGCAAAATTTAGCGTTCGATATTAATCTAATAATGTGTATTTGATTTTTCAATTGATTTTAAATTCATTTATTTTACCAGAATGACCTTTTCCTTTTTAAGAGTCTTATTGTGACTTTTTTTACTTTTTATGCAGTAGGTGTTTCTAGGTAATTATTTTATTAAAAAAATTCATGAAGTGATTTAGTTTATTAAATTCGTCTTCTAGTATATTTATACCAATATTTGATACCCATGATTGTTTTATATAAATTATATAAATGATTTTCATTAATTCTTGGAGATGAAGTGGTTTTCTTTAAATTTTTTCCCTCTTTGAATTATAATTTTACCCATGGAAAATATTAAATGACATGGATATGGGGCTCATTTAAAATATTTATGATAATGGATGAATTTTTTTATCTCTCCCTTGATTTTTAAATTAAATAACCCATGTTTAAGGGTGTGTTTTAATGTTAAAAGTTTATTTTTTTTATGTTACACCTAAGTGAGGACAAACTTTTTTATCTCTCCCTTAGTTTAACTATAATGACACATACCACTCTATCATAGACATGAAACCTTTCTTGGCCCATTATGGTTTACCTTGTTGATCATCCCTTTATAGGATAGAGGTAAGAATTTTATCTCTGATATTGAAAGGGTTAAAATTGGTTATAAAAATAAAGGCGCTTGCAATACAAATGTGAATTAACTATTAAGTTTTTATGTTCTAAAAGTTTTGTTTTCTATAGTACATATCCATTTTTTAATTATGTTTTACATTGTTGATTGGAAGATAACTTCTATTTTTCTTGTTATAGAATGGATAGAAGTTGGATGTATCGTACTGATAGGATTTCAACCGCGTTTCAAAATAATTTGGAATTTTTTTTAGATTTTTCATTTGAAAATGCTTCAGATAGAGGTTGTATATAGTGTCCATGCTATAAATATGTTGTAAGACCATGGTTAATCCGGGAAGAAGTTAGCTACCATATAACGAAATTTGGATTTCAAACAAACTATTATGTTTGGTATCACCATGGAGAGACGAGTCAATGTTCTACTGGTCATGAACAAAATGAAAGAAGTGGCATGGAGAATTTGATATTAGATCAGTTTCCATTTTTTCATAATCCCGAGAGAGATAGTATGCCAGTGAAATAAGACAATAATATCAATACACATGAGTAAAATACTGAATATGATGAGGAGAGAGTGAAAATTTTAGTGGATGATGCCAGAACTCCAGTATATCAGGAATGTACTAAAATGAACAAGTTGGAATTTTTAATGCAGTTATATCATGGGAAAATCATGTATGGAATTTCTAATACTTATATTTATTACATTCTTACATTTTTTAAGGACTTGATTCCTGATGGTGCAGATATTCCCTCAAATCATTACAATGCATGGAAGTTAATTAAGCAGCTTGGATTTGATACTAATAAAGTTCATGATTGTCTGAAGGATTGCAGTTTATTTTGGGAGGAAACAACTGACCATAATGACTATAAATAATATGGTACATCTCGATGGAAGGAAAATGCATATGGAACACCATCTCATGTGGCACAGAAAGTCATGTGGCACTTTCCATTGATTCCCAGACTTCAAAATCTATTCATGTCTGTAAAAATCTCAACCAATATGTGATGGCATGATGTAAAGAGAATTAAAGGTAATGATGAGTTGGTTCATCCTACAAATGGATTAGCATGGCAGACATTTGATGCACAACATCCTGATTTTTTAGCTGAGGTGCGTAAAGTCAGGTTGGGTCTATCCTGTGATTGTTTTAATCTATTTAGTCAGATGCTTACTTCTCACTGCATGTGGCCCATTTTTATTCATGTTTATAATCTTCCTCTATGGATGTGTATGAAAAACCATTCAATTTATTGAGTATACTGATATCTGGACCTTCTAATCCCGGTAATGATATAGATTTATACTTAAATCCTTTAATAGGATAGTTGAAACAACTTTGGTATTTCGATGTGCAGACATTCGATGCTTCTTCAAAGAATACGTTTCAGATGCGTGATGCCCTTCTATGGAACATAAATGATTTCCCTTCTTATCTAATGATGTATGGGTAGATCATGAAGGGAAAAATATCATGTCATATTTTTATAAAGAATACACGATCGAGAAGGCTTAAATATCGTCATAGTTTCAGTTTCATGGGGCATCGATGATTCTTGCCAATGGATCATCAATACAGGACGAATCATCGGAGGTTTGATAATACCATTGATACTGAACAACCACCTCAACGTATGTTATGAAGCAATGTTCTTAATGAATTAAAATATTTCAGTTTTTCATTAGGTAAAGGTCAATTGAAATCTAAAAATAAGAAGAATGTTGACACTAAAACCTCTTACAATTGAAAAAAGAGAAGTATTTTTTTTTAATTTACATATTGATCTACCAATTTGTTACATCATTGTTTAGACGTAATTCATATTGAGAAAAATATATATAAAATTTTTCTTGAAATTCTTCTGAATATCAAGGAGAAGACCAAAGATGACTTCCGATCTCCTCGAGACTTGTTGGATTGGGGTATTCGACCATAACTGCATCTTGTGTGTATCGGTGAAAACAAATGGAAAGTTCCTTGTGCTTCTTATGTGATGACACCGTCAGAGAAAGATAAATTTCTAGTATTATTGGATAATATCAAGGTTCTTGATGGCTATTACAGCAACATATCTAAACGATTCAACAGAAGAGATGTGAAACTAAAATCTCTGAAAACTCGTGATTATCACATCCTTCTTCATGAATTGATTCCAATAGCAATTCAGAATTTTCTATCCAATAATGTATGGGTGATAGTGATTCTCTTGTTCCATTTTTTAGACACCTTTGTGCTAAAAGGTTATCCAAGTCATTCTTGATAAAAATGCAGCAGGAGGTGCCATTAATTTTATGTGGGATGGAAAATATTTTTCCGCCATCCTTTTTCACTTGCATGCTGCATTTAATGGTTCATCTTCCAACTGAAACACTTCTTGGGGGACCAGTTTCTTTTTGGTGGATGTATCCTATTGAAATAAATATGTGCACAGTGAAATCATATGTTCAAAACAAGAATTATCTTGAAGGTTTGATTGTGAGGGGTTATCTGGATCAAGAATGTATGGATTTTTGTTTGATGTATTTTTCTGATGTCACCACAAGACATAATCAGCCAATGAGGAATGAAGATGACCAATATGGGGAAATTTATCCCTCATTTCCATCTCTTCCCCAAACAGGAGTAATTGTTGGGTCTTATACATTGGCTACATTGAGCCTTGAAGAGCGGGAGATGGCACATTGCACAGTCTTGTTTAACTGTGGTTTGTTCGATGACTATATCAAGTAAGTAATTTGGATATTTATATATTATCTCATATTATGAAATTCCACATATACCTTACACTTATATTATCATTTTATGTAGGGAACATAAACAAATTATAAGTAGAGTTCATCGATATTTGTCTTTAAGATGGAGAGAGGATTTTCATAGCCTAGAGTTTCATGTTTGGTTGAAATCAAAGGTATTAACATTACTTTAATTAGTTTAAAAAATAGATATCCATTTAATTGTATTATTTATATATATTTTAGGTGTTGAGTGTACCTATTGACTCTGTTTCTCAAGAATTGAGATCTTTGGCTTTTGGTCCTAATTATTTGGTTTTTGAATGTAAATCTTTAATAATCAATGGGTATAAATTTGTTACAACGGATCAAGCGGTGAAAATGAGAACACAACATGATGGCGTTATGTTAACCGCTATAATAGATTGTTATGACAGTGTCTCAGATAACCAGCCTCAATATGAAGATGTGTTTTATTATGGGCTAGTTGATAAAATATTGTTATTGGATTACTACTCTCAAGGTAGAGTCACTATGATGAGATGTAAATGGTTTGATTCAATGAGACATCATGGTACATTTATTGATGACTGTGGATTCGGAGTTATTGATATGAGTCTATGCCTGCGTACCGATGAACCATACATTTTGGCATCAATGGATAAACAAGTTTTTTATGTGAAAGATCATCTGAGACACGATTATGGTGTCATTAATGACATAATCCCCAGACATATTTTTCATGATGCTGCTGATGAAATTTCCACCATTGACATCCCCGTTGGTGTTAGCCAAAATATTGCATTTGATGAATCAAATTATACCATTGTGATAATTGATGTTGAACCTGAAGTAGTGGTCAGTAATATATAGAATCAACCATATATGTTCACTGTTCATTCAGTTTATATTGACATGAGTTTCTCAGGTTAGTATTACTATAATTACTTTAATTATGTTTTAATTTGGAATGAAATGTTTGTTTTTTTATTTTCTGGTGTCATTTCATTAAATCAGATTTATTTCAAAGTAAAAAACATGGTTTAAATATATTTTTTAAATGTATAACTTGGTAATGTAATTTTAAAAACTGTGTTAGTCATTTCCTTGTAATCATTTGTACAATTAAAAGAAGTCAAATTGGTTCCTCTCATGAATTACTGATAGATGTAAGTTGTATTCATGATTTGTAAAAACTATTTCTAAAAACTTTAAATTTCATTCTTATGTAGATTATGCCAAATACTACAGAAGGTTTAAGGAAGTGACTATTTGATCCCGATCGACCGGGGTGTGAGAGTGCGTTGCCTTCACTTCCATCAGTGATCATTATAATTGTAATGTTTTTTTTCTGCATTACATATAATTTCATGTTAATATTGTTTATCAATTTTTTTAGGGACATTCAGTTCCACCAGATTTGAATCATAATCTGGTTAGCATGGGTATGAGTGGGGATGCTTCTAGACCTAGATGGATCACCTGTCATACCCGTTTCCACATTGACCTACCATCGAACACCCCTTCCACCACACCTTTCCATCCACTTGAGTCTTCAGGGATTTTTTTATCCATGCATCCATCATCATCTCAACTACCCTCTTATTCACATGCCATTACTACATCACCTCCATATATGTTTCCACCTTTACCATATCCATATATGATCATGTATCCCCCATCCTACTACCTATATGATGTAGTGTCTACATCACCTCAAATTCCTAACATCCAGCCAGCATCTGATGAGTCTGTTCCATTAGATTCCACTCTAGTGCATGAAGTTCACCCAGAGCATGCACTGGAACAGACACTTCCTGTAGAGGCTGCTGAGTCAGGACAGCCCACAGATCCATCATAGTCTATTGAGCAATCTACAAACAGTTTTTTGATTATAACTGTTTCAAATTATATTACTTTATTTTTTTCGTGTTGTACCGTGACTTAATTCTTATTTGCACACTCTTTTTCTTATTCAGTGGGATCTTCTGCTAGGAGATGTGGGCGCACTCGGATGAAGGAAGTTTGGAATCGCTAGAAACAACTAATGGTGGATTACAATCGAAAAAATCAGATGGTAGGTCCAACTGCAACGCAGTGTAGAAGTTTCATGGACACTTTGGCCAAGTATCACAATATCATTCCAGTGGAACTGGTGTCATGAAGACATATCAGTAAAGAGATTAATGACAAATAATGGGAGAAAATATTGGTAAGAAAATTATATAAAGTCATATTTATATTATTGGTGTATTTGAATGAAATAACATGTTCATTGCAGATACGGTTTAACTTTCCCGATGGATAATCTGCTAAGACAGCAAGGCTGATGGATGTTGGGGAGTTCTGGCACTCATACAAGCATGAGTTGTATATTGGTTGGAAGACTGGGGTAGGTACTGACTTAGAGGGGGTACCCATATTCCCCGACTATCCAAAAATTCAATATGAAAAAATGATTTCACATTGGAACACTACGGGAAAAATGGGTATTTGCGACGGGGGTCTTTACCCGTCGCAAATAAGTAGTCTTTTGCGACGGGGTAGGCTTCCCCGTCGCAAATAGTTTTCCCCGGATTTGGCGCCAAATCGCGGGAAAACTATTTGCGACGGGGAAGCCTACCCCGTCGCAAATAGTTTTCCCGGGCTTTGGCGCCAAATCCGGGGAAAACTATTTGCGACGGGGAAGGCTACCCCGTCGCAAATGCCCGGCGGCGGTAAAAGGTATTTGCGACGGGAAAGTATTCCCGTCGCAAATACCCGGCGGCGGTAAAAGGTATTTGCGACGGGAAAGTATTCCCGTCGCAAATAGCATGTTATTTGCGACGGGTCCCGTCGGAAATAACTATTTACCGGCTGACCGTAATAAATGCGGGCGAAGGTATTTGCGACGGTGCCCGTCGCAAATAATGCTATTTGCGACGGGAAGCCCGTCGCAAATGGACCCGTCGCGAATAATCTAACCTATAAATACCCCCATCCGTTTTTTTCAAATCATTCTCATTCTCCACCTTCTTCTGCTCTAAAATTTCTATTTCTAAATTTGAGTTTTTGTTCAGTTTAATTTTTTTCTTCGGAGCTGTTATTAAAGTTTTGAAGAACGATCAGAGCTCATCAATTTTCAAGGTATTTATTTTCATTTTAATTTAATATTTATTTTTAATTTTGTATTAATTTCAATTATTTTTGATTAGTTGTAATTTAATTATGTTTATATTGTTTTCTTACTTAATAAATTTAAATTATTAGTATTGTTCATAGTTAATGGTAATTAGGAATAATTTGTAATAATTTTTAATAATTAAGAATAAATATTAATAATTAGTAATAATTACCAATAATTAGTAATAATTAGTAATAATTAGTAATAATTAGTAATAATTACCAATAATTAGTAATAATTAGTAATAATTAGGAATAATTAGTAATAATTAACAATAAATAGTAATAATTAGTAATAATTAACAATAAATAGTAATAATTACCTATAATTTGGAATAATTACCAATAATTAACAATAATTAGTAATAATTAGTAATAATTACCAATAATTAGTAATAATTATCAATAATTACCAATAATTGCTAATAATTATCAATAATTAGGAATAATTAGTCATAATTAGTAATAATTAAGAATAATTAGTAATAATTAGGAATAATTAGTAATAATTAGGAATAATTAGTAATAATTAGGAATAATTACCAATAATTAGGAATAATTACCAATAATTAGGAATAATTACCAATAATTAGGAATAATTACCAATAATTAGCAATAATTACCAATAATTAGCAATAATTACCAATAATTACCAATAATTTGAAATAATTACCTATAATTTGGAATAATTATCAATAATTTGGAATAATTACCAATAATTAACAATAATTACCAATAATTTGTAATAATTTGTAATAATTTGTAATAATTAGGAATAATTAGTAATAATTAGTAATAATTAGGAATAATTAGTAATAATTAGGAATAATTAGTAATAATTAGGAATAACTACCAATAATTACCAATAATTTGTAGTAATTAGTAATAATTACAAATAATTGCCAATAATTAGTAATAATTGCCAATAATTGCAAATAATTAGGAATAATTGCAAATAATTAAGAATAATTAGTAATAATTAGGAATAATTAGGAATAATTAGTAATAATTAGTAATAATTAGTAATAATTAGTAATAATTAGTAATAATTAGTAATAATTAGAAATAATTAGGAATAATTAGTAATAATTAGGAATAATTAGTAATAATTAGGAATAATTAGTAATAATTAGGAATAATTAGTAATAATTAGGAATAAATATTAATAATTAGTAATAATTACCAATAATTAGTAATAATTAGTAATAATTAACAATAATTAGTAATAATTAGTAATAATTAACAATAATTAGCAATAATTAGTAATAATTAGGAATAATTAGTAATAATTAGTAATAATTAACAATAAATAATAATAATTAGTAATAATTAACAATAAATAGTAATAATTACCTATAATTTGGAATAATTACCAATAATTAACAATAATTAGTAATAATTACCTATAATTTGTAATAATTACCAATAATTGCTAATAATTATTAATAATTAGGAATAATTAGTAATAATTAGGAATAATTACCAATAATTAGGAATAATTACCAATAATTAGGAATAATTAGGAATAATTAGGAATAATTAGGAATAATTAGGAATAATTACCAATAATTAGAAATAATTACCAATAATTAGCAATAATTAGCAATAATTAGCAATAATTAGCAATAATTAGGAATAATTAGCAATAATTTGGAATATTTACCTATAATTTGGAATATTTACCTATAATTAATAATAATTAACAATAATTTGTAATAATTTTTAATAATTTGTAATAATTTGTAATAATTACCAATAATTTGTAATAATTACCAATAATTTGTAATAATTAGGAATAATTAGTAATAATTAGGAATAATTAGTAATAATTTGTAATAATTAGGAATAATTAGGAATAACTACCAATAATTACCAATAATTTGTAGTAATTAGTAATAATTACCAATAATTACCAATAATTGCCAATAATTAGTAATAATTGCCAATAATTGCAAATAATTAGGAATAATTGCAAATAATTAGGAATAATTAGTAATAATTAGGAATAATTAGGAATAATTAGTAATAATTAGTAATAATTAGGAATAATTAGGAATAATTAGTAATAATTACCAATAATTACCAATAATTTGTAATAATTTGTAATAATTTGTAATAATTACCAATAATTGCAAATAATTAGGAATAATTAGTAATAATTAGTAATAATTAGGAATAATTAGTAATAATTAGTAATAATTAGGAATAATTAGGAATAATTAGGAATAATTAGGAATAATTAGTAATAATTAGGAATAATTAGTAATAATTAGGAATAATTAGTAATAATTAGGAATAATTAGTAATAATTAGGAATAATTAGTAAACGAAATCTGCTTGGATAATGAAGGGAAAATTTATAACCATCTCCACAACGATGATTACCAAATTTCATTTCATTATTCAAGCAGTTTTCCTTTTGCTAAGTATTGCTAAGTATTGCTAAATTAGTAATAAATAGTAATAATTAGCAATAAATTGTAATAATTAGTAATAAATTGTAATAATTAGTAATCCTTGTAATAATTAGGAATAATTAGTAATAATTTGTAATAATTAGGAATAATTAGGAATAACTACCAATAATTACCAATAATTTGTAGTAATTAGTAATAATTACCAATAATTACCAATAATTGCCAATAATTAGTAATAATTGCCAATAATTGCAAATAATTAGGAATAATTGCAAATAATTAGGAATAATTAGTAATAATTAGGAATAATTAGGAATAATTAGTAATAATTAGTAATAATTAGGAATAATTAGGAATAATTACCAATAATTACCAATAATTTGTAATAATTTGTAATAATTTGTAATAATTACCAATAATTGCAAATAATTAGGAATAATTAGTAATAATTAGTAATAATTAGGAATAATTAGTAATAATTAGTAATAATTAGGAATAATTAGGAATAATTAGGAATAATTAGGAATAATTAGTAATAATTAGGAATAATTAGGAATAATTAGTAATAATTAGGAATAATTAGTAATAATTAGGAATAATTAGTAAACGAAATCTGCTTGGATAATGAAGGGAAAATTTATAACCATCTCCACAACGATGATTACCAAATTTCCTTTCATTATTCAAGCAGTTTTCCTTTTTCTAAGTATTGCTAAGTATTGATAAGTATTGCTAAATTAGTAATAAATAGTAATAATTAGCAATAAATTGTAATAATTAGTAATAAATTGTAATAATTAGTAATCCTTGCTTGAGTGTTTTTTCTAACAAATTATTCAAAACCAGTAATGCTTTTTTATTTTATAGAAAAATATGGAACAACGAGGTCGTCAACAGTCATTATTAGATGACCGCATATGGATAAATCAACGTAGAAATCCAAATGGTTCTGGTTTAAATCCAGTATATATAGAGGGTGTGGAGATTTTTTTATCATTTGCGGCATCAAATTCAGAATTTGTTTCAGAAGGAAAGATAAAATGCCCTTGTAGAAAATGTGCATTGAGAACGTTTGACACGTTTGACAAAGTGGGGGGACATCTCTTGCGTTTTGGTTTTCAAGCAGATTATGTTTTTTGGTATCAACACGGTGAACGCAGTTCCAGAGCAGATGATACCAACTTGATTCCGGATCCATCCCAGTTTCAAGATTTAGTACATGATGTTGCAGGTTCATCTGTTCAACATACAGAAACTCCGGCTGATATAGCTTCAAATCCTGAGTTGGGACCGTCTGAATTTTATGAGTTGTTGAAGTCTGCTGAGGATGCATTATATCCTGGCTGCAAGATGAGCAAATTAGAAGCAGTTGCAAAATTTATGGCTATCAAATCAGATAACGGAATGTCAAACACATGTTTTGACCAGATATTTTCTTTGCTGAAAACACTGTTACCCGAAGGAAATGTTTTACCTGCAAATTACTATGAAAGTAAGAGGTTGGTTCGAAATTTGGGACTTACTTGTCAGAAGATTCATGCATGTTCAAATGACTGCATTTTATATTCAGGGGAAAATGAGTCGTTGGATAGTTGTCCCACATGTGGGCAACGGAGATATAAAGAAGGACAACACGGGAAGTCTGGTTTGATTCCTGTAAAACAGTTGAGATATTTTCCGCTTACATCCAGACTTCAGCGTTTATTCATGTCTAAGAATACAGCGACAATGATGTCATGGCATAAAGAGAATATTTCAACCGATAAAAGCTTGAATCATCCAGCCGATGGTGATTCATGGAAACATTTTGATAGAGTGCATCCATCATTTGCTTTAGAAGCTAGAAATGTTCGAATGGGCCTTTCCACTGATGGTTTTTGTCCGTTTGGATCTTATGGTAGTCAATATTCATGTTGGCCTGTTTTTTTAACTCCGTATAATTTACCTCCATGGATGTTGATGAAGGAGCCATATATCTTTTTGACTTTACTAATTCCAGGACATCCGAAGAAAAATATTGATGTTTATTTGAAGCCATTGATTGATGAATTAAATTTATTGTGGAGTACTGGTGTCAGTACATATGATGTTGCAACGAAACAGAATTTCATACTGAGAGCAGCATTGATGTGGACAATAAGTGACTTCCCGGCTTATGGGATGTTATCTGGCTGGAGTACACATGGTCAGAAATCATGTCCTTACTGTATGGGAGAGAACAAAGCATTTATGCTCATTCATGGAAAGAAACCTTGTTATTTTGACTGTCATCGCAGATTTCTTCCAGCTGATCATCCTTTTCGCAGAAACAGATCTCATTTCAGAAAAGATGCTCTAGGCAAACTTGAAAAAGATGTTGGGATTCCATAACAGACATGTCTCATTTTTTTCGGGAAATTTGTGCGGCTACGGCAGATTATGATGCTCTAGGCAAACTTGAAAAAGATGTTGTTGTAATTATATGTAAACTGGAAAAAATATGTTCGCCGTCTTTCTTCGACTCAATGGAACATTTGATGTTACATTTTCCATATGAATCCAAATGTGGAGGTCCAGTACAGTTTCGATGGATGTACCCATTTGAAATATGCATGCAAAAATTGAAAAGAAAAGTACGCAACAAAGCATCTGTTGAAGGATCTATTGCAGAAGCTTAGTTGCAAGAGGAAATATCTTTTTTCTTCTCCCATTATTTTGAATCTGCGTATCCTTCAAAACACAACCGAATGGGACGGAATGAGAGGAATATTGATGAAATCGACAATCAATTATCTGTTTTCAACCAGTCAGAGCTTGGTTTTGGTGGAGTTTCTGAACGCTGGCTTTCAGATGATGAACATCATAGAGCTCATACGTATGTTCTGCTCAACTGTGAAGAGATGACATCAGTTGTACTGTAAGTGTTTATATCACTTATTCTATCATTTATGTTACAGTAAATAACTTTGGTTTTTATAGGTTGTATGATAATCATATCAAGAAACAAATTCCACAAATTACAGCAGCTGCTCTCGAAGAACGTCGACTGAAAAATTTCTCTCAGTGGTTTCAAAAACTGGTAACATAAATTCTTTATCATTTAGCAACTCATTCAATGTATAGTTTACTATATTGATAATTATTTCGCAAATCTTCAGGTGTCTCGACATGCTGATAAAATTGACAAACGGCTGTGGGTATTGAGTAACCCACCTTCCAAACTTGTTAAAACTTATAATGCATATGTGGTGAATGGATTTCGATTCCACACACATGCATATGGGGAATCGAAAAAAACAATGAACAGTGGAGTTAGCTTGAGAGGATCTCATCATCGAGAAAATGAAGTTGACTTTTATGGCATACTTGATGAAATCATTGAACTCTGTTATCTTGGACAACATTACATAACCATGTTCAAATGTCGGTGGTTGGATACAGAGAGAGGCGTGCGTGTTCATCCGACTCATGGAATCATCGATATTAAATGTAAAAGTGTTCTCGCAGTAAATGAACCATTCTTATTGGCTCAACAGGCATATCAAGTTTATTATGCAAAGTACTGTGCAACATCAAGAGACTTGACTGATTGGTGGAGTGTAATAAAAATCAAAATTCGAGACAATCAGTTTAGTCAAAGTGAATGTGCTTTCACTAATGTGCAAAGAATTGAAGTTTTTCAAGAGAGTACTCAAAATCAATCTTTTTTACAAAGAGATATGAGTATCGATGACGACACCCCACATTTAAGAGTCGGTGATGACGATGATGTTAATGATGTCACACATGAATTTGAAATGGTAAGAGATGAAGCAACTGCAACTCGAATGGATATCGATGATGTTGAGGAGGAATATGAAGATGACATTGACATATATGAAGATGATGATGAAGATGAACACTTATAGAATTCCATGGTATTTATATACAATCATAATATGTATATATGTATATATAATAGTAATTATCAATTATTTGCTAATATTAACATTTTCTGTTTCAGATGGACGAGGCCACATTTCGTGAGTTGGCGGAGGCTGACCTGCCTTTCGATGCGGATGAGTTGCTGACAGATGACCCTCAGCCTGCAGGCGCTCCAGGGAGTACGCGGAGGGGGCGCGGTCTTGCACGATTGATGATTCCTGACCCCGTCCCCGAGCGACGTCCACGTCTTGGGTTTGATCCGCGCACCCGGAGGTGTGATAACCTGTGTAATAACCTGTGAATTTGACTAAGATTTCATTAATCTATTCACATAATAAATGTTTATTATTTTTTCAGTTTTTCGCATATAGCAGTCGGACAGGGCAGCGCTATTTTGCGCAACTATTTCTCTCAGCCGTGGACCACATGGGAGCAGATTCCCATTGATGTGCAGCAGGCCATGTTCGGCCATTGGTTGGTACGTACGTAAATAAATAATTTTTATTTTGAAAATTATTTCATTTCTAACTTGATATTTTGATTTATTTGTAGGGTTTGTGGTATCCGATCGAGGATACCATGCGTGACGCCATCCACGAGGCATGGGAGGTGGCCATGCGTGATCGCCTTCGTCAGTTTTTGCACAATTTAAGAAAAGCTGCGATGAAGAAAGCAGGAGTGTCAGATTTTGAGGAGTCATGTAGAGCACACCGACCAGAGTACATTTCATCCCATGTATGGGATGGATTATGTGCGCACTGGTTGAGTGGTGCCTTTCAGAGGAGATCATCGGTGGGGAGGCAGAATCGGGGGAGGCAGGAGGTGACTCATCGAGCTGGGAGTCGTTCTTTCAGTACTCATAGACAGCATCTGGTACGTACATTATTTATAAATATTTTATATAACTATAAATATTAACAGTTTATTTTTTATTCTTATAGGCTGTCGAGCACCCCGATATTACAGAGTACGACGTATATCGGAGGATGTATAGTGATCCTGCTACTGGGGAGCTCAGAGGTGATCGTCAGCATCACATCGTGGTCAGTATTATTTGTTTTCAAGTTTAAAAATTAACTGCATATAATATATTCACAATTTTAATTTTAAATTGCAACTATAGGAGTCATATGAGGCCGCAGCGGCACAGGCCCGGCCTGAGAGTCAGGCCGAGTCATCAGATCAGACCACTGCCCGTCAGTTTGATGAGGCGGCATGGATGCAGGCCACCCAGTATGCCTTCGAGAAGGGCCGGGTAGTTGGTATCGGCTCTCGACTGACTCCCGGAGATTATTATGGCAGTGCTGCGATGTCGGCGTCCAGCTCGAGGGGAGCTCGTGCATCTTCTTCTACACAGTATGAGGAGCAGTTGCGATCTCAGACTGCACAGATAGAGAGTCTCCGACAGGAGCAGGAGCAGATACGTCAGCAGCATGAGGAGGAGCGTCGACGCCAGCAGCAGCTGTACGAGGAGCAGACGAGTCGGTGGCAGCAGCAGCATCAGGAGCAGATGGAGTACATGCGCCGACTCACTCATGCTTTAGGGATGGAGTTTCCTCCACCACCATCTGCAGATCCCCCACCTCCCCCCCCTCCTACAGATTAGAGTTTGTATTTCTGTTATAAAATTTGTGAAATCAAAATATTTTTTTTTTCTATTCGTAGTTTCTGTCTCATTATAAAATATTAATAATATTATATTTTTAAATAACAATATTAATATGAATAATAATAATATTTATATTTTATAATATTAAATTTTATATATATATTAAAATTTTATTTATATAATAAAATTTTATATATATATTAAAATTTTATAATATTATAATTTAATTATTTTTTTGTAATACTTGAATTATTTTAATATTTGAATGTAAAATAATTCTATTATTTTTATATTAATTAAAATAACTTATTAATATTTTTTTTATTTATGAATTATAATTATAATATTATTATATTAATTAAATTATTTATTAATATTCTATTATTTTTATTTTTGAATTATAATTCTACTATTATTATAGTAATTAAAATAATTTATTATTTTCATTTGTAAATTATAATTCTATTATTATATTAATTAAAATAATTTATTAATAATTTATTTTTTTTATTTTTTTTATAGTATTTGCGACGGGATACTATGCCCGTCGCAAATACTAGTATTATTAATAATTTTTTATTTTTTTTTTAAAAAGAGTATTTGCGACGGGACCCGTCGCAATTACTATGAATAGTATTTGCGACGGGTCCCGGTTCCCGTCGCAAATACTAGTATTATTAATTTTTTTATTTTTTAAAAAAAAACGTTATTGCGACGGGCCCGTCGCAATAACTGTTTAAAAAGTTTTTTACAAAAATACGGAATACTATTTGCGACGGGGAGAATGCCCGTCGCAAAAAAAGGCTTTAGCGACGGTCCCGTCGCAAATAAGTTTAGTTGCGACGGCGTTTTCCGCAACGGGCTATTTGCGACGGGACCCCGTCGCAAATGGCTATTTACGACGGGATCCCGTCGCAAATAGCCCGTCGCAAATACCTGTTTTTCCAGTAGTGGAAGACTGCTAATTTTAAGGTAATCTCAATCTTTAATGGTTGACATATAAAATTTAACACTTATTACTTGTATTGGAATTTTTTAGGAAGTGTCAAAGAAAAACATAAAGAATAAGGATTCAATGACATATTTTCACACATTGGGGCACACTATAATGCTCAATCATGAAAATCACCAGGTACTTTAACCGGGTATTGTGATGTTATATAGGATGTTCTATTGAAAATATTATTTAATAGACATAGGTCAGATTTGTGAATTTCTAATATATGGTACTAATCTATATTTGTGCATTTCTCATTTGTATCAAGCTAAATTGGGCATCGAATGTCCTGTATCTCATGCCAAATTATTTTGCTCCAGTAGAAAGAAAAAGGATGGAAGTGCAGTAAATGCACAGACACAAGATAAAATTGTAAGTTTTTTTATTTATATTGTAAATATTTATACGAAATTCATAATTTATTATGTTTATAATTTCAACAGTCTACCTTGGAGGCCCTCGATGGTAAGGAAGATGACAACTTCAGTCCACATGATCATTTAAGTCAGGTATTAGGTGAGGAGCACCTGAGGAGAGTATGATGTCGACCAGGGAAAAACATCATCCCCTCTAAGTATTGGTCATCATTGGGATCCTCTCAAGCCTCCTAGATCTCTGAGCTATAAATCGGTCATGCTGAAGCAGCTGAGGAAAAGAAAATAGTTTTAGAGGAGCGTGAAAGAAGTAATCTGATGACCGAACATTTCATGAAAGATATGGCAGTTTTGAGTCAATCACTTCCATCAAAGGATGTTAATTTTGAATCATATATGGAATCAATGCTCTCTTTAAATGATGTATTGGGTGATTCCCAATGAGGTTCTTAGTGGCAACGAAGGTGTTGGCGATAGAGTTATTGGTGGTGAGGATGTTGCTGATATTGTTGATGCTGCTGTGGTGACGAGGCTGTTGACGATGTTGCTTCTGACGATGTTGCTGATGATGATGATAATGTTGATGATGATGATTGGCATGGACATGGGGATAGGGGATATTGGTGATGGGGGGATATTAATCCCCTCTATTTTTGACTTAGTAGGGAGACTTATGTATATACTGTAAGATCTTGAATTGAATTTTTGTATGGATGAGAATGGTTAATTTGTTTTCTTCTGAAAAGTTCTGCATAAATTTCTGCATGCATTTACATAAAGATAACATTAGAATCCTTAGTCATGCATATGGGTAAGTGATGCCCTTACTACCATATAAAAACTTATCACTAAATGATATCCTATATAGTTACATTGGATTCCATTTATTATCTCTTTATTTTTCATAAATTATTGAATTGATGAGTCTAAATTAATGTAGGTAAAAAAGGAATATATTCCTCATTTTTTATTTCTAAAATTTTCATTTTGAAAAATCTGATGTTGTTCTATTGATCGAAATGGTTAGGTTTTTTGAGATCCCAAGTCCCTTAATGATGTGGTAAATGCTAGAGATTTTTTTGGGTTTATAGGTAGCTTTATAAGAAGGGTGCGGGGGGGGAGGGGGGCTGGGTGCAGGGGTGGGGCTGGGTACAGGGGGAGGGTGGTGAGGGGGATGGGTGTAAAGGAGGGGGGCTGGGTGTAGGGGGTGGGGCTGGGTGCTTGGGGGTGCTGGGGTGGGGATGGGTGCGGGGGGGGGGGGGTGCTGGGGGTGGGGTTGGGTGAAGGGGGAGGGGGATGGTGTAGGGGGAGGTGGGCTGGGTGTAGGGGGTGGGGCTGGGTGCATGGGGGTTGGGTGCTTGGAGGTGGGGGCTGGGTGCAGGGGGTGGGGCTGGGTGCATGGAGGGTGGGGTTGGGGTGCAGGGGGGAGGGGGTGGGGCTGGGTGCAGGTGGGTGGGGCTGGGTGCAGGTGGGTGGGGCTAGGAGCAGGTCGGGGGGGGGCTGTGTGCAGGGGGTGGGGCTGGGTACAGGGGGTTGGGGCTGGGTTGTAGCGAGGGGGGGCTGGGTGTAGGGGGGATGGGGGCTGGGTGTAGGGGGTGGGGATGGGTACAGGGGGGGAGGGGGATCTAGGTGTGGGGGGTGGGGTTGGGTATAGGGGGTTGGGTGTTGGGGGGTGGGGCTTGGTGCAGGGGGGAGGGGGCTAGGTGCAGGGGGCACTTGGTGTTTTTTGGATACGCAACTCAGTGTTTATGGAAATGTTATAAGCTCGTGTATGACTGGATCTTTGAATGTATTTGGTTTCATGACGTTATTTGCAGCTAGGTTGTAGGTATGCGATTCCATGGATCTTGTCTTGCCTAAAGGTATGTTTCATTAAGGTGTGTTTTTTACATGTTTTTTCAAAGAATTATCATTGGTTTTTTCTGTCTATGATTGTATTTAGTAAGATATGTGTGTATATTGTTTAAAATACAATGATTATTACATTTGAACTGCTCATAGCATAATAAAAGAAACACCTTTCAATTTGTATGCATAATGAACTCTACAATCAGTTTAAACTATCGAAATGAATTATGCATAATAGTTTAAACATCTGTCAATTTTTATTTGAATCATATTAATTATATTTTGTACATGTGCAGGTAAAATAAGACAAGGGTGTGCTGATATCAACATATATGACTATGTCATGCAAGATTCTCTTAGAAAAGGAAAAGAAGACCATGGATTTAATTTCCATAGAATGATGACTGAAAGTATATTTACCCTAGGTAGTATTACTTGTAATAATATTATAAAATGTCTCAAAAAACTGAATCAAATTGTATTGGTGTCAGAGTTCCTTCTTCTGCTTCTATCTGTGGGTCCAAAAACTAAATTTTCTTTCGTTTACTCCGTTGATTACTACTTACTACAATGAAGGAAGGCTGGATTAGGCTCTCATGTATTAATTGGCCTTGAATGAATTTCCTATAGGATACTATTATCAATCCTACAATTTTAACTAAACCATCCCACACTGGTGCTAAAAACATCATTGTTTCTTCTGATAAGAATGTGAAGCCCAATAGCAGCTCTGATTCGTCAATCTCTTTTTAAAGTGAATATGAAGGAGTGAGAATTTATCAACTATGAATATGAGTGTTCAATGGTTCTCATTGCTTGGTATGATTCTAAAAAAACCAATAAAAATATGCATTTTTTTTGTTTAATTCTTTTTTAATGATTATTAAACAATGTTCTATTTTAAGAGCCTCCTGGTAAAGCTTCTCCTACTTTGAATGGACAGTCTACTCTCTAAAAAAGTCATTTTTTCTGCCACCAAGGTTTCTGAGAGTGATTCCTCCATTTCATCTAAAGTGATTATGATGAAGATGTGAGGGTTCTAATTAATTCTCACGCATTATATAAATAGTTCTAGTTATTTTTAGTTTGATATATTTTATATAATCTTTGCAATTCTGGTCAATAATTGTGCATTTGAAGTTTTTGTGTAGGAAAAATTACCTATGAAATCACTTGGAACTGTGATAAAAAGTAAACCATCAAATTTTCTTGAAACAAAAGAGGAGTCCAGTGATGAATCAAATACAAATAGCTTTGATGATGATGCTTATAAGCTAGTGAGTACGGATTATTTTATCATTATCTCTACTAATATTTCATTTAAAGAAATCATTCTCATAATTATTGTGCTTGTATGACATGGATGTTTAAGGTGCGTTTTTTATGAGATCATAAACATTGGGTAGTTATTACCCCTATATTATTTAATATTTGAATTTCTATAACATAAAACTTCTAATAATTTTCCCAATCCTATTTTGCAGGTTCTATTATTTTTAGTAGCAGCATTAAACTCAAGGAAAATGATGATCAATCCCAATATTCCAATATTTGACACCATCAAAATTAGGTTTGAATACATATTTACATTATTATCACTAGAATAAGACTAGAAGTGGTTAAGTATCATTGATTACATTAGCACAGCTTCTACTGTAACCTTTATATTAGAAGTGCTTTCACTAGAATCCCATACTAACAATAATGTTTACACTGGAAAAGTTTACATATTTACACATTTGGATTCATTGGTATCAATATTACACTAGCATTTCTTACAGGAGTAGTATTCACACTAGAAATGTTTATTCTAACATCATTACAGTAGCAGTGCTTACATTATTAATTCTTAGAATAGCAATTCTTACACTGGAACTGTTCATAGCAACATTACTTGTACAAACACCTTTTCATAATGCATATGTCTGGGAAATACAAGGGTGAAAAATCTGGGAAACATGGGAAGAATCATGCTGAAGCTCTGTCTGCAATGACATGAGCAGCCCACTCATTGGTGCTGGGGAAGAGGAGACAGGTATGTTATAGTTGAGTTTTTATTTTATTTTCTTTATCACATCAAAAACTTAGGCCTTTTACCGCTTTCTACAGATGGAGGGTACTTATATTCTACGAAGGGGGCTATAAGGGCAGTGGAGGCGGCTACACGGTTTTCTTTGCAAGGGAGGGAGATCGGGGTAGTTGAGGGATTGATAGTGTGTTTCATTTTTGTATTCTTTTACTATGTTACTTCTGTTTATTTTCTTTTCCTTTGGCATGGATGTCCGACACACGGATGGTTCATGCAGAAATTTTATTTATTTTCTTATGTTGTTTTAATTAATTGTTTATGGGGTGATTAATCCCTTGATTGAGACACCAAATGCATAGCAGTATCTCCAAATCATGAATGTCATTTCATTATGAAATTCTTCCATGCATACCTTCACCCTTGGTTTTATTCCAATACTTCTTATTTATGTTAATAGATCGAATGCACTCTTCATATATAAATTTTCAACACATCTTCATGCAATAGATATTCATGACATTATTCTTGAAAAATCCCATGCCTCTTTAATCAAACATACCTCATTCATACCTCTTATATTTTCCACAAATCCAACTAATCAATCCTTGGTTACAATAATCCCCCCCCCTTTGGATGATCCTGTTTTTTGAATTATTTTCCTTTGGTACAGAGGTTAGTGTCCCTATTCCTCTCATTCAAGAGAAGGTGAAAAATACTATCTTATGGGCTGATATAGTAGATGTGTCTCATCCAGCCTATGAGTTAATTTCTTTTAAAGATGATCTATCAAGGGTCATCTCTCTGATGAACAGCTTGGAGAGGCATACAAGCGTAGAAAAGATTAAATGAAATATGATGCGTAGGCTGAGGTGGATTCTAATTACTGGTAAGAGCAATGAATGGTTTATTCAAAGAACTGGAAAGGTAAGTCAAAGATAGTGGTTTCCACTTTAGGGAAAGGTGCGCTGTCTTCTAAACCAAAGAATAGTGATGATCAGCTCTATGATAGTATTCTATGAGTCTTGTGATCAATGTTGAGACTAACTAATCAAAATTTTTGTTGGCGGGGAAATGGCCGGAATGTTACCCCGCCTCCTCCCGCTCCCTTCGCTCCTGGCCGAAAGATGTTGCCCTGAAAATGTCGCTGGACTGAGCCAACACACCGCAATCATGTCGCGGTCACACCGTGGTCACAATGCAGTCACATTGCGGTCACACCGCGGCCACGCCGCGGTCATGCCGCGGTCAAGCCGCAGTCAAGCCGTGGTCACGCTGCGGTCACGCCGCGGTAATGCCGTGATTTGGCCCTGCTCTAGAACGACACCCCGTGGCGGTTCGCAGTCCTATCAGAATTCGATGTATGGTACATAGATAGAGTTTTAAATACATTACCCACCCATAGTTAATGGGGAGGGAGGCCCTTAGGTAGCAAATCTCTGGATTGAGTCTCTCATGAAAATATTTAGTCACCTGTAGACAACATTGGAGATGAGGGTGCAGCTTGCTACTTGTATTCTACAAGGACCATCTAAGTGCTCAAGGGACATCATAGTAAATTTTGAACAATAAGAAGACTTGAGAATACTTTTATAATGATATTTATATTTGGAAAAGTGTCCTTTAGAGTTTGATATTTTATGATCCCGATGATCTGATGAGTGTTTTGACCCTTGTAGATAAAATGCTTCTACATTATCTTTTTTTATGTGTGAGAACATTAAACAACACACAACTCATACTGTAGTTGGAGATTTCTACAACAATGGAGAATATAATGGATGATCAGCTCTGTGATAGTATTCCATGAGTCTTGTGATCAATGTTGAGACTGACTAATCATAATTTCTGTTGATGGGGAGACAGCTAGAATGTTTTCCCGCCTCCTCCCTCTCCCTTCGCTCCTGGCTGGAAGATGCTTCCCCATGGATGTCGTTGGACCGGGCCAACTGACCATGGTCACACCGCGGTCACGCCACAGTCATGCCGCAGTCACGCTATGGTAATGCTGTGATTTGGCCTTGCTTCAGGATGACACCCCGTGACGGTTCGCAGTCCTATCAGAATTCGATGTATGATACCTAGATAGAGTTTTAGATACATTACCCACCCACAGTTAATGGGGAGGGAGGCTCTCAGGTAGCAAATCTCTTGATTTAGTCTCTCATGAAAATATTTAGTCACCTGTAGAAAACATTGGAGATGAGGGTGAAGCTTGCTACTTGTATTCTAAAAGAACCATCTAAGTGCTCGAGGGACATCATAGTAAATGTTGGACAATAAGAATACTTGATAATACTTTTATAATGATATTTATATTTGGAAGAGTGTCCTTCAGAGTTTGATATTTTTATGATATCGATGATCGGATGAGTGTTTTGACCCTTGTAGAGAAAATGCTTCTACATTATCTTTTTTTTTCTATGTGAGAATAGTAAACAACACACACCTCATATAGTGTAGTTGGAGCTTTCTAAAACAATGGGGAATTTGATGGATGATCATATCTGTGATAGTATTCCATGAGTCTTGTGATCAATGTTGAGACTGACTAATCACAATTTCTGCCAACAGGGCGATGACCGGAATGTTGCCTTGCCTCCTCTCGCTCCCTTTACTCCTGGCTGGAAGATGTTGCCCCTTGGATGTCGTTGGACCGGGCCAACATGCTGCGGTCATGCCATGGTCACGCCGGGGTCATGCCGCGGTCACGCCGCAGTCACGCCGCGGTCACGCCGCGGTCACGCCGCGACCACCTGCAATCCATCCCACACCATCCACCACCCCCACCACCCTACAAATCACTCATGCCAGCCCTCTGCCACCTAAAAAATAGCCCCATTCACCAGTTCCAGCCCGCACCAGCCCCCTGCCATCCCCCTTCCGTCTACCTTCCTACCCACACTAGACACTCCATCCTACACCAGCCACCACATCAGCCCCCAACCTTTTTCATTTCATCTCGCACCAACCCCCTGCCACCTACAAAACAACCCCATACCACCTGTTCCAACCTGCACCAGCCCCCTGCCATACCCCTGCCACCTGCATTCCAACCCACACCATTTACTCTATCCCAAACCCGCCAAAGACACCAACCACAACAGCCAAAAACCCCAACCCCTGCACATCACCATCTCGCACCCAGCTCCACAACAAACCAGCACCCCATCCACCAGAAAACCATTTCCACTACATACAGCCAAAATAACCAGCCTACAAAACCAGTACTCCAACCCCCATCCAAACCACACCTCCAACACAGAAAAAATAGCAGGCCACCCCCTGAGGAATCCAGTGAAGGACCTTTCCAAAGAAAATTCCTAAGGGTGCCTTCAATGGATTTGACCACTCTCTTGGGTAAAATGAAGTGATAACACCAATAATCTTGCATACTAAAAAGAACCGATTGAACAAGATGTAACTGTCCAACATAGGAGAGAGATTTATTAGTCAAAACTTTAACTCTTCAAACACTTTTCTCTTCTAATACCACACAATAATAATCTCTAATCTTGGAAGTGATGAGGGGAACTCCCAGATAACAAAGAGGAAGAGACCCCTTCCTAACCCCCATAACAGCCTTAATAGAATCACAAACATCAGGAGAGATACCAGCCGCAAACATTAGGGACTTCGAAAGATTAACATTCAATCCAGACAGGGAAGAAAAAATATCCAAAGCATGAAAATGAAGGCATTTTTCACTGGAGTACCATGGTTCTCCTTTTTCCCCTGGGAGATTACGTTTCAGTCATTATGAGGGGGTTTATAATAAAATAAAAAGTCATATTACTAACTTCCAGAACCACTTTTTATCCTTCGGTGGAAGAATTATGTTGGTGAATTTCATCCTTATCTCCATTACGATTCATGTGTTATCGGTCCTAATGGCTTAAAAGGTGATGTTGGGGAATATTTAAAAGATAATGAATTATTTCATATTGTATTATCATGGGGAGGGAAGATTTTCCTAGGGATGTGTGGATGAGGATGGCCAGACTAGTGGTAGATGGTGGTATCAACTTATGCAGTGTTGAGGGATCAATGCCCATTCTGAAAGATAAGTTTGCTTGGGAGCTTCTTGAAGGTCGTTCTCTATGGGGAAATTTCATATCTATCAAAGTATTGATATGAACTTGAGAATCTAGGGGGAAAGTCTCATGGATGTGGAAGGAGTTTCATGGGAACATTCTGGTTCTCAAGAAGCAATCTCGGTGGATTTTGGAATGAGGAAACATAAACATCTGGTTCGATAGCTGGGCAGGTTCCCCTCTTGGCTTTCCAGGCTATCTGACTCCCAAAATTTTGTTTGTCAAGACATGTTGTTACCCCTATTTTAAACAGGTTGTTATTAACCACCATCAAAGTGAATGTTTTGATAATATAATTATATTTTATTAAATGGAATGTTCAGTCTTCACGAACTCTCCAATGGGGGTTTTCCTAGCCAAGATTTACAGGTTTATACATCAGATTCCAAATGGTATCACTGGTGGTGAAAATCTGTACTGGTGTAAAGAAATCCATATTAAATGTAACTTGTTGGTTTAATGGATCAATAACCATTGTATTCCTATGAATGAAACTATCAGGATCAGGGGGGAGGGTGCAGGTGGGGTGTCTAGGAGGGGTTGTCTAGGGGGGTGTCCAAGGGCTGCCCAGTGGGGGGTCGGGGGGTCTGTGGGGTAGGGGGAAGGGTGCAGGTGGGGTGTCTAGGGGGTTGTCCAGGTGGGGTGTCCAAGGGCTATCTGGGGGGTCTGTAGGGCAGGGGAGGGTGTAGGTGGGGTCTCTAGGAGGGGGTGTCTAGGGTCTATCAAGGGGGTGTCCGAGGGGGTTGTCCAGGGGGTGCAAGGGGGCTATCTAGGGGGTATGGGGGTGTTCAAGGGGGCTATCTAGGGGGGGCATGGGGGTGTGGGGGGTGTTCATACCTTTTGAGAATTTAAAAAAAAATCCACTTTATTGTATCAAATTCTTTTGAGATATCAAGATTTAAAGGAAAGTTCCCATGTTTAACCTTCCATTTCATGATGTTAACACATTCAGAGGCAGTTCTGAATATTCCTACTGGGGATAAATCCAAACTGATTTGAAGAGATAAACCCACGAGCAATGGGACCTAAACTCATAGAAATAATTTTGCTAATGATTTTTGGAAAGGTATTCCCAATATAAATAGGTATGAAATCCTTTACATCCACAACATTTTCCTTCTTTGGGATCAGGGCAATAAAATTGGAGTTTATTCCATAGGGCATTGAGGCATGGTTAAAGAACTCCCTCATAGAGTTAAGGATAACATCATGAACTATGTCCCAGTAGAACATAAAGAATTTATTTGTGAACCCATGAGGACCAGCCACACTCTCAAGATTTAGAGAAAAGAGGGCACTCTTAACCTCTTTCTCACCAAGGGATGCAGCAAGGGAGATTGTTGGATTGGTGTAGCCCGATCTGGTTGACCACACTCTAGTGTAGGAAGGCTGTATTATTTACATCCTCTATCAGACTTTTTTTGGATTCAATAAGAGATAAACGATTGTGATGCTTTTTCATTAAAAATTTATTTAGGAATTTTATGATAAGAAATTTTTTCTTCTTTGAACACTTTGTCCAGCTCTGCTTATGTTTTAACTGGTGAAAACAATGCATTGTGGTTCCATTGTTTTTGCATTCTGGTTTGAATTGTTTCACAGTGGTTTCACGGGGGGGCTTGGTGTAGGGAGGGGGCTGAGTGCAGGGGGGTGGGGGCTGGGTGTAGGGCTTAGTGCATGTGGTACTGGGGGTGCAGGGGGGGTGTCCAGGAGGGGGCAGGTGGGGTGCAGGTGGGGGGGGATAATGGGTTGTAGGTGGGGGGGGGGGGTGGACAGTGGGGGTGCAGGTGGGGGGGAGGGGGACCTAGGTGTAGGGGGTAGTGGGGGGCTGGGGACTGGGTGCAGGGGGATGGGGGGCTGGGTGCGGGTGGTACTAGGGGTGTAGGGGGTGTCAAGGGGGGAGGGGGTTCTGGGTGCAGGTAGTACTGGGGGTGCAGGGGGGCAGTGGGGGTGCGAGCTGGGGGGTCCAGGGGGGTGTCCAGGGGTGTCAAGGGGGGGTGTGCAAGGGGGGTTGTCTAGAGGGGAGAGTGGGGGTGTGCAAAGGGGGAGGGGATGTGCTGTGGGGGTCTGTCCAAGGGGGGAGGGAGGGGCTACAGGGGTTCTATCCAATGGGATAGCTACTATTTCTAGGAAAAGAATATATACCCACGGTTTGAGAATCATGGGTAAATATGCTACTATAGAACCCTCTATACCCATGGTTTTTAAACCATGGGTAAATATGATGCTACATAACACTCTATAACTACAGTTTACTTAACCGTAGGTATCTAATTTTTTCTATAAAAATGTATACCCATGGTTCTGTAAACCATGGGCATAGATCTATACCCATAGTTTTGGTGAATCATGGGTAAGTTGAAATTTCAGTGGAATATACCCACAGTTTCTATAGAATTATGGGTATAGGGCAATCCCAATGCCTAGGGATCCCACGGTTCATCAAATTGTGGGTATAGCCTATACGCACAGTTTAATGGGCTATACCCACGGTTTGAAATCGTGGGTATAGGGTACGTTTCTAGTAGTGTTATCATATGGAAGGCGAAGTAGATCAATGGTGGAATATTGTCAAGAATATGAGGTAAGAGGAAGAAATGGAACTTATGAAATAGGATGAGTTCAATAACTTACTTATCAATTATTATTTTTCTCATATTATTCATATAAGTATGGAAGATGTGTTCCTTAGAAAAATGATGAATTATTTATTGGATTAAAACCAAGTATCTGAAGGGTGTTACCATAAGAGACTTCGGTAGCTATGAATAAATTTTTTGATGTTCTCTTAAGGTGGAAATGAAAATTGGAGATAACCACTATTCCCATGAATTTGATCATAAAAAAAATATTGAGTCTCATGAAAACATAAATAAATCACATGGTGGAATAAAATTATAGCCATCTACATTCTAGAAATGTGGGAATAAACATTAAGTAACGTTTTGATATAGAACTAGTAGGTTCTTTAAATTTGGAAAGGTGGGTTATAAGGCCCATGAATATCGAAAGGGAATGAATAGGCCAGTTAATGAAATGGTGGAAAAGAAAATGCCAACTGATGCACCACCCATGCTCTAATTCTATCAATGAAAAGAGCATGGACATTATGCCAATTAGTGAAAAAATATGAAGGTTTTCTATGATCAATTACAAAAACCTCTAAATCCCAAAGACAAAGGGAAATCTCTTGTGATCACGACTGTCAAAGTGGGTTATGAGAACGACATAGCGAAAGGTACACTTATCATCTACTATAATTTATCTAATGTATTATTTGATACTAGATCCACCCAATATTTTATTTATAATGAATTTGGTAAGGTTATAACAATTTCACCTCAAAAATTAGATGTTTAGTGAGCTGTGAAGACTCCTAATGTCACAACAGTAACATCTTATGGTTATTGTTCTTCTCCGATTAAAGTTTATGAGAAATTACTTCCTATGAATCTCATGATTGTCCCTATAGTTGAATTCGATGTGATTCTTGTCATGGATTAGCTTTATCTATATGGATCTCATATTAATTTTCAAGGAAGGGAAGTCACATTCCATATTTTGAATGAACCTATAATCATTTATCGATGCAAGGATGAATATAAACTTCCAATAGAAATTGCTTCCATCTTGTGGGTATTAATTCCTATAAATGATGGTTATCTATCTCATATAGTTAGGGAGAAACTCAATATTAAGGATACACCTATTTTACAGGATCTTATTGATGTTTTTATAGAATAGTTTATAGGTCTTCTACTGAATCATAAAGTTGAGTTTTTTATAGAACTCATAACTGGTGATATGTCTATTTCAAATACTCCTTATATAATGGAGCCAATTGAGTTGTAATAATTAAAGAAGAAACTCCAGGAGAATATTGATAAGGGATTCATATTCCCTAGTGCATCGCCTTATGGTGAACCTGTTCTATTTTTTAAGAAGAAAGATGGATTAATACATATTTTTATTGACTATTGAAAGCTTAAAAAAATTAAAATAAAGAAAAAATATCCTCTTCCTTGTATCGAAGATTTATTTGATCAAATATATAGACCTCAATATGTTTCTAAAATTGACCTTCATTCTGTATGTTATCAATTGAGGGTCAAGAAGGATGATATACTCAAAATGACATTCTAAACAAGGTATGGACACTATGAATTTAAAGTGATGCCTTTTGGTATTACTAATTCCCCCACTATCTTTATGGTCTTGATGAATAGAGTCTTTAGAGACTATGTTGATCAGTTTTTGAAAGTATTTATAGATGATATTCTTGTACATTTAAAGAGAAATGATGAAAAAGAATATCACTTGAGGATTATGCTGAAGACCATGAGAAAGAAGAATATTTATAAAAAAATTACCAAGTTTCAATTTTGGATTTAGAAAGTTTCATTTCTGGGACATATAATCTCAATTGATGGTATATCAGTAGATCCTCCAAAGACAAAAGTTATTGAGAAATGTCCTAGACCAACCATTGTAACTGAAATCTATAGTTTTCTTGGTTTGGTCAGATATTATTGACACCTTTTGGAAACTTTATCTTGACTTTCGAATCCACTAACCCCAAATGGCCCAAAGGCCTTCATTTTTATTGATTTTTGATAACCCCCATTTCAAGGGATGAGGGGGAACCCTTACAAGGCCTATAGGATCAGAGATTACATGGCCCGTAGGCTTAAGAGATTACATGACCCGAAGGTATTAGGGAATTACACCAGACTATCTATATGGAAATGCCCCTCCCCAGCATATCCATCATGATAGTAGCTCTCTGCCTTCTCATGGTCATCTGGATAGGCTTCTCGTGCAAGCACATGTTGGTCCCTGATGGCATATCCATACCCTCTTATTCTAAAAAATCCATTTGGCTTTGCTCTGGTGAGTGCACCTGCTCTGAATCCTCTTCTGGGGATGCTCCTTTTTTGTAGTCTGTCTGGGGAAACTACATATGGGCCGAAGGCCTTGAGGTGGCCCGAAGGCCTTAAAGGTGGTCTGAAAGCCCGACTGACCTGAAGGCATGGGTGGCCCGAAAGCCTTAAGGACTCTAAGACCAAACTGGTGGCCCAAGGTGAATAGTTATAGCTACTACAGTACCATCCAATCCACTAACCAAGTTAACTCAGAAGGGTGCTAAGTTCCTCTGAATGAATGAATGTGAATAAAACTTTAAGGAACTAAAGAGAATATTAGTCAGTTTCCTTATTCTTACATTACCCAGTTGTGAATAAGGGCATTTAATTTATAGTTATGCATCCAATAATGTATTGGGATGCATTTTTATGAAAAATGAAATGGTTATAGCTTATGCCTCATGAAAAATGAAGGTTCATGAGAAAAATTACACAACCCATGATTTGGAGTTTGCTATGGTAATCTTTACATAAAATATATGAGGGTAATATATTTATGGAGAAAATTGTGCTATATATACTGGTCACAAAATCTTAAAGTATATATTCACACAAAATGATTTGAATATGTTCCAAATAAGATGGTTGGAACTAATTAATGATTATGATTTCTCAATACACTACCACCCTAGGAAAGAGAATAAAGTGGTGGTTGCTTTGAGTCGAAAGGACCATGCAATATTATCTAAAATGAGGATCACAAAAGACTCAATATTTCCAGATTTGAAAAGGATGGATCTGAAAATCATAAAGTAAGGGGATAAATATTATATGGACCAAATGAATTTTCAACCATCTATCCAATTAATGATTAAATCGGCATATAAGGAAGATATAGAGCTAAAAAAGAAGGAGACATATGTTCTTGAGTTAAACCATGATTATGATGGAATAATAAGATTTAGGAACCTTGTATGTGTTCCTCCTATACCAGATTTGAAGAAGAAACTATTGGATGAGTCTCATAGTTGTTCATTCTCTATTCATCCTAGAAGTACAAAGATGATTAGAGACATGAAATAATATTTCTGGTGGGATGGAATGAAGAGATATATTGTAGAGTATGTTTCTCGGTGCTTGTTTTATCAACAAGTTAAGGTTGAGGGACAAAAATCTACGGGGATGTTATAACCATTAACCATACCTAAATGGAAATGGTAAAACTTCATCATAGATTTTGTCGTCATACTTCCCAAAATATATAAAGTCTATAATTTTATATGTGTTATATTCAATTTCCTTACTATTAGAGAAGATTTATCTCTTGATCAACTTTCCAAAATATATTAAGGAAGTGGTAATATTGCATGGAGTACCAATTTCCATTATATTTTACTGGTATCTAAGGTTTATCTCAATGTTCTAGAAAAGTCTTCAGCTGACTATGGATATAGAGTTGTGTTTTAGCAATTATTACCATCCTTAGACATATGGTTAATCTTAGAGAGAAATTAAAACTCTATAAGATATTTTGAGATCTTTATCTATGTATTTCAAAGGTTTTTGGGATCAACTCCTTTCTTTGGTATAATTTTTCTATAACAATAGTTTTCACTCTAGCATTTATATGGATCCTTATGAATCCCTTTATGGTAAGAATTGAATAAATCCAATGTATTGGAATGATATTGAGGAGAGAAATCTATTGGGACCTGATATAGATGAGAAAATGGAAGAAAAGGTTATATATATTCAACAACACATAAGAGCAGCTCAGAGTTGGAAAAAAATTATGCTGAAAATTTTCAGAAAGATCTAAAGTTTGAAGTGGGTGAAAAAGTATTTCTATGAATATCTTTCTAGAAGAGAGTACTGAGATTTGGAAAGAATGTAAAGATAATCCCTAGGTATATTGGTCCTTTTAAAATTCATGATTATATCGGTATGGAAGCTTATTTATTAGCTATTCCATCGAAACTCTCTCAAGTTTATGATGTGTTCTATGTATCTCTCCTGAGTAAGTACATACTTGATCTTTCACATGTACTAAAATCAGAGGTAGTACCACTGGAACAATATCTTTCTTATGAGGAACAACCGGTATAGACTTTAGATCATATAGATAAAGTTCTACGAGACAAGGCCACCCATATGGTTGAAGTTGTGTGGTGAAACCACTAATTTGAGGAAGCAACATAGGAACCTAAGGATGTGATGAGGTAGAGGTATCCTCGTATGTTTGTATATGAATGATGAATTTGTGGAAGAAATTCATTTTAAGGGGGTTATAATGTAACACCAAATGTTTTTTATGAATTTTTTTTGAGTAAATCAAATATCTTTGATGTCTTGTGTTATATGTTGCACTAATTTAATCTTGTGCTACGCATAATACCAGCTTAGCTTGTGTTATATGAAACACTAAGTTTCTATGAAACATAATTTTATTATTTTAATTATCTAAATAATGAAATTATAACCTATCTGTTATAATGGTGTGTATGAACAATATTAACTAAATTAATAAAGTATGGTTTACACATGTAAAACCCTTTTGAAATTAAAAGAAAATATTTTTCTGAAAAAACTATTTAAATGGTAACCAATGTATTTTATACAAATAAAATAAACAAAAAAATATTATTGGATTATATTAATTATATATATATAATATTCAATATAATGTTTAAAATTTATCCTATGTGTTTTATAGACATTCTATAAAAATAAATCTAGTTTTATGCTTAAAAATTGTATTTATCTAAAAAGACAGTTTTATGCCTTTTGATGGAATACAAGTTTTAAATATAGTTTTTGAAAATTTTATAAATTATATTTGAAAAAATAAACTTCTTATTTGAAATATGGATATCAAAATTTACTTTGGTTTCATTTTTGTTATTTTTCAGAAAAGTTTCGTGTTTTGATTAATAATGAATAATACATAATTTTAATTGAAAACAACTTTTTTGTATTAATAATTTATAGTGTTAAATTATATTTTTGATTGGTTTTAAAGTATAATTATATCAATTTTATATCATTTAATCCAATTTAATTCATTGTAATCAATTTCATATTGAATTGAGATATAAAAACATTTTAATCTTTTAAACGTTTTCACTTTTAAAACTTGTTTTCTCACCTTGTCTACAGGATTAATTTTAAATTAATGTTAGAGATTTATGTGTTTTTAATTTTAAAACATGGATTAAATATTTGGAATCATAATTTTTATGTTTAATAAATAGGTTACTTTTAATTTTAGACAATATGAATAGTAACTTTAATAAAATTTATTACCATAGTTAAGGGTAAATCAGGTAATTAAGGGTAAAAATAACTTTATAAATATTATAAAACTACTATAAAACTTGTAAAAATGTTATTGGATGAATTTAATTCTACCCTTAATACATATTTTTCTAAATTTAATAATTTAATAGACACTTTTCCATGAAAATGACTTAGATATTATTAAAACCAAAGAGAGTGACAAAATGTCACACTCTTACTTTTAATAAGTATAATATTTTTAATATGGGGTTAAATGGAATACATTCAAAACTTTATATATTTTTATTAAATACAAAATTTTTATCTACATCATGTAAATTTATTTTAAATTTTCAGTGAATAAATACTTATCATAAATATTTACACAATGATGATGCAATAATTATTCAATTGATAAAAAAATCAATTAAGTGGTGTTAAAAATATTAAAAGAAATATAATTCAAATTACTTAAAGTGATCCAAGAATTTTATAGGTGAATATGACATATTATGGGTGTATTAAATTAATTGTTTCGAAGTTATCTTGATTTATTGACTTTCTTAAAGTCAATACAACGAATAGTGTCAAAATTGACCCTGATAATATTTTCTTAAATTAGTTAAAAATTATAAAAATCCTAAATAAAGGAAAAGTGGATAAATTATGGTCTAAAATATAAAAAATATACCATTTATGGTTCAATTTAAACCTTATAAGTAATAATCTCTACCTTTTAATATTAAAAATGTTGTTACCGTAGTTAAAATTAAAATAGGTTAACTAAGGGTTAATCAAAATAATAAGGTTTAAAATTACATAAAAACATGTTAAAAATCTATTGGTTTATGGTATTACCACCCTAAACCACATTATATTTGAATATTATTCCATTTTTTGGTATTTGAATTGATATTTAATTTATTATGATTTAATATTTTGGGAAATTCCAAAATCACCCCTCACCTTCATTATAAAAGGAAACCTCCTCCCTCATCTCATTTCACCACTTTGAGTATTATATATAACAAAACTCTTAAAAAAACTCTTCTAAAATTCCATATCCACATTATATAGGTTATTATCTTTCTAAATGACCAACTCTAGAGTTCTTTAGAGGTGATATAAAGGACTTGTTTTAAAGAAGAGGTAATCGGTCTAACCAATCACTATCTTTTTCTAGTCTTCTATAAATCCTCTAAATTTATGATATATATCATAAAATAATAAATTTAGAATAATAAATATTATGAAATTTTATTATTACTATGAAAAAATAATTATACAACCCATTTCCCATCGAATAAGAAGTAAAAGTATCGCTTATGCGTACATACGACTTACTGTCTCCACATAGCGATACAATTCATTTTTCTTCACCATATTTTATGAGTGGGAATTATGATAGATTTAATTTTTATAAATTATATTTATTAAATAATTATAATAATTTAATTATAATATCATTTCTATCTTTTTACCACCAAATATTTTGAGAAATTATAATGTCGCTCGTGCGTATATATGACTTACCATCTTCACGATGCGATGTGATTAGTTTTTCATATATAGTTTACATGGGTGGTAATAAGGATGAATTTTAAGAATATATGTGATATATATAACATAATAATGATTCTATAAATGATGGGACCATGATCAAAGTATAAGTATCGAGATTGTCGAACCGAAACATGTTTGGAATACGAAGCAGATATCACTTAGAACAATGATTGTAATTATTAATAAATAGGTTATAAGATGTGATAAAAAATAATACATGATATTATTGATATATGGTTATATAATACATTTATAATAAATCCATATTTATTAAACATGAGTTTTTAACGTGAATAATTAAAAGTGAGACTTGAGATAAGGGATTTTTGTCTCACTTTTATTTCTGTAGGACACATTCCTTATACACTACTTATTTCTTCTGTGTGGTGCATATACAACCCATAAAAGTATTTTTTGAGTATTATCCTAAAAAATATTTTACTTTAATTTCCATTTAATTTTATTTCTTTCATGGGCCATATGATTCTATTGATTATAATGTTTTAAGGGTTAATTTCAAAATCTCATTATTATTCGGGATTGTTTATATATAAGTCTCTGTTGGGGAATATTTGTCATCCATGTCCATGTTTCTTTTGAATTTTTTCCAAAATATTTTTACTATTCTTATAAATTTTCTAAATCAATTTTTATCCATGTTTTAATTTTTACTAAATAGTTTGAAAGGAATCTTTTTTGTCGTTTTCCTAACAAGGTACTTTGTGACTTTTTTGGAAAAAGTATGAGAGGAATGTTTTTTAACTTATACGACATGAATGGAATTTTCCACCATCATGACACCTTAATTATTTGAAGATTAATTTAAAATATTATAAGGTTATTTTTAAATAAAATTTTTTCCTTTATAATTGCATGACTCTTTAAAAAAAATATTTCATGAAGGAAAGGATTTTTTACTCGATAATTATTTACATGATCCATAAAAAAATCATTTTCCATCTAAGATGACATTATTTACTATTAATTATGATTTTATGGGGATATGAACTAAGGATACCATTATTATTATTTATATGAATGGTTTATGTTAATGACATAATGATACTTATGAATCCTATTTCTTTTCTATGAGTTATGTTCTGGTGAAGTGTTTTGAAACTCATTTCTTTACATGGGATCTAAGATGGTGAAATATTTATGGTCCTATGTCACATATATGTATAGTTTTCACTAAGTGAGGGGTGGGAACTATATCTCCCTCAAATTCACTAGGTAATTAATTATATCTCATGATATATTTAAGATAAATAAGTCGATGTGCTTGATCTGTGATGGGAAACAAGTCAATGTGCTTGATCCATGTTGGGAAACAAGTCGATGTACTTGATATGTTAGGTGAAATAGGTGATAAGGAATTATTTGAGAGTCTTGGTAGTTAACTTTGACATATGAAATGGTTTTATATACTTATGATGATGCCACACACATTTATGACTTGAATATATAGTTCAAGAATGAGTTATGATGAAGTTTCATTCTTATGGTTCATGTTAATGTTGTATACCATAACTCGTTTTTATGATCCATGACAGGTTGGGTATGAAATTTTTATTTTATTCTTATTATCACATACCCATATTTATTATCTTTTGCTTTTATAGGATAATAATTGACATATTCCATGTTTATACTTACTGAGTATTTGAGCTCACCCTTTTCTTATGTTTCTTTTCCTCAAGATATAAAGAAAGGTGTTAAGTGTGATATGTTAAAAGGGATATAATTATAAAGAAATAAGTGGAAGATGATGTAGATATTTTATAAAGTATTTTTTTTATGTTTATGAGTTTAAAAATTCACTATACCTTTACGATCCTTAGACATGTATTTGTATGATAAAGTGAATATTCAGCAAAAAATATGTAATATCTATGTATGAAAATCTTGAGTCATTATACACTCTATGAAGCTTCACAATCTATCGGACACAAAATCATATAAGATTATCTACCTTTATCGATTACTTAATGAGAAGATATAAATGAATTTTTTAAATGATCAATAACCATCCAAATGGAATCCCTCCTACTAGAAGATTGAGGTAAGATGATGAAAAAATTCATGGAGATCTCATCGCATTTTATATGGGGATGGGGAGAGGCTATGATAAGACCATTAGTTTTTTATGCTTGGATTTAATTCTCTGACATGAAAGGCATCGAGAAACAAAATTAATAGTGTTTCACTTCATCCTAAGCCACTAGTATTGGCGATTTAGTTCATAATACATCTTAGTATCCCCAGGATGTACAACCCAGCTAGAGTGGTTCCCACCACTCATCACTTATTACCTCAAGGATAACATAACCACAAGATTTTATTTTAAATGAATGTCACCATTAGGTGACTAAGAACAATCACCAGAGGTATCCTCACTATTTATAATTCTTATATGATATTGGAATTTAGAGTCTACCACTTACTCACATAGGATCTGATCATAAATAGAGGATATGATCTATATACTAGCCAAGAATTCCCAGTCATCTTTCTCTCTCATATCTAGATGCAAATCGATAAAAAAACTCATTAAGTTCCATTCCTCTTTTGATTATCTCACTTCATAAGTTAAATTTTTTTTCTTAGATATTATTCCATTGTGTTCCCTTTACTCGGGGTATAAAACAAATAAAAATCATAAGTATGTAAGTAATCCACCCATCATCTCTATATCAAGTTCATATCATTCTAAGTGAAAATATAATTCAGACTTATGATATGAATATATGGTAAATTTCTCCCAAAAGAGGTAGTGGAACCACATATTTAGGGAATGTTCCATTGTTTCCAACTCAAGGCTATGGGTGGGGTAATTATTTTCATGTGGGCATAGTTAGATGGATCCATATGCCACATCATAATAATTTTATATCATTTAACACCCCAAAACTATACCTAAAGTATCACAATAGACCACATAGATCATACCCATCTCAAGAAGGATCAAAAATGGGGATTGATTCAACTACTATTTCAAATCCTAAAATCACCTCTTACACTTCTCATCCCATTCAAACTTTACACAAATTCAGGTTATCATTTTCAAAGGTGATGATAACCTAGAGAAGTATTTTAAAAAGTGCCTATAATATCTTACTAGGCCCAATAAACTTATGATATTGAACATATTCAAGAGTTTCTCCTAGGACATCCCAACCTAGATCTTCTCAGAGTCCACCATAACTTCCATTTCGGATACCACATGACCTAAGAATCCAACTTCATGAATCCAAAACTAACATTTATAAAATTTAGCGTAAAGATATAGGTTCCTTATAATTCCCAAAATAATTCTTAGATGGTCTTCATGGACTTCCTAGGTATTTGAGTAATCCAAGATATCATTGACAAATAACACAATAAATACTTCAAGATATCGATGGAATATTTGATTCATAAGGTCCATAGAAACCACAAGGGTATTGGTAAGTCCAAATGGAATAATAAAATACTCATAATAGCCTTACTTTATATTGAAAGTAGTGTTAATAAATTCCACTTGCTGAACTCTCAACTAAAGGTATCCTGAATTCATATTAATATTTGAGAACCATCTCACTCCTCCATGATGATAAAAAATCCATTTATCCATGGAAAACAGTATCTATTTTTAATGTTTATTGCATTATGATTTCTATAATCAATACAAATAAAAATAATTCCATATTCCTTCATAATAAAAAGGACTCATGATGCCTAAGGAGATAAACTGGGTCAAATAAAACCCTTTCTCTCAAGATCATTTTCTAATTGAATTTTCAACACTTTCAATTTAGTGGGAGCCATCTGATAATATGGTAATGATATGGGACTCATCCTAAGGAGTAGATCAATAGTAAACCCTACTTCTTGATGGGGAGTTAACCCATAGAAATCATCAAGGAACACCTCATGATACATATCCACCACACATGGAAGATGATCATATAATATCCATTCAATAACATCAAGGAGAATCCGAGATATATGATAAGAGAAGGACTCCACCACTAGGATAACATACCTTGCCCTACCTGACCTTAGGTCCCACTCACCTTGGGATATGTGAGTATTCTAGTATAGTGTAAGAAATAATACCAGTTGATGGTAGAAGTACACATGAGCCTCAATGTTCACTATCCAATCTATGCTAGATACATTTTCAAATATATCCAGGTTAATAACTAATAAATACCAAATGACCTCAAAATCCAAGAAAATCATATGTCACTCAGATCACTTGAAGCCTCACTTTTTTCCTATATCACAAGGGAGTGGAAAGGTTTATCACATAGGGAATAAAGTCTATTCATGTTCATAGGGAATAAATCAATATGAATAAAATGAATTAATGGGATGCACACATTTCAAATAAATCAGTATCTATCGATGAAGCAATAAACACTGTACATCAGACGATAGCAAGCCTGACCTCAGACTCCACTAGAACATGATCTGCCTTGTACAAGTGGATATATTTTTCCCCACTAAGAGTTTTCCTAATAGAATGGGTATCCTTTTTTAAGAGAAATACCCAAATCCCTTTTATGTGTATAACTACACTTGGGAACCTTTGGTATGATAATATCCCACCCAACTACCCTCATGAGGGAATCTGTAATAACGATGAAGATGCCCTAGGCATCCACACCTATGGCATGTCTTCAGAGACTCCAGATAGAATTTTAGGGTATGTACTAGATTACCAAAGTGATAACATAACACTTAATTCTGTTTTGAAGACTCAACAAAATAAGGTATAGGAAAACACACGCTTCCCCTATTACCTTGTTGAGCCTCCTCACATTTCCTCTTTTAACCCAAAGAATAATTCTGACCGACTCCCGCTGTAATGGGGGAACCACTCATATCATTAAAATTGGATATTTTTAAATCAACCATTAATTCCTTATAAACCACTTTTAACACCTCAATATTTTTGAATTTAATTTATTTATATAATATATTTGATAGCATGTGTTATACACAAGATCAAACTTAAACAAACCTCGATAAATTATTATTTAAATATGGTCGTTATGACCCAAAAATTAATTTAGTGAGTATGAATAGGAATAACCATATTATGAAATAAATATAGAAGATTTTTAATTAATAAATTAATAATCAATCATACATTCATTATTAATTGGTTCTAAATGAAGATAAAATCTTTTGAAGGTAAAATAGATGTTTTTCATAAAACTGTCTTTATAAGTGCGATGTTTTTTTATCTTAATAGATTAAATTTGTAATTATTGATAAATGATTATAATGAAATAATTATATTATAAATATAATTTAATTAATTAATATTAATTTAATTATGTTTATTTGGAAAGTAATGAGAATAAAATCATTTTATGCTTTAAAAGTACATTTTCTTTGAAATTAGTTTATTTCATTTGTGTAAAGATATTATAATTAATTTATAATAATTTTAGAAACTATATTTCAAAAATGGGAATTATTTATGAAATCGTAATTTCATAATAGGCTTCAGATTATTTTTTGGGATTTTTTTGAAAATATTGATTTTGAACTGAATAGTAAAAAATATCGATTTGTGCAAAACTGTCATTTCTTTTCATAAAATCAAGGAAGTCACATTATGTTTTAATTTTATCTTAATGTAACATGAGTATCATTTAATTATAAATAATCCAATTAATTACATAGGAATTGACATTAGACTTTATTTTGGCATAAATTCATTTTTGGGCTTAAAAACGTATTTTCTAAAAACCATTTTTCATTGAGTTTTACGCATTTACATTAAAATTGGTTTATGAAACTTATAAAAATTGAATCTTGAAAAATGGATTAAATATTTTTAATCATGAGGTTCAAATTTTTTAAGTAATTCTCTTTTATTTTTGTTCATTATGAATAGTACCATGGTAATGATTTTTCACCTCTATAAGGGTAAAACACATAAAATATGGTTAAAACTATGGGATAAGGCCTAAAAATATCCCTAACACTTGAATGTATCCTATTTTATGATTTTTTCTCAACCAAAACCATTATATATATGAAAATATGGTAATTTCTTACCAATTACCTTTGATTATAACATTTATATTAATTTAGGAAAATGATAAATACAAAATGTCACTCTGTTTATTTTAATTTCTATTATATATTTTAATAGGGATAAAATGATGTTATGAATGAATATAAAAGTTTATTTTAAAGATAAATAAACTAATTTTATTTTGGTAATTTTTTTTAAATTTTTTATGGTGGTATAATTACCTTAAATGTTTATGAAAGACTAACTCAGTTCTTTTGAAAACATTAGAAAAAAATATAGTAAATGATTTTAAAAACATTAAAAGAATTTAAATTTGCATTAATTATAGTTTTAAATGAATTTTTATGGTAAATAATATTATATATGTAAGAAACCAATTGTTCACTCAAGTATGGATCCTTTTAAATTTGTTCTAATCCATTATTTTGGACCAAATATGGATGCCTAATGAGTTTACAAAGGTATCGTGGGCGTCTAAATTTTGTTCAGATCTCGAAACCCCATATGGTGGAGAAAATAGGCTGGTCACATGTTTAGTAGAAACCATGTGAGGAGGGAAACATGGTTACTTCTAACCGTGTGAGGTTGGACAGTGGGTGGGAGTAGGGCTCACAATTTTCCCTAACCGTGCGTCATGGACCTCATGATCGTGTAAAAAACATCAAACAAATTGAAGAGGTGTTTTTAATAGTTGGAAAAATGTTTCCCTAACCGTGTGGACTAATTGTACAGAATGCCCCTACCTACAGTAGATAGTGCATGGTTGGTTCATTGTTTAGAAAACCGTGCGATACCTGTTTTTGGGTGATTTTATAGAAACTCCCTTAATGATTTTGTCAAAACCTTACCCCTCCCTTGGTTTTATTATTTCCAGTGAAGGAAATATCTTCATCACCCTTTTTGGAGCCATCTTAAAGCCTAATCTTGGAATTGATCCTGAGCATCTTCTCAGAGTTCGATCAAAGCATCGTTCATCTCATTGGATTTGTGTCGGTATGATCTTAATTCCTTTTTAGCCATTCACTGTTCTTCTTTCTATTGATGACACTATTTAGATGCAGGCTCTTATGCCCTATTTTCAATTTGTTGAACAATTATTAAAATATATTCAAATCCAAGACAAATTAAATGATGATACTAGATGAGGATATTTTTATGAGTATGAGGTATGTGGTCTATAACTCATCCCTCAAGATTTATCGTTTTATAAATTGTCGTGTGTGTGTGCCGATTTCATCGGGCCTCACCTATTAAATTAATGTACCATGCTTATAGTTGTTAGAATTGTATTCTAAGGCTCTCACTAAATATGTTATTCATTGTTGGTGTATACATCCACAACGAAGACCATCTTATATAGGGTGTTTTCCATATTTGGGCTTTTAGTAGTTTTACACATTCATCTGAGCCACCGTTCGGGTGTGCCTATGATTTACCCTTATAATGGTAAGCCCTTCCTTAATTAAATGACTATTGAATTGGTGTTTTACTAGCCTTATGTATGTTAGAGACAATTGAGCCTTCTAAGGTAAGTGTTTTAAATTAATCAATGAATCATAAATGGTAATTAGAAAGTGTATATATTTGATATCACTTGGACTAGATTATTATAAATGAATTGTATGTGGTTTCTCATCATTAGTCTACCTTTTCATGTTTATGAAAGGTAAAGGAGGGAACCAAGTAATTAAATATGAAAAGACTTAAATTGTTTCATGCCCCTTTAGCCTCATCACACTAATGAAAGGAAATGGCTTGAACCTTTTTTTTAATTAAATGACTATGACATGAATGGTTGCATGTCCTTGATATGCATTGTCACTTTTATGAAAGGCATAGAATGAAAACCTTGTATAATCAAATGGAATGACTATTACATGGAATTAATTACTTAATGAATTAAATGAAAGGTACCTATTATTTACAGACCTTGATATTATTATAGGAGTAGTCATCCTAGAGTTAGATTTTGGATTCCCGGGGGAATTCCATGAGCACTTGTGGATTCCATACCGATTCAAGGATGTCAATTGCCTTGGTTGAGACCCTATATGGAACCAGATCATATTATATCATAGGATTCTCATTATGACATCATATGATACCATCTTTATCATTTTTAGGATTCCTTGGACACACTCCTTGGATCCTGCATGACTTATATGGACATACGATGTCTTAGTTACACCCTTGGGCCTAGTCATTTTTTATTCCGTTTTAACTTGGATATTTTATTTAAACTCAATTAGATTCATTATTGTGGAATTACTTGGACAAAACTCTCTGGATTCCAATCTTACCCCTATAGCCAGGCTACAATTATTACTAGAGTTGGCTCAACCCTTGAGGTCAAGGTTTCCTTGGTCATAACCTTGGAACCTCTTTATTATTAACATTACAGGATGTATTTCTATTCCTCGGATCCTTAAATATTTTAATGTAATGTCCCAACTAGGGTGACACACACAGGTTCCCAATCCGGTTGGCCAAATGACCTCAGGCGTGCCTCCCCGTATTCCAGAGGTTACTGAATATAATTGAGGGTATAATACCAATCATGTGGTGGCTATACCCTCTTTTATTCTAAATCATAGTAATAAACCAGTGGAAATAATAAAAATAACCAAAATGAAATAACATAACCAAAAATACCAACATCTCGTGATAACTGTTTCGTCTGGGAATACGGTATGGAATGGGTTTCGCTAATCACTTAATCATTGTCACTTTTCACTGAAACTCCCAATGGTTCCCCCATTCGTAGCTAGTTATATACCTACTTTCCAAATTTTGATGGTTGTCTGGGTTTTCAGGCCTGACGACTCTTAGGGACTTTCATTGGTTGAGAGGATTGGAGGTTGGGCTCATCTCACCCTTTTGGGGTGGAATTGTTGCCTACTCTAGGACACTCTTACAGATTTAAGATATGATCGTGAATCAATTCCTAATACTGATGCGGGACCAGTTACCCTAACAAATGATTATGGGATAATTTATTTCTCATATGAAAAAGACTGGGACTTCATTAGTGAATCCATCTGTATGTATTCAAGGTTCTTCATCACTCTCTGGTAACAGGAAGTTTCTATTATACTAAATCTATATAACCAAGCGCTTTGAAACATACTCCCTCATGGGGAGGAGATTAATATTATGAGGATGGGATTGATCCATTATGAGGTTTCCTATGTATCCTGGTTATTACAGAAATCAAAACCCACATAGTTCGTTTAACCCATGCAGTTTAACATCATGTGGAAGGACTTATATGGGTTCTCTAGGACGCCTTCAAGCTTGGGTATGTTAGGGACATCCTATGTTTTCTGAATATAGAGAGAATCAAATTTTTTGTAGTTCATTACTTCAAGAATTATATATTGGGGTTTCTCATGTCATTATAGAGACTCTTGGTATATATGACAGAATTATCGTAACTTCTTAAGCCCACGTGAGCCATGCTCATTGTGAGAAGAAAGGGATAGAAAATAATAAATTTCATTACTTTGAGTGGGGGAGTTAGATACTGGGATCACCTTGGATTATCAATATGGAGATCCAATCTTGGAGGGAGGTATCCTACATATCCTGAGTATTGTAGGAATCAGATTTTTCATAGTTCCCTCTATGTCAGGGCTTACACACTGAGATTTCCCTAGTTAGAGGAGATTTATGATGCCAGTGAGGTGTTTGTTGCATCCCCCTAATCCCACATGATCCATTCTTGGGGTGAGAAACAATGATGAGTAGATGATAAACCTCAGGGCGTATGGGTATGGGACTTGTATATTAGAATAGTCCTTGGGGTGTTTGGTATATATCTCAGGCCTTAGGAAGGCGTCCTACATATCTTGGTTATGGAAGGAATCACAGTTCTCAAAGTTCATTTATGTCGGGGCTTACACACTGAGGTTTCCCTATTGATTGGGGGTTACACACTGAGGAAAAACAATGTTGTCCAGTACTATGATTCCCTAGTGATCTAGCCTTACTCTCTGGAAGACATTGCAAGACCTAATTGGCACATCCTGGGAGCCATCGCATGACCTATCTTGACGCATGTGGAGGGTGCCACAAGAAGCAATGTGGTATAGTCTGAGAGGTGTCACGTGTCTTGGATGACACCTCTGGGAGATACCATGAGACCTGGATGACATGTCTGGAGGGCATCATGTGTCTCAACTGATGTGAATAGAGGGTGTTGTGGGGGCTTGGTTGTCATTCCCAGATGCTTTCATGAGACTCGGCTGACATGCGTGGGAGCCAATATATGAGTCAGACGATGTGTTCAAAGGACGTCACAAGTCCTGGGTGATGGGCCCAGGGGATCTGCAAGATCAGATTGGTGTCTGTGGGAGTGTCATGTGACTTGTCTTGGTATGTTTGGAGTATTCTGTGTGTCCTATGTGGCATGCCAAAGGAGTTCCGTGAGATCTAGGAAACATGTATTGGTGCTTCTGAGTGTCTTTGGATGACACACGTGAAGCACATGGGGTGGGGGCAGTGAGTATTTATTTCACTTGAGCCTTCCGCCTTTGATCTTGGTTCTCACCTTTGTATTGCGAATACCTCAGTTTTGTTTAGTGTCATTTATCTCAAATCTCACATGATCTAATGCGCTTGTGGGATATCCTTTGCATAACCCATTAGAGGTCCTTCGTGTGATCTATGAATGATCATGTGAAGTTCTTTATGCCTAGCGCATGAATACTTTGACTGCCCATCGGTATATTACCTAACAGAAATCTGGTTGGTCATGTGATCGCTCCGAGAAGTCTATAGAGGTCGAGAGACGAATCCTATATATTATGGGCATCAAGAATCCAATTCACGTAGTCCTCATGGTTTTGGTGCATTTTTCATGTTGGGGTGCGGGATTTATAGGCCTCTCCACCCCCAGATACCCATCGTTTTGTGAGGTTTATATAGCGTGAGTCCAAGCTGGAGCCAACAAAGGGGGTCTGGCACCACGCAATTTCGTGATTCTGTGCCATGGCCTACTTCAGGTGTGTCACTTGATTTTCAGAGACCATGAGTCTCTTCCTTTATTGGATCATTTCTGATTATTTGAGACTTGTTTGATTATGTGGATGTTTTTAAGTAATTTCATGTTTTCATGTTAACATGTCTGGGGGAATTCGCAAGATCCAAGTGCCTATGCGAAGACACTCACGAGACCTTAGGTGACTTGTCCTAGAGTCTCGTGAGATAGCACTACGGGTGCACTGGGTGCATTGTATGCCTTTCAACGAATGCGAGTACCTCTCACGTCCTCCCTTTTGATCTCCTTTGTTTGATGTAACAAAGGTTGGGATTCATGAGATATTGCATGTGTGTTGTCGAGGGTATTTCTTCTATTTTTTGGAGATGTGTCGTGTGATAAATATGGGCCACATGGGGGCGTGTGTGAGCATTCCATGTTATGAAGACGAGGATGAAAATCCAAAGGGCTTCCGTGAGACAAGGCAGGCATGTTGTCGAGGGCTTGTGGTGCCTTTCAGGTCGTCAGGGGCGTGTTGCATGTCTTTAAGCAATCGTGAACCCCTCTCACCTCCTCCCCTTTTAGCCCCTTAGTTTTATTTTACAAGGTTAGGGATCATGTGAGTTTTCATGTGTATTATCTATGATTTTTACTAAATTTTTGGATGATGTCTCGCTTGACCAATATGGGTCATATGGAGAGTGTGCATGCATGTAGTGGACGGGTCTATCCACATATCCTTAGAGCACCGCAGAGATGTTTGGACACACCCTAGGACTTTCTTGTGGTGAGGATGACAAGACAGAGGGATTCCGCGAGGTTTCGTGGTGTCTCACGGATCACTCGGGGAGCGCGTCGCATGTCTTTCATCGACCGCAAACCCCTCTCACCTCCTCCCCTTTATCTCCTTTGTTGTACGTGGCAAAGGCTCGAAGGTCATGCGAGATTGCTTAGATATCACTAGGAGATTTTATTCTTCCCAATGATGATTTGGAACATGATATTCATGACCACTGGGGGTCTCTACCTTTGAATACTTTCCTTCCATTTTCCAAAGAGTTTTATGCCCTTCACTCACTGATCATTTGTGAGTGCGTTGCATGATCAATATGGGACCTTGCGATGGAGCGCGTGCCTTGTCATGATCAGTCATCCTGTTCATCTATGGTGTGTTGTATTATCAGTATTGGATATTGTGATGACATACAGAATTTGTTAGGGACAGTTTCTCTGCTTGACTTTGATACGATGCACGTTCATTGATATACCTCATGACTGCATGCAGACATTGTCAAGGATAGTCGCTTTTCTTCGCCTTTGATATGTCACGTGTCCATGGTTGTATGATGCCATAACACGACCAAGGGTGTTTTTATGTCAAGGATGCATGCCAAAGGGTGCATGGAAAGTGTGGAAAACCATCACATAAACATCATATAAACCAATCTCATGACACACGTATATGGAATATTTATCCTCTTCACATGACAATATCGATCATGGACTAGAGTTTTTCATGCACACATGGATATTGCAAGTGTGAGGTACAGAATTCCCTCAGATCGACAAGGTGCATTGAGTCTTGAACGCTATTAAGGACTAAATTTTGCAGCGCATCAAATAAATTCTTTAGGACTTGATCACACCCAGATGTTTGAGTCACCGTCCACAATTCTTCACATAACTGGATATACCGTTGTTTAATCTCCCTCTTTATGATGGCAAACCCGTAATATGAACAGGCACCCATGTTTGCATGACTGTATTTATTCATGAGACGAGTTTTATCTTTGCCTTGCATGATGGGTCATGTGGTGCCACAACCTTTGCAAGAGGAGATACGCGGCGACATAGCCTTCGCATATGGGGATACGTGGTGCCGCAACCTTCACATGGGGTGATATGTGAAGGAGGATCTTGGTGTCTCACCCCTTTGTATGAATGAATACGTGAAGACTTTCCCACATAATACTCTTCACTTGACCATTATACAGGCTTACGATGCTCAACTTTATGAGGAAAAATAGGAGCTCTCCATTTGGAGCTACAGCTACTTCACCTTATAGGATACGTGATGTTTTATCCCTCCATATGATACGTTAGGCGGTGCCTCATCTTCTTCATGTGAATGCAAGCATGAAGTCTCATGTGAGCTTCTTCGTGTAACCCCTATGTGGATACGCGACACTCGTTTTCGGCAAAATTAAGATAGAGGGTCTTTTTTTAATTTAATGGGTTTTTTTTAGAAATGGATGTGTCTAGCGTCAAATGAATTGGCGCTCGACACATTTACCCTAGAGCGTCAATTCATTTGGCGCTCTTGGGTTTTTTTTTCTCCCCACGCCACCCCTCCCCATATATATATAATTATAATTATAAAAAATATATTTATAATAAATATAATGACTAAAATAAATACAATAAATTTATAATTATATTTATTATAATTATAACAATTATATAATTATAATAAATACACAATTATAATAAATATACAATTATAATAATTATATAACTACAATAATTATAATAATTATATAATTATAATAATTATACAATTAGAATAATTATAGAATTACAATAATTATAATAATTCTATAATTACAATAATTATATAATTACAATAATTATATAATTACAATAATTATATAATTACAATAATTATATAATTACAATAATTATATAATTATAATAATTATATAATTACACTAATTATATAATTATAACTATAATATATATATAATTATAATAATTGTATATTTATAATAAATATATAATTATAAATATAATAATTATATAATTATAATAATTGTATAATTGTAAATATAATAATTATATAATTATAAAAAATATACAATTATAATTGCAATAATTCTATAATTATAAATATAATTAAGATATAATTATAAAAATTATATAATTATAATAAATATATAATTATAAATATAATAATTATATAATCATAATAAATATACAATTATAATTACAATATAAATATAATAATATAATAATTATGAATATAATAATTATATAACTATAAAAATTATATAATTATAATAAATGTACAATTATAATTATATAATTTTTTTAATTATAATAAATAATTATATAATTATTGTAATTGTATATATTTATTATAATTATAATTGTATATTTATTATAATAATTATAATAAATATACAATTATTATATTATAATAATTATAATAAATATACAATTATAATTATAATAAATATATACAATTAAAATAATTATATAATTATTATAATAAATATAAAAATATAATAATAATAAATATACAATTATAATTATAATAAATATACAATTGTAATTATAATAAATAATTATAATAATAAAATTATAATTGTATATTTATTATAATTATTATAATTATTACAATTATAAATATAATAAATATATAACTCTAATAATTATATAATTTTAATAATTATATTTATTATAATAATTATATAATTATATAATTATAGTAAATATTATATTTATTATAATAAATATATTTATATTTATAATTATTATTATTATATAATTATAAATATAACAAATATATAATTATAAATATAATTATTATAATTATTAATAAGTTTATAATTGTTATAATTATAATAAATATATAATTATTGTAATTATATAATTATTATAAATATATAATTATTGTAAATATATAATTATTGTAAATATATAATTATTGTAATTATATAATTATTGTAATTATATAATTATTGTAATTATATAATTATTGTAAATATAAAATTATTGTAAATATACAATTATTGTAAATATATAATTATTGTAAATATATAATTATTGTATATATATAATTATTGTAATTATAATTGTATATTTATTATAATTATTATATTATTATATTTATAATTATATAATTTTATAATTATAATAATTATATATTTATTGTGATTATATAATTATTATAATAAATATAAATATTATAAGTATATAATTATTATAATTATATAATAATTGTTATTATAAATATAATTATATTTATTATAATAAATATAATAATTATAGTAATTATATAGTTATTATATTTATATTTATTATAATTATATATTTATTATATTTATATTGTAATTATAATTGTATATTTATTATAATTATATAATTATTATTATAAATATAATTATATTTATTATAATAAATATAATAATTACAATAATTATATAATTATTATAATAAATATAATTATTACAGTTATATATTTATTATATTTATAATTGTAATAATTATAATAAATATACATTTATAATTATAATTATTATAATTATTTCTTATAATTATAATTTTATATTTATTATAATTGTAATTGTAAATTATAATAAATATACAATTGTAAATTATAATAAATATACAATTATAATTATAATAAATATATACAATTACAATAATTATATAATTATTATAATAAATATAATTATATAATTATAATAAACATAATTATTTATTATAATTATAAAAATTATATAATTATAATTGTACATTTATTATAATTATATAATTATTATAACTATATATTTATTATATTTATAATTATATAATTTTTTTTTGAGCAAAAGATGAGATATATTACTGATCAAGCAAACCAGGCCTACAAAGCCAATCAGGAAACGAGTCCACCCAACAATGATCACCCCAAGATTTCCCAAAACGAGCCAAGCAATGAGCTTTCATATTCCTTTCTCGCTTGATAAAAGAAAATTTGCATACATCAAAGCCTTCGGTTAATGACCAGATCTTCCTCAAGATAAGTCCATACGGTTGAGATGCATCGTCCTTTGAAGCTAGAGCGTTCACCACTTCAAGGCAGTCGGATTCCACCAAAACCTTGGGCCAATTTTTTGAACGGGCAAAAATGATCCCTTGGAGGATGGCAGAGGCCTCCGCTACCACAGGGCTCCATGAAAAAGGCACAGCCCGGCACTGAGCTTCCACAATCTGGCCGAAACAATCGTGAGAAATGAGTCCAATACCGACCCTGGAATTAGCAAAGACAACAGCATCTGTATTGATCTTGATGAAACCCACAGGGGGGGGAGACCAACAAGGAGTCGGCTGTCGAGTGATGACTAAAGGAGGCACTGAATCGTTATTCTTCCAACCGTTCATCCATTCCCTAGCCCTATTCACCCAAAGATGATCATTGGTCACCTTCATTTGGAAAATGTGATCATTTCGTCGAGTCCACACTAACCAAGCAATTGTACAGATCAACCCCACCACTCTCGGCTCAAGAGAAGTCACCCATTTAACCAGATTCTGGACCAGCCCAGATGAAAGATCAAAGAACGAACCAAAATCCGGCTTCCATGCCTTCAACACCCATTCCACCCCACAACATGAAAGGATTGCATGCAAAGGGGATTCCACCTCCTCGAAGCACACCGGACAGGTGTCATCCTCCGTCAAATGTCACCGCACCAAAAATTCACAGGTTGGGAGAACCCTAGAGCAGACTTTCCACCAAAAAAATTTCACCTTAGGGGGGTAGTGAGCGCCCAAATAATCTTCCATCGTTTATCAGGAAAGTCCTGAGCCACTCCTTGGACCCGCATTTTGTAACCCGAGCAGACATAATATCTGCCATGAGACTCCCCGGTCCAGCAAAGCTGGTCACTGCCCATCCCTGGTGTGAGAGGAATACTAAGGATGAGCTGACGGTCAAACTCATTAAACTAGCTGAAAAGCTTCCCACGATCCCAGTGCTCAAGCGAGTCATTGATCAGCTCTCGTACCCTTGCATCTTCGAACCCAGGAACAATAGGCGAAGAGACCTTATGGTTAATGTCATTTTCCAACCAGGTGTCCTTCCAAATATTAACATTATGCCCGTCAGCAATTCTCCAGATGCAACCCATGTCAAGGAGGGATTTTTCACCCCAGATGCTTCTCCACAAAAAACTTGGCCTTGGCCCCAACTGGGCATGCAAGAAGTCAGTATGAGGGAAATATTTTGCTCGCAAAACCTTTGAGAACAGGGCATCTGGTTGGGAGAGGAGGTGTCATCCTTGCTTTGCCAAAAGAGCCTCGTTAAACCATTTTAGGTTCCTAAAGCCAAGGCCCCCACGAAATTTTGAAATGCACAGCTTCTCCCAAGACATCCTGTGTGAGTTATGTTTTCCCTCATAAGATCCCCACCAAAAATTGGCCAACCGGGAGTGGATCTGATCGACGAGAGTTTCCGGAAATTTAAACATCGACATAGAAAAAGAAGGGATTGCTTGGGCCACTGACTTCACGAGATCTTCCTTTCCCGCCTTGGAAATCTTATTACTAGACCAAAGACAAATAAGATTATCCACCCTGCCCATAATTGAGGTAAACACTTGTATCTTTGACCTACCAACAAGGGTCGGGAGGCCAAGGTACTTAGGATGCTTCTTAACCAGCGGAAAACCACACATTCTCTGCAGCTCATCTCTCTTTACTTGTGGTATGCCTTTACTGAAAGATAACTCTGATTTCGAAGGATTAAAACGTTGCCCAGAATCCCTTTCGTACAGATTGATGATATGAAACATTGAACTGCATTCTTGCGGGGTAGCCCGAGAAAAAATAAGGCTATCATCTGCAAAGAAGAGATGGGAGACAGGGGGGCAATTCTACATACCTTAGCACCATGGATAATTCCTTGATCTGTCGCCTTCAAAAGGAGGTGAGAAAAAACATCAGTTGCCAGAATGAAGAGGTAAGGTGACAGGGGATCCCCTTGTCTCAAACCTCTCGACGGTTTAAAGCTCGCTGAAGGGTCCCCGTTAATATTAATTTTGTAGGAGACAGATGTAACACAATTCATGATATTAGAAACTCATCTCGTCCCAAATCCCAATTTGGAGAGAACAAGTTCGAGAAAAGGTCATTCAACTCTGTCATAAGCTTTCATCATATCTAATTTCATTGCCATGATGCCTCTCTTAGAAGAGGAACGAGTTTTCATAGTGGAAAACTTCAAAAGCGATGACAGCATTGTCAGAAATGGATCTCTTTGGAACAAAATCACTTTGGTTATCAGAAACAATCAATGGGAGGAGGTCCCTAAGTCTGGTTACCAATATTTTGGAGAAAATTTTGTAGACCACATTGCACAGACTAATTGGCTGAAACTATGAGACTTTCTGAGGGCACTGACTTTTTGGGATAAGAGTAATAAGAGTTTCATTAAGGGATTCAATAGATGCTCTACCTTCCCACACCTCCTTCAGCAGAGCCACCACATCAGGCCCAACGATATGCCAGAATCGTTTAAAGAACAGAGCATGAAACCCAACAGGCCCTGGGGCCTTGGTAGAGTGAATAAGATGCAGAGCGCTAAAAACTTCATCGTCAGAGATATCTCTTTCCAACTGACGATTCATATCTTCCGTAACCAACTTTGGGATGCAGCTAGTCAGACCTGTAAGAGTGCTGATGCTTTCTGCTTCATAGAGTTTGTTGAAAAAATTCAGAATGATGGAGTGAATATCCTTGATATCATGAACAACTTTCCCATTGGGATCCTCTAGATGCGTGATATAATTTTTCCTTCTCCGTGCAGACGCGCTGTTGTGAAAGTAGTTGGTGTTTTGATCACCCTCTCTGATGTGAGACTCTCTTGCCTGCAGAAACCATAAACTCTCCTTCTCCCTCAGAGCTGTAAAAAGATTCTTTTCCGCAACAGAGATATTTTCAAGAACAGAAGTAGAACAAGGAGAAGAGTGGAGTTGCTTTAAGCGAGTCTCAGCCTCATTAATGCGTCTATCAAAATCTTTGAACCTCGCTGAGCTCCACTTCTGTAGGCAAGACGCAGTATTACGGATATTAGTCATGATGCACTGATTCGGTCCCTCCCATGCCGCTTGGACCACCTTTTCACAGTTTTTGTCTTGGAGCCACATGCTTTCAAATCGAAATGTCCGAACAGGCCTCTTCTGTTTCCCTTGAGAGAGCGTCGACAGGATGATTGGACAGTGGTCAGAAGCGACTGGGGATAGGTGAACAATAGAGAAGGCATGAAAAAGAGAAGTCCACTCATCATTCCCAAAAAATCTATCCAACCTTTCCGCAAGCTGATTCTCCATTGACCTACCCCGCCTCCAGGTGAACGGAGAGCCAGAAAACCTGAGGTCATGAAGAGAGTTCGACAAAAGAGACTTCCTAAACTCATACATAGCAGTGCCACTCCTCACGCGTCCCCCTTATTTTTCATGATGAGAAAGGACCTCGTTGAAATCCCCCCCGATTAGAAGAGGGCCAGGTAAAGAGTTTCGCGGGTGATTCAAAAGGGCCCAAGATTTGTGCTTATCATTCCCACCCTACCACCCATAGAAACCTACAAACGACCAAGTAGGAGACCCTGGTCCAGCAACTGTAACCGTAATGTGATTGCTTGAAAAATTAGAAATCTGGACCCCAAAATCCTCCTTCCACAGGAGACAGAGGCCACCTGAGTGTCCATGTCTTCCAATGGGAAGGACGTTTTTGAAACCAATCTTCGAACCCAACAGGCCAACATCCTTGCAATCCAACATAGTTTCGGATACAAAAACTATGTCAGGGCGATATTTGGAACTCCAGTGACGGAGAACACGAACCGTTCGGGGATTGCCAAGCCCCCGACAGTTCCAGTAAAAGATTTTCATGGCCCTAGGCAGGGCTGGGACACTCCCGCCACCGCCTCTGCAACTTCGAGCAACTGTCCGTCATCTGCCACTTTCCACCTCTTTGGCAGACGGTCTGTCATTTGACCAGCCTCAGCACGCCGTTTATGCTCATTGGCCTGTGTACCAGAATGCTCCACACCCCTATCCCCACAAAACACCCTTTTCCACGTCCGTGGTTTTATAGTGGCATTCAACGTTAACCCAATCATATCGTCTTTTTCCTGAGAGGTAGTACCGAGCGCAACATCATCTGAACTAGAGATCGGCTCTAGTGGGTTATCACAAAGATGGTGTACCCCTGAGCCTGGGTCTGGTGGTTTCTTACAGTTTGAGTGTGGCCCGACAGCTGGGCACGGAATGTCCTTTAAGACAGATGAGACCCAGCTTGGGGTATCCACTAGATCCAGCCCCTGACTTATTTGCTTTTCCTCAGGAACGATCAAGGTCAGTGTGCTATCCAAAGTCCTTCCTTCCGCCCGTTGATCCCCTTCAATGTCAACAGAAAGATTCGGCTGCCCAAGCATGATGATATTAGTATGATTTGGTTCAGCCTGCTTGCTAAAAGCCTTCGCAAGTTTTTCTCGGTGCTTTTGTTTTTCAAATTCGGGGATAAACGTCATTCCAGAGGTTTTGGCGCGAAGCCAGGGACCATATTGCAAAATGACATTACCCTGTCCATCCTCCTCCTTCGCGTCACAGTCCTTCTCCAAATGTCTGAGGCACCCACAAAAGAAACAGAAAATAGGAAGCTTTTCAAACTCAAAAGAGATCCAGACATCAGAGTCCTCCCTTACCAAAAACATGCCCCTCATAAGAGGATGTGCAATATCAATCGAGACTCTGATTCGCACAAAAGGGCCCCAGTGAATTGGATCTGACCGGTCCCACTCCAGAAAAGTACCAATGCGCCCTCCAATCTCCCGCATAACACGTTCAGTTCTACCATGAAATAGGATTCCTTTAATTCGAATCCAGAAAGGTGAGAAAGACAAGTTAATTTTCTGAATATTTTCTTCGCCTTTAAGATCCTCCATGAGAATGAGCTGGTTTTCAAAGGACCATGGTCTACCATTGAGGACCTTTATTTTGTCTCTTTCATTAAAGAATTCAAAGACTAGAAGTCTCGCTCCCACTTCCCTTATAGCTACACCGTCCTCCAATCTCCAGATGTTTTGCAAAGTATTTTTCAGCGCTCCCTGATTGAAGGGCCTATTTGTCAAAAATTTCCCTACAATAAGTAGAGACATTCGTTGTGAGAGAAACGCGTCTTCACTCTTCCGTGTAGCAACTGTCGATCTTTCTTTATCACTTAAAGAGAGATTCCGCCAGCGATTCATTAAGTCTGACTCCATTTGACTTGTTAGGATTAAATCACACCCCAAACACATTCGTGCCCAGGTTGCACGATCACGCCCTTTCATGATCCCCCCTTCGCGAGCAAGCTCTCCCCGCTCGCACCCCTGCGCTAGAAAATACTCCCCCTTGCGCGATCCAAACTCTTTATTCGCCAACACAACTCTCCAGCGCAACTGAAAACTTCTTCGCGCTCCAGTCCTTCACGCACTCACCCTTCACGAACCCTCCTTCGCGAACCAGCCCTTCGCGAACACTCCCTTCACGAACACTACCATCGTTAACACACCACCGCGAACAGTCCAAGAAATCACCCTTCCTTCGCGCTCCAGCCCTTCGCGAACTCACCCTTCACGAACCCTCCTTCGCGAACCAGACCTTCGCAAACCAGCCCTTCGCAAACACACCACCGCGAACACACCACCGCTAACAGTCCAAGAAAACACCCTTCGCCAGCAGGTCTCCCCGAACCGCAACAGAAAAGTCGACCCAGAAATGGCGAGGAAACCCCTTCACGTGCTCGCCCTCTGCAAAAGTGTAAGACAGAAAAAAAAACAGGCAGCACAACGATCACCCCTCGTGAATCAGTATCGCCGCCGGTCGTAGAAGACGGTTCGACGAGAGTCCTTGCCAGCGGAAACTCCACAGTTCGTCGGTACAACGAGCAATCGAGCGCCGTACTTCTGTGATTCACACCCTCCCTAAGAAAAAACTTTGTGAACCACACCCTTCGCGACCCACCCCCTTCTCGAACCACAAACTTCGCAACCACACCCTAATCCCCTCCTACGCAGGAAAACGCAGAGGATCCGCAGGAGACAAATCCACCAGAAAACATCTGACAACGCGCAATAGAGCCGATAATGAACCACATCCGACACCGCATGCCAGATCCGTCGAAGAAAAACAACAGAAATGAAGAAGACACATATCTGAAACGCGGCTCTGAAGAAAGCGTATCTCCAAAGGACGCAGTGATCTGAAGAATGATGAGCCTAGATCAACAGAACTCACGGTCCGATAGAGAGAGAATCATCGCCCCCGCTGCAGGACTTTGGAGAATCGCTGCTGAAAACCGGAGTCAAGAGGACCGCCGCCGCCACTGCGTGCTCACCAAAGCACAAAAACCCTAGGATGGCCTAGGATGGGAACACTCTCCAGCGAGAGACTCATATAATTATTATATTTATATTGTAATTATAATTGTATATTTATTATGATTATATAATTATTATATTTATAATTATATATTTATTATAATTATATAATTGTTATAATTATATCTTAATTATATTTATAATTATATAATTATTGTAATTATAATTGTATATTTATTATAATTATATAATTATTCTATTTACAATTATATAATTATTATAATTATTGTAATTATATAATTAATATATTTATAATTCTATATTTAGTATAAATATAAAATTATTATAATTATATATTTATTATATTTATAATTATATAATTATTGTAATTATATAATTATTGTAATTATATAATTATTGTAATTATATAATTATTATAATTGTATAATTATTATAATTATTGTAGTTATATAATTATTATAATTATATAATTATTATAATTATTGTAGTTATATAATTATTATAATTGTATATTTATTTTAATTATATATTTATTATAATTATATAATTGTTGTAATTATAATAAATATAATTATAAATTTATTGTATTTATTTTAGTCATTATATTTATTATAAATATATTTATTATAATTATAATTACTCCTCTAAGAAGTGACCAGTATTCCCGATTCCGAATGACAAGATGGGATTCCTCATTTCCTTCCACTGAACTTTGGATGTGTTTAGACAGACGGAAATCATGAGGGGTGCAGATGAATTTGGTTCTCTGACTGTGCATCACATACAGCGTCGGAGCAATTCGCAAACTCCCTTAGATCGGCCCTGGCAGAGTATGTAGTTTGGCGCATGATTCAATCTCCCTATGGGGTGGTTCGGCTGTAAGGAACTCCAGTGTGAGGTTGAAGAGGGCCCCTGGGTGGCGTTGTTTTATCCTTCACATGATATGCACCCCTTTTGAAGAAAAATAAATATTTTCATTTTGTTTATTTTATTTTATTCATTATTATTATTATTATTATTTATAACACACAATAATAATAATAATAATAATAAAACTTCTTCAATTGGGTAAACAACGAGAACACCCTGATATTCATTATTATGACCAGCTAATCACTCGTCGCATGTGTCCATTAATGGCAAAGTGTTTCATGTGCGATTATGAGCATAAAAAATTCCACCTTATAATTGGATTAGTTCCAAATGAAAATAATATGATTCTAAGGTAAATAGAGGACACTTTTCCACATATTTGGATGACGATAGATTCCTCCTCCTGTATGCTATTAGTGAATGAGTCTTTTGAATTGTATATGCTATCATCTAGTTTTCTTTCATTCATGATGTGCATGAATTTTCATTACTCCGATATTATGAGAATTGTCAACGTTGCCCATGCTTTTCATATCATCAAGTAAACCTAAATGTCTGTATCTAAAGATTTATTTTAGGAAGCGCTCATGAATTCCCATTAACATGATGTCCCTTTCTGAGGAATTTATTCCAGTTATCTTGGGATCATTTGATTTGTAGAAGGATAAATGGGTAGATTAATATATGTCTTGGAAGGAGAGTGCTCTATCTTTACCGAAGATGATAGGATTAGTAAGCATAGTCTGATTTTCAAGGTCACATCGCTGGACTTTCGAGCTTTGGCGGATTGAGCTACTGTCATTCATTATTTTAGGGTCTTTTAGCTCGGACCATCTGTCGCTTTAGTTTAAGGTCTTTTAGTTCGGACCATCTCTTGTTTTAGTTTAAGGTCTTTTAGCTCGGACCATCTATTACTTTAGTTTAATGTGTTTTAGCTTAGACCATATGTTGCTTTAGTTTAAGGTCTTTTATCTGAGACCATCTGTTTCTTTAGTTTAAGGCCTTTTAGATCGGACCATCTGTCACTTTAGTTTAAGGTCTTTTTAGCTCAAACCATATGTCACTTTAGTTTATGGTCTTTTAACTCAGACCATTCATTGCTTTAGTTTATGGTATTTTATCTCGGACCATTTGTTGCTTTGTTTTAAGGTCTTTTAACACGGACCATCTATTGCTTTTATTTTAAGGCCTTTTAGCTCAGACCCTCTATTTCTTTAGTTTAAGGTCTTTTAGCTCCGACCATCTATTCACAGGATATGGTGCAGACATGCCAGGAATGAATCAAAGCACTCTAAGGTGATGGATTCTATCATGGTGTTGTTGAGACTCATGAGGATCGGAATTCCCTTTTTACAGAGTGGCATGTTTGGTTGATGGCCATAAGCACGTATACAGGAGCCATAAGCATGTATGCATAGTCAAACAAAGGATCCTTGAAGTTGGGTGTCTTTTCCAAGGGCTATGGAATATTTATGGTGGTAATATTGATGAGGTTGGAATACTTGGGATACAAACCCACCTAGTTAGTTGGGGTATGGATGATGTAAATCATAACCTGGGATAGTTTGAGTCCATGAATATGAGATGGTGTAGTCATGTCGGGTATGTCACTTGGCATTATGAAATGCTAGGTTCTGTCGTGGTGTTGCAAAGGCTCACAAGGATCGAAGCTCCTTTCGGGTAAGGAAAGATGCACTTAGTTGGTGGGTCAGGGCCCTTATGCATCGGTAGCATGGCCAAGAAAAGGTGATCTCCACTTATTTCTAAGGGATATGGAAGATTTGAGAAGAATCAAACATCTAGATGATGAAGTTGGGTATGGGAAGGAAGCCATCCAGGAAGAGTTCTGGCAACCTAGGGTAGCTATCTCTTAAAATGAAGTTTGATCTCACTACTACAAAAACGTGCAAGGGAAGCGCTACCCCTTTATCAGTGCTAAAAAAACGCTGATAAAGGGGACTCCTTTATCAGAACTTTTTGTAGTAGCACTGATAAAGGGGGATTTATCAGCGCTTTTTCCTACCGGTGATAAATTTTATGTTTAAAAAAAATCATGAAAAATAAATTCTTGTTATATAAGTATATTTACATTGATATAAATATAATATATATTTTTTAAATATGTTTTAGATACGTATAAATAGACTATTAAATTTAATATATAAGAAATTTAATGAAAATGTCTTTAAAATATTTTAAAAAATATTATTAATTAATAATTTGATAATTATTATCGATTAAAAATCATTTAATAACAATTTGAAGACATAAAAAATCAAAACAATTAATAAAAGATCTAAAATAAGTTGAAAATGTAACTCAAACTTCAAACGGCCATAACTTTTGATCCGGGTGTTCGTTTGAGCTCTACAACATATCAAATTGAAGTCTACGACAAACTCTATGCACTAATGACTGAGGCAAAGCATCTGTCACATTTTTAGAGGCCAAAAAAGGCCCAGAAGGCCTCCAAAACTGAGTTTTTAGTTGGGATATCCTGATTTGTTAACATTCAAACAGGAATAACTTCTGATCCGGATGTCCGTTAGGCCTATACCACATATCATATCGAAGATTGTTTTATTTTCTTCGATTTGATTGTTTGTGGAGTTGAAACAAGTTTCTGGATTATAAGTTATGATCGTTTTAACATTCTATGGCTTTTCAAATACACATATATATGTATTTATTCGTAAATATATACGTGTCTGTGTGTGTGTGTTGTATATATATATGTATGTATGTATTTATTTATTTAATTATAAACACAAATAAAAAACACATTTCATAAATGTATTTAAAACTAATCTTATAAGTATATATTAATATACAAATAAATATACGGATAAAAAATTATAACTAAATATATATATATATATAAATATATATGAATATATGAATGAATATATATATACTAATATATGAATAAATATATTTATATTAATATGAATCTATATCAATATACGAATAAATATAACTATATATATATATATATAAATAAATAGATATATCATTAAATAGAGAAAAAATGAAATAGCTTAGTGGAAAAGAGACAGTCGCGAAAGGGGGAGGTTGCGGGTTCAAGTTCGGGTGGAAGCAAAGGGGTTCGCGTGTGAGGATGCACAGGAAGGGCAACACGTGGGAGACCTCTTAGCGCTAATGTGGGGGGTCAAGCGCTGTTAAAAGCTCTCCCCACATTATTTAATTATTTTTTATTTTTAAAAAAAAAATTGACCTTTATCAGCGCTTTTCGGAGTGCTGATAAAAGGGACCCCCTATATTAGCGCTGATCTTTACAGCGCTTTTTTAGCACTGTTAAAGCCCGTTTTGAGCACTGATATTGGTCGTTTTTTGTAGTAGTGTCTCTTTGCCATGTGGTTTCAAATCACATGATGTGGGCCATAAAAGGCTAGGAAATGAAGTGTGAAGTCCATATTTGAGAAAGTGTATGAAATACAGTGACATAACATTGAGGATATTGAATCCGCTTGGATATTTTGGTACGAGGACTGTAAATCATGATCTGGAATGCTTGAATTCGGAGAATGATATGGGACAACCATACAGGGAGTGGTTCAGAAACACTGGGGTGTTGAGTGCTTCCATGATGATGTAAGGTCACACAAGAATTGGAATTTCCTTTTTTAGAGTGACACATTTGGTTGACGACCATAGAGGCATATGCAAGAGTCATGGGTATGCATGCATAGTCAAGAAAAGGGTCCTTAAAGCCATATATCCTTTCCAAGGACCATGGAAGGTTATGGTGATTTGAGGCACCCTAAATCATGATGTGTGGTTCATGAAAGACATAAAATACAAGGATGGTTCAAATGCCCTAAATGTTGTGTCACCACCTAGCAAACATATTCTCACGATGAGGAGATGTGACAAATATTTCCCTAACTTTTTCCTATACCAGTAGGTTCAGTGAGCATAGCCTATCTTTTACTATGGTTATGAACCCTATTACATTTTAACCTTTTATTTTTGGGCCCTAATTTTTGCCTAAACCCTGAGAATGAAGAGTTTAATGGGCAGAGACTTGACTTTTTCTCAGGTCTCCCTTTTTGGGTTTTTTTCCTGACAAGTTTTATGTCTCTTCTGTTGGTAGTTTAAGGTCTTGCTATTTGGACCATTATGTGCTAGAGTTTAAGGTTTTATAGATTTGAACAAAGCACAGATAGTTTAGGGTCATGAATCGCATGGACCTAACATGGAGGATGCGACACAAGAGTCTAATTAGGATACTCAGGGTTAAAAGCGCTCCAACATCTTCTCAAGTATGGAAGGGAAATGATGTAAATTAGGGCTCGAGTTTCTCAGGTCATGACTAATGATATGTTATAGTCATACAGGGATCAGTTCAGACACATTGGAGTGTTTAGTGCCGCCGGGACGCTGTCAGGGAACACAAGAATTGGAATTTCCTTTTTCAGAGTGACACATTTGGTTAATGGCCATAGGCGCAGATGTAGGAGCCATGGGCATGCATGCATAGTCAAGAAAAAGGTCCTTGAATCCAGATATCCTTTCCAAGGTCCATGGAAGGTTATGATGATTCAGGGAACCCCAACTTATGAATTTCGGTATATGTATTTGAGGTGCTCTTAAAGGATGGTGGAAGCATGTCGTACTCTAGTTGACTAAGGTAAGTCTCTTGCGGTTATTTGATGAGGAGTAAAATATGGGTGATGGTCTGCACAGTTCATTATCATGTAGTGGGAACGTGTTTTCATTTGTGTAGTTTAACGTCATCTGGTGAGGACATCATGCTCTGTAGTTTAAAGTCATGTAGCAAGGAAATACTACCATGTAGTTTAATATCATGCAGTAAGGAAATTCTCTTGTGCAGTTTAACATCATGTGGTAAGGACGATGCGACATAGTTTAGGTTCATGTGGACTAGACCGTAAGGTGGAGTTCCTAACACAGGGGTGCACGACGTGGTTCCATGAAGCAATCTGATGTGAATGAGGACCAAATAGGTCTCAACCACACCACACACCTTTCCAAGAAAACATGGGCCAAGGGGTCAAAAAGGGTTATGGTTGTGGCTAGGTTCAAGGACAAAAGGTCTGGGAATTACTACGTATCTCATGATGATTAGAATCAAGACACACATACTTCTGGAAGAGGAAATACTTTACATAGGTCTGGCCCATATGTAGAGGTGGGAATTATTTATATTGATAGTTACATATGGGCCTAGGATTGGAGATCCAGGTGTCACTACATATCTTGTATAGGCAGGAATCAAGCTACACATAGTTCTTTAAGTTCCATGGAGTTTAACATCATGCATTGAGGATGGAGGTGGATCAATGTGAATTGGTGGGAACATCACGGTTGGGCCCAAGGATAGAATCCCATGCGTCACTATGTATCTCACGGGGATGAGAATCAAACCACACATAGTTCTTGGAGGACCATGCATCTTAATGTCGTGCATCTAGGACTCATGGTACAACTTTTATGGTATTTCATTCAGGATTGTAATGGATCCATTATGTACCTCTATGCCTTTCTTGTGAGGGCAAGTCATTTTCGTGATTCCTAAGATCACGTGAGCTATGATCGGTGTGAGAAAAAAGGAGTGACACGTGTTTCCCTATAGTGCAAAGATAATAGAGGGGTATGACAAGGGAATTTTATATGATGCAATGGCTGGATCAAGATGTAGAATCAAGGAATCCCTACGTATCTTATTAAAAATGAGAATCAAACCATACATAATTCTTAGGGAATCGTGCAATTTAACATCATGTGGAAAGGATAATGGATTACCCGACATGAAGGGGAAGGGGAGTTGTGGATCTGTGTAGTTTTATGTCATGTGGTAAGGACATTGGTCTTACAGTTTAATGTCTTGTAGTAAGGAAAAATTATGTACAGTTTAACATCTTGTGGTTAGGACGGACTTCATGCAGTTTAACATCATGTGGTTTGGATGAATAACATGACTTACTCTGATGTAGATGACTGAGTGTTGGCAGCTATGCAAAGTATTTCTTGAGAAATCTTTCATTGGTGGGTGGTGTGACACACTCCCCATCCATGGTGGCCAACGAATAGACTTCATTATGATAAACCATATGTATGATGTAAGGTACTTCCCACTTGGGCTCAAATTTCAGGGGCTTCTTCTCCGTTATCATTGGGGTTCTAAGAGCCAACATCGTTTTTACTAGAAGTAATGAGCAGAGTTGAACCTTTTTATTAAAAGCTCATGCAATCTGATTCTGGTGGACTTCGAGGTTGTGCAGCGTGTGCAACCTCTTCTCATCTAGTCGTTCCAACTCATTCATCCATTTCTGCAATTATTCATCATCTGAGAGCTATTTTAAAATGGATATTCAAAGTGAGGGCAGATGGAACTGTATGGGGAACACTGCCTCGGTCTCGTACACTAGTGAGAATGGTGTTGCTTGTGTATTAGTACACATGGTGGTATGGTAGGACCATAAAGCATGGAAGAGTTTATCTGGCCAAGACTTCTTATCCTTGTTCGCCATCTTCTGGAGTATGTTCAATAAGTTCTTATTGAAGGCCTCTATATATCCATTTATCATTGTATGATAGAGGGAAAAGTGATTGGACTCGATGTTGTACTCCATGTAAAGCTTCTTCAGATCTATGGAATAGAATTTGGTGTCGTTGTCTATTAATATTGTGTGAGGGACTCCAAACCTGGTGATGATATAAGAATTCATGAATTTGATGATATTTTTTGCCCTGACTTCATTGAGGGGTATCACCTCAGCCCATTTAGAAAATAAGTAGGTGGAAGTAAGGATGTACTTGAATTGCTTAGCGGTGGTTGGGGGATATGTACCCACAACATCCATCCCAAAAACGGAAATGGCCAGGAATATTTAGTGGTATGTGTAACATCCCGGATCTGGGTGCCACTCAACGGGTGTCCCGAACCCAGTTGGTCACATGACCTCAAGCGCATCTCTCCAAATGCCAGAGGCTACCGACTAGCAGCGAGGACCCAAGTCTGATAGTGGGGAAACTATGCCCTCATTTGTCAAAGTGTAGCGCAGCAGAAAAGATAAACAACATACAACAGTGGAAGCAAGAAACAATATGCAACTGAAATGGACAACTGAAGTAAAAGAGAACCAGCAGTCGTATATATAAAGATGCAGCATGTCACTAATGATATGAAAACAGCCAGAACATGATACAATGCAACACAATACAATACAAATCAAGTACAAGGTACATCCAAAAAAACAAAACAGAGTAAACAAAACGCAGCAACATCGCAAGCCGAAGCTCGGTCTCATGCTCTCCTACTCCTCTGCTACAATTATGTACCAGTATAGGGTCCTTTTCCCTTATCCATACCTGCAGAAATGTAATCTGTTTGGGCCGAAGACATGACTCAAATAGGGTGTGAGAAATAAATCTTAGTAGGCAACCACCAAAGGCCCGTGCCCAACTGTCAGTGAGAATGTGCAACAACAGTGTGCAGTAGTAAATACAATAAACTAAGCAGTACTCAAAAGTAACTAATTTTACCAGTTATATTTCCATTTTAATATTCATTTAACCATTCAATTTAATAACATTTTGTGCTCATCAGGACCAAGCCCTCAGGCCAAACAGATCATTTCCCTCAGGCTAATATGATGTAACCATGCCCTCAGGCTTTCCCTCAGGCTATCGAATATAACCACGCCCTCAGGCTTAGCAGTACCTTTCCCTCAGGCTAAACAAACAATGTCCTCGGGCTAAAAAGAACACTGTCCTCAGGCTCAAGTAACCGGGTCAAGCCCAAAGCATAAACAAACAATTTATAGACAATTTCTCTAAAGGTAGTTCAATATACATTATAATCATGGCATACCCTTGGGTATCCTGGCCAAACGGCTAAACAGAGGAACGCACCCCCCGGGCTGGTCCTGGATCCAAGCAGTGATCTCAAACATCAGTTTTAATTTATCAATAGATTATCTATACAATTCTAGATATCTTTTAGCAAAGGCCACAACCATACGACACCCCAAACATGGGTTTGTAGCACAACAGTACACAAAAACACACAATAGTTGGAATTTAAACACCAGACCACCTACCTCAATCGCCTCTGATCGGTATACGTGAACGATGCCTTCCGAATCGTCCAAGAACGACATAGATCTGGGATAAAATAATTCCCGTTCAAACATAAATAACTTCCCTTAGAGGAATAATTGGTAAGAACAACGCAAGGAGAAGGGAGAACTCACTCGTGCGGTTCCAACGTGATCGGCAGAAGTGGAAACGGATTCCTGGTGTGCGGTCAGTTGATCTCCGAAGCTCCATTCATCCTCCCGAGCTCCAACGACGTTCTAAGCTTCCTCTGTGAACAGAGAACGCTACTTCCCGTTTTAAGCGGAAAAAAATAAACTACACGGCGTGTACTTTTATTTTTTTTAACTGTTCATCTGGAGGCTTCTTTCCATCGCGACATTGTTCATCGGTCGACATGAGTACACGACGTGTATTCCCGATTACACGGCGTGTACTGTCGCTCTGCTGGCAGCTGCCTCCACTGCCTTACTGTTCACCTGCCGACTGAATACACGGTGTGTAAATACCCATACACGGCATGTAGTCAGTTTTTACACCCTTCATTGTCGACGGGCCTACACACCCTGTGTACTCATCCCACACTGCCAAAGTACACGACGTGTGGAAAATTACACGGCGTATAGTCACAAAATTTGGGATTTTTCCCCATTTTCCTTATTTTATCAAAAACACATAAGGAAAAGGGAAAAGAAGAGACTCGTACCTCAAAAACAAGAACCGAGTTCTTACAAACTTCCCCCCTTAAAGAAATTCTTCCCCGAATTGTCCTTCCAAGGGTGGTGAAGATAAAGCTCAGAACAACTCTGGCCACTGAGCATGTACGTCAGTCTCCCGCTCCCAAGTTTTATCATGCACCCGACCATGTTGCCATAGCACTCGTACGAGAGGAACTGATCGGCCTTAGAGAACCTTCATGCTCCTATCAACGATACGAATCAGATACTCCTCAAAGTATGCATCAGCCTATAGCTCAACCTCCTCTGGATGAAAGACGTGAGACGAGTCTGAATGATAACGGCGCAGCTGAGATACATGGAAGACATCGTGCATGGCCCGATACCTTTTTGGTAACTGCAACCGATAGGCAACCGACCCAACTCTCTCCAGAATCTCAAAAGGCCCCACATACCTCGGTGAAAGTTTACCCTGTCTCCTGATCCGCCTGTGTCCCAACCTCGATGAAACACGTAAGAAAACCCGATCCCCGACCACGAACTCTAAGGGTTGTCTGCGGCGATCAACATAAGATTTCTGACGAGACTATGCGGTAGCCATCTGCTTCTGAATCAATTGGACCTACTCAGAAGTCTCTTGCACGAGATGTGGTCCCAATAAAGCTGCATCACCTGCCTCCAACCAGCACAAGGGTGATCGGTATGGCCTACCATATAACGCCTCGTAAGGTGTCATCTGAATAGTTGTCTGAAAACTATTATTATAGGAAAACTCAACTAGGGGTATATGCTTCTCCCAAGAGCCTCCAAAGTCTAGGACGCATGCACATAGCATGTCCTCAAGCACCTGAATCGTACGCTCTGACTGGTCAACGGTCTGAGGGTGGTAAACTGTGCTCAGAAGCACCTGTGTACCCAGTGCCCTCTAAAAACTCTGCCAGAAACAAGACGTAAAACGGGTGTCCCTATCAGAAATGATATAATGAGGAACCCCATGAAGATGTACTACCTCTCAGATATACAACTTTCCGAGCTCATCAACACTGAAGGTCTCCTTGATCGGCAAAAAGTGAGTTACCTTTGTGAGTCTTTCCACAACAACCCACATGGCATCATTGCCTCGAGGTGACCTCGGCAACCCGGTCACGAAATCCATCACGACATCATCTCATTTCCATTCCAGAATGGGTAACTACTGTAACAGTATGGCTGGCCTCTGATGTTCCGCCTTCACCTGCTGACAGGTGAAACATCTCGTAACAAAACCAGCTACCTCTCTCTTCATACCCGGCCACCAATACTGACGTCTAAAGTCACAGTACATTTTGGTAACTCCGGGATGTACTGCCCAAGCTGAATCATGAAACTCCCGCATCAGCTCCTCGCGTATATCCCCTGGAACCCATATTTGTCCATGGATACGCAGTACCTCGTCATCGCCTACCGTCCATCCAGGAGGAGGGTCCTCACTTGCCACCGACTCCTGTAGAACTAGGCCTTCTGAATCCGATAGTTGTCTCATCCTCACACTATCCAGGAGGGTAGAAGTCACAGCTAAGGAAGAAAGATAGGTCTGCCCCTGACTGTCGTGCACCTCCAGATGCATCTCAGAGAATAAAGTCATAAGCTTCCACTCACCACTGACCCCATGAACTTCATGTGTCTGAGTCTTCCTGCTCAGTACATCAACAACTGCATTACCCTTATCAGGTGTATAGGCAAGCTCAAAGTCGAAGGACTAATGGTATTCGACCCACCGTCGCTGTCTCAAATTCAGGTCACGCTGGGTAAAGATATATTTGAGACTTTTGTGGTCAGTGAAAACCACAAAATGCTCTACCAAGAGATAATGTCTCCAACAGAGCAACGCATGAACAACTGCAGCCAACTCGAGGTCATGCGTCGGGTAATTCCTCTCGTGTGGCCTCAACTGCTGAGACCCGTACGCAACAACTCGATCGCCCTGCATCAACACTGCTCCCAGCCCAATACCTGATGCATCACAGTAAACTGTATAGCTCTTCCCTTTCTCTGGAAGTGGCAGGACTGGTGCTAATGTCAATTTTCCCTTCAGCTCCTGAAAGGCTGTCTCGCAAGCTTCTGACCAAAGGAACTTCACACCCTTCTTAGTCAAACCCATCAACGGCGCTGCTAAGTGGGAGAAGTCCTGTATAAAATGCATGTAGTAACCAGCCAGCCCTAAGAAACTTCATATCTCAAACACGTTCTTAGGCTGCTCCTAGGAAACTACTGCTCTCACTTTTTCCGGGTCTACCGCAACTCCTGCCTCTGAGATGATATGACCCAGAAAGTGTATCTGGTCCATCCAAAAGTGGCACTTTGAGAGCTTTCCATATAGTCAATGCTCCCTCAGTGTACTTAGTACGATCTCAAGATGGGTGGCATGGTCGTGCTGAGTGTGAGAGTACATCAAGATGTCATCCACGAAGACTACCACAAAAGAGTCCAGATAAGGGTGGAACACACGATTCATCAGAGCCATGAAAACTGATGGCGCGTTCGTGAGTCCGAACGACATAACCAAGTACTCGTATATACCATATCTGTTCCAAAAAGTTGTAAGTGGTATATCTGATGGTCTAACGCATAACTGGTGATATCCGGATCTCAAGTCAATCTTCGAGAACATTCGTGCTCCACAAAGTTGATCAAAAAGATCATTGATCCTCGGTAAGGGATATCGGTTCTTAACTGTTAGCTAGTTCGACTTCTGATAATCCACACAAAGTCTGAGGGTACCATCCTCCTTCTTAGCAAACAGGACAGCGAACCCCAAGGAGAAGTACTGGGTCAGATGAAACCCTTTGTCTACAACTCCTTCAACTGCCTCTTGAGCTCCTGCAACTCAGGTGTGGTCATCCTATAAGGAGGAATGGACACCAGTGTCGCTCCTGGCACCAGCTCAATAGAGAAATCCACCTCTCGCTTCGGAGGTAGACCTGAAAATTCGTCTGGGAAGACATCCCTGAAACGATCGACCACTGGAGGGAAATCCTTCTGACAGGTTCCCTGATCATCTAGATATAAGCTCATAATCTGGGTTATCACTCCACCTCGCCCACGATACTCAGGTCCAGCTCGGCTCTCTTGGATATCTCATTCGCCCTTGTATATAAACTCTCCACCCTCTAGTGACGTGAAACTCACCCTACGATGATAGCAATCTACAAAGGCTCGAAAGGGAACCAACCAGTCCATCCCGAGAATGACCTCATAAGCTGTCATCTCTAAGACATAAAGGTCCCATAGAAAGTGACACCCTCCAACCTCTAGGGGGCACTCCCTGCACTGACGCAGACTAGTCGTTCTAGTCCCCAACGGAGTATCTACCGTCATAATATACAAAGAAGAAGAAACACATAGCCCAAAGCTCTCCACAACGGCCACATATATAAAACTATGTGTAGGACCAGTATCGAAAAGTGCAGAAGATAAAATAGAAGCAACTAGGATAGTACCTCTGTCGGTAGAAAGTCTGGGATCCTTCTCCCGTTGGGTCTATTGCACTGCATATGTCTGCCCAGTGTCGCGGTCCTGCGACACAGCTTGGCTACCCTGAGCTGACCCGCCCAACTGCCTCTGAGATCCTGGTGTCTGGATACCACAACCACGACCACCGTCTCTGCCTGCACGCCCTGACGTATTCTAGTTCCCTAACTGGTAAGAAGTTGTTGGTTATGCTCCCACAGGCGGACTCTGCACAGAACACCTTTCACTAGTTTCTAGTAAAAACACCTTGAAAAAGCGCTGCAGATGACCCATCTTGCCGCAAGTTCGGCACTCCACTGGATCTCATGGACACTGAGGTCTCTTGTGCCCCTCTCTACCACACTGGTAGCAAATCACTGGGCCACCTGAAGAATTCTGCTGACTAGTACTGCCACCATGAGAGAAAATCATATGTCTCTTCCTCTTACCGGTAGAAATAGTACCAAAAACTGGTGTTGAACCGCCCTAGCTTGCACCACTAGCTTCCCACAGATTCCTCTCAGTAATCAGTGCTTGGTTCACAATAGCATGTACAGTAGGCAACCTGAAAACGTTCACCAGCGCTCGGATTTCATATCGAAGACCATCCTCAAAGCGTCTAGCCCTCAACATCTCATCACCTACCAAAACAAGTGCAAAACGCTGAAGCTTGGTGAAGCATGCAGAATAATCCATCACTGACATAGCGCCCTACTGCAGATTCATGAACTCTCGAGCTCGATCTTCCCTCAGCGTCTCGGGAAAGAAGAAGTCATAGAAAGCTGCCTGAAAATCTTCCCATGCCATGTCACGGTGATTCTCTAACTGGGTGGTAACATCCCACCACCTCTTGGTGGAATCATACAACATGTAAGTAGTGAGCTTGACCCTCCGCCCTGGAGGCATCTCTAGATGCTCAAAAATAGTCTGCATAGAATCCAACCAAGACTTCGCAGCTTGTGGTCCGCCATCCCCTGAAAACGTAGGCGGATACTACTGCTGGAATATACGTGTCAGCTCTGCCATAGATGTAGCGGTCTGCGGTGCTCCCTGGAAGGTCTGCATGAATCACATGAAGCCTTCACGAAACTGTACCTCCGCGCCTGCGTCCGGTATAACAGCTGGTGTCGCACTTGGCACTGCTGGAGGATCAATTGGTACCCATGGCCTACCATCTCAGGAGTATAATCGTTGTCGCTCTCCTGACGAACAACCGGTGGTCATCTTGGTGGCATGACTCTATAAGGTCAAACGCACACCTTAGATCAAGATTATCAAAGACTGAAAACAAGGTGTGTAAGAAGGGAACACGAGAAGAAAAGCATTCAAGTTTCAAAAAACTTGACTACACGGCGTGTATAAATACTACACGGCGTGTTTTCACAGGTCATCCACATGGGTGTGTACTCCAGCTAAAACTGGTCGTGTAACACCCCAAATACACAGCGTGTTGTCCCAACACACGACGTGTACTTGAATCCTTCTTCCCTGCCCGAGCCCTTCTACATGGCTTAAGCCACACGGCTCTACCAAAACAAGACTACACTGAGTGTTCAGATGTCAACACGGCGTGTACTCTACAAGCTTTCATCGGCCCGTGTTATTCGTGACACGGCCTATGTACCCAGGTCACACTACACGACGTGTTTCAAAAAGACATGATGTGTTCAAAGAAGCCCCAGACCAACCCATGTTGCTCACTACACGGCCGGCTATATGGCTTACATTACACGGCGTGTTCCAGGCGGACACGACGTGTACTAGGAAAGATAACACCGACCCGCGTTGTTCGTGACACGGCTGGGTACCTGGGTCAGACTACACGGCGTGTTCAAGGTAGACACGGTGTGTATGTCTTAAGGTTTCCTCCGTCTGTGTTGTTAGTTACACGAGAGGACACCGGGTTAACACTACACGGCGTGTACAATCGATACACGGCGTGTGTTCCCCAAGTCATTCCCTACCCCGTGTCCCCACCCACACGGTCTCTAACACGGGAAGAGACTACACGGTGTGTACTGAGGGTACACGGCGTGTACTTAAAATGTTTTCATTTCTTCCCGAACAGAAGAACACACGACATGTGTCCATAGAACTACACGGCGTGTATACTAGGTTTTCCGGACAGTATGCCACATAAACTACTCCAGAGCTCATAAAAACACTGAAACCAACATCTAAGTGCCAAATTCCGATCCGTGAGGGCCCATACTCCCCGAGAATCAAATCTTGACATATTACACATGTTATAACAAAATAAACACATCGATGATCCACCAAATTCCGGTCATTGAGGGCTCATACTCCTCAAAAACCAAAGTTTGGTGTTCATCCTATCAAAACCTCACACAAAAATACCCTATCAAATAGCATGTATTTATCAAAGCAGTTATCACAATAGCATGCTTTTCTAACACGACAACTATCACAACAACATGCAATTTCTAATGCACCTACATGGCATGGAACTATGCATGACATTTGATTTCTAGCATGTGCCTAAATGATGCATGAGATGGCGTACCCTCATCTCATCGGGTTGCAACTAAATAGAACCCAAGTATAAAAATAAACAGCACAACCACAAGTGCGTCACCCAACGGTGAAAATCAAATCAACTGTAAAATTTCAAAACCAGTAATAATTACAAGATGAGGTAAATTGGCTTTTCTCTGTGCATGGGTTAGCTACTCTCAGGCACAACTTATTACCAACTACCTTTTTCGTCCTATCCCTGACAAAGGCTCCAAACAGTAAGTTAAAGAAAAGAACTCCTCCTCTGATACCACTTTGTAACATCCCGGATCCGGGTGCCACTCAACGGGTGTCCCGAACCCAGTTGGTCACATGACATCAAGAGCATCTCCCCAAACGCCAGAGGTTGCCGACTAGCAGCGAGGGACGAGGTCTGATAGTGGGGAAACTATGCCCTCATTTGTCAAAGTGCAGCGCAGCGGAAAAGATAAACAACATACAACAGCGGAAGCAGGAAACAATATGCAACTGAAATGAACAATTGAAGTAAAAGAGAACCAGCAGTCATATATATAAAGATGTAGCATGTCACTAATGCTATGAAAACAACCAGAATAGGATACACTGCAACACAATACAATACAACTCAAGTAAAAGGTACAACCAAACAAACAAAACAAAGTAAACAGAATGCAGCAGCATCGCAAGTCGAAGCTCAGTCCCATGCTCTCCTACTCCTCTGCTACAATCATGTACTTGTATAGGGTCCCTTTCCCTTATTCATACTTGTAGAAATGTAATCTGTTTGGGCTGAAGAAATGAACCAAATAGGGTGTGAGAAATAAATCCCAGTAGGCAACCACCAAAGGCCTGTGCCCAACTGTCAGTGAGAATGTGCAACAACAGTGTGCAGTAGTAAATGCAATAAACTAAGCAGTACTCAAAAGTAACTAACTTTACCAGTTATATTTTCATTTTAATATTCATTTAACCATTCAATTTAATAACATTTTGTGCTCATCAGAACCAAGCCCTTAGACCAAACAGAACCTTGCCCTCAGGCTAATATGATGTAACCACGCCCTCAGGCTTGTCCTCAGGCTATCGAATATAACCACGCCCTCAGGCTTAGCAGTACCTTTCCCTCAGGCTAAACAAACAATGCCCTCAGGATAAAAAGAACACTGCCCTCAGGCTCAAGTAACTGGGTCAAGCCCAAAGCATAAACAAGCAATTTATAGACAATTCCTATCAAGGCAGTTCAATACACATTATAATCATGGCATACCCTCAGGTATCCTGGCCAAATAGCTAAACAGAGGAACGCACCCCTGGGGTGGTCCTGGATCCAAGCAGTGATCCAAAACAGCAATTTTAATTTATCAATAGATTATCTAGGCAATTCTAGATATCTTTTAGCAAAGACCACAACCATATGACACACCAAACATGGATTCGTAGCACAACGGTACATAAAAACACGCAGCAGTTGGAATATAAACACCATACCACCTACCTCGATCGCCTCTGATCGGTATACGTGAACGACGCCTTCATCCAAGAACGACGTAGATCTAAGATAAAAGAATTCTCATTCAAACGTAAATAACTTCCCTTAGATAAAGAATTGGTAAGAACAACGCAAGGAGAAGGGAGAACTCACCTGTGCGGTTCCAACGTGATCGGCAGAAGCAGAAACGGATTCCCGGTGCGTGGTCAGCTGATCTTCGAAGCTCCGGCCGTCCTCCCGATCTCCAATGATGTTCTAAGCTTCCCTTGTGAACAGAGGAGGCTACTGCCCGTTTTAAGCGAAAAAAAAACTACACGGCGTGTACTCTCGAGTACACGGCGTGTACTTTTCTTTTTTTTAAATGCTCCTCTGGATGCTTCTTTCCACCGCGACACTATTCATCGGTCGACATGAGTACACGACGTGTATTCCCGATTACACGGCGTGTATTGTCGCTCCGCTGGCGGCTGCCTCCACCACCTTACTGTTCACCTGCCAACTGAATGTGTGGCGTGTAAATACTCATACACGGCGTGTAGTTAGTTTTTACACCCTTCATTGCCGACAGGACTACACGCCCTGTGTACTCATCCCACACTACCAAAGTACACGACGTGTGGAAAAGTACACGGCATGTAGTCACAAAATTTGAGATTTTTCCCCATTTTCCTTATTTTATCAAAAACACTTAAGGAAAAGGGAAAAGAAGAGACCTGTACCTCAAAAAGAAGAACTGGGTTCTTACGGTATGCAACAATTCTAGGGGATGATGGATAAAGTTTTCATGGATCTAGAATGGATGACATTTCTTGGTGAATTCCACATAGTCTTGTATCATGGTTTTCCAATAATATCCCAACCTCCTGATTTGGTGGGAGAGCCTGATTCTAGATTGATGGGCGCCTCAAGAGTCTGCGTGGACTTCCTCCATGATGGAGAGAATATCTCCTTCTACTATGAACCTGAGGATAATTCCATCAAAGCCATGCTTATAGAGTATTTTTTTATCATTTGGACCATCCTGTAGAGTGAAGTTCGCTGCCTGACGCCGAATTTGTTTCCTTGCAGCACGATCTGCTAGGAGAGCCCCATCTTGAAAATAGCCGATTATGGGCTCCATCCATCTAGGGGTGGTCATTGGTTCATCACACTTTGGGGTAGTGCTAACCTGGTTGATCTCTTCCATATCGCATACGACGACTAAGGACACCCTTATTTGATGTGTAATATGGAAGGTTTCTTCCTCCTGATTAGGGTCGACCAAGATGGCAGCTGCATTGGCTAGCGCGTCAGTGCGAGCATTCTGTGATCGGGGGACATAATGCAGTGTGGGATCAAAGGGGAATTCCTCCATTAGTCCCCTGATGTAGCTAGTGAGGGGGGAAAGTTCCTCCTTTTATGGTATATTCTCCATTGAACTACTTTATCACTAACTTTGAATCTCCTTTGATGTTCAGGTAGGCTATGTGTAGCTGTAGGGCTAGTTCCAATCCAGTTATGAGGTCTTGGTATTCTTCTTCATTATTTGTGCAACCTTCAGACATTGAGAAAGAGTAGGGAAAAACCATTCTCTTTGGGGAGACAAATACAATCCCTAGACCAACCCAATTGAGTTTCGGGTTCTCCATTATAGTACCAACATGAATCCATGAGGCGCCATCAAGGCACATATCTCATATTCGGGGAGTGTCATGGGAATTAAAGACCTCTTCATTAGGGATCTCGATGTATCCTCGTGTACTTTCCAAGATAGGGTGTGTTGTGAGGAAATCAGCCAAGGCTTTCCCTTTCACCGACTTTTGTGACACAAACCAAATGTCATATTGCTGAAGAATGACCGCCCATCAAGCCAAGCTCCCAGTCAACATGGGGTGACTAAGGACATACTTGAGCGGATCAATATGAGAGACCAGGTGGACATCGTGGTGTTGTAAGTAGTGCCTCAGCTTTTTCACTATGAAGATGAGTGCGAGGTAGTTCTTCTCGACATTAGAGTATCGAGTCTCAGTACCTAGCATGGTCCGACTGAGGTAGTAGAGATTATTATTGCTTCCTGCATCATTCTTCTGTGCAAGAAGGGTTCCCAATGAGTGTTCCATGGTGGACACATATAAGATGAGTGACTTACCTTCCAACAGGGGCATCAAAATTGGTGGGTGCATCAAGAACTGCTTGGGACTCTCGAAGGATTTTTTACATTCATTTTCCCATTGGGAAATGACTCATTTCTTCATTAACCTCATGAAGTGGAGAGATTTTCTGTCCAATTTGGATATGAATCACTGAATGTAGGTGAGGTTCCCTTGGATTCCCCTCAATTTTTTCACATTTTCTGGGGGTGAAATTACTAGGATAACACTAGTATTCTTTGGGTAAACCTCAATGTCACGGTGGCATACCACAAAGCCAATGAACTTGCCTGATGTTACCCTAAAGGCACATTTCAGCGGATTTATCTTTAGAATATTATGTCGCAGCTTATCAAAGACTGCCCGAAGATCCATGAAGTGTTCACATCGCTTTCGGGATTTAATGACCAGGTCATCAACATAACACTCGGATATCCTTCCCAAGAATTGCTTAAAGATACGATGCATGACACACTAATATATGACACCCACATTCTTTAATCGAAAGAGAATAACCTGATAGAAGAAGATAACTTGAGGTGATCTGAAGGCAGTGGCTTCTTCATCCTTAGGGGCCATCTTGATTTGATTGTACCCTGAGTACTCATCCATGAAGGAAAGGGCATGGAAGCTAGCAGTTGAATTGATCAAGAGTTTTGTGAGTGCTAATTGGAAATCGTCCATTGGGCGATTTTGATTAAGGTATCTGAAGCCAATATAGACCCTAATATTCCCATTCTTATTGAAGGTGACAATGTTAAAAATCCATATCAAGTATTTCACCTCTCAAACAAAGTTGGATTTGATCAACTTGTTGACTTCATCCTCTACATTGGTGGCATGAGAGGGGTGCATCTGTTGCGAAATTGTCAGGAGTTGCAACGACAGAAACGAGAAACGAAAGAAGAATGCAGAAAGAAAAAATAGACACGGGACACACAAATTTACGTGGTTCGAGAATAACCCTACGTCCACGGAGAGACAGAACTTCACTAATTCGGAAGCACAAAGTACAGAGTTTTTTTTTCAGTAGTAACCCTAGCTCGAAAATGGGCTATAAAATGGAAAAGACAATCACTGTTCCGAAAAGTAAGTCTGTGTCGCTACAGTGAACGACGACCAGCTTTTTCAAAAGTGCTACAGTACAATTGACTCCGAAATCCACACTGCTACAGTGCCGGTCGGTGTCGGTCGACCGGCTCCGCTACAGTGGTCAGAGATGCTACAGTCCCTGAAAAATTAGGTCGGGGCCTTCGGCCCCCGAAGCAAGGGCGCGTTTTCCCCTACAACCCTCAATGAGCTCACCGCAGAGCTCAACTCGCAACAGTTGCGGGCCACAAGCATTCGGCCCAACCGGATCAGGCTACACCAATCCAACAGCATCCTCCTGGCTTCTTACTTGAAGCACCGATGCTCAACGGGAAGTCTGAGATGGTGTGTAGCCACATATGGATTAATTCTAGGCATTTTGTTAAATTCAAAGTGAACACATATCAGTGCTACTTTAGATTTGTAATGTACATCTCTTGCTCTTCAGGGGGATGAAGAAACTAACCTGAATGGGTCTTGGATCTTCTTTTATCCCTAGCTTTATCTGCCCAAGCTCATCTATGGTAGTGGAAACACCTTCCTAAAATGATGGAGGGGCGTTCCTAAGATATTACTCATCTTCTTCCATTTTTGATTCTGTGGAGATATATTCAAGTGAAGATATAAATTTGGGGGCCTCTCTGTTAGTATTAGGTCAAGGGAGGCCATTAGAAGAGATATCACCATCCTCTGATATTTGAGTTGTTGTAGAGAGATGATGGAGATGATTTTTGCTGAGGACAAGATAGGTTTGGACCTATGAGGTCAGATCTGCTACCTCAACCATGTTTATAGGGAGCACATAGTCATCATCGAGAATACTCAAGGGATTGAAAGGGGTAGTTCCTAAGCCATTAGGAGATGCAACATGTACATCGTCATCCTCCATTGGTTTCTTGCATCCAACCTTATAGAAATTTGCTTCAGCATATATGAATCTGCAAGCCTCGATGGGGGATCTGTCACCATGTTGTATGCCAACCTTTCCATTGATGTTGTACTTTAGACATTTAAGGTGGATATGGAGCCAGGGCCTTCCAAGAACATTATATGTGGTATCCTTCCAGATAACCATGAACTTAACATCAGATGTGAGATCCCCAAATTAGGATTCAAGTTTGATCTTCCCTAGGGGTCTATGCTCATGTTTTTCATATTCCTGGATGGTTAGCTTTGTAGGGGAAATGTCCCCTTTACCATACCCCAAACATCAGAGAGTTCAGGCTGGGATGAGATTGATCCTAGATCTATTATCATCAGCACCCTTTGGACATTGACATTATTGAGTCTGCCAAAAATGTATAAGGGTATGATGTTCCATTGGATGGCCTCATGATCTTGATCAATGAATGAGATGGAAACATGGAATCTTAAGGACATAGTCTCCACTTGATATATCTTGGTGCCAGAGACTTCTATCTCGAATTCCTGTGGGCTCCGAAGGGTTTTAACTAGTGCCTCCCTGAGTTCTTTTGAAATACATAGTGCATTAAGGATCTAGAGCTTAGATGGAACCATATCTAACTGTTTCAGAACAAAATACTTTTGCGTCAGAGGTTGGTGCTTCCTGATATTGGGTTGCTTCTCGGAATGTGGTTTATGAGTTGGAGCATCCGAGACAGATAGACCCGATGATTGTGTGGAGGTTGAGGGGGTATCTACTGCCAGTGGTGCAGGTTATGCCGACCTTCCTCACTGCTTGGGTTGATCGTATTGGACCCCTTCTAGGTGGTCATGCAAGAAAATAGGATGTGGGTGACTACTGGAGGGATTTGAGGTACCTTCTCGCTTCATATGAGCCTATTGGAGTGATTTTCTACGAATATCAGCTACATATATATTTCCCATAGGGCTATGACCAGAATATTGAGTCTGACCACGTCTGTGCCATCCCATGTATCCTTAGATTTGGTGCATAAAGCCTACCATTCCCCAGTTATATGTAGGAAAACTATATTCATAGGAATACTCATTGTCAGAGAAGGGGTTCGTCAAGTGTATTATGTTGAAAAAACCAAAGATGAGTGCCTTATTTGATGAGGATTCCATTGGGTGGGGTGGTGCCCGTTCTGTGGATGTTGCGGGGAAAAAATCTTTCAGATTTAGAGCTTTCTTTGGAGAAGAATACATTTCTTCCTCCTCCACCTCTTCCTGATTCCGGTGGTCACACCCACCCTTGGGAGGTACATATAACACCTCTTTCTTGGGTGGTGGAGCTGATGCTGACCTACACAACTGTGCTCTCAGAGTGGCATGAGCTCGATCAAATGTCTTCTGAACCATCCAGTTGTCCAATTTCTACGCATATCTAGCCATGACCTTCTGCCAATCATTCTCTTCTTCAAGTTGGACCATGGTTATGAAATCCACTTTCTCTAGGGAATTATCCAATATGACTTGTCCAGAATCATTCATTCCTTAAAGGGCATCTTTGAAGACGAAACAATTATGGATATTATGACCCAACCTTTTGTGGAAAGGGCGGTAATCGGGTAGGTCGGTGAGGTTAACTTCATAGGGATTCCTGGGTTGCAGAAGTGTGATTAGGTTATTGTCCATGGATTCCAAGAAATAATTGGGGACCAGTTCCTTCCGGAAGGAGTACACCTTATTCATTCATTCTTCAAATCCCGAATGACCCTGATTTATATGTGCTTCTAGTTGAGGGAGATTTTGTGGTTTTCACCGCTCAATAGGAGGTACTATGAGGTTTGGGGCCTGCTTGGGCATCTGGACAGGTGTCGCTACTAGCTTGAGAGTGACAGTTGCAGCTTTCGTTCTAACTTGCCTTTTTTCCTGTTCAGCGGGCATGAGTCGAGCTTTGGATCGGGTCTGCTAAATAGCTTCTTCAAAGAATTATGCTATTTCAACAAATTCATGGAATCCGCCTAGATATTTAATTGGAGTTAGGGGTGTCTTCAAATCATACCTAATATTTTAGGAATAGAGTTCCAGTAGCTGCTCTTGCGAGAGAGGGATGCTGAGTGAGTAGGTCAAACCTTTCCACCTTTCCATGAAATCATACACCATCTCATTTTCACGTTGTTTGTAGTTTTTTAGGTTGACTATCTTTGTCTTCCTTAGTGTAGAACTGAATTGGTAAAGGAACTGATGATGAAGGTCTTCCCATCCTACAAAAGTTACCACCAACAGACTGTTATACCAAATAAAGGTTGGCCCTGTCAGGGTCTGTACAAAACGCCTTAGCTTGGTTGTCTCATGTTGATCTTGAGGGCCCATCATTGACCCACATCAGGACATGAAGTGTGTGAGGTGATGCCCGGGGTCACCCACACCATCAAAGGTGGGCAAGTTAGGATTTCCAAAGTTGGGTGGAGGTGAGGTATCATCAACCCATTTGGGATATGGCTTCCTTTCAGGATACACAAGCGTACATCATCGTTCCATGGCTTTCATTCGAGTAGCCGTAAACTCGATGACATTAAGGAGCTCCAGGGGAACTACTTCCAGGACTATCTCCCACCCATGGGGAGCTAGAGGGGGTTAATGAGGTGGCCCCATTTATATCTCCTATCGATTTTCAATTCATCCCAGGACTGAGCAGTTATACTAGTGGGGAATAGGTTGTTGCCACAACAGAGGGAAGTCATGATCATTTTCGACTTCCTCATGCATGTGGGTTGGTTGCCTAGACCAAGAACCAAAATTATATTCATAAGCTTCTCTTGTTGATGGATCATCTATGGGATGGAGAAAATTTGTCTCTTCATGGAGACGATACCCCGTGAGAATATTTCCCTTGAGTAATTCCTCATTAAGTTGCCAAAGAGCTTGTATTTCACTCTCATATTGTGACAATTAGTCCTCTGAGGAAGGAACCTCGCTCCTACTGGGAGGTGATCGAAATGTGGTTGTACCCTTCCCCTTGGTAGAATTTTTTCAGGGAGGTGGCAACTCGATATTCGGAATTGCCATGTTCTGGAGCCGTCTCTAGTTCCTGGTGCACACATCCTCATTCAGTGCATTCAATTCACCCTCCTCCTGAGGTATGTTTTCCGTGTCGTGACCTTATTTATTTTCATTGTGATCAGTATCTATCATGTTGAGAATGGCGAAATTCACAGTCATATCAGGCAATGGTGGTCATACCATTGCTTTCAATGCAATAGGATGATTCTACAAAACTTCCATCAGGGTCGTTATTCGAACCCTTGGCCTTATTGGTCTGTTTTGGACTGCGACCCTGATGGTACTTAACTGTCCTCATTACGCATTCCTCCTGCTTTGGTCTATGAATAATGATCTTAAAGGAGTTCCCAGTCGGGGTTGCCAAACGGGCCCCAACCGACAGAGGTGTGTCTCACGGTAGGTGGGATGCCGACTGTTGATTAATTTCTCCAAATCTAGAGAAGATTGATTCCCTATACAGGGGTGATGATGATGGAGGTTCCCCAAGATCTATGGGGTGGGGGTCATTCAGGGCCACAGTTGGCACTAATTGGTCCAATTGTTGAGGATCCAATGGCTCTAGACGGGGATTTGATGACTCCCGAGATGGACATGAAGATATAAATTCCTACAGTCTAGTGAGGTGGGGTTATTCTAGGATCATCGATGATATTTCCAGGGTCCTCTTAGAGGATAATGAACCCGGGGATTGTGATTGAGATATAAATGCCCCCAGCCTAGCGGGATGGGGTTCGCTTGCAGCTACTGCTGATGTATACCAAATTCTCTCAAGAATTGACGATCCGAGAGTTATAGGTGGTGGTAGATATTCCCCCATCCTGGAGGGCTAGGTATACTCCTGGATGGATGATAACACAACTGTAATAGCAGCCCGCTTGATGTGGTGCATTTGTGCTAACGTAGGAGTTGGATGCAATGGTGACCCGTGATGATAATCATTTCTCATGGGAGTTTTTCGGGCGATCGAAACTTCGGTTTCCATGTTTTAAATGTCTTCTTATTATTTTTAAGGGCCCATTTTGAAGTCATGTTGGCTATCCTCCCTCTCTGTCTGTAATGTCTGGGAACTGTTAGAGAATAGGCATTCTGTTTCAATGACCAAATGGCACGAGCATTACTTGATCCCGTAATTTCTTCAAAGGCTATAACATTTTCGGATTCTATATCTAAAGGGATATGTTGTTCCAAGGGAGTGGAAAAGTGCAATTCTCTATACTTTCCCCATCCTCGAATGCGGATGCCTGATGTATCTTTGAAGATTAGCTGCCAAAGTGTCATGATGTAATGGCAGAAAGTGTGTTGCAGATTTTCGTTGTTCTTTCCCGATTTTGGATCTTGATCCATGGAAATAACAGCTAGGTTGAGCTAGAAACAGAGTATCCTGATTGTCTGAAGGTGAAACTTGTATTCGGTATAAGGGAGATATCGACCCTTCAGTCGCTGATGAGTATCCCACATATTCTGGCATAGATAAGGATTGCACTCCTTTTCTAGCTCGTCTGAGATCTCATAGTTGGGAATAGAGAGAGGCTAGAACATGATGTGGAGGTTGTTTCCAGCTAACTCTCCATATATCAATGTCTGTCTCCTCCTCATCAGACTTACATGCCTCCGTCTAGCCAGACCATGTAAGATGACTCTGATGGTCACCTGCTGACAGGAATGGAGTTCTTATAGAAGTTGATAGGGAACCATATACTATTGACCCTGGTATCTCAAGCACCTCTCTATACAAAGGTGTCAGATTTTGGAACACCTCTCCATACTGAGGTGTCTGGGAAAGGGGAGGACTACCTTGTCCATGGGAGATATCGTTGTGGGGAGGTTGACTATGGTGGATTTCTAGAGTAGTGACCCTGTGATCCATCTACACACTACCATGAGGGGGACTATCGTGGTAATGAATGACTTTTGCTTCCTCTTTGATAGAAGAGATGAAGGATCCTTTTGGTTTTGAGAATGTATCTTGAACAACCTCAAGAACGCTAGTATTGAGCAAATTAGGGATATGAGCCACATTCTGTGTCATGGTTGGAATATGTCGACCTACCTTTCATGGTTGTGCAGGGGTATGAGCCTATTGTACAATGGTTTCCAGAACTTGTATATAACTGTCAGGTGTCGTGGGAGTATGAGCCCACTGCTGAGAATCTATTGGAATATGTCGATAAACTGTCTCATTTTTTATAGGGATATGAGCATGTCCTAAGACATGTTCTGCCCTTACTTGGTGAGCCTCCGTCAAGACACAAGTATGAGCCCGATCTTGAGCCTTTGGGATATGTCGACGGTCTTTCTTGGCAGGAGTATAAGCCTATCCCGAGGTGTTTGCCTCTCTCACCTGGTTGGCCCCAGTTGGATTAGGAATATGGGTCCAATCCGAATATGCATTCCCCGTCAAAATATGCCGACGGACCTCCAGAATGGGAGAAGGAATATGAGTCTTCCCCTGTGCTGCCTTGGAATGATGCTGGCAGAGTCGTGCGTCGGTGAAAGTAGGAATATGCCCCTTAATTCGACAATCTTACAGAATATGCCAGACAAATCCATTGACAAGAATATGATCCTATCCTGAGGCTTGTATAATTCCCATTTGGTTAGCCTCAGCCAGAACGGGGATATACACTCGATCATGGGCCTTTGTAGTATGTCGTTATACTTCTTCGACATGCATGTGCCCCTGTGCCAAGGCATGTGTTGCTCTCACCTTGTTGGTTCCGATTGGAATGGGGATATGAGCCCAATCTGATGTCTCTCCCTTCATCGGAATATGCCAATAATCCTCCTAGGTAGGAGTAAGAGTGTGCGCTTATGAAACGCATGGACGATTGTCGTCTATCGACCGGTCAAAGTTCTGGTGCTCTGCTAATGTGTATAGCAGCACTCGGGTCGAATCCTAGGCGATGATACTTTGTAATAGTCATTTGTTTTTTGTTGATTGTATTTTGATTAGGGGGGTTGTTTGCAGAGCTTAATTGAAATGATTTATTGGCTATAATTGATTTAACAAATTGATAAAGATTGGGGTGAGTTCATTATTAGGGAGTTAAGCTTGTGATATCCTTGAGCTTGGCTTTATATTGCATTTAAATTAACACCCACTTCACAAGTTGACGTCGATTAGAATTTCTAAGTGTTAAAGCTTTAATCCAAGCCTTAACTTAACTAGGATTCTAATCTCAATTGTTTATGGTAGTGTATTTATGGTTCCAATAATCCATGGAAACCACATGCTAAACAAAAGATGTCATTAATTCATGACATATTAAGTCCAACATACACAATGTTAAATTAACGAATACTCATCGAGCAAATACTCTCAATCACTTAACATCCCTAAATTTTGACTCACCCCAATGAGATATTTACTCATCCATTTGGGTGTTTAATAGTCTGGTTATAATAATTATGATGATAAATTAAGAATAGAAGAAAAAGAAAGGTATTAGGAAAGAGTGGTACGTCGAACACACACACACGAACAATGATGATAATTAAAAACGAATTTTCGATTGAATGAGGAAGCAAAAGAAGGGAAGGGGATTCAACAAGAAATTAAACTATTTTAAGAACATTAATATTAAACTACAGAAGGTGGATGAGAATAAGAGATATTGAAGAAGAAATTTGCATTAAAACAGAATTACAAAAGAAAGGACTTACAAAATTACAATAATGAAGAACATAAAAGTAAATGAAAACAAAGAGAGGAGGAAAGGTCTCTCAGGGGAAAACTTGAGTATGACAGGTCCTCCCAAGCCTTTGGCAAGGCTTTGGTCATGCCAATATGTGCTCTTGTCTTCTGAAATGCCAACTCCTTTCAAGGAGTGGAGGGGGATGTATTTATAGCCTAAGGAAGTGGACTGTTTGCATTCTCAATCTGTCCCTCCACTTGGCTCGACGATTTGAACATCCAGATAGCATAATCTCGAGATATCTCCTTCTTCAAAGTTGTAGATAATAATGTTGTCCGACTACTCTCAAAATTTGGAGGCATTTGAACCTATGTAGCCAAAGTTATGTCCAACTGATTAAAATATTTTAATCTGTACATTTCAATCCAGTTTTTTTAAAGTCCAAAATGTGAAAGGGTTTCTGAAAAGGAAGATGCCTTCAAAACTGAATACTTTCTTCAACAAAGTTGGCCGCCTATATCTCCTATTTCACACTGCAAAATCTCAGCTCGATTGGATGATTATATCATGAGATATGTCATGAATAGTGTTAGGATTTTAATTCTCAGCCAGAATGATGGGCTGGACTTCAAAGCTTCATTTGGGCCCCTTATTCTTGGAGTTGGGCCCTGAAATTTTTATCCATGATTCTTTTGGATAATCACGAACACATGGTGGAGTTTCATAAAATATGGGCTTCGGGAGTGAGACCAGTAACTCAATCATCTTGGCTGGTCCAGTTTCTTCACAAATTCTTTGGGTCATCTTGTGTGGTAAATGTGATCCTTCAAATGGCGGAATTGGCCCATGATCCATTCTAATGAAATGTTGTATATTGAATTAGGAATCCTACAAAACAAGAACCACACAATTTGAATCATTAGGGTGAGAGTTATAAATAAAATAGTAAACTGACTCAATTGGACTACTTCTAAAAATGCTCAAAAATTATACTTAGTATTAAAACATTAATATTTCACACATTATGCACATTTCATATAAAATCAGTAAATAAAGTATATAATAAGTCATGAATATATTAATAACATCAACTCCCCCACACTTAGTCTTGTGCATGTCCTCATATGCAACAAATATAAAAACATGACAAAATCATTTTCACTCACCAACAAATATTAAAATTTTGTTTTCTCCAATCAGGGGAGGTTTAAACTATTTCACTCATCCATTTTGAATTCCATCACAAGTTATAGAAACAATGTTCCAAAACTAATTCATTTTTTCATGCTCAAATTTAGAAATGGAAAATGTGGACATCAAAACTCACACCTCTCAAGATGATAAAATTCATTTGTGAAGGTTCACTCTTTCACCAACCAAAAGTGAAAATCATAGAGTTTGAAAGAGCTCTCACCTTCCAATACCTATCCAAAGTGCACAAGAATCAAAAGGTCTCTTTAAGGGATTTTTCTGTGGCTATGGGACGGTAGGAATATAATGTCCAAGATAGAGAAGAAGAGGGTTAAAACACCAACATAGAAAAAGCAATGCACATTTTTTTGAAATAAAACATGGAAGGAAATGAAAACACTTATTTACAAGGGAATGATTATGTGGAGAAAGACACAATAGATGAAGAAAATATGAAGGTAATGAGAAGATGGAATATTTACAAAACACAAAACTTCTCCCAATAAGAATATAATGCAAGTGTTCTTTTTTTCTTTTCCTTTTTTTCTTTGTTTTTTTTAAAGTTGACCTTGAAACAGATCTCACACTCATATCTCAACTCATGTTTGATCTCCTCACGACACTAATTGTAATAGTTATAACAAGATCAAATGTTGAGGAAGAGTGATTTTTGACCTACCCAAGACACAACCCATTTTTTCAAAAAAAATTGATTTTTTTTCATCGTTTTTTATTTTTTTTGAACACTTGTCAATAACATTTACAAAATTACATAAATGGAAGTACATTATATTCCCCAAAACACACTGAATGACAACCTCTCCCCCACACTGAAATGGATGCTTACCCTCAAGCAGATGATAACTCGTTGAAAATCAATAATAGGGTACCCAAACAATGAAATCCATTCCCCCGACACTTAAATTTCAAAAAATTATGCAATGAAAATCCATGTTGATATTGGGTGGGAAAAGGTATTGGGCTTGTAATGTGGCTATTAAAGAAAAGGTTTTCATAGGCTCGAAGGGGCTTTCAAAAGGAGGATTAATGTAAGGGAAATGGGAGGCTATTTGGCTATTGTGATTCTCATGTGGTTCAGAAAATGTCTCTATCATATTAATGCACACTAAGGTAGGAAATTCAGCTCGAAGGTCCACAAACTCAAGACTCACAAATGGGGGTGAAACCACACATTTTGAAAAGATGGTCATAGGTGGTCTTGACATGAAAGCAAATTTTGTTCCTCACGGTTTGGAAAAATCATTATCCAAATCAAAAATTGAGCATTCAAAATTTGTTAATTTTGACACAAAATTCTTTATCCAAAGTCATGATGAAAATAAAAAAAAATTGAGATGAAAACATGTCTGTTAACTCCCCAAAATGGTTGGACAAAATTTCAAAACTTGATAGTGAGTAAGCATGAATCTTGATTTTTTTTGTATATATATTTTTTTGTTATGATTCTTTTTTATTAGTTTTTTTTTTAGTTTTTAATAAAGACACACAAAAGAGAAAGAGAAAAATAATGGTTTTGAAAAAGTGGTAAAAAAATGAAAGACAGAGGAGGAAGAAGAAAGAGGTAGAGGGAGGAAGATAGATAAAGAGAGAGTTAAAGGGAAAGAGGTGCCCCTGGTTTGGATTTGGCGGGTCTCCATCTCCATCTAGTGGTGGGTCGACTGGAGAAGTTGGGGATCCATTGGAAGTCGATGTTGATCCAAGATTGTGCATCCTCTCATGGTGATGCTTTAACCGATGTCCATTAACCGTGAATGTCCTTTTGGAAGAGGGGTCTTGGACTTGCACTGCACCAAATGGGTAAACATTAGTAATAACAAAAGGACCTTCCCAACGGGAATTAAGCTTACCTGGGTGAAGCCGAAATCTAGAATTGAAGAGCATTACCTTTTCACCTTCATGAAATACTTTTCTCAGGATGTGTTTATCATAGAGTGTCTTGGATTTTTCTTTGTAGAGAATAGAATTCTCATAAGAATCAAGTCGAAGCTCCTCCAGTTCAGCCAGTCGCAACAATCTTTCTTCGCCAGATTTTTCAAGATCAAAATTACAAGTTTTCACTGCCCAAAATGACTTATGTTGGATTTCAACTGGCAAATGACACGCTTTACCAAAAACTAGCCTAAAAGGAGACATCTCAATGGGTGTTTTATAGGCAGTTCGATAAGCCCAAAGTGTTTCACCAAGTCTTTCAGGCCAGTCTTTTCTGGTGGGTTTTACAATTCTCTCAAGCACTCTTTTCACTTCTCTATTAGACAATTCAGTCATGCCATTTGTTTGGAGGTGATATGCAGTTGAAGTTTTATGTACAACCTCATTCTTTTTCAAAAGAGATTCTATGGTTTTATTACAAAAATGGGTTCCTAAGTCACTTATCAAGGCACGAGGCATGCCAAATCTATGGAATATGTGTCTTTAGGAACTCACTAACAGTATGTGAATCATCCTTTCTAGTGGGTTTGGCCTCGACCCACCTAGAAACATAATCAACCGCAAGAAAGATGTATGAGAATCCATTGGAAGGGGGAAATGGTCCCATGAAATCGATGCCCCAAACATCGAAGATCTCACGGAAAATTAAAGGCTTTTGGGGCATTTCATTTCTCTTGGAAATTGTGTCAAACTTTTGGCAAGTGGGACATGATTGACAGAACTCGTGTGAGTCCTTGAAGAGTGAAGGCCAGAAGAATCCAGAGTCTAGAACCTTTCGAGAGGTCCTTTGTGGTCCAAAGTGGCCACCACGAGGCATTGAGTGGCAGAATTCTAAGATGGAAGAATTCTAAGATGGAAGAATGTTCATTTTCATCGACACGTCTCCTTATTACCATGTCAGCCCCAGTTTTCCAAAGTTTATTTTCTTCCCAAAAATAGTATTTTGAATCACTTTTCAACTTCATTTTCTGTTCTTTTGAAAAAAAAATTAAGAAAAACACCAGAAACCAAGTAATTTACAATTGGGGCATACCATGGTATTTTTGGAGTGAGAGATGAAAGGTGCTCAGTGGGGAATTCATGATCGATGATTTCAGAATGAGAAGAATTAGAAATTCTACTCAAGTGATCATCCACGGGGTTTTCTTTTCCTAGTCTATCTTTTATTTCAAGGTCAAACTCTTGGAGCATTAGGATCCATCTTATTAGCCTCGGTTTAGAATCACTTTTCTTGAGTAAGAACTTTATAGCAGAATGGTATGTGAAGATGATGATTTTGGCACCTAAGAGATAGGGCCGAAATTTATCTAAGGCAAAAACCACTGCTAAAAGTTCCTTTTTAGTGACGGTGTAGTGAGATTGAGTTTCATCCAATATTTTTGAGCCATAATAGATGACATGAGGAATCTTTTCTCTTCTTTGACCAAGAACAGCCCTGACGGCTCTATCAGAAGCATCACACATCAACTCAAAGGGTTAGGACCAATCTGGGGGTTGGATTATTGGGGCGGATGTTAGAGCAGTTTTGAGTTCAACAAAGGCTCTCTTGAAAACCTCATCGAAATGGAAAGGGACATCATTTTGGAGCAACCGAGTGAGTGGGAGGGAAATTTTACTGAAGTTATGAATGAATCGCCGATAGAAACCGGCATGACCGAGAAATGAATGGATGTCTCGAACAGAAGTGGGTTGAGGAAGTGATTGGATCACTTCAATTTTGGCAGGATCGACTTTAATACCATCTTTTGAAACTATGTGCCCTAGAACAATCTCATTTGCAGCCATGAAGCGACATTTTTCAAAATTTAACACAAGGTTGCACTTTACACACTTTTGAAGGACTAGAGAGAGTGAATTCAAGCACGATTCAAATGACTCACCATAAATGGTGAAGTCATCCATGAAGACTTTCATGCAGTGTTCAATGAATTTAGAAAAGATACTCATTATACACCTCTGGAATGTTACAGGAGCATTGCAAAGGCCAAAAGGCATTCTCTTATATGCATATGTTCTAAAGGGGCATGTGAAATTAGTCTTTTCTTAGTCCTGAGGTGCGATTGGGATTTGGCAATAACCGGTGTATCCATCAAGAAAGCAATAGTGTGACTTTCCGACTAATCTTTCTAGCATTTGATCAAGGAATAGAAGAGGGTAGTGATCTTTTCTTGTTTCAACATTCAATTTCCTATAGTCAATGCACACACACCATTTGTTTTTCACTCGAGTTGTGACTACCTATCCATGTTCATTTGTGACAACAGTTATCCCACCCTTCTTAGGTACAACTTGAATTGGACTAACCCATTCACTATCAGAAATTGGGTAGATAATACCAGCTTGAAGAAACTTGGTGATCTCTTCCCTAACTACCTCAAGTATGAGTGGATTGAGTCTTCTTTATGGTTGTCTAATTGGTTTGGATGACTCCTCAAGATGGATGTGATGCATGCAAAGGGCAGGGTTGATTCCTGGTATGTCATCTAGGGTCCACCCTAATGCCTTTTTGTTTTCCTCTAACACCTGAACAAGTTTGGACTCCTTAGTTTCGGTAAGTGAAGACGAGATAATGACAGGATAAGAGTGATCATGGAAAAGGAATGCATATTTCAGGTGTTCATGAAGAGGCTTCAGATCAGTCTCATCTTTCATTTGTGAGTTAGAAAACTCAGGAATGGAGGAAGGGACTTCAGTTGCTTCAGATTCATTTTCTTTAATACTGTCCAAGGTGGAGCAGTAGAGATCAGAGTGGATGTGGGATTCAAGAGAGATTTCAAGTTCCTCTAGATTGATGGAGTCTATGAATGAGAGGTCCACATCAACTTCACCATTTATGACTTGGTAAATCAAGGTGCAGATTTCACAAGATCTTTTGTCATTAGAACATGAAGAACATGGTGGATTGGGGTTCGATTTACTCTTAGAAGTGTCCTCAGAAGCATGGATTGAGAATGCAGAGCGATCCTCAGATGGGTATCGCATGACTTGGAAAATGTTGAACTTGACCAGTTGGTCCCCGAATTCCATGGATAAGATGTCTGAATGGACATCAATCTTGGTTCTAGCAGTCATGAGGAATGGTCTTCCTAGAATTAGGGGAGATCGAGAAGAGTTCGTCTCACCTTCCATGTCAAGGACATAGAAATCAGCAGGGAAGATAAGATCATTGACTCAGACAAGGACATCCTCAATTATTCCCTCAGGACTGTCTGTGCTTCGATTGGCTAATTGAATGACAACACCCGTTGGGTGTAAGGGACCTAGACCAAGGTTGGAGAATATGGATTTGGGCATGACATTAATTGAGGCTCCTAGGTCTATGAGTGCATCATCAAAGTTGGAATTTCCAATTTGGCATGGAACTGTAAAGGTCACTGGAACATTGCACTTTATGGGAATAAACTGCTGGGTGGAAACATTTTCGAAGGTCCTAAGTTGCCTCTTGTGGGTACACAACTCCTTGAGAAACTTGGCATACTTAGGAATTTGTTTTATGGCATCTAAGAGGGGAATGTTGACTTCAACATGTCTAAACATGTCGAGCATTTCAGAATCATGTTCAAAGGACTTCTTTGGCTTAGAAACGACTTGAGGAAAAGGAATTGGGTTCTTAAGTGGAATTGAAGGAGATGAGGGAATGGATTCAGGTTCCTTTTCAAGTTTCTTTTTCTTTTCATTTTCTAGGTCAACATTCAAAGGAGGGTTGGAAGACTTATCTTGAGGCATAGAAATTTTCTTTCCCGATCTAAGTGCAATTGCACTTGCATTACCCTTGGGGTTGGGTAATAATTGAGCTGGAGGTTGGGAAGAATTAGATGGTTGCTACTGACTAAGGTGGGATGCTAATTGACTAATTTGGGTTTCAATGTTCTTGAGGCTTGAACGGGTGAATGAGGCAAGATCTTCAACAGCGTTTTCCCATGGTTGCTTGGAAGAAGAGGCATGTCCATGATTGAGATTACCTTGATTTTGGTTCTTGGGAAAGCGATTGTATTGGTTTGGGAATTGGGAAGGCTCACTAGGATTGTGGAATCCAGGAGGAGGATTGTTCCTTTGAGGTTGAGGAAGAAAAGGATAAGGTTGTTGGAAGTTACCAACACCTTGACCATATTGAAACTGGATTGGGTTTTGAGGAGGGAATTGAGGGGGATGAGATATCGGATTACCATACCTAAGGCCTTGGTTATAGGAAGAAGAGAAGGGCTCGGAGTGAGGTTGGTTGAAGTTTCTAACAAACTGACCTGATAGTTGAGGATTGATGTTCCGCTGAGCATGTGATGCATTGAGCTCCATTGGTCCAGATGAATCGGATTGATCCTCTTGAAGTTGTGGACATGTGTCAGTTGGATGAGATGGAGAGTTGCAGATTCCACAATTTTTGACAGGTCCAGGAAACATTGATTGCGAAGAAGATGAGGTTGGGGATTTGGTAGCCACAGCTAGTTGTCGCACAAGACCTGCAAGTTCACTCATCCACTCGGTCATCTTGTTAGGATCGATTGATTGATTATCTTGGGCTTGTTTGACTTGAGCATGTTCTTGAGTATGGAATTGTTGTGTGTTTGCAGCCATGTTACTTATGAGATCTCTTGCTGCTGCAGGAGTTTTATCAACAAGAGCACCGCCACTTGCGACATCAATGAGGGTTCTCTCCATTGCCAATAACCCCTCATAGAAGTATTGGATCAAGAGTTGGTCAGGAATCTGGTGATGTTGGCAGGTTGCAACAAGCTTTTTGAACCTCTCTCAGTACTCATGGAGTGATTCACTTGGGAACTGACGAATACCACTTATTTCCTTTCGGATAGAAGCAGTACGAGAAGTAGGAAAGAATTTTTCTAAGAAAAGTCGTTTCATGTCATTCCACGTGGTTATGGAACCAGGAGGGAGGTAGTAAAGTCATGACTTGGCAATGTCAGCTAGGGAGAAAGGGAATGCTCAGAGTTTGATTTGTTCCTTAGAAACCCCTTGAGGCTTCATGGTAGAGCACACTACTTAAAACTCTTTAAGATGGAGATGTGGATCATCACCGGGTAGCCTGTGGAAATGAGGAAGAAGATGAATCAAACCCGATTTGAGTTCGAAGTCAGCTTCTATGTTTGGATATTGAATACCCAGAGGTTGGTAATTCATATCAGGGGCAACAAGTTCTTTAAGGGTTTGTTCCCTAGAATTGACCATTTCTAATTCAATTGGTTGGACAAGGACTGGTTCTTGAATTATTTGATTATCTCTTATGTTCCTCCTAAGTTGGCGAAGTGTTCGCTCAATTTCAGGGTCAAACAAATCTGAGAGATTGTTTGAAAGGCTACGGGGCATTCAGAGATATTTTGAAAGAAAGAGGAAGACATGTTTTTCTATATTTGTTTTTCGTTTATGATTTTTATGAGAAGACGGGTTTTTCTTTGTGTTTTTTTTCAATTTTTTTTTTAAAATTTTGTTTTTTTTTGTTTTTTATTACAATAACCAGAAACTAATGAATACTTAAAGCATCATCCCCGGCAACGGCGCCATTTGAAACGCACGACCGATTGTCGTCTATCGACCGGTCAAAGTTCCGATGCTCTGCTAATGTGTATAGCAGCACTCGGGTCGAATCCTAGGCAATGATACTTTGTAATAGTCGTTTGTTTTTAGTTGACTGTATTTTAATTAGGGGGTTTGTTTGCAGAGCTTAATTGAAATGATTGATTGACTATAATTGATTTAACAAATTGATAAAGATTGGGGTGAGTTCATTATTAGGGAGTTAAGTTTGTGATATCCTTGAGTTTTGCTTTATATTGCATTTAAATTAACATTCACTTCACAAGTTGACGTCGATTAGAATTTCTAAGTGTTAAAGTTTTAATTCAAGCCTTAACTTAACTAGGATTCTAATCTCAATCAGTACTTGTTTATGGTAGTGTATTTATGGTTCCAATAATCCATGGAAACCACATGTTAAACAAACAAATGTCATTAATCCATGACATATTAAGTCCAACATACACAATGTTAAATTAACGAATACTCATCGAGCAAATACTCTCAATCACTTAACATCCCTAAATTTTGACCCACCCCAATGAGATATTTACTCAGTCATTTGGGTGTTTAATAATCTGGTTATAATAATTATGATGATAAATTAAGAATAGAAGATAAAGAAAGGGATTAAGAAAGAGTGGTACGTCGAACACACACACACGAACAATGATGATAATTAAAAACGGATTTTTGATTGAATGAGGAAGCAAAAGAAGGGAAGGAGATTCGACTGAATTTAAACTATTTTAAGAACATTAATATTAAACTATAAAAGGTGGGTGAGAATAAGAGATATTGAAGAAGAAATTTGCATTAAAACAGAATTACAAAAGAAATGACTTACAAAATTACAACAATGAAGAACATAAAAGTAAATGAAAACAAAGAGAGGAGGAAAGATCTCTCAAGTGAAACCTTGAGTATGACAGGTCCTCTCAAGCCTTTGGCAAGGCTTTGGTCGTGTCAATATGTGCTTCTCTCTTCTGAAATGTCAACCCCTTTCAAGGAGTGGAGAGGGATGTATTTATAGCCCAAGGAAGTGGACTGTTTGCATTCTCAATCTGTCCCTCCACTTGGCTAGACGATTTGGACATCCAGACCGCATAATCTCGAGATATCTCCTTCTTCAAAGTTGTAGATAATAATGTTGGCCAACTACTCTCAAAATTTGGAGGCATTTGGACCTATGTAGCCAAAGTTATAGTCGGATGATTAAACAATTTTAATCTGTCCATTTCAATCCAGTCTTTTTGAAGTCCAAAATGTGAAAGGGTTTCTGAATAGGAAGAAGCCTTCAAAACCGAATACTTTCTTCAACAAAGTCGGCCGCCTATATCTCCTCTTTCACACTGCAAAATCTCAGCTCGATTGGATGATTACATCATGAGATATGTCATGAATAGTGTTAGGATTTTAATTCTCGGCCAGAATGGTAGGCTGGACTTCAAAGCTTCATTTGGGCCCCTTGTTCTTGGAGTTGGGCCCTGAAATTTTTATCCATGATTCTTTTGGATAATCACGAACACATGGTGGAGTTTCATAAAATATGGGCTTCGGGAGTGAGACCAGTAACTCAATCATCTTGGCTGGTCCAGTTTCTTCACAAATTCTTTGAGTCATCTTGTGTAGTAAATGTGATCCTTCAAATGACGGAATTGGCTCATGATCCCTTCTAATGAAATGTTGTATATTGAATTAGAAATCCTACAAAATAAGAACCACACAATTTGGATCATTAGGGTGAGAGTTATAAATACAATAGTAAACTGACTCAATTGGACTACTTCTAAAAGTGCTCAAAAATTATACTTAGTATTAAAACATTAATATTTCACACACATTATGCACATTTCATATAAAATCAGTAAAGGGAGTATATAATAAGTCATGAAAATATTAATAACATTAGCTTACTCTGGTACAACCACTTATTCATGGTGATCAGAGTGTTGTGCTGACCTGGATGTAGGGTTAAGAGTATTTGCATGTCCCTTCATCTGCAGTAGAGCCGGAATATGTTGGCGGAGTTCTTCAACCATTGCTAAAATGTATTATCATTTTAGCAAAGTGTGTGTAGGGATATGAGTCAGCATATTTTCTATCTCCATGATGAACTCAAAGATGTCTTCTATTGAAGTGGGGATATGAGACCACTTCTATCCACCTTGTTCCATCAGAGTATGCTGATGGGATTCATATACGGGGGTAGGAATAAGAGCCTCCCCCATACTTTCTGCGGGAATATGCCCGCAAACTTTTTCAAAGCGAGCAAGGATATAAGCTTGTTGGTTGGTCCCTGCCTGAGTATACATGCAGTCATCATTCGTGGGAGTGGGGATATGAGCCCTCTCTTGGATATCTGACACCTTTCTCCTCTGATGAGTTTTCCTTACAGCCCATGCTTGGGCGTTAGAGGGAATTGTATATCAGATAGTACCCTCAGCAGGAGACTGAGGGGTACCGACATGATGGTGTCGGTGATGGCAGTTAGCAGGAACCCTCTTGGGTGGCTCCTAAACCTGAAGGGAGCCATATTCAACTTCCTGGTACACTTTCCTCGGATATGGAAGGTGGTGGTTATCACGCTCCAAGGATAAGCTCCTGAAGCTGTTGGTTGTGGTGACGAGAGCCACAGGTCTAGCAGCAACCTTCCCTGGGCAATGCAGGCTCGCCGATTGTCGCATCTGAAGGACTTAAAGAGTAGCCTCCATGATCAGGATAGTACCATATCTGTGGTACTCCCAAACCACCATATTCGCTACCTACCGTTAGAGTCATCGTGCAGGTGAGATTGTTTCACGAGATGTGGAAGTTATAGTTGTGAATGATTTGCTAGAACAAATGATGGATGATGACAACATCGTCTCAAATCGGGCTACTGAAGCAGTATCTGCAATTACACAGACGACAAAGAACAAGGTTACCGATTGGTGTTGCATCATAGGCATAATATTCTCAATCAGATATGCATGGTTAACTCATTTGTTCTTTTATTCCCGATTTGGCCATTCCACTTGTTTATACTTATCAAAAATAGGATAGACTTATGAGAACACTGTTTACAGAGGATCATTTATAAGATTATGTCGGTCTTATTGATTTGTTTGTATAGGGTTTGCAAAACAAAGTGGCATGATGTGTTATAACTCAATCATTTTGTTATTGGAGAGATTCAGGTTGGGTTCACCATTTTTGTTTCATCTAGAAATATGGCATGGAGTGGGTTTCGCTCGTCGTGTTACCATTGTCACTTTTCCTAGAAACTCCCAATGGTTCCCCCATTCGTAGCTGGGTACAGACCTTATTTCCAAATGTCAGTGGTCATTTAGGTTTCCAAGCCCAACGACTCTTAGGGACTCACATTGTTCGAGAAGATGGGAGGTCGGTCTCATCACACCCTTTTGGGGGGGATTTTTTCCTACTTTGAGACTCTCTTATAGATTTAAGATATACTCATGAATATCTTGCTAATCCAGATGCGGGACCGGTTACCCTAACAAATGATTATGGGTTAATTTATTTCTCATATGAAAGACTAGGACATCTTTAGTGAATCCATATGTATGTATCTGAGGTTCTTCATCGCTCTCTGGTAACATGTGGTTGGTTATATGTTGAAGCCATATAACCAAGTGCTTCGAAACATACTCCCATGTGAGGAGGCAATTAATATTCCTAGGATGGGATTGAACCATTATGAGGCATCCTATGTATCCTGGTTATTATAGGAATCCAAACCCACGTAGTTCGTTTAACCCGTGCAGTTTAACATCATGCGAAAAGAATAATATGGGTTCTCTAGAACGCCTTAACAATTAGGTCTCAGAGGGACGTCCTACGTATATTGAATATAGTGAGAATCATAGTTGCCGTAGTTAATTCCTTTATGACTTATATATTGGGGTTTCTTGTGTCATTATAGAGACTCATGGTGCAGATGACATGATTATCGCAACTCCCTAAACCCACGTGATCCATGCTCGGTGTGAGAAACAAGAAATAGAAAATAATCAGTTTCATTGCTTTGAGTGAGGGACTTAGATACTGGGATCATCCTGGACGATCAATATGAAGCTCAAACCTCAGAGGGAGGTAGCCTATGTATACCGAGTATGGAAGGAATCAGAGTTCTCATAGTTTCCTCTATGTCGAGGCTTACGCACTAAGATTGCCCAAGATAGAGGAGATTTATGATGCCAGTGAGGTGTTTGTTGCATCCCCCTAAGCCCATGTGAGCCACGCTTGGTGTGAGAAACAAGGGGGAGAAGATGATCAACCTCATGGAGTATAGGTATGAGAATTTTATATTAGAACAATCCTTCGGGTGTTTGGTATAGATCTCGGGCCTTAGGAAGGCATCCTATGTATCCTGGTTATGGTAGGAATCAGAGTTCACAAAGTTAATTTATGTTGGGGCTTACACACTGAATCTGTCCTATTGATCGGGACTTACACGCTGAAGACAGAAAATGATGTCCAGCCCTAGGATGCCCTGGTGATCTAGCCTTCATGTCTGGAAGATGTTGTAAGACTCAGTTGGCACGTCCTGAAGGCCATCACATGACCTGGCTTGACACGTGTGGAGGGTGTCACAAGAACCAGTGTGGCATAGTCCGAGAGGTGTCGTGTGTCTTGGCTGACACCTATGGGAGATACCTCAATACATGGCCGACATGTATGGAGGGAATCGTGAGTCTCAGCAGATGTGAATAGAGGTTGTCACGTGGGCTTGGTTGTAATGCCCAGATGTTGTTGCAAGACTCGGCTGGCATGAGAGGGTGTCATTATATGAGTCAGGAGATGTGTTCGAAGGATGTCGCAAGTCCTGGGTGATAGACCCAGGGGGTCCGCAAGATCGTAGTGGTGTTCGCAAGAGAGCCGAGCGACTTGTCCTGGTATGTCTAGAGTATTCCGCGTGTCCCAGGTGGCATGCCAAAGGAGTGTCGTGAGATCTGGGTGACGTGTCCTTGTGTTATCACGTGTCTTTGGATGACACACGCGAAGCACATTGGGGGGGGGGGCAGCGAGCATATCTTTAGCTTAAGCTTTCCGCCATTGATCTTGGTTCTCATCCTTGTATTGTGAATACCTCAGTTTTTTTCAATGCAAGTTATCTCAAATCTTGCATGATCCAATGGGCTTGTGGGATATCCTTTTCATAACCCACAAGAGGCCCTTTACATGATCTATGAATGATAACGTGAAGTTCTTTGTGCCTAGAGCATGAATAATCTAGCTTCTTGTCGGTATATTACCTAATGGAAAGCTGCTTGATCGCGTGATCGCTTCGAGAAGTCTGTAGAGGTCAAGAGATGAATCCTACAGAGCCTGGGTGTCAAGAATCCAATGTGCATAGTCCTCATGGTTGTGGTGCATTTTTCATGATGTGGTGGGGGGTATTTATAGGCCTATGCACCCCGAATACTCATTGGTTTGTGCAATGTATCTAGAGTGAGTCCAGGATGGAGCCAACGAAGGGGGTCTGGCGCCACACGGTTTTATGAGTCTCTTTCGTGGACTGCTTCGGGTGTGTCCCCTGATTTTTAGCAATTGTGAGTCTTTTCCTTTATCGGATCATTGCTGATTATTGGAGACTTTTTTGATTATGCGGACGTGTCAAAGGAATTTCTTGTTGTCATGTTGACATGTCTGAGGGCGTTCACAAGATCCAAGTGCCTGTGAGAAGACACTCGCGAGACCTTGGGTGACTTTTCCTAGGGTCTCGTGGGATAGCACTGTAGGTGTGTTGGGCATGTCACATTCCTTTTAGTGACTACGATTACCTCTCGCCTCCTCCCTTCTGATCCCCTTTGTTTGATGTAACAAAGGTTTAGAGTCATGCGAGATTGCATGTGTGTTGTTGAGGGTATTTCTTTTATTTTTTTTTGGAGATGTGTCACATGACAAATATGGGTCGCACAGGGGTGTGTGAGCATTCCATGTCCCGAAGATGAGGATGACACGACAAAAGGATTTCGTGAGACAAGGTGGGCATGTCGTTGAGGGCTCGCAGTGCCTTATAGATCGTCAGGGGCGCGTCACATGTCTTTCAGTGATTACGAACCCCTTTCGCCTCCACCCTTTTTATCCCCTTAGTTTTATTTTACAAAGGTTTGGGATCATGCAAATTTGAATTAGTATCTATGATTTTTACTCTATTTTTGGATGATGTGTTGCTTAACCAATATGGGTCATATGGAGAGTGTGCAAGCATTCAGTGGACAGGTCTATTCGTCTGTCCTTAAAGTGTCGCAGAGTTGTCTGGACACTCTCAAGGACTTCCGTGCGGCGAGGCTGACAAGCCAGAGGACTTCCGCGAGGTTTCGCGGTGTCTCGCGGATCGCTCGGGGTGCGCGTCGCATGTCTTTTAGCGACCGCGAACCCCTCTCACCTCCTCCCCTTTATCTCCTTCATTTTATGTGGCAAATGCTTGGAGGTCAGGCGAGATTGCTTAGATATCCCCAGAGGATTTTAATTCTTCCCAATGATGATTTGGCGCATGAGCTTCATGACCATTGGGGTCTCTACCTTTGAGCACTTTCCTTCCATTTTCCAAAGATTTTTGCGGCCTTCACCCACTTATCATTCTTGAGTGCGTCGCATGATCAGTATGGGACCTTGAGATGGCACGCACGCCTTGTCTTGGTCAGTCATCATGTTCGCTATGGAGGGTTGCATTATCAGTACTGGATCTTGCGACGACATACATAAGTTGTTAGGAACAGTTTCTCTGCTTGACTTTCATACACCGCATGTTCATTGATGGACCTTACGTCAGCGTGTGAACATTGTCAAGGACAATCGCTTTGCTTCTCCTTTGATATGTCGCATGTCCATGGTAGTATGATGTCATAGCGTGCCCAAGGGTGTTTTCATGTAAGACCGCATGTCAAAGGGTGCATGGAAAGTGTGGAAATACGTCACATACACGTCGTATAACCCAATCCCATGACACACGTACATGGAATATTTATTCTCTACACATGAGGATATCGATCATGGCTTCAGAGTTTTTTGATGCACACATGAATATTACATGGGTATGGTGCAGAATTCCCTTAGATTGACATGGTGCATCGAGTCTTAAACGCTATTGATGATCGGATTTCGCAGCGTATCAAATAAATTCTTTAATACATGATCATACCTATATGCCGAGTCACCATTTGGAGTGGCATCTACTTCAAGTAAATGTTTTATCCCTCCATATGATACGTTAGGTGGTGCCTCATCTACTTTGTGTGAACGAGCATGAAGTCTCGCCTGAGCTTCCTCTCGTAACCCCTATGCGGGTACGCGACACTCTGTTTTGTAGGGAGAACGAGAGCTCTCCCGTGGGAGCGGCGGTAGCCTCAAATCATGATATCCCTTTAATATATATAGGTAAGTATCTTCCTACATTTTTCGCACCCTAGAAAGGTGATAATCACGCTCCTCGGACTATCACACCGACTTGCTAAGATCCGAAGATTTCAGCAAATTGAATGATCCTCTCGCAACGCTAAGGTTCGCCATGATTCGATTTGACGAGAGCTCCCCTGTTCGCATATCTCCTTCTCAAAGAAGTGAGCGGTATTCCCGATTCCGAATGACAAGATGGGATTCCACATTTCCTTCTACTGGACTTTGGATGCGTTCAAACAAACAAAAATCATGAGGGGTGGGGATGAATTATACCCGACGAATTTGGTTCTCTGAATGTGCATCACATACGGCGTCGGAGCAATTCGCAAGCTCCCTCAGATCGGCCCTCTGGCGCACGATGGTGGCAATCCATATGGCGGTCCGGGCGCGAGGAACTCCAGTGTGAGAAATACCATTTGCTAGACCTGCTGTGCGATCTCCATTTCAGGTGTGGTACACAGACCAGAACCCTAGCACCTGTGAGGTTGAAGAGGGCCAATTGGGGGCGCCTTTTTATCCCTCACGCGATATGCACCCCTTTTCAAGGAAAATAAACATTTGCATTTTGTTTATTTTATTTTATTCATTATCATTATTATTTTTTTGTGGCACACAATAATAATAATAACAATAAAACTTCTTCAATTAGGTATACAATTAGAACACCCCGATAATCATTATTATGACCGACTAATCACTCATCGCATGTGTCAATTTACAGAAAAGTGTGTCATAAGTGATTATGAGCGTCAACAATAACCAAAGCAAAAAATGCAATGTCAAAGCTGAACAATAAATATGTTCTACAAAAGTACTGGTCAGGTGTCAAAATGAAAACCCAAAAGTACGAACACTGACAACTCTCAAGCGGGCCAAGAGCCGCGTCTGGTTCCCTCATCCATAATCCATCCCAAATCAGCCATCTAACATATGGTCTTTTCCCATAACCTATCCTACAACCATGTAATCTTATCAGGTACTAATCAGGCAGCCTGCGTACAGTGTGAGTACAACTCAATATGTCACCACCAAGGGAGTCTAAAACAATATTCAGTCAAATAAAACTGTATGTAGTTTTATAAAGAAATAATTACAATTCATAGGTAAACAATTATAACATTATCAATTAGTCTTTATTTAACCACATAAACCCCCAGGTTCCCGTGGACACCTGTATCTCAATACCTACTTCAGCTCATGTCGGTGCCCAAAGTATTCCCTGGTGATATCATATCTCAATACATACTTCAGCTCATGTCGGAGCCCGAAGTATTCCCAAGTGATATCATATCTCAATATGTCATTGTTACCATTATTTAATTCATACTTGAATGTCGATGTTACCGTTCATACTTTCACACAATAGAATGACCACGTTCATATTCTTTAATTCATATTTGAATGTCTATGTCACCATTCATACGTCATAGAATAGAATGACCATGTTTCCATTCATTAATTCATACTTGAATGCCCACGTTACTATTCGTACTTCACACATTAGAATGAACATGTTCCCATTATTTATTTCACAACCAAACGACCATGTTACAATTCATAAATTCTCAATCAAATGACCATGTTACCATTCATGAACATGTAATTAATTCAACAATTAATTATCCCCATCAATTACATTACTAATTCAACAATTAGTTAAACAAATAAATTCTTCTAGTTAATTCAATAATTAACTAATCGAACCAATTTCACTACTAATTCAACAATTAGTTTTTCACATAAATCCCCTTAATTATTTCCATAATTAATTAAGTATGTCAATCCCATTAATTAATTCATCAATTAATTAATCAATATCCATAAACTCAAAATATCATACTTATATCCACAATTAATTATCTCATTCACAATATCAATATCTCATAATTAATTCTACAATTAATTATTTTAATAAAAAATCTAAATATCTCACAATTAATTATACAATTAATTACCTCAATCAATAATCCATTAATTAATTCAATAATTAATTATTCATTTCAAACTCATCAACAAATTCAAAAATTAATTGATCACAACAACTCCATTAATCAATTCAATAATTAATTAATCACATGAAACTCTCTCAATTAATTAACCAATTAATTGTTCACATCAATTTCCATTAAATAATTCTACAATTAATTAATAACATTCAATCTTTTCAATTAATTCACCAATTAGTTGTCCAAGTCAAATTCCATTAATTAATTCAGAATTAATTAATCACATTTAATCCCTTCAATTAATTCACCAATTAATTTTCCATGTCAATTCCATTAATTAATTCAATTATTTAATCTCATCAATCCCATTATTAACTTCAACAATTAAATAATCACATTACACTATAACTTAATTCATCAATTAATCAATCACATAAATCCCATTATTTAATTCAATAATTATATAATCACATTACTCAATTAATTAATTCATCAATTAATTAATCCCATCAATTCCATCATTTAATTAAATAATTAAATAATCACATTACTCTATTAATTAGTTCACTAATTAATTAATCCCACTAATCCCATTATTTAATTCAATGAATAAATAATCACATTACTCCATTAATTAATTCATTAATTAATTAATCTCATCAACCCCATTATTTAATTCAACAATTAAATAATCACACTACTCTATTAATTAATACATCAATTAATTAATCCCATTATTTAATTCAACAATTAAATAATCACATTACTACATAAATTAATTTATCAATTAATTAACCCCATCAGTCCCATTATTTAATACAACTATTAAATAATCACATTACTATATTAATTAATTCATTAGTTAATTAATCACATTAAGCTCCCTTAATTAATTAACTAATTAATTGTTCACATAAATTTCCATTAATTAAATCCACAATTAATTAATCACATTCAATCCTTTCAATTAATTCTCCAATTAATTTTCCATGTCAAGTTCCACTAATTAATTCAAAATTAATTAATCACATCCAATCCCTTCAATTAATTCCCCAATTAATTTTACATGTCAATTTCCACTAATTAATTCACAATTAATTAATCACATTTAACCCCTTCAATTAATTTTGCTATTATTTATCCATGTTAATCACATTAATTAATTCTAAAATTAATTAATTCTATTAATCTCATTAATTAATCCAAAAATTAATTAATCTCATCAATCTCATTAATTAATTATACAATTAATTAATCCCGCCAGTCTAGTTAATTAACCCAAAAATTAATTAATCACATCTCTTCTCTTTAATTAATTCACTAGTTAATTTCACATGTCAATTCCATTAATTAATTTGACAATTAATTAATGAGATCCAAAATCAAAAAAATTCCCATAATTAATACATCAATTAATTATTCCAACTTAAATAATTCAATAACCCCAACTAATTAATCAATTAAATTTTCCATCTAAATCAATTCAATAACCCAAATTAATTCCTCAATTAATTGTTCCATCTCAATCAATTCAATATCAACAATCAATTCTTCAATTAATCAGTTTATATCAATCAATTCAATATCCCCCAATTAACTCCTCGATTTTTATCTCAATCAATTCAATATCCCCAATTTAACAAACCCCTTAATTAATTAATCTGACCAATTAATTAATTTTATATAGGAAAGCTCAATTGCTAATTAACCAATAATAATTTTACAATTACATACACCTAATTGAAATAGAGTCTTTGGGACTTGAATTATAGACCACCTACCTCAATTCATTGACAAACAATCGCCCAACGGATTTCCCCAAATTTGAATAGAACAACAACGTAGAACACGATCTATATCCGAAACTTAAATCCAAAATCAAACGAATCAAGAACCAACAATCCTAGATCTAGATCCTACAAAACTAGATCTAGATCCAACACAATAGAGGATAATCATCCCTTTAAGGATGAGAAAAGATTGGGAAAAGAACGAGAAACCAAACGGGAATATGATCTCTTATTGGGAGAGGTGCATATCTTTAATGAACAATTTGATTCGCCAAGAACGGAGGTCATGAGCCCTAGGAATGTGTCTGAGAGCCTGAGAAAATGATAGAATTTGATCTGGGTTGAGCTAGGGTTGATTTGGGGTTAATAAATAGGGTTTCAGGACTTTCATTAATATTCACACTGTTTCCTAGGCCAAGTCGCATGGTTAGAACTAACCATACTCTTTAACCGTGAAACGCTACACACTTAGTTTAACCATGCATAAACTATGCGACCAGGCTGCACACTTAGTTTAACCATGCACAAACCATGTGCAAACTGTTAAACATGTTTCACACTTTGTTTAACCATGCAAAAATCAAGCACAAACCATGCACAAATCATGCATCCCATGTTTCACACTTTGCTTAAGCATGCAAAAAACATTCAAAAACCATAAAAAACCTCTCATCCTTCCAAAATATCTCAACTTTAACCTAAACATGCCCCAACACTACTGGAATTATAGTTTTTACTGACACCCCTATCCCAACAGTTCTATAAAACTATTCGGAAATGGTGCATAGTGTTATGGTTTCCCAATGGTTTTTCAAAACCATTGGGAAAGGGTTGTCGAAGCCACTCTATACCAATGGTTTTAATTAACTGTTGGTATAGATGATATATCCCAACAATTTTTAAAAACTGTTGGGATAGATTTCCCTCAAATGTAGTGCAAGTCGTCCCCTCCCCATTCCAGATTCGTTCTTTTTCCCTAACAACGCGCAACTCCCTCTTCTATTCGGCGACCACTCTTCCACCAGTGATCCATCATTGTTTTAATTCAGTTTCTTCCACTTCAAATCAGATTCTACCTATATTTATCTTCAAATTGGCGAGTATAGTTTCTTCCATTTATTTTCGGTTTCTCTATCGGTCTACAATATCTCATCATTTAGATGTATTGATTATGTTGATTATACTATATCTGTATACACATAGATTCATTGATTATTTTCCATATACAACATCTGTATACACTAATTTTTTAAAAATCCATTATATTGCATCTGTATAGATACACTACATCTTTATACACATAGATTCGGATACACCTAGATACTGATACACATAGATGTTAATTCTACATCTTTATACATATATATGTTGATTATGAGTTCAATTACATGATTTTTTACCATCCTTTACTAGGGATTAAACCACCCCTTGTGTGTATTATTTAAATTTCTAGCAATGTTATAAATGATTTAATAAATTGAAATAGGTTTGGACGAACCCCTTTTCCCTTGATATCTTGCTTTATGCTTGATGTTTATCTATTTATCAATATTATTATTTTAATGAATTAGAATTTATTTAATAATTTTTTTGATGAATTATATTAAGGAATGTATGGTATCATTGGCTGTTATTATATTTTTAATTTAATTAAGATAATGAAGGTACACTGGACCTTGAGCGATGTCGGGTTCCTCTTTATGGATTTACTTAGATAAGGTATCATAGGGAAAGTTAGACTACATTATACTAAATTATTATAGAGGTAACTTGGTTAGTTTTGTGGACATGGAATTTAAAACCCCCTTGGTTTAGGATGTTTGACAAGGAATTTCACATCACTTAGGGTACTGGGAATGACATTCCATGCCCCTCTATTGAGATGATGGGTGCGAACCCTATCAGTGTTATTTATAATACATGGCATGGAATCCTACATTGATTATGATACTCATCATGAAATCCTATATTAATTATGAAATTCAATATTGGTTCCCATTATTTTTCTATGAGACAGATGTGCATGGTGACCCTTATTTAAATTATGAGACTCCTATTATTATACAGGGACACTGGATTAAGGCCTCAGGTCTTGGCTAGTACTACATATCTAAATATATGGGTATATATGTTACAAAATATATATTGAATATATAATCATACATACTTATATATATAAACCAATATGCATGGTGACACATCAAAAGAGGTATTACAACTTAGACCTAAGTGGGTATAGTGGGCTACATATCCCTTGAGGAACCCAGGTGTCCCTTGAAAATATTAGCATGTATTGGAGTAAGGTAAATATAACACATTGGGGTATACCTTGAAGTATGTCAACCCTTCAATAACTAATCTTGTTGGATTTATATAGTTTTTGTTGAGAACCTACATGTTTCTAGTTCATGACACCAAGATGGATACCTTTTAAATAACACACCCTATAAAAAATATCATTGATAACTAATAATACAATGACATCATTAATTAGAAATATATCATTAATTATGCAATACAATGATCTCTATAAATTTAGACTTCATGCCAACTATTTTATCATAATTATCCTAGAGAGATCATTCTTTATACAATGATTTTCAATCACATCCACCATGTTTCAATTAAATATCATGGTTTTATATTTATAGTATTTTGTTATATATATATAATTTTGTTGTCTTTCATATTATGATTATCATATATAGTAGTGTGTCTGTTATGGTTTTATATAAATTGAAAAATTCTCATTTACTTAAATATATATTTGATTGAACTTAAATATTATTGAATTTCTTTCATTAAATGACTTATTATAATTTTTTTACAGAATGGATAGAAGATGAATGTATGAAAATGATCAGATCTCAAGCGATTTTCAAAATAATTTTGAGAGATTTTGAGATTTCATATTTGAAAATGATTTAGATAGTGGTCACATACACTGAACATGTTATAATTCTATTGTAATACCTTGGTTGAGTTGTGAAGAAGTTATCTACCATATAACCAAATATGGTTTTCAAAAAAACTACTATGTGTGGTATCAAAATGGGGATAAAATGGAATATCAAATTGCTGATGATCCAAATGAGAGGACTGATTTGGAGAATTTTATATATGACTGGTTTCTATTTATTCTTCATCCTGAGAAGGAAAGGATGTCGACCCAAGACGACTTCGATACGATCACACATGGTGTGTCTAATGAAAATGATGATGTTGATAGGGTGAAAAAATCGAATAATGTTGCGACGACGCCAATATACTGGTAATGTGGTAAAATAAAAAAGATGGAATTTCTAATTTTACTGTTTCATGGGAAAACCATGTATGGGATTTATAATACTGACATCTATTACATTCTTACCTTCTTGAAGGACTTATTTCTAGATGATTCATATGTTTCTTCAAACCACTGTATGGAATGAAATTTATTGAAGAACTTGGATTTTCAAAAAACAAAATTCATGCTTTCCCAAAAGATTATAGCTTATTCTTGGAGAAAATGCTGAAAGAAATGATTGTATAAAATGTGAAACATCACAATGGAAGCCAAAAGATTATGGAACACCATCCCTTGTGCCACAAAAAGTAATGTGGTACTTTCCATTGATCCCCAGACTACAAAATATTTTTATATCTGATGAAATATCAATAAAAATGTGATGGTCTGATACCAATAGAAAGAAGAATAATGAAGATATGGTTCACCCTGTAGATGGATTTTCATGGTATAGATTTGATGCTCGATATCCTAATTTTGAAGCTTACATGCATAATGTGAGGCTGAGTCTTTCATGTGATGGTTTTAATCCGTTTGGGCAGCTTCTTACTTCGCACAACACATGGCCAGTTTTCATACACATTTATAACCTTCCCCCATGGTTGCGTATGAAAAAACCTTTCACTTTCATGAGTATACTCATATTTTTCCCTTATGATCCTAACAATGATATAGATGTATACACACAACCTTTAATAAAAGAGTTGAAACTTCTTTGGGATGTGGGTGTGCGCACATATGATGCATGTTTTAAAGAGATATTTCATATGCGTTTTGCACTTATGTGGATGATCAATGATTTTCCTACTTATGCAATGATGTCTGGATGGATCAAGAAGGGAAAACTGTTATGTCCTATTTGTATGAAGAATAATCGATCCAGAACACTGAAATATCACCATAGTTTTAGTTTTATGGGACATCGATGATTCTTTCCAATGGACCATCCATATAGAAATAGTCATTGAATATTTGACAATACTATGGAAACCAATGATCCACCTTAGTGTATTTCTGGAACTGATGTGCTTGATGAATTGCAATATTTTTGAGTTTTTCATTCAGGAAGGGTCAAATGAAATCTAGAAAGTGGAAAAATGTTTCCAATGATACCTATTATAATTGGAATAAGAGGAGTATCTTCTTTGAGTTGCCTTATTGGTCAATCAATTTGTTATGTCATTGATTATACATAATGCACATTGAAAAGAATATATGTGAAAAGTTGCTTTCAATTCTTCTAAATGTCAAGGGAAATACAAAAGATCATTTATGATCTCGGTGTGATTTGGTGGATTGGGGGATCAGATAAAAATTGCATCCTGAGTGTATCAGTGAAAATAAATGGAAAGTTCCATGTTCTTCTTATGTGATTAAACCTATAGAAAGAAATCAATTTCAAGAAGTACTATATTAAAGTTCCTGACGGCTATTCAATAAATATATCAAAATGGGTCAATAAAAGAGAGTTGAAGATGAAATCTTTGAAGAATCATGATTACCACATTCTTCTGCATGAGTTGATTCCAATAGAAATCCATCATCTTTTGTCCAAAAATGTAAGGGTGTCAGTTATTCGGTTGTGCCATTTGTTTAGAGATCTTCATGCTAAGAAGTTTTCCAAATCTTACTTTCAAAAAAATTTAGTAGAGACACCATTAATTTTGTGTGTGTTAGAGAAAATATTTCCTCCATTATTTTTATATGCATGTTACATATGACTGTGCACCTTCCAACCGAAATAATTCTTGGAGGACTTGTATATTTTTTTGGATGTATCCAACTGAAAGAAATATTTACACATTGAAATCTTTTTTCCGGAACAAGAATCATCCCAAAGGTTCTATTGTGAACAGTTACTTGGCTCAAGAATGTATGCATTTCTGCTCAATGTATTTGTCTTATCTTACTATGAGAATGAACAGACCAATGTGAAATAAATAAGAATAGTATGAGAAAATTGAACCCAATTTTCAATAACATCCTCAAACAAGGGGAATTCTTAGATCATATACATTGATGACATTAAGCCTTGAAGAGCAGGAGATGGCACATCACACAATGTTGTTCAACTGTGATTTGTTCGATGACTACATCAAGTAAGTAAATTGAACATGTATATCTTATCTCATCTATTGTAATTGTACATATCTGTTAAACTATTTCTATTTTTATCTATAGGTAACATAAATAAATGATAAATAGAAAGCATCATTATTTATCTTTGAGAAGGAGAGAGACTTTTCTTAGTAAAAAGTTTTCTTCTTGGTTGAAATTGAAGGTAGAAATATTGATGTAATAAATAAATAAAATCAATATTTAATTAAGTTTAATATTCATTTCTATTTATGGTATCAAGTTTTCCTACCAACACTATATCTAAGGAAATAAGATAGCTTTTGGTCATAATACTGTGGTTTGTGAATGTAAATCAATTGTGATCAATGGGTACAGATTTATTATCACTGAATGAGAAAAGGACATGATAACACAACATGATAGTGTTATGCTAATTTCCACAACAGGCTGTTATACTAGTGCATCAGATAATAGACCTCATTTTGAAAATGTAGCCTATTATGGAGTCGTTTAAAATAATAATAATATTGTATTATTACTCTCATGGTCGGGACACTATGATGAAATTACAATGGTTTGATTCTATGAAGAGGCAGGGCACTTTTATTGATGATTATGGATTTTGAATTATTGAGATGACTCACACTCTTGCTACCGATGAACCATATGTATTGGCATCAATGGAGAAATAAGTTTTTTATATCCAAGATCATCTTCGACCTGAATTTGGTGTCATTATTGAAGCAATCCCAATACATATTTTTGATGATGGTGATGATGGAATTGACACTATCCATGCCCCCATTATCCCCGATCCATTTATTACTTATGATGACTTAAATACTTTAATTGTTAGAGTTGATTTCGAACTTGAAGTTGTGGTGGGAAATATATAGAAGCATTTGCCTCAGTTCTCAGTTCTATCATTTTAGCTCGACTTGAGTTGTTGAGGTTTGTTCTATAAAAATTGATTTACTATTGATTACAAATATTTTGTATCCAACTATATCTTCATGTGAATTTTCAATATTTAATGGTTGCAGTTTTCTTTGAGTTGCATTTTATAATATTGAATTGAACTGTATCTAGACCTACCAAACCAAAAAAACTAAAACAGTTAAATTGTAACAAAAAACTAGATGAATTGAATTGGACATATTAAACTAATTTATATGAAAATCAAAACCAATGAAAATAATGACCTAACCCAAAAAATAGCTAAATTACCAAACTGAAAATATAAACTAAATAACCTAAGAAAAATAATCAATGTCTATTTTTTTTTTGTTTTTTGGCCACACAATATTTGTCCTTTTATAATTACTTCCATATTTGTTTTCAAATGAAGGAAATGAAACCATATGAGGAGAAGTGAACAAAAATTATGATGTAAAACAATCGTCGAATGGTTGAGATGGGAATTCCTCCATTAGTGCATGTTGTGAGTATTTTATTTCACACACACACACACACATATATATATATCAATAACATATAATGTCACATGATTAATTTTGTTTTAAAATTTTATGAAGGATCCACCACTTAGGTGTCAGTTATTTGATGAGAAGCCTAATAGTGGTCCCAGTACTCAGGATGGTGGTACGGGGGGGGGGGGTGGTACGAGAGCTAGGCCCTCCAGTCAGCATACCCGTTTAGACCCTGCCCCTCCCACTGACGTACCATCTTCCACACATTCTGATCCCGCTGTGTCGTTAGGGACACACATGATATTTAGGCCACCCATGTTTTCACCGCCCTTTACATATAAGCCAAATCACACATATTTACCGTATCCCATGATGATTCACACTCCTCATCCATATTATGCAGTTGGTCAGCCATCCATTCTATATTCATTACCATATACTTATTTTTATCTGAGCTTCTACATTCCTTCTTCGAATCCTACTCCAACACAATATGTGACTATGAAGTATACACTGGGACCCACTCCACCACTACATGGTAATTTTACTTCAGCGGCAGAAGATCTAGAGGTTCCCATTGAGAAGACTTCCGCATGTATATTTTAGAACCCTTACAAATTTTTTTTACCATAATTTATTTTCATTATAACATGTATTGATATAATATTAGTTTTTTTACCATAACATATACATCTACTGATAGGCAGAGGGTGCGGGGGAATACACGAATGTGTTCGGTGTGGAACTTCCGTACACATTTGATGGTGTACTACAAATAAGAAAACCAAATTATTGAAAAAATAGGGCAGCAATGTCGGAGTTTTTTGGTGATGCTTGCCTAATACTCCGAAATCATTCCCGTCAGCCCGATCTCATGGAGAAAATTTCCAAATGAAGTCAAGGATAATTCTTGGGCACATATATGGGTAAAAAATCTATTGTATTTAATGTAATATTTTTTTTGTATTTATATGAATTAATATTTTGGTGTTAGCTTCGACTTAATTTTCTAGATGGTGAGGGTGCACGACCAACATGTCTAAAGGATTTAGGTGAGCTTTAGAGATCCTATAAGCATAAGTTGTATATTTCCTGGTGTTTTAGAGTTGGCATAGAGTTAGAGGTGGTACCTATTGTGGATGATTTTCTAATAGAATAATATCAGGAAATGATTACTCATTAGATGACTATCAAGTTTAGGGTATTAATCACATTTGAGGTATTTAAATGAAAATTTTCATGTTTTTCATTAATACTATATTTTGTATTATTGAATTTTATTTAGGAATCATCCAAAAATAATAATAAAACATTGATTCTAAAAAATACCACAACAAATTGGGGTGTACTATGATGTTAGATCATGAGAGAAAATAGGTACAATAGTTGTTTATAAATTTTCTTTAGGATTTTGAATTTCTATTATTTACTCCATAATTTATTAGATTTATAAATTTTTCATATAATTTTAGTTATGAAATTAATTATTGGTAGAATATTTTTAATTATGGTTTCCAATATTCAATTTTATTGTAGAGGTAGGTATTGAATATTGAAGGACGTGTGCCTCGAAGAAAAATGTTTTTCTCGAGTAGAAGGAAAAAGGATGGTAGTGTGGTTAACAAACCAATAAAATATAAGATTTTAATTTTTACCTTGTTGATTTAAAATTTTAATATATATTTTGTAACTTAATAATCTATTTATATTTGTAGCAGGCTGCTTTGGAGGCCCTTGATGCCTAGAAATCTGACAATTTTGGGCTAAATGATCACTTACATCAAGTGTTGGGAGATGAGAACCCTGGAAGAGTATGATGAAGATCTAGGAAGAGTATTATCCCATTGATTTATTATACCTCTTAAGGTACCAGCTGTAGTGCCACCGATTTTGAAAAGGTTAAGGCACAAGCGGAACATGCTGAAAAAGGGTCACACAGGTAGAAGAACGGTCTGCTAGGGAAAACACTGAATTTATGAAACTGATGAAAGTTTTACATCCAACACTTCCATTAGAGGTCAGAACATATTGTGATGAATATATGTCATAGATGTGTTCAATATATAATGCACCAGGTGGCAATTATAGTGGTGGTCAAGAAGATTTCGTTCCTAGTGATGACGATGGCGAGGAAGAGGCTAAGGATGAGGATGATGCTGAGGTCGAGGATGAGGACAAGGCTGAGACTGAGGGAGAGGCAGAGGACGAGGTAGAGGATGAGGGTGAGGATGAGGCTAAGGATGAGGCCAAGGATAAGGCCAAGGATGAGGATGTGGATGAGGATGGGGATGAGGATAGGGTAAGGGATGAGGATGAGGATGAGGACGAGGATGCGGTTGATGATGACAGTGATGATAGTGACGGTGATGGCGATGAGGGACAATTTGATTTGTTAAATTTTTTGCTAATATTACTGAAATTTTATGTTTACTGATTTGTTGTGGCTGAATATATGTGTGACTAGGTAGGTCACATTATCCTTGTCTTGGGTAGCCTAAATACTATATAGTTTTAATCAGATCACCTTTTACCAATGTATTGTTATCTTTTTTTGATAAAGTAATTAGGGAATTTGGATATTTAATATATGATTCAACATTCAAAGGATTGATTAAGTCAGTGGAATTACTTGTATCTTTATTTATTTATCTATAATTGGATTCTATGAATTCTTTTTTTACATGGTATCAAAGCTATTTCACAACCGTACCCATCTTTATCCATGACACCCTCCCCAATGAACCAAACTCCCTACCAAAACCACCCATGTTCATGGACCCTCCTAGTATCCCCTTCCATGTTATCTCTTTATCACCCTCTCATAGTGCCATGACATCTTTTCAAGGACATAGTGGTGTGCACTATTCCACTACTCATGGACTTGCCTGTGGAAGTGGCCATAAACACATAATTTTACAACATTATGGAAAACAATTTTGTCACATTGACATCTATTATACTCTCAATGGATGCCCAATGGCCCTTCAAACTACTATGGAAACCTTCAGTGAGTCACAAGATCCACCAAAGAATACAATAAAACTCTTGGACAAAGAACTTGAGCTTATTCATTGTTATTATACCACTTCTTAGTCATCTTAATCTGATTCATTATCTTTTGATGCTTTACATTATAAAACACTATTTTGATCCAATATCATTCCCACTTTCTAAATGTTATTGGTCTCTCACCATCAGGGTGATGATGATGGCTCCATTCATCCATAAATTCATGGATGGTTTCTTCAATATCTCTTTGAGTAAGCATTATACTCAATTTCATTACAACCCTTCATTTAAATACATCTATAAAAATCAGTACCTACCATCAATAACCTATTATAAAAAATCATTAGTGTTGTAAATACTAAACTCATCAATCAATAATAGTAACACAAAAAGGATGTATAATGATCATTTGGGAAGTACAAGAGCTTTTCTACCTAAGAAATGAGAATTTTTCATGTCATTTTCTAAAAAAGAATTTATAACTATGTCATGGTGAAGTAGATAACACACCATTGAATACTCGATGATAAAATATTTGTGAGAATTTTGAGTAAATTCAAAATTTTGAGATGTTTTTACCAAATAAATTGAAATGGGTTAGTTGGAAGAGTGTTTATCATATAAAGATTGAAATGGAGAATACTATGTTCTGGTACATGCCATGGTTGAAAGAGTCTACTATTTTTATGTGCTATTGTAGGTGTTTTTTTGTTGTTGTTTTAAGTGTTGTATGCAGGTATTTGAAATGAAGGGGATTCTAGATGGCGGCTGTGCAGAATTCTAGAAAAACTCTATACTAATGGTTTAAAACCATTGGTATTATGTTGAAAATCATTTCTTTACAAACAATTTAATAAAAATGATGGTAAAAATCTATACCAACAGTTTTAAAACTATTGGTAAAACTATATACCAACGGGTTTAAAACCATTGGTAAACTGTTAAATTATACTATATAAAAATGGTTAATAAACCATTGGTATAAATATATACCAAAGGTTGTTATGAAACTGTTGGGATACTGGCATTTACAGATCTCTATACCAACGGTTGAAGTAGAATTGTTGGGATAGGCTTATCCCAATGCCTAACTAGCCAATGGTTTGAAAAAATATTGGTATAGGATATACAAATGGTTTTCTAGTCTATACCAATAGTTTAAAACTATTGGTATAACTTGCTTTTCCGGTAGTGCAAGTTAAGACCCAAACAAGTTATACTCTAAACAAAGAAAAAAGAATACCATTAAATGAGCCAGATAAATATCTAGAAAAGGTAGAGATCTTACAATCTCTACACCTTATAATATCTTGTCCTCGACATGTACTCCCAAGCACACCTAAGAATTAGAGTTAAAAGACCATTCCACTGTGTCCTCTTATCTACTTATCTCTCCTATGTTTTCTCCTAAACCTATCCATGTTTCCACAATACACAAACTATCAGCATGGTCTTTCCCCATAACACTTTCTCACTGTGATATTACACACTTACCAGATGCTCCTTAAAGGATGCATGAGTCTAAAGCTCAACTTCCACAACATACCTGATGCCTTTCCCAACTAATCATGCCCAAAAACCACAAGAACACCATCCAACATTAGCACTCAGCCTTGAAATCAAAAACTACCTAGAAAGGACGTACATCCACAACCTCCAAGGGCCACATAGAATTTCCCCAAGAAATTTAAACATGCTCTATACAGGTTCATCATTGGCATTCCAATTCCAAAACATCCAACCCATGGTCTTACTCCACGCACCTACTTCTGACACATCACCCCCACCTTTGGAGCTTCATTAACACCGCTTTTTCAAGCAACTCAGCCACCATGGTATTCATCGACCTCCAATCCATCTTGAAAACCTAATATGCAAATTGTTTATGGAACACCTTCCACTATCTAGCTCAACATATACTGATTCATCAAAATAACCTCTAATAGGCCCCATATCCAACCAAAACACATTTAGGTAGCTAAGCATAAATCCAAAAGCTTTCTCAACGTACCCGGGATGATTTCAAAGTAGGGGGCATGATCACCACTAATTAAAAGTATGTTAAGAATTCATCAGTGAACACCACTATAAATACCCCATCATCTATGATACCTACCACTATGGAAACACCTTAACATATCGAATGTCCCGGGCTTCCCTGCCCACCAACATCTCACCACATCGACCCAAAACTAGATCCCACCTCCACAACCTACAATCGAGTTCCCAAACACAGGAATTCTCACTTCCCAAACCACCCACATAGAGGTCCTAATAAACAATACAAAAGATTCTCATTTCTTAATATTATAATAGTTAGTAGGAGGTATTCACACAAAACCCTAACAAGTATTTCCCCCTTTTTCCCACCACGCAGTCAAAACCAAGGCACTATCTCTACTCTTAACCATCCTATATATAGGTCATGGTTAATAAAGGGTAAGCATGTTCTCAATTCAATATTCTAATTAGAAACTCATTATTCACATATTGCAACATTTTACAATTTTTCTCAATTCATATTAGGCACAATTTATCTCAATTTTAAAAGCAATGAAAAGAAATTCAAGTTCAACAACTTACTTAAAACCCTTTTTCCATGCGTGCCTAAAATGATGTATTTCACAAAATAACCCTAAGTTACTAGAATGGTGCATTCATACTCAACTCTCATGCCTTACCGGGCCATGATTCAAATCTCAAAAAATCATTGAAACAATAATCACATCAAACAACAAGTGTGTCACCCAAGGTGAACTAATATTTAATAGTAATAGTAAACATCAATAAAAACAATCACACCTTGGGTACTTGGGTTCTCCCCCATACATGGGTTAGTTACTCCCATGCATAAGCTTATAACCAAGTTCAGACTCTTCCTAGTATCCTGTTTACATTTCCCAAATAATAAGAAAAAAGAAAAAAATAGAAAACTAGGATCTAATACCACTTTGTAATGTCCCGGGAAAGGTGCCACACACTGGTTCCCCAAGCTGGTTGGCCACATGACCCCAGACACGCCTCCCCATATACTAGAGGTTTCTGACTACTAATGAGGGTCTAATATCCCTCTTTTTTTTATAAATAAGATTAATACACCAATGAAAATTATAAAAATAACCAAAATGATACGACATAACCGAAACAATACCAATATCTTATGATAACCAAAGCAAGAAATACAATGTCAAAACTGAATAATAAATATGTCATGCCAAAGTACATTCCAAGTGGTAAAATGAAAACCTAAAATTAAAGAGACTGACAACTTCCATGCAGTTCCCAAAACCATTTCTAGTTCACTTATCCATGTTCCATCCCAAATTCGCTATCTAACATAGGGTCTTTTCCCTTAACCTATCACACAATCATGTAATCTATTTAGGTACCGACCAGGTATCCTAAATAGGGTGTGAGTACAACTCAGTAGGCCACCACAAACGACATCTAAAACAATATCTAGTCAAATAAAAGTGTATGTAGTTGTATAAAGAAATAAATAAAATGCCTAAGTAAGTAGTTATCACATTATCAATTACTCTTTGTTTAACCACATAACCCACAGGTTACTATGGACACCCATATCTCAATACCTGCTTCAACTCATGCTGGAGCCTGAAGTATTCATAGGTGATATTATATCTCAATTGCTTCAGCTCATGCCAGAGCCCAAAGTATTCCCATGTGATATCATATCTCAATACACCATTGTTTCCATTCTTTGTTTCATACTTGAATGCCCATGTTACCATTCATACTTCACAAAATATAATGACCATGTTCCCATTCTTTAATTCATACTTGAATTCCCATGCTACTATTCATACTTTACACAATAGAATGAACATGTTCACATTATTTAATTCACACTTGAATTCCCATGTTATCATTAATACTTCACACATTAGAATAAACATGTTCTCATTATTTATTTCTCAACTAAATGACCTTGTTACCATTCATAAATTCACAATCTAATGACTATGTTAACATTCATCAATACATAATTAATTAAATAATTAATTATCCATATCAATTTCCTCAATAATTCAAAAATTAGTTAAACACATCAATTCCTCTAGTTAATTAAACAATTAACCAATCACACCATTTTCACTACTAATTCAACAATTAGTTTATTACATAAATCCCCTTAATTAATTCACCAATTAATCACGTTAATTAATTCATCAATTAATTAATCAATATACATAAACTCAAAATACCATAATTAATTATCTCATTCAAAATATAAATATATCATAATTAATTCTAAAATTAATTATCTCAATCAACAATCTCAATATCTCATAATTAATTCCAAAATTAATTATCTAAATCAACAATTTCAATGTCTCATAATTAATTATACAATTAATTATCTTAATCAACAATATTAATATCTTATAATTAATTCTACAATTATTTATCTTAATCAACAATCTTAATATCTCATAATTAATTCTATAATTAATTATTTCGATAAAAAATCCATTAACTAATTTAACAATTAATTAATCACATCAAACTTATTAATTAATTCAATAATTAATTGATCACAAATATTCCATTAATTAATTCAATAATCAATTCATCATATTAAACTCCCTCAATTAATTCACCAATTAATTTTTCACATCAATTTATATTAATTAATTCCACAATTAATTTATCACATTCAATCCTTTAAATTAATTTTTTAATTAATTGTCCATGTCAAATTCCATTAATTAATTCAAAATTAATTAATCACATTCAACCCCTTCAATTAATTCACCAATTAGTTTTCCATATCAATTCCATTAATTAATTTAATTAATTAACCCCATCAATCCCATTATTTAATTCAATAATTAAATAATCACATTACTCTATTAATTAATTCATCAATTAATTAATCCCATTAATCCCATTGTTTAATTCAAAAATTATATAGTAAAATTACTCCATTAATTAATTAATTAATTAATTAATTAATCCCATTATTTAATTCGATGATTAAATAATTACATTACTCCATTAATTAATTCATCCATTAATTAATCTCATCAATCCTATTATCTAATTTAACAATTTAATAATCACATTTCTCCATTAATTAATTAATCAATTAATTAATCGCATTAATCCCATTATTTAATTAAATAATTAAATAATCATATTAATCTATTAATTAATTTGTCAATTAATTAATCCCATCAATCCCATTATTTAATTCAAAAATTAAATAATTACATTACTCAATTAATTAATTCATCAATTAAATAATCCTATTAATCCCATTATTTAATAAAACAATTAAATAATCACATTACTTGATTAATTAATCACATTAATCAATTCACAAATTAATTGTTCACATCAATTTCCATTAATTAATTCCACAATTAATTAATAACATTCAATCCTTTGAATTAATTCAAAAATTAATTGTCTATGTCAAATTCCTTTAATTAATTAATAATTAATTAATCACATTGAATCCCTTCAATTAATTCACCAATTAATTTTCCATGTCAATTTCCATTAATTAATTCACAATTAATTAATCACATTCAATCCCTTCAATTAATTTGCCAATTAATTTTCTAGGTCAATCCCATTAATTAATTCTAAAATTAATTAATCCTGTTAGTCTCATTAATTGATCAAACAATTAATTAATCCTATTAATATCATTAATTATTCTATAATTAATTAATCACATCAGTCTAATTAATTAATCCAACAATTAATTAATCACATCTCTTCTCTTCAACTAATTCACCAATTAATTGCACACATCAGTTCCATTAATTATTTTAAAAATTTATTAATTAGATCCACGCTTACATAAATTACCATAGTTAATTCATCAATTAATTATTCTACCTTAAATAATTCAATAACCCTAATTAATTAATCAATTAATTGTTCCATATCAATTAATTCAATAACCCCAATTAATTCCTTAATTAATTATTCTATATTAATCAATTCAATATCCTCAATTAATTCCTTAATTAATTTTTTTTATCTTAATCAATTTAGTATCCCTCAATTAACTCCTCAATTAATTATTTTATCTTAATTAATTGAGTATCCCAAATTTTAAAAATACTTTAATTAATTAATATACTCAATTAATTAATTAAATATATGAAAACTAAATTGATAATCAACAAATATAAATTCTATAATTACATACACATAATCAAAATCAAGACTTTGGGATTTGAATCATAGACCACCTGCCTTAATTCGTTGATGAGAGATCACCCAATGAAAATCCCCAAATTTGAATAGAAAAATGATATAGATCTGAAACCTAAATTCAAAATCAAATGAATCAGAATCCAACAATCCTAGATCTAAGTCCTACAAAACTAGATCTTAATCCAACACAATAAAGGATAAGCATTCTTTTAAGGATTAAAGAATATTAAAAGAAGAACGAGAGACCAACTGGGATTAGGATATCTTATTGGGAGATGTTCTGATTTTTAATCTTCCATTTGATTCACCAAGAACAGTGGTTAGGAGCCCTAGGAATGTGTCCAGAAGACTCAAAAAATGATAAAATTTTATTTGGGTCGAGCTAGGGTTGATTTGGGGTTAATATGGGGAGTTTCAAGAATTTAATTGTAATTTTTGTAACTTTAATTACCATTCAAAAGGTTTCTTGGGCCAAGTTTCATGGTTAGTAATAACCATGCACATTAACCATGAAATGTTACAAATTTAGGCTACACACTTAGTTTAACCATGCGCAAACCATGCAAGAGGTTTCACACTTTATTTAACCATGAACAAGCCATGCACAAACCATGAAACCCATGTTTCACACTTTGTTTAACCATGTGAAAACTGTGAACAAACCATGAAAATCCTCTCCTCCTTACAAAATTTCTCAACTTTCACCTAAATGCACCCCAAGTTAAGACCTAAACAAGTTATAATCAAAAAAGGAAAAAAGAATACCTCAAAACGAGCCTGAGAAATCTACATAAATGGTCATGATCTTACATATCATGTCAATATGTCAGTGATGGTAATACCTCACATGACCTATTTATATAAACCAGAACTTAATTAATAAATGACTTGGTTTAATACTCAGACACCAGTCTAAGGCTAAAGGAGGTACTTGGTTATTTACATTACTATACTGCTTTACTTTTATGCATGCATGCTTGCACACTGTTTTAGTTTTCATTACAGGAACTGGATGTTAGAGACATAATTGGTGGTGGCCTACTGATATTTATCTCACAAACTATCCAGGAATCCATTGGCACCCTATAAGACTACATGTATGTAGGTGTTGACAAAGGGAAACGTACTACTTCAGACAATTGATTTCTTAGGATGGAGTTGGTAGCAGATGACTGAGTTGGAGAATAGGATGTTGGGGATAGTTTTTGGGTTCTTTTTTGATACTTTTATATAGCATGTATTTTTTTCTACTTATATCCATGTTTTACATATTTATAGATACATGATGTATTTTATCATCATCTTTGTATATTTATATCAGTTGCACCTGTTGTATCATTATTTAGTCTGCTTCTACTATGCCATCTATTTGTTAATGCTTCGCTATTTACCTATTATTATATTTATCCACTATGATACACTTTGGTAATGAGGTCATAGTCTCCCCATGGAAAATCCCTAGTCCCTCACAGCTAGTTAGAAACCTCTAGTGTTTAGGGAGATGCGCTTGAAGCCATGTGGCCAATCGGGCTCTAGGAACCTCTAAGTGGAACCTGGGTTAGGGATGTCACAAAGTGGCATGAGAGAGGTTCATTTCTTTATTTACTATTTTGAGACAATATTCAGGAGATTATGAATGATTGAAACTTGTTTATAATTCATTATTGTCCATAGCTAACCCATATTTTAGGTAAATTCCAACCTGCCTGAATTATAATTGATGTTCTACTTTTGCCTATTACAGTTGATATCATTTCACCATTGCGTGGAACCAATGTTGTGTGGTGATTTTTATCATAATCTTAATCAATTATTTTATCTCATCCTTGGCCTGATGATACAAGGGAAAGGAGCATTGTCTATACATCATTATAGGCACCTAGAGTTCACATTCATGCATATTGCCATTTCATATAGGTGAATTTCACTACTTTCATTTCTTGATATTCTTGAGATTGTTGAGTGATGATATAGTAGTTATACCATGCTTTTGATTTTCCTTAGTTTCAATTGAGTGATTTTTAGTTTCAATTCATGAGGTGTTATAGTCCCTTGTGGGTTGGAATGGGCAATTTACTGAGTTGATCCCTTAGATTAAAATTAAATGGGTTTCAATTTCAGTGATAAGGTGTATGGGCCCTGATTCACTGAGAATGGAGATCCATTTTTAATGAACCTGAACATATGGAAATAAGAAAATTTAACTTAAAAATGTGAAAATTGACTTATAAAATTAAATGGTTTCCAGAAAATGATGAGGCAAGGTATAGTCGACCCTTAATCTACTGAAACCCTGATAATTTAAAAAAGGAGAACTTACCAATACCTATACTTCTAAGTGGGTATTTAGAGTAGTATACCATTGATAGAGATCAATTTCCTATCAATCAGATTCTTCTATTTCTAGCTACCTTCTTCTAATAATTTTCAAAGTCATGTGCCTAGCATTTGTAGACCAATGCTACCACGACGTCCTCATGTTGTGTGCCAGGAGGGCGGAGATGACCATGATCCAGACGTGGTGGGCCCTGAGCCGCAAGTCTTACCTATAGGTGTTCCACTTGAGTCATCACATATTATACATGATCTAGATACTGACACTTAGCATTGTGATAGTTTCCTACATTTGATCGAGTCCATACAAGGTGCTCCATGACCTATACCTATGATGAATGACCTGACCTATGAGTTCTAGTAGAAGAATCCTTCTACATTATTAGGGAATTGAGGTTTATAGGATGATGATTATTAGATAGAGTCCACCCTTTATATATTTTATAATTTGGAGATGCTTCCAGAGTGGAGGCTCAATCTTTCTACTTACATGCTACATGAATCGGCCAAATGCTGGTGGGATGTAAATACCCAGGCTAGTCACCATCAGGGCATGGTATGGACTGATTTCCACACTAATTTCTATGATAAGTTATTTACTAATACAATGAGAGATGACTAAGCTAGAGAGTTCATGCATCTCAAGTAGGGTTTTATGTTGTCATGGAGTATTCAACACGTTTTACTTAGTTTCAGCGCTTTATGCCCCTTCTAGTTGGTGATGAGATTTCTCGTGCTAGATGCTTTGAGTATGGGCTTGTGTATTCCATATATACTTAGGTGAATGTATTTCACCTACCTAATTTCTATGAGTTAGTCAATTAGGATCTTATCACTGAGTGAAACTTGAGGAATGATGATAGTTCCAGACATAGAGGATCAATGTTGCGGTAGGCCGGTAGTTCTTTTGCTAGAAGGAAGTAATCCCTAGAGGTTTTTCATCAAGGCACTAGCAGCTAGAGTAACTTTAATGGTAGATCTATAGTATGACACCAGTGATATGAAAGAACCATTTGAATCCTGAGTGTGATAGAGACCCTCTGAAGTGTCGGGGTTTTGGTCGTATGGGGCACCTTCAAGGATTCTGTTAGACCTTTCCATCAGCTTCTAGTGGAAGAGGATCCACACCATCTCCACCTTTGGAGGAAGAATAATTTATGTCACATCAGGATGAGAGTTAGAGTAGCACCAGTAGGACTAGATGAGGAGGCAGTCATAGTCATGTTATCTAGACTTCATATTATCATAAGCGCCATAATTGCTGTCATGATCGTGGTAGTCCAGCTGTTGCATAAGGATGTGGATCAGGTTAGTTTCATGCACTACAACTGATACCTAAGGATCAAGATACATGATCATCTATAATATGAGGTACTATTATAGTAGCCTCCACTATATTATCTTCTTTATTTTATAAATTTTATCCACACTCTTTCATCTCCTTATCTATTATGGAAAGTCTTGCATTGGAAATATAGTATTATTGTGGTTTAATGACCTAGATACACCCTTGGGGGTATGGTCATAGGGAATATGAAAATGTAGGGGTTGTCCCTTTGAGGTAGGTAGTTATCCCTTCTTGTGGGACCTCTTTATTCATGAGATGACAGACTTCAATGTCCTTATCAGGATGGATTAGTTTTTTTTGTATCACACCATTGTAGATTACTATCGTCATAGGGTATCATTTACATCACTAGAGGGAAGAATTTATCTACATAAGGGTGAGTGGGATGAATAGGATAGTAGATCTAGACCAGAGAACCATGGGATAGGTGAAGCGACCACCCATATTTCTAATCACTTCATGGAGGATTAGGGTTTACATTAGACTAAATTCCCTCTAGTAGTAGATCATTTCAGGGAATTATTTCTTAATTATTTTTCTATCTTACCTCCTGAGAGAGAGGTGGAGTTGATGATTGAGCTCGTTCCATGAGTAGCTACAATTTCCATTCCTCCATACAGGATAGAACCTACTGATCTCTAGGATATCAAGAGGTATTTGGAGGATCTAGAGGCCACAATTTTTATACGACCTAGCACATATTCTTGGGGTTGAACCATGCTTTTCACCAAGAAGGTGGATGATACCCTTCATCTATGCGTGGATTACAGATAGTTGAACCAAATTACGATCAAGAACCAATATCCACTACCTAGAACATATGAACTCTTTGACCAAATCTAAGGAGATAGGGTGTTTTCAAAGATTTAACTAAGATCGGGATATCATTAGGTTCAAGTCTATCCATCAGACATACCTTGTAAAACATTCCTAGAAGATATAGTCTATAAGAGTATCTTTTAATGTTGTTCGATCTTATGAACATGCTCATCATTTTCATGGATTTGATAAATAGGGTGTTCCACCCCTATCTGGACTCTTTTATCATGGTATTTATAGATGACATCATGGTGTATTCTCACGCTCATAATGACCATGATAACCACATTGATATCATTACGAGCACACTGAGAGAGATTCATCTTTATGCTAATATTTCTAAGTGTCAATTATGGATTGAAAAATTTCACTTCTTGGGATGTATTATCTCATAATCAGGAGTCTCTATTTATCCAGAGAAGGTTAGTTCAGTGGTTTCCTGGGATCAGCCCAAGAACATGTTTGATATACAGAGTTTCTTGGGGATGGCTAGATATTACAAGCATTTAATAAAGGACTTATGATTCCTTTACACACCTCTTATTGGTCTTAAAAATAAGGGTGTAAAGTTACTATGGTTAGAAGAGTACAATAAATCCTTTTGGGAACTGAAAGGAAGACTTATCTCATCACCAATTTTAATTCTACCGGATTTGGGAATAGGCTATATAGTGTTCTATAATGCATAAAACAATGGTATAGGTGTAGTAATGATTAAATAGGATATAATTTTTTTTATGGATCTCGATAGTTGATGCCTCATGAGAGAAATTTCCCGATGTATGATCTTGATCTAGCATCAATTGTCCATGCCTTTTGTTGCTGGAGACACTCTCTAACGGGTGATTGATTTGTTGTGTATACAGACCACAAGATCCTAAAATATATCTTCCCATAGCATTACTTGAATATTAGATAGTGAATATGGGTCAAATATGTTTAGTCCTTCGACTTTGAGCTTGCCTATATGCCTAGAAAGGGTGATGAAGTTGTTAATGCGTAGATACAGAAAACTCAGGCACATGCCATATAGGAAGACAGTGATGAATGGAAATTGATGGACATATTTTATGAGATGCATCTAGAGTACCATGATATTCATAAGCAGTCATATCTATTAGCCTCAACAGTTACCTCTTTCCTCCTTGAGAAGGTAAAGAGTAGGCAGTTTTCAGATCTTGAAGGCTTGGTTCTCCATGAGTGAATTTTAGAAGATGACCCACCTCCGAATTGGTTTTTAGATAGAGAAAAAATTCTGTATAAACATGGATGTTTCTATTTTATTACATATATGAGAGAGGAACTGATGCGGGAGTCCCACACTTTTCATTGTGAAGTTCATACAAGCATCTCCAAGATGTATTGAGATATATGACACCATAATTGGTGGCTTGGTATGAAACATTATTTAGAAGGATTAATCACTTGTTGTTCCACCTATTAGCAGGTGAAGGCAGAGAACCAAAGACATGAATTCTTGTTAAAACTAATTTTAATACCATAATGGAAATGGGAAGATGTTTCCATGGACTTCGTATTTGGCATACTAAGGTCTCCTAGGGGTAGTGACACTGTATGGGTAGTCATTGAACGACTGATGAAGGAAACCTATTTCCTTCATATTTAGGAGACTTTATTAGTCAATGATCTAGGAATATTGTATGTACCTGAGATCACTTGACTACACAATGCCCTCATAATATCATTCTAATAGGGATGCTCATTTCACATCACATTTTTGGAAGGGATTGCAAATGTTTATGAGTAGATAGGTGTTTTTGAGCACAAAATTTCACCCTCAGACTAAGAGATAGTCTAAACAGATGATACAGGTGTTAGAGGACATGATCTAGGAATTATTACTCGATTTTAGTGGTTCTTTGGAGAAGCATATCACTGTCATTGAGTTCAGCTACTGTAATAGATTTCAGGAGACAATTCAGATGGCTACTTTTGAGGTCTTATATGATAGGCCATGTCATTCACCCCTATGTTGGCTATAGGCAGGAGAGGCATCCCTACTAGGTCCTCATCTTGTGTAGGATAATTAAGTGTAGGTTCAGCTGATTATAAAACATATGTCTATTGCTCAATCTAGAGAGATTTGTTTTACGATCTCCTTCGATGACCTCTAGAGTTTGAGGCCAGGGATCGTGTTTTCCTATAGGTATCACACAATATTGGAAATAGATGGATACAAAGGAAATATAAGATGTTGCTGTGCTTTTTTGAGTTGTTTAAAATTTTGTAGAGAGTCAGACCAGTATTTTATTAGTTTCTATTACCTCTGAGGCACCATTCCATCCATGACATCTTCCATGTTTCACAACTTCACCAGTATCATGCCAACCCATCTCATAATTTTTATCCCAAGGAAGTTGAGTGAGATACCAATGCTTCATTTGAGGAGTATCCTATAAGCATCATTGACCACAACATAAAGGATATACGAGGATAGTCTATCCCTCTAGTATGGGTGATATGGTAGCACAACTATGTACAAGATGAGACTTGGTAACAACATGACAACGTACATGCATAGTGGCTAGAGTTGTTCTCAGACAATGTTTCTCCACCCTTGGAAGGCGAACTTGAGGATGAGTTACTTTAAGGGAGAATATAGTAAGAACCCTATTTTTCAATTAGGTATGGAACCTTTTAATTTTTTTGAATCCTTTATTCTGTACCCAACATGGATGCCTAATGATCTCAATAAAGTTTCATGGGTTTCCAGAGCTTATTCGGAGCTCAGAACCCCAGCTAATGGAGAAAATAGGTTTTCCAAATTGTTAGTAGAAATCGTATGGGGTAGGAAGTATGGTTACTTTTATCTGTGTTAGTATGGACAGTGGGATGGATTAGGGTGAACAGTTTTCCCTAACTGTGCTCTAGGGATATCTTGACCATGAAAAAAACTGCAAACAAATTGTAGAGGTGTTCTGCATGGTTGGCGCATGGTTTCCCTAACTGTGTGAACTAACCATGCGGAATGCCCATCCCTACATCATATTTTTCACATTTGTCACATAGTTTGGAAAACTGTGCATCCAAACCATGTGATTCATATTTTTGGGTGATTTTATAAAAACAAAATTAATTATTTTTTAAAACCTTTCCCCCCTTGGTTTTGGAGAGCTCTTCCTCCCCCTTTTGGATCCCACTTCGAATCTAATAGTGTAATTGGTCTTGAGAATTCATCTAGAGTATTATTAAAGAAACATTCATATCATTGGATCCATATCGGTAATATATTAATTTCTTTTTAGCTGTTCATCGTTATTATTTCTATCAATGACACTATTTATATGCAGGATCATATACTCTATTTATAGGGAATTGGTCCATTCTTCTGATATATTCCAATCCAAGCCAAATTAAGGGCTGATACTGGACAAGGAGATTCATATGAGTATGAGGTAGGTGGTCTATAACTCATCCCTCAAGATTCGTTATTTTATAAATTTCTGTGTGTTCACGCTGATTTCATCAGGTGTTGCCTATTAAATTAATGTTCCTTGTTTATAGTCATTATAAATGTATTCTATGGATCTCATTAAATATGTTATTAATCATTGGTGGTTATGTCTAGAATGATGACCATACCATGTAGTGTGTTTTCTATATTTGGGATTTTAGTGGTTTGAAACCTTCTTCTGAGCCACTGTTCAGGTGTTCCTAGGCTTGACCCTTCTAATGGAAAGCCCTTCCTTAATTAAATGACTATTGAATTAGTGTTTGACTAGCCTTGTGTATGTTAGATACAATATACCCTTCTCTGTTAAGTGTTTTAAATTAATCACTGAACCATAAATGGTAATTATAAAGTATATATATTTGATATAACTTCCCCTAGCTTATTATAAATGAATTGCACATAGTTTATCGTCCTTAGACACCTTGTCATGTTTATGAAGGTAAAGGAGGGAACCAAGTAATTAAATATGAAAATACTTAAATGGATGCATTCCACTTTATCCTTGTCACAATAATGAAAGGAAATGACTTGAAACTTTGTTTTAATTAAATGAATATGACATATATGAATTAAAGAATGGCTGCATGTCCTTGAGATGCCTTGTCACTTGTATGGAAGGCATGGAATGGACCCCTTGACTAATCAAATGGAAAGAATATTACATGGGATTAATTAATTAATAAATTAAATGAAATGTGCCTCTTTTTTATGGACCTTTACATTGCTATAACATTATACATACTTGAGTTAGCTTTTGGATTCCCGAGGGAATGCCTTGACCACTCATGGATGCCATTCCAATTCAAGGATGTCGGTTGCCTTGGTTGAGACCCACCTTAAAACCCAATACTCATCTATCATGGGATTCCCGACATGACATTATAGGTTCCCTTATTTATCATTTATTGGATTCCTTGGATACACTCCCTGGATCCAGTGTGACTTCTATATACATGAGGTGACTTAGTTACACACTTGGACCTAATTAATGATTATCTTGTTTTACCTTGGATGTTTTACTTGGACCCAGTTAGACTAATTATTGTGAAATGCATTGAACAAATATCCTTGGATTACACTCTTACCCCTATATCTAGGATACAATTATTACTTGGGTTGGATCGACCCTTGAGTTCAAGGTTTCTTTGGTCATCACCTTAGAACATATTCATTATTAACATTATAAGATGCTTTGTTTTGCCTTGGATCATTCACTATTATCATGTCAAGGTGTATTTTTTGGTAATACCACATGTGAAATGTTTATATAAATTGGAACTTAATTAATAAATGAACTGGTTAAATGTTCAGAAACCAGCTGAATGATGAAGCATGTACTTGGGTATTTATGTTACTATACTAATTTAATTTTATACAGGCATGCTTGCACAATATTTTAGTTTTGTATTACATATATAAGATGATATATACATCATTGGTGGTGGCATACTAAGAGTTATATGACCCCTTATCTGAGTCACCATTGGCACTCAGACATACTACATGTATGAAGGTGTTGATAAAGGGAAGCGTACAGATTCAGATACTTGATTGCTTAGGATGGAGCTGACAGCAAATAAATGAGCTAGATCTTGGGATGTTGGGGATAGTTTTTGGGTTCCTTTTTGATATTTTTTTATAGCATGTATTGTCTGCTACTTGTATCAATGTTTTTCAGCTTTCAAGATACATGACATATATCATCATTAACTTTTTATATTTATATCAGTTGCACCTGTTGTATCATTATTCAGTCAGCTTCTGTTGTTCTATATGTTTGTTATAGCTTCCATTATTTACCTACTATTATATTTTTACACTATGACATACTATGGTAATGAGTTAATAGTCTCCCCACAAACACACCCAAGGCCCTCACTGCTAGTCTATAGCCTCTGGTGTTTAGGGAGATACGCTTCAGGCCATGTGGCCAATCGGGCTCGATACACCTCTTAGTGGTACCCAGGTTAGGGATGTCACAATATAATTTATGGTAAAATATTTTAGATTCAAAATACATTATAATCTTGATGAATTTAAATTCAAATTAAATGAATAGTTCGAATAACGAATTTAATGATATTTTATGTTAAACAATATTTTATTTAATGATTTAAAAATCATAAAAATCTTTAAAGAAGGAAAGTGGGATGGTAAATTGTATAAAATTTTATCAATGTATAATTTTTTATTCACTTTTCACCTTAGAAGTAAATTTATAACCCTTAAATGCTAAAAAATGTGTTATATGGTTAATGTTAAGAAGGGTTAACAAAGGGGTTAAACCAAAAGATAAGGTTTAAAATGACATGAAAACATGTATATAATTTTTTAGATGATGATATTGAGACCTTAAAATATTTTCCCTCGAATCCGTGTCCACTTGGATGCATTTTGATTTAAAAATAAAATAATTATACTTAAATCTTTTAAATAATTCCAAGTGTGTCATCTCCTCACTTATAAAAGGGCATATCCTCTTTTCTATTATTTACATATTTTTAGCACTCTATATTGTAAAATTACTACATAAATGTCTCCCCAAATCCCTCCTCAGGTTATATAGTTTTTTTCTCACTAAAAGACTATCCTAAGAAGGGTTAAGGTGTAAGAAAAGGGAGGATTTCCAATGAAGAGGTATAATTCTTTATCGAGAGTTTCATGTTAATTTAATATTATAAATTCTTAAAATTCTCTTAAATAATTATGATATAATAACATCAGTATCTATACTATAGTAAAATGTTATTATATTCATGGTAAAACCCTTTATCACGTCCTTTATCTTCTTGACTTCTTCCTACCATGTTCAAAGAATATGAAACATAAAGTCTAGTATATAACATGGAATACATGATTGATACTATTGTTAAAGCACATGATTTCTTACTCATTCTATCTTTCTCATGTTGTGTCTGAGGACACATTTTCATAGAAAGATGTATACCATGTGATAGTAGAACCAATCCACTCTTTTATTGATCTATACTAGATATATTTAGTATTTGGTCATTATATATACTTTTACTTAGTCCAAGAAGTCTCTTGGATCTATCATTAATGATCTTGATCCCTAGAAAATAGGATACTTCGCCTAAGTCCTTCATGGAGAAACACATTTTTAACCAGTCCTTAATAGATAGTAAGACTGGTATGTAATTTCAAATGAGTAATATATCATCAACATATACTACTAGGATAATGACCAAATTCTCACTAAACCTCTTGGAAACACATGGATCACATTCGTTCTTAATGAAACCAAAGTTTTTTATAGCTTCATCAAATTAAATGTTCGATGAACTAGATACTTCCTTCAATCTATAAATGGATCTATAACACTTTAAAACATTTTTTGAATCACCTTAATTAATAAACCCTTTTGGCTGTGTCATATAGACATCTTTCTAAAGGTTCTCATTAAGGAAAATAGTTTTTCCATCCATCATCCAAATTTCATAGTCATGGTAAATTGCTATAGAAAGTAGAATTTAGATGGATTTAAACATGGAAACTAGTGAAAAGGTTTCATCATAGTTAATTCCTTAACAATTTTTCAACCATTTAGCTACTATCCTTGCTTTATAAGTATTTAATTTACCTTCCATGTCCATTTTTACCATGAATATCCATTTTCACTCTATGGTCTTTACATCAACTGGAGCATCGACCAGAACCCAAACTTGGTTTTAATACATAGAAACCATTTCAAAATTCATGTATTCTTTACATCTTACAACTTTTAAGCTCTTTACTACCTATTTTTAGGAGTGAGGTTCATCATTTTCAACCAATAATGAGTCACCATCTTTGGTGAATAGAAAACCATATCTCTCTGGTTCTCTTACCTCTCTAGTGATCTTATGTAGTACTTGTGTTTTAGGAACTAATTCTTCCACAGGGACCTATGGAATCTATTCTTGTACCAACTATTATGTATCTTTAGAATCAACTTCATCAAAGTCAATATTTACCCCACTATATTTGAGTACGTGATCCCTCTCAAGAAAGATGGCTTGTATAGAAATAATCACTTTATTTTTAGAGGGGTTTTATAAGTTGTATACCTTTATTTACTTAAGACACCATATAAAGATACACTTTTTTACCTTGGGGTTCAAGTTTGTTACCTGAGAAGGACTTAAAAAATTCCTCACAACCCCATACATGTGTATTCGAAAAAAGGGTTTCTTTCCACTCCATAACTCGAAGGGAATTCTATTTTATACTTTAGTTGGTACTTGGTTTAGTGTGCATGCCATATTTTGTAATGAATAAACCCAAACAGATAATGGAAGATCTACATAAATCATTACCGACCTTACCATGTCTAACAAGGAATGATTCCTCATTTCACTAACCATTCCACTGTGGTGTGTAAGGTGGAGTGAGTTGAGATAAAATCCTAAACCCTTGTAGAAAGTTGATAAACTCTTGGTTAATATATTCACCACCTCAATCTGATCAAATATTATTTATCTTCATTCCAAGTTGATTCTGTATTTCATTCTTGAATACTTTGAATTTCTCAAAGGACTCAGACTTATACCTCATTAGGTAGACACAACCATATCTACTCAAGTCAACAGTAAAAGTTATTAAGTAAGAATACCCACCTCTATATTTTACTAAAAATGGCCCATACATATCAGTGTATACCAATTCTAGAATCTCTGTGATCCTCTCACATTTTTCACTAAATGGTGGTTTGGTCATTTTTCCTTATAAAAAATCATGACATCTTTCAAGTGTTTTTAGCTCAGAAGATTCTAAATTACCATCTTGACAGATCTTTTTCAAATGCTTCTCATTTACATGAACAAGATGGTGATGCCATAGCTGGGTGTTATATGACTCATGTGAACATGATTCATTATCTATTACCAATACATGGGTTTTTTTAATTTAATACATAAATACCATTATTTAAATTTTCCATACCATAACATATGTTGTATTTATAAAAGAAACGACTTTTATTTCCAAACTTGAAAATAAAACTATCAACATGTAGGAATGATACAGAAATATGGTAGTCACCAAACATTTATTTCCAATATTATTCCTGTTAGAAATGAAATGTGGTAGTCACCAATGGCTAGATCAACTAGCCTCACACCATTGGAAGCTCGTAGATCCACCTATCCTCTAGAAATCTTTAAAAATATACTTAGTTTGTGAATTTTGTTATAGATGTGAGAACCAAAAGTTGTATCTAATACCCAATGTGTAGATATTGAAAGACTACACTTGATAATGAATGAACCTTTAGCTTCCCCTTACTTTTGGGTGTAGTTCCTCTTCCAATGGCCTTGTTTTCCACATGAAAAAAATACTACCTCATTTTACTTTCCCTACCTCTAGATCTTTATCTTCTTGGAAGGATGGTGTTTGGGAGTTTTAGACTTGTTATGAGTCTTAATCCCTTCAAATTGTTCTTCCTTTTTCTTATTCACTATAAGGACCATGGGTTGGTTATGCATAGTGTCCTTATCTACTTGGGGAATCAAAGTAATAAATTTAAAAATATTATTATCATTATTTCACATATTATAATTAATAATAAAATTGGAGAAGGTCTTGGGTAGTGATGAAAATATGAGATCTATGCACAACTCATCTAGGAGCTTAATCCCTAAGATGTCTAAGCATTCAATGTATCCAATAAGCTTGACTACATGAGGCCCAAATGGCATAGAATCTCCAATATTAGTTGAAGACAAAGCATTAGAGATCTCATATCTCTCTTGTATCAACTTCTCTTAATAGACATCCCAAAGTTGAGACATCATGCTATATGCATCCATGTCTTCATGTCGCTTCAAAAGATCATTGGTCATAGATGATAGCATGAAATACTGAACATATATAGAATTTTTCAAATGTTTCTCATATAGAGTTAAATTTTCCTCACTAGTTTCATTACTAGGCACATCAGGAATACATTCCTCCAGTACATATAATTTCCTTTCATGGAGTAGGATAATGCACAATCACCTTTTATACAATTGGAAATTTGTTTTGGTGATAAGGTTATCATCATCAAGTATGGATCACACTGATATGTTTGAATTTATTTTATTACTGTCCCTATAAATAATAATAACATAGATTTAGTACTTTATCTAATAGAATATAGAAAAATGAATAAATTTTATATTTATTAATCTCCCACTATTTATAGAAACCCAATATCCCTTACCATTGGATTTGGAATATCCTATTTCTTGGAAATTCTAGTGGAAAGGATCCATATTCCTCTTCTTATTACCACAACTTTTGTGGACCAAGCAATTTTAAGGGTTTTAGGTAGGCATTCCAAATGAAAACTATATTAACTCATAGTTCCTTGATCTTTGGAGTGGAACCCCCAGTCCTGAAATCCCTATATTGGATTTTCTCAACCCTTTCCTCTCAATTACACCAAGTCCTTCTTTAGCAGTCAAACCTTGATGTGAACTAAGTCAAGTCCAAACAAATATTCTTGTTAGAATTACTTGATAATTGAAAGCACTACAACTTTGGATGGTCAATCCATTTAAACTATTGTTTTATTTTAAATGAAGTACTGGACGAATATACTGACTACATATATATATATATAATTGAGTTGTTTTATCTTTTTTTGGCATAAATTTCCAATTATTATCTTTATTACACGTGATTTAATATTAAGTGGATTTGCTTAAGTGATTAACGATGTCTTAGATAATATTTACAGATATGACAATTTATTTTAATTATATCTTTCATGATTGTTAATTCATTAATTCATGTGATCATGATAAAACATCCATATAGTTAAATAACCATGAAACTTGATAGAAATAAAATAATAAAGTGGTATGATTATGAGTTTTTGCAGATGGTTAGTTTAATTAGAGGATGATAAAAAAACCGTTAACCTAGGGAAAAACACCTTGAACCATTTAAGGTTAATGTTACAACATTACACCTGTCTACCTATGTATCTCTCTTGGATTGGTTTCTCCTTGGTTCCAAACTTGAACTGCCTCCACTAGCTTGGGAGCTCTATTCCTTATATATGATTTTACTCACACACAATTGAGGGGAAGGAGTTTACTTAAAAGAAACCATGGGAAGGAAGACCCTTTCATAATATGAGGAGATATGGAACACATGATAACAAATTAATTTAATAATAAATTTAAAGAAACCAATCACATACAAAGGCCTAGTCTAAGAACATGATCATCCAAATGTTACAAATTACATATTTAATTAAATTATCATTCAATTCTAGTTATTCTTATTTATGAAAAATCGTACTTGAATCAATTAATTATCTTCTTTAATTAATCAATTATTTGATATTATTTATCATTCAAATTTCCTTGATATTCTCATTCATAATAATTTTTTAAAAATTAAATAAATTTATATAAAATTAACTGTGTACATACATGTACCTTAGAGGAAACATGGTGAATACCCATCTGAATCTAACCAACATGTATTATAATCATATAATATTTACTCTTGAGATATATAGAATAAATGAATTATCACATACTTTCAAGATGTGTATTATCAACTTAATGAATATAGAGATTACATGATTTTTCTATAACATGTTTTGCTTCAATGAATATAGAGTAATAAGTTTAATATAACTCATGCATGATATGAAGATATAAACATTACACAGAAATTAATTAAACATTTATATATATATATATATATATATATTAAAACCCATCACATGGAATGTAATATCAACTTAATGAATGCAATCAAGTACATACTGATAAGGTTTACATAGTATAATAAATTAATTTTAATTCTGTATAATTTGGTAAAAGTATACGACATATAGATTTCAGCTACATGTCATGTATGTTTCCTCACCATTTATTCACAACACTAGCCTATGAAATTAGCTTGTAACTATTCCATATAAAATGTTGGAGAACATAGTGTGTACATGGACCACTCATTACGTGGTCTCTGTGTTACACCGTCACTAGTCAGGTAGGCCTTTTAAGAAGATACATGGCCCATCTTTGACTAAATGACTATAAGTAATGTATGGAAGTTACATGAAATGTATTCCAGCTAACCTTACACTAGGATGTCTTAATCAACTCACGGTGTATAATTAAATTCACCTCATGTAATAAATGAAAACTCCTTGAATTAATTACAAATTAATTCTTGGTGCATTGAACACTAGTACATGACGTTGACCTACAGGTTACACGACGTGTACTCTTGTATTATCAGGCTATATTCCATGACATCTTCATATGAGAAATTTGATTTTATTTCATTCATAAAATTAATAAGTTCGATTATATTTATGAAAAAAAATTAGGAATAATCAAATATCACAATTAGGATTAAAGAACTATTTTTATTGATTTGTAAACTAAATGATTTTTTAAATCAAACAACAATCTTTAAATAATTATAAAAAATTACGTAATCCTTCTGATACCACTTGTAGGTTCCAAGAATAATGAAAGCATGCGATGTATCATTACCAAATTTGATTTTTTTCATGATCAATGATCAATATGACATTTACATGATGATAAACGCCATGATCAACAAAATTGAATCAAATAAAATAGAAAGTGGATATAACACTTGAACTAGGGTGCATGATCATCACATATTATTTATAATTAATTTATGAAATTTAATAATTACCTTGTGATAAATTATCTCTATTTTTATGGATATGAAAACTAATATATTTTGTACAATCATTGTGTTATAGGAATAAATTATAGATTCCCTCTAGCGGTGATCCAAAAGTGTTCCACAATTCTTTGAATGTTACCATAGAAATCTTCAGGTTCTAGTACAACAGATCCAATTACTTTCATCATTCACCTTTGATCACCATGAGAATCACTTCCAAAGTTTTCTCCTTGATCTCTCTAGACTCATGAGTAGAATATAGAGGAAGATAGATCTCCATTATTGGGAGTGTTCTTGGAGAAGGGATCTCTCTAGGCCGTTGAGAGGATTCTATGGATTTGTTGTGCACAAAAAATGAATTGGATCTCATAAAAAAATATAATTGGGTTTATATACACTAGGGTTTAGAAATAAATATTTTCACAAGTTCCATTTAATATTTATTTAATCCCTACAAAACCCCATGTCTATAATAATAATAATAATATTATTATTTATTTACATTCTCTTAACTTTTGAATTAAAATTAAATATTATTTATTCAAATAATATTCAATATATATTATTTCTCACTAGCCCATTAACCTCAGTATTCCATTCCTACACAATCTTTATTGATCCTTGAATAATTTTATTTATTTATTTAATAAATATCAATTCAGTATTCACCAATAAATAAATAAATAAATGTTATATTCACTAAATAGAAAATACATATTTATTAAATATTCTACTCATATAATATTCTCACAAATAACAGGTGACAAAATATTTACAATAATGAAAAAATGAAAATTTATTAAACCATGTTTAGGAATAATATTTATTCAAATAGTTAAATAATAAATAGTATTATGTTATTTAACTGAGATTCTTGATACAGTTAGTCTGTGACCTTATAGGCCACTTTCTAAGTGGAATTAGGTGAAACAGGCTAAATTCCAAGGTTGGTGTCTAAAAACATGCCAAGGAACACATAGAGAAATAAGTTAATGAAAAAACTATAAAATACCTCATATGGATTCTCATTGTGTAATATAATCCCTTTATCTTGATATCTCTAATCAAGAAAGTTGCATGCTGGTGCCATCAACCTATATGCTCAATATCTCTTTCTTTGAATTTTCAGAAATTTAAATTTCCTATTGAACACAATGGACATGGATTTATTTAGGATATATAATCTACATATAATTGACTAAGATATCAACCTCTATTAAATAATAGAAGGGACATGTGCTTTCTCATATTATTCATTATTGCAAAATTACTCATGAAACACCCAATATATCCTACCTCTCCGCGAACATATGTCGTCATAGTTTTTTTTCAGTACATAAAATTATAAAAATTATAATAATAATGAATAACAATATTAAATTATGAGGATTAATACACATGTCCATAGATAGTAACATCCAATGACACATATAATTGCGGATTTTATACTGGAGGGTATCGTTCTCATAATATCCTACATTAGATATTACCAAGGGAGTACACTATAATCAGGTGACTCAAAGTCCTATGAGTATCCAACCTTGATAGTCTGTATCATTTATGTCCCTCAAATGATATCATATTGATATAGAACATTTTTTTAAGAATACTATCATGACACTTCTTGGTTCTCATCATAGTAGGGAACTGCTGTCACCTTTTAGTGTGAAAAATACTCTTACAAAATTATCACATACTATGTTATATTGAGGAACAATCATATTATGATAAGTAGTTTATTAATATTCAAAACTATGAATACAAGTTATCATAAAGTACACTGAAGTTTGTTCTAGGGAACCAACTCCATCATGGTCTACACAACCCAAGAAAAAAGACATAGTCAATACAAAATCTTAATTCCAAATGCATAAAATAAATCATAAAAACCCATTAAATTACTCTTAAATATATAATAAAAATAATATCAAAAATTTAAAATATAAAAGGTTAAAAAGTATGAAAACTAATACATTTACTCACTACACATGGTTTAGCCTCACTGTTAGGAAAACTGTGTGCCAACCATACAAGTTCCACCAAAAGGTATCTAGACCTAGTTACATGGGTGATTCATGGTTTCTACGTACAATGTGGCTAAACCGTGCACCTCTAGATTCCTTCCCCATTTCACCATTAAACTCAAAATTTCTAAAATGACACATGATTTCTTCTTGAAAAGAATTATCAATGGTAAATAAAAAAAATCATAAAAACAAAAAATTGAGTTCAAATTTGAGATATAACCCTCGACCACCTATGGTTACTTGAGGTTTGATATGAAGAAGAGATATCCAGGTGCTCCCATACACCTACATATTGAATTTTGATGATATGATATCCACAATACCTTTAATACTCTAATTAAAAGAGGTATTTGATACCATTTTGTAATGAAATAACCCTGAGTTAACCTGCCACATCACCCGAACTGGCTCTCCATAAGGTCTAAAGTGTGTTTTTAATCACCACATCTTGATGAAAAGAACTAGGGTATCATGAATAACATGCGGGAATAGTTTCAACCTAAAATATATATAATAAAATCATGGAATTAACATATAGAAATATAGAATGAACCTTCCAAATATTGGATTCCCCTACTAACTAGTAAAAAAATATCAATAATAGACATTTATAAATGAAGTAGAATGTAACATAAAAAGTAATCCATGACCATCCTCAATATTAAAAGGAAAATTAATAATAAATAACAATACATATATAAACATGAGTCTTGAAACCTTTATTAGGCTAGTTAAGCTGATACATGGTAAAATATTAAAAAAAGTCAAGGATACCAAAATACTCATACAAGATATCTCTATGTATCCCTTAGTCACCACCAGACTCATATTGTGGAAGGTGATAACATATCAAGAGGATTCTTTATGTGATGTGACACATTTTCCCTTAATTGTATAAGATAAAACCAAATATTCCCATGCTTAAACACATATGAAGGGTGTGATGAAAATCCTAGTAGAATACGAATGTGAATCTATATAACACATTTCACATTTTACACCCCTTGATTCTAGTTTGAAAACCATCTTGAAATAAATTTTAATTTTTGAATTTTTTTTATAATCCATTTAGTTTTATATGAAAAATATATTTCAACCTTTATGAGAGTAAATAAAGAAGTTAAAATTAATTATAGGAGTAAACCATTGTGACATCATAATAAGTGGGATAAGATTGGGTACAAATAACAGGCCTCAACTCAAGCATAATATAAGCAACACGAGGGAGCTCTAACCTATAAGTTAAAAATTTTACTAGGTCCCACTCACAAAACACTAGTTAGGATATGTGACCCTAAAAAGTATGAAAGTAATGGGACTCACAAATACTCATTAAAAATGACCCCCTTCTAGCTCATTCCTAAAGATAGGGTATCGCCCATCCAGTCACTTGCCTACCTAAGGTCTCTCATGTGACAACACAATCAAACCCATGAGAAATAAATATCCAAAATAACAAAAACAACCTACAATTAGAAATATACCCTGAAACCACATTTCATTTAAAATATTATTTTAAAACTCATTTAGAAACTAGAAAATCCTTTGAAGTATTCTGACAAACAATTTATTGGCATAAAATCTATTTTTCAGTGAAAAAATATGAGAAAAAAAATTTATTCCACTATAAGCCGTAAAAAAACAAACCAGTCCGAAAATCTATGAAAAAAATTTATAATTCAAATTGTATCAATAAACTAAGGGGAATCAGAAGAATACTAGGCATGCTAATGTAAAATTCAATTTATATAGAGACACCTACCTATGATTCAATGTATACTTGTTCTCTTTTCAAAAAACAACAAATATGAAGAGAAGGGGCATTTACAAAAAAATCCAAAAAATACTATCAAAACTCCATCCTAAAACCTAGATTCAACCCTACATGGAAAGTAGGGTTATAATAAGAAGATAAAAATTGAAGAACCAGGATGATAAATAATAATGAAGGAGAATATCATGAAAAATCAAGGCTTACCTTGAAGAAATTCACAAATGGAACCAAGAAATCATCAATGAGGAAGGTGGAAGGACTCTCTACTAGAGGATTCATGGTTGAATGAGAAGGAAAAATAAGTTATGTTAAAGTTTTAAAATCAAGGAGGGTATAAAATTGATTTCATATTTTTAATAAATCATGGAATACCTCATGATTTGGCCACATGGTTTTTTAAACTATGTGCCAACTATGTAGGTCACCCTCTTTAAAAATTTTAACTACATGGATTTTTATATGGTCTCTCATAGTTTGGATAAGTATGAAATAACTATGAAAAAAAACACTAAAAACCCTCACCCCCTCTTATAGAGTTTAGTGCATGGTTAGTGCTAACTGTGTGCTAACCATGCGCGCTGGCCTACTTTCACTAAATCTCAAAATTTTAAAATTTAATTCCTAAAAACTCAAAAAAAAACTAGAATCAAATTAATAAATTATATTGAATACACACAGGTTACTTGAAAGGTATTAGAAATATTTTATAATCATTCATATTCTTAACTGGGGATACTTTCTATTAATCCCATCAACTGTCTTTCTCTGGATATATTATGATCATGTTTTTTGGAAATATTATTGAAAACCATTTCTTTCTTGGGTTTATTATGATTTCATGAAATTATGAATATTTTCTTTTTCAACAAATTTATTTATTTACATATTATGATATGATGGGTGGGAACATATTTATAAACCCCCCCAATGAATTGGATAATGTTTTATATCTCATGAGATGATATTCAAGGGATGAGGGAGTAACCTCAATCCACCATGGGGCTCTGTCCACTATGCTATCTTTTCTTGATAGCGATTGTTGACTTTTGATGATGATGACATGTTTTATATTGTTTCTACATTCTTATGATACCATGCTCCTATATTATCTACTTCATTATGAAAAAAATACTTATATTATGATTTATTACTTATGATCTATGTTTTATTGTATATGATTTCCTTATGATGTGTTTTTGTACATTGATTATTTTCTCATACCCACTTTTTTACCTTATTCTCACTTATAATCTTTTGTTGTTCTCATTTACATTTACCCTTAATAAGAATTTTATATCACCCTTCTTATGTTTCCATTTACCTAGGTTATGAAGAAGAGTATTGCATATAAAATTTCTAGATGTGTGTCATGAATGGATACTTTTTTGGGAGATGTTGAAGTCTTATGGTAAAATAAGGAACCCTTGGTTTAGTGGAAATTTTTTCCATTTGATATGAAAGATATGAGTTTTTTAGTTAATTTTTTTACCTAATTTTCTAAAACTATAAATATAAAAGGTTATAGGTATATAAGTGACTTAATATTTTTTTATTAATATTTTTTATATGAATGTTTACATTTGGTTCAATCTAGTTGGTATCTAATCTAGTTTCAAAATAATATGTTTTTAGCACTAAATTCAGGAGTGTGGGCTTGGGACATCTCAGTTGGTATTAGAAAAGGATTTAAATAACTTTATATGTCAGGATGTTATCATATTGGGATATTTTAAGAGTTTTGGATAACATCATTGGTTAATAAGTTTAAGGTAGATCATATTCTTAAAGGCATAGATACCCATTTTGAGGTTACATGTGATTGGGTATTAAGGTGATTAATGATATTTTGGGAGATATTTATTTACTTTTAGAAAGAATACAAGATTGAGGTATAAATAACCCTTAGGGTTGATATGTGATTTTATGTAACTGAAATTATGGTTATGAATATATCTTGAGAAATATATACAAACTTGAGAGTTGAAATATTATTTGGTGATAATGAAATTCAGGTTATTTTGGGAAAGGTTAATATTTTTTTGGGAGTATATATAATTGAGGAATATTGATTGATATGCAATTTTATGTTTCTATAAGATAAAGTGTAAGTTGATTTCTAGGAGCATAGGTTTCCATGATTATCTATTTTAAAATATATTAATAAATTACTTGATAAATTTGGCATAATTACTTTGTGAATTGAAAGAGTTATAGTTTGAACTTTTAGTTGAACCTAATGTATCTTAGGTTGAAATGAAGTCGCTAAAGGATAAGACACCTATGATTGATTTTTCATATTAATATTTTTTCTATTATTATCATAACCATTTTGGTTTTAGTGTTTTGTTGAGTATAAGATCATGAAAATTAATTTTGGAAAGGTATGTCTCTAGAAACTCTTGAGTCTTATAACCAACTCAGGAATTATATTTGAACAAATGGTTTTGAAAAATGAAAATCAAAACACATGACTATTATCAGGGGAAACTCAGTTTTTTATTAATAACAAAGAGAGTGAGGTTAATTTAGAACTTGAAATTATATCAAGAGCTATAACTCTATTAATAACACCCTTATATATTTTCAATGGTGAGAGAAATTAAAATTGTGAGGTTGTAATTTATTTAAGGGTGGTAGAATATAACACATTTATATTGTAGTATGAATTTTTCTTTAAATAAATACTATATTGAATATCCTATATTATAAAAAACATAAAACTAACTGTGATATATTTTATAATGTAATATGAACATTAACACATAATGTGAATAACATGTGAAATATCATAAAGAAAAATAAAAGAAGAGTCAAACCTTAAGTGAATAAAAATATAGTTAAAATGATTTATTTTAATTACATATATATTATCATAATTTATTTTTAAAATTACTTTATGTGTTCTAATACAAATTAATTAGTGAAAATTTAATAGTTATAATATAAAAAATTAATGGGATGTGATTAAAATTAATTATTCTCAAAATAAAAATTTTCAAAGAACTTTTTCTAAAGTGTCATGTAGTTGTATCTTAAATAAAATTGATAACTTTTAAAGAATTATTATAATAAAATTTTAATTTAAAAAAAATTAACAATCATTTAATTAGTTGTAGATATGATATAATATTAAGAACACTTAAAGTTTAATAATTCATTTTTTAATAAAAATAGTTTTTCATTATATTTATTTGTTTAAATTTAAAAGTTAAATTATTAAATTTTAGAACTTTGATTTGATAAAATTATACTAATTTTTGGATTCAAAATTTTATGATTATATTTGGATAATGTTTTTGTATTTTTTTTGAAAATATTGGTTTTTAGGTGAATAGTACAAAACACAATTTTTACAAATACTGTAAATTTTATGATACCATTATGATGTAAGCATGAATTAAAAATTTATAAAACATCTTAATCAGTTGAATATTTATTTAGGGAGTAAAATATAAAATTTTAAAAAATATATTGAATTTAAAAAACTATGACTTACTTTTTGGAACCTTAGTTATATTTTATTCTAATTAGAAACTATTTTTAGTTCTTTTCCTTTAATTAAGAATTCCTAAGATTTCATTAAGTTTTTTCTTGGTATAAAAGATAAATAATGGCAATTTATTTAATATTAAACCAATAAATATCATTATTATTAGTTCCATTCATAATCTTTGGCCTAAATAAGTATTTTTATAGTTAAAAATATATTTTTCTATTTTTTTATTGTGCTATACGTACTTATATTTAATTTATTTTTTATCAAATATGGAAATTAAACTAAATAAAAGAGATTTTATATTTGAAATTATCATAATAAAAATTAGGTAATAGTTTTAATTTATTTTTATGGAATATAAATATTTTACTAAGGTAAAAATTAGTCACCACAGTAAAGACTAAAATGAGGTAAAAGTGTTAAATCGAGAGGTAAGGTCACAAAAAATTAAAAAAACTCATTTATAAATGGGTGTATGAGGGATTTAAAAACTTTAAATTATATTATCCTAAATAATTATCAATTTTGATCAACTTTTATTGAATATTACATTCCTTTTTTACATTAAGAAATTTATATTTAAGAAAATTCCACCCCTCACTTATAAAAGTACCCATTCACCACCCCACTTCTACTCACTTCTAAAGTTTCATAGCGTGAAAAATATCTAAGAAAAAATTTCAAAACACTCTCATCCCCTTCCTAGAGTCTCTTTTTTCATCAAAAATACACCCTTCAAAGGTATAATCTAATTAGTAAAGGATTTATCTCAAGGTGTAAGGTAAGAACTCCTAACCACCTTTTTCATTTCCATTCCTTTAAATTTTCTTAGTCTACATCTTAAAATTATATTATGACCATAAAAATATAATAAAACCAGTATAATTAGTATATTTAAATGTTATTATTTTAATAGAATAACCATTATCTACCTTCCTCCCATACATTTTAAAAATGGAAACGTCACCCGTATTGTGGTCGGTTCACCACCACCATGAACAACATATTTTATTTTTCATGACTGACTAATATGGATGTTTATAAAAATATATTTGGTGAATAAATATGATATTTTTTACTTGATTTATTTTTTAAAACATAAATTTTCTATTATATTAATGTTATTAACAATAAATGATGATAATGATTTTAACCACCCAAAATGATCATAATGAGACATCTTTTAAAATTTGAATATATTTTGGAAAATAAGTTGATATGTAAAAATTTTATGCTAATGGAATTAAAAATAACCTATAACTATATAATTTTATATATTATGTAAATATATGATAAAAACTTTATCCATGTTCAATATATCAAAATAGTTTCAGAGAAATTGACCAAACAACCCCAAGTGGTCGATGAGCCCAAACATACATACAATAAATCAATGGAATATGATTATAAATAAAAAATAAAAAATCAAACATACATGAATAGTTTTATGGGAAAATTTATTTATGATTATTAGGTTATTATATAGGAGTTAGTTCATGTCTGACTAAGCGAAAATCCAAAATAAGGGTTCTTTGTCTCATTTTCAATTCCTTGAGACATGTTTCATATTATGAACCATTTTTTATTTTGTATGGTGAAATTACTAACCTATTTTCTTAAAGTATAATAAAAATATTCTATTTGATGATATTTTAAAAACCAATCCCTTTTTTGTTCCTTTGATTCATACAATACCAAAGCTGCAAGTCTTTCTCATATCAAATTTCCTTATCTGGAACATATTTTGTATTATGCATCTATTTTAATTTAAATGGTGTATATAGTTCCATTTTGACAAATTATAGAATGATTTTTTCTGTTCATGGTATTTTAAGTTTTATTTCATGTTATATATCTAAAGGTATTTTTTCATCAAAGGTTACCAAAACCATAAGGGTTTTTTCGACTCATTTTACATTTTCATTGGGTCATAAACTTTCTTTATTGGATATGTTATATTAAGTTTATTTTATTTTTAAATTTCTATATTATTTATGGTACATATTATTTATATTGTTTTATGATTGTTCTAATTGATACTTTAATGATCTATTAAGGTTATTTTCTATTTAATTTTACTTAATTTACAAAATTTTAAAAAGAATCCCTTTAACATTTTCCACATGGTTGATTTTTTTTAGAAAAGTGTGAAAAGAATCTCATTTTTAGCATTTTATTCATGATTATATTCTCCTAACTTTATAAACATTTTTTTTAATGATGTTTCACTTAAAATTTTCATGGTTTTCAAAAGTAATATCTATTCTATTTTTTTGAATATTTTATTTTTATGACAAAGATTAATATTTTAAAATAATAAATAAAATGTATTTCATTCTAATTATGTATATTTTTATCTTCCTCTCTAAATTTTTTATTCTTAACATAACTTATATTCAAGGTTTCAATAATTGGAATTATTTTAAAATTGAGGTTTTCAGTGAACACTTTAACCCTCTTGAAATATATTTTTAAAGTGACTTGTTAGTTTGTTTTTATAACCATTTTTTAAAATATTTATGAAAATTATTTTGTAATTTCACTTCCTTTTCCCCCTTAAAATCTAAAAAATATCTATATTTTAGAGCTATTCTTCATGTGTTACCCTTTAAAGGATATCATGATGTTTTTGTTTTAAGATATTTGACTTTTTATATCAAATAATACAATTTTTGATATCTTATTTTGTAATACCATTTGAAAGTGTTGAGTAACTCATCTTCTTATAAAATTATTTTTATCTATGTCAACATCATCTAATCATTATAATGATTCACTCAGTATATTATATATTAATACCATCTAATTATTTCTTTGTATGGATTATGATCATGTTTTGTGGAAATATTCATGAAACCAATTTATTTCTTAGGTTAGTTTTCTTTGATAAATTATTAATGTTTTCTTATATGGAACCCATATGAATGTACATATTATGATGTGAAGGGTGGGGCTAACATTTTACTACCCTCAATGCATTGTGTAATATTTTATATCTCCTAAAATGATATATATTGGACTAAGGATTAAAACTAATCTACTATGGGACTCTTTCCACTATGTTTTGTTGTATTGGTAGTGATCCTTTACTAACACTTAGGATTTCATGTTTTATGTTGTTGCCACATTTTTATGATTCCCCGATCCAATAAAATCCACTTTTTATGCCAAAATCCTTATTTTATGATTAATGAGTTATAATATATATTTTATTGGGTATGATTTTCTTATGATGTGTTCTTGTACCTTTATTATGTTCTCATATCCACATGTTATCTTATGACCACTTATGATCTTCAATTATTATCACTTATGTTTTTCCTTATTGTGTGTTTGAGATCACCCTTCTCATTTTTCCATTTCAAAAGGTTATAAAGAAGAGTATTACATAAGAAAGGTCTATATGTGGATTATGTCTGGAAAATTTTGTGGGATATTTAGAATAATTATGGTAAAATAAGGAATCCTTGGTTTAGTAAGGAAAAGTTACATTTTATGGGAACTATATTGGTTTCATTAGTTTAATATTTTTTCCCTTAGTTATCTGAAATTATAAACCTAAAATATCATGGGTATGTAAGTGAATCAATATTTTTTATTAATGTTACAAGAACCAGGATGCGTAACGAAAGAAGATGACCTGAGGATTTAAAAAAATTCATCCCTGAATGATGTAACTATGCCATGTTTAACGATGCGTAGCCCGATACAAAAAATGAGTATCCAACATGAATTATTTAAGTGGGGTAAAAAGAATTACCTTGTTTTATTTGATGATTCATACAACAATTATTTAGTACCTGTGACCATTTTTCAAAGGAATCGAAGAAAGATCCCTCTAGATCATCCACACACACTTAAAAAGTCTATAGAAGCATCGCTAATCAATATCTAGGTGCTAGTACGGAGATACGACAATGCATTTGACATCCCTAAGATCACCATAGTGCTGGTCCTTCAATCCATGAATAAGAACATGTATCATTTGCTCAGATCATTAGATTTACTCTCTAGGAAGAGGGAGAGATAAGTGAGAGGTTATCGAAATCATGCAGTGAATAGTTACCTAAATGAGATCCCCCACATTTTTATATAAAGAGGCTTTAAATACCCAAAAGTGGCTCCTCAGTCCCTACATACATGTTACCCACTAAATAATCAATAAAATACGTCTTATGACTAAGTTACTAAGTTAAAAATATCATTTATATTTTTACCACTTTCTTTTAATATAATAAATATATTACATGATAAAATCAAGTAATTTAATTCAGCTTGTTTTCCCCACAAATACTAAATGAACCTTAAATATTAATATAATATTCATTCGTTAAATATTTTTCCATGTATCCATTTAATATCTTGGGAATAAATTTAATAAATACATTCATTACTAATTATTCTAAACTAAAATAACATGAATTTATTTACTTCATGATGATCATATATTCTCGGACACAACTCGTACTCCGTTGAGGGGCCTACCATGTTGCAATGGCCCAGACCCTCCTGGACCATTACTTTTCCAAATTATGGTGCTTTGGATGCCTTGGATGTAAGTCCGGATCCGAACGACAGCATGTCGGTGGCAGGATGTCACTGTGGTGTCACCCATCAATGACACTGATCGGTGCGTCACCGATCGGTGCCATAAGGGCTTATCGGGTTTTCTTTCCCCAGTTTTCCCGTAATGCCACTTTTAAGTCTTTTAACCTTTTTAAAGTGGTTCAAGTCCGTTTTTAGTGCAATAAACAATTCTTTAAATCCCCTAGGAGTAGGTCGACCTTCAACCGACCCGTTTTCCTCTCTTTAAATTAAATCCTTTAATGCACATCTGTTATGGGCACCCCTCTGATGAGAATTGTTAAATAATAATTAATTCATCGCGTGTAACCATCCAATTGTGTTGTGGAACCATGATCTGCCTTTAAACCCATTCAAAATTCATAACCCGTTACTTCAGGATCTCGCCTTTTTATTGCACAATAATTCCTTCTTTCTTCATCTTGGTTAGTCTCTTTGATTTCTTTAGTGCATTTGAAGTTCCCCCTTCCCAAGGCTAGTGGTGCGCTTGTGCTAGAGCCTTTCCTGCTCGTTCTTGGAGTCCTCATAGTTCCTTCCCTACAAGTCGTGCACCCCCAATTCTTGGAACGAGGAGAAAAACTTCAATTGTTGATCATCAGGTAGGCTTTTTCCTTCATCTCTCTTAAGTGTGTATCATGCGAGGTGGGTATGATAATGTTTCCTATGGGGATGGATGAAACCCAAACTTAACAAAGATAATAAATGGATTTAAAGAATGAAGGGGTGTGTTTGAGAATGTTGTTGTACTCTTTTATCTTTTCCTATAAGTTGTGAATTGAATGGGCTTATGTCCACTGAAAATCGTGGTCATTGGTGGTCCTTTCTTGGGCACTAATGAACCTCTATTTTCTGGATGATCATGTGATTGAATGGAAGTAACATGGAAACTGGTTAATCACAAAAACCTAGTTGATTAAATGGATGCCCAATGAATAAGAATCCCTGTGTGGTCACACCAGTTAACCAAATGGAAAAACAGGACTAAATTAATGGTGTTTTTAAATATGAAAACTCCCTAGCTCTGTTCTGGTGAGGTGTGGTTGTTCTTCTTAATGCTTGTGGGGTGAAGTGGATGGGTATGAGATCCTCTATTATTGTGCAGCTATTGGTTTGTGGATCTGAGGCCGTGTGGGGAAATATGTTGGGGCTTGGTTTGGTTCCAGTACTTTAAGGGATCTCACAGATCCCTTTTTGTTGTTGTGGATTTATAAGAGAACCGGGTGTGAATGCTTAAATTTATGCCTGGTTGTTTTTCCTTCCTTGGATTGTGGCTATGCCTGTTAGTTGCTCAGTAGTGAAGAATTTTATCTAAATAAAATCACTTGAATATGAAAACAAGAATGGGTTCAATGGGGGATTGTTTTCCGGGAATGAGTTGTGACATGGTTGTGGCTGTGGTGCTTCTTATAAATGAATAGTAATGAGGGTGTTTGATTATGGGATGGTTTTGTAACCCCTAGGTTGGGATGATTTATTGTTACCTATATGTATAATTTAGTTTTTGTGTTTCTTATTCGCACCCTACCCAAGTTGAGCACTTCGTGCCAAACACCCCCATTTCACAGGGGAGCGTGTTTTTCCCTACACTCGTATGAGTGGATGGTTATTAACTCCTTTTTTGACCCCTTTACCGAGTATCCCAAGATTCTTTGGGCAGGATGTAATGTCCTGAGGTCCATTTTAGCCCAAGATTCTTTGGTCCAGGTAGTTTTGGTGGTTTTCCTAGGTGTGTGCGGGCGGGTTGTTTCCCAAGTGTCTTAGAGATGAGGCCCACGTGTCTTTGGGCGTGACAATAATTGTTCTGACCCAGGTGTCTATGGGTGTGGTTACATGTGGTTGTTATGGCCCAGGTGTTTACGAGCAGGGTGTGTGGTTGTGGTGGCCCAGGTGTGTGCGGGCGGGGTATGGCAGTTGGACTGCAGTGAGAATGGTGGGGGAGGTCTGACGTGTATGATATCTTCAATAACTAGTGGGAAAGTGGTGAGGGGTACCCAAATGTCGATGTGTTATTACTATTACTTTACTTGACTTGCATTATTTGGGTAGTGTGCCTTGGTGAGGTTTGGTTGGACAGTTTCCTTGATAGGTACTTTGGTTATCTCCTCTTCTCACAGGGTATTAGAATGCCTCCCCACTTGTGCATGAGAGATTTTGGTTTTTCCTACTGAGTATACCTGTATAATCAACCTACGTATATAAAAATACTTTAATGTTTCCAAGAGGACTTCGAGGATCGTTCCAGACCCTACTAGTTCAGACGTTGGGACCGTTGATGTTGCTACTTTTCTATTCTTTTGGTACTTTCCTGTGGAGTTTCTTGTATTTTTTTGTTGCACTTATTATTTTAACATGCATATGGGTATGAGTTGTTTTGGCCTTAATTTTACTTCCAGTTTTGGTGTTGTTTGGAGATTTACTATCTTATCTCCTGATCCTACTAAATAAAAAGGTTAATGCCTCCCCTTTTTCATGTGATTATATACCCTTTTTGCTAGTAGCCACTCCAAGACCTATTGAAGGCGGGTCTTGGGGGTCATTATCTCTCCTTCAACTTGAGTAAGGGAGGGTCTGGCAATCTGCTATCCCTTCCCTCATCTTGGTGAAGGCGGGTTGTGACAGAATGGTATCATAGGAGAGGTTGAAAGATAGGATAGAGCTCGGGGTTAGGCACAGTGAGGATTGCATGGGATGGTAGGGAAAAGGTGTTAGTAAATCTTGTGAAATAGGCTAGGGAATACTGGCTAGAACATGGGATTTTATCCCCCCCTGTGATCCGATGCAAGGACTCGGGACTTACAGAACGACCAAGTGAGGCTAAAATGATTGTAGGGTAGAGAACCTAGAAAAGGTACATGCATAAAAATGACTTGTTTTCTTATGTGTTCTGGGTATTATGGGAAATTAAATAAATAAAAAGTTTAAGCAAAATTGAAAATAAATCTTATACACTAATCAGGCTTAGGATTTTCTTGTTTACCTTCCAGCTATGGAACACAGATGGCGACCATGGGTAGTGTGGGAGATCGAGGCCCAAGAGGCTAATTTGGATGATCAGCGGAGGACTGATCGAGAGGATGAGGATGATCAGTGGTAGAGGACGCTTCATGCCTTTCAGCGGTAGGCCTCGGGAAGTACAAGGGCATCGTCTCGGACATAGAGACATAGAGCTGGCTTGAGGAGCTAGTGATAGATTTTAGCTTGATCTGGGCTCCGACAGAGTACTAGGTTCCTCTAGCTGTAAGCCAGATGTGGGGAGCAGCGTGTCAGTTGTGGACTCTCTATCTTGGGGAGAAGAGGGATACTGATGTTTTGTGGACTGAATTTGAGAGGGAATTCCGGGAGGAATTCCTCTATTCCACGATGAAGGCAGAAAAGAGGTAGGAGCTACTCTCCCTTCAGTAGGGGAGCATGTCAGTGAGGGAGTTGGGGATCACGTTCAAGGATCTCCTTCATTTTTCTCCAGACCATTTTCTGTATGAGGAGTCTTGGGAGAGATGTTTAGAGGAGGCACTCCAACCTTCTCTTCAGTATTCTGTTACTCCCTCCACCCTACTGACATACTTGGAGGTCCAAAAGAAGGCTGAAGTGGTAGAGAGGATGCACACACTGGGAGGTGTGCTGTGAGAGGGGAGCCAATTGGGATCGTCAAAGGGGAAGGCCGTCAACAACAGGCCTCCAACATCATGGCCTTATAGGTTTTGGCCAGTGGAGAGCAGGCCCCATTAGTTCTAGTTTTGATCTCCTAGTACTATACCTTTTCTTGTGGGCCCATGACTGAGGTGCTTCATCTGTGGTAGCCGTGGGAACCTTTGGAATCAGTGCCTGGACTGAGTGTAGTACAATGTGGGTGGGCAGGTTCAACGCCCACCTTAGCAGCATTAGTTTCCATCCAGGCCCTTTCAACAGTAGTAGTAGGGACAACGAGCTCTCACTCCTCCGAGAGTAGACATTATAAAAGGAGGCCAATCCTAAGGTGATCCTCAAGGACCTCAACTAGGGTGTGGTCAGGGAGGCGACCGACATCCGATAGGCAGAGGAGTTGGGTGTGGGCAGTTGCACGCCGTAGAGGCAGTAGTTCCAGTAGGGTCAGAAGTTTTTTGAGGTACGATAATCTTGTTTATCACTCTTATATGCACCTTTTTTGATTCAATAGCTTCACAAAACTTTGTTACACGTGGTCTATCCCATGCCTTGGGCCTAGACATAGGGAGACTCTCCATGCCTCTAGTGCCGAGTACGCTAGTTGGGGGTCATACTAGCCTGTTTGATGTTTTTCGAGGATGAAGACTGATGTTAGGGTTGCATCAGTCTTTTGGGGATCTCCTTCTAATGAAAATGTAGCCATATGATGTCATCCTAGGCATCGAATGACTATTTTCTATGCATGCTTTTATCAACTGTTTCCAGAGAAGAGTCATGTTCTCCGATGAGGATGGACAGTGTGTGGATTTTGTTGGCGAACGGAGTTGTCAGGTGGGTAGATGGAATGTGGAGACTCTTCTTTCTAAGTTGGCTAAGATTTCAACAGAATCAGTGGACACAGAGATGATTGATGTTTTGGAATTTTTCAGAGAGTTCCTAGACGTTTTTCTGGAGGAGGTTGTGACTCTACCCCCTCAACGTGACGTTGAGTTCAGGATAGACTTACAGCTTGGTGCCCATCCAATTTCGATGGATCCTTATCAGATAGCACCTTATGAGTTGAGGGAGCTGTAGATTCAGATTGACGAGATGATGAAGAAGGGTTTTGTCAAACCCAACATGTCTCCATGGGGTGCTCCAGTCTTGTTTGAGAAGAAGGAAGATGGTGGTCTCAGGCTATGCATATAGTACCAGAGATTGAATCGGGTAATGGTCAAGAACTGTTACCCTCTACCGAGGATAGATGATCTCTTTGACCAGATAAGGAGAGGAGGTTGGTTCTTTAAGATCGATATGCAGTCTGAGTATCACCAGTTAAGGGTGAAGGACAATGATATCTCAAAGACTGGTTTCAGGTGCAAGTATAGACACTTTGAGTTCATAGTCATGCCGTTCAGTGTTACGAACACACCTTCTATGTTCATGGGGATCATGAACTCTGTTTTCCGTGAGTTTCTGGACTGTTTCATCATTGTGTTCATCGATTACATTTTTATCTACTCAATATCAAAGGAGGAAAATACTAAGCACCTCAGGATGGTCTTGGAGATCTTCGACATCACCAAATCTATGAGAAATTGTCAAAGTGTAAGTTCTTGACACGAGAAGTGCATTTTCTTGGACACGTGGTGTCTCAGCAGGGGGTAGCGGTCAATCTGTCAAAGGTTGAAGCAGTTGTTTCTTGAGAAGCATTTAATAATGTGATGGAGGTTCGTAGTTTTCTGGGTCTTGCAGGCTATTATCAGGGGTTCGTACCCGACTTCTCTTGGGTTTCAGCTCCTTTAATAGCTTTGACCAGAAAGGACCAGGCCTTCACGTGGAGTGATCAGTGTTGGGCGGCTTTTAGCTATCTTAAGTAAAGGTTGGTTAGCACTCCAGTTCTTAGGTTTCTAGAAGAAGGGGTGTTGTATGAGGTGTTTTGTGATGCTTTTGGACTTGGCCTAGGGTGTGTTCTGATGCATCAGTGGGGAGTGATATCTTATGGGTCTAGGAATTTACGTCCTCATGAGCATAACTATGCCACCCATGACATAGATCTTTCAACATTAGTTTTCAAATTAAAGTTTTGGTGACATTACCTCATTGGGGATCACTTTTTGGTATTCAAGGATCATAATATTTTGAGGCATATCTTTACCCAGTGGGACCTGAACTTGCAACAATGAAGGTGGGTGGAGTTTCTTCAGGAGTAAAACTTTAATATCTCTTACACTGAAGGTAAGGGGAAGATTTTGGATGATTCCTTGTGTATGAACTCATGGAGGGAAGTCTTTCAGGAATCTGTGGATGCTTGGAAGGCAATGGAGGAGTTGGATACCCTACACATGGATGAAAGGGTGGATGGTGATAGAGGTTGTCTATTTCAGATGAAAGTGTGTTCCTCTCTGTTGTGGCAGGTGGAGGATTCTCAGTGAGAATACTTAGAGTGTGAAGTGATGTGTGATCGGGCTAACCAAGGTAATGCTCTGGAAGAGTGGTTAGAGGATGGTCAAAATAAGATACTTTTTTTAGGGAAGTTGTTTTTCCCTGAGAAGATGTACAAGGGAGTTATATTTGAGTTCCATAAATCACTCGTAGCGGTATACCCAGGAGTTTCCAAGATGTACCGAGGCCCGAGGGAACAGTTTTGGTGGCCCGGGGTGAAATAGGCATTAGCGGAGTTTGTGGAAAGGTGCTTGGTGTGTGAGCAGGTGAAGGCTGAACACTGCATCCCAAGAGGCTTGTTGCAGCCTTTAGATGTCCCTAAGTGGAAGTGGGATGACATCTCGATGGATTTATTCACAGGACTACCTAGGGTTCAAGGAGGTTGTGATGCTATCTGGGTAGTGGTAGACTGGCTAACGAAATCAGCTCACTTCCTGGTGATCAAGGAGTCGAGTGTAGTGGATGACTTAGCACAAAGATGTGTGGATGAGGTGGTATGGTTTTATGGAGTTCTGAGGTCCATAGTCTCTTATAGGGATGCATGGTTTACCTCGCAAGTATTGAGGGGATTACAGTATGCTTTTGGCACCCAACTATGCCTTATCACTGCCTTCCACCCCCAGATGGATGGGTAGACAGAGAGAACCATCCAAACATTGGAGGATATGCTACGAGCCTATGTGTTGGAATTTGGGGGATCGTGGGTTCCACACTTTCATCTGGTAGAGTTTTCCTAAAACAATAGCTATCACTCTACTATTGGCATTGCTCCATTCGAAGCTTTGTACGGGAGGCCGTGTCGCTCACCTGTGTGCTGGACAGAGGTTGGGAAAGCAGGTGTTCTTGGCTCAGAAGTGGTGCAGAGCACAATGGAGAAGGTTCATCTTATATGGGAGAGGATAAAGGTAGCTCAGGACCAGAATCAATTTTATGCTGATCATAGGAGGAGGCCCTTGGAGTTTGAGGTTGGAGACCATGTGTTCTTGAAGGTTTCCCCTCTATGTGGGTAGGGAATGTTCAGAAAGTGGACCAATATCTCTCCTAGGTTCATCAGGCCTTTCAAAGTGTTGGGGTGAGTCGGTGAGGTGGAATATCAGCTGGCGTTGCCACCTCAGTTGGGAAGGATCCATAATGTTTTCTACATCTCCAAGCTTTGTCAATATCTACATGATGATTCCCAGGTCATTGACTGGGGAGGGTTGGATATAGGGGATGACGCTACGTTCTTAGAGATACTAGTGAGGATTGAGGATCTAAAGGAGAAAGTGCTTTGTGGATGAACCATACCATTGGTTTGTGTGTTTTTGAGGCACGATGGTCTCAAGGAGAGTACTTGGGAGCGAGAAGATCAATTTCATGCCCAGTACCCAGAGCTGTTTTGAGTTTCTGTTCAGATCCTTCCTTGATGTTCTTGTTTTTGTGACCTACAGTGATGTAATTATGACCTTTTAGATTTATGAGATGATTTGTTTCCTTACCTTGTGAATGTTTATGAAAAGTCTTGATATGTGGGGAAGGTAGGACCTGATCCCTAATCAAGACACATTAAGGTGGATGCGATTAAACCCGTAAAGACAAGTCAGTGCTGCCCAAAGTGGATAATATCTTGACATGGAGTAAGGGACTCCCTAATCCATATGACCGGACAGTATGACCTTTACATGTTTGTGTGGTTGATTAAGGTAGATGTGTTCTTAGATGCTGAGGAGGTTACTCCTGATAGATATCTTTCGAGGGGGTTGTTTGGAACCCTCTCTTTTATTCGGGTCTTGTTTTGATTCTCGAGGGCGAGAATAGTTTGAGAGGTATATAATGCAATGGACCATAACCTCCTAGTCCATTACTTTGCCAAATTCTAGTGATTTGGATGCCTTGGATGTAAGTTCAGATCTGAATGGTAGCGTGTCGGTGGCAGGATGTCACCGTTGTGTCACTGATCGGTTCCATAAGGGCTTGTCAGGTTTTCTTTCCCCAGTTTTCCTGTAATGCCATTTTAAGTGTTTAAACCTTTTTATGGTGATTCAAGGTCATTTTTAGCACAATAAAAAATGTTTTAAATCCCCTAGGAGTGGGGAGACACTCAACAGACCCATTTTCCTCTCTTTAAATGAAATAATTTAATGCACAACTGTTATGGACACACCTCTAATGAGAATTGTTAAATAATAATTAATTCATCATGTGTAACCATCCAACCATGTGTTGGAACTACGATCTGACTTTAAAGCTGTTCAAAATTCATATCTTGTAACTCCAGGATCTCACCTTTTTATTGCATGGTAATTTCTTCTTATTTCTTATTGACTGGTCTCTTTTATTTCCTTGGTGTGTTTGGAGTTCCCCCTTACCGAGGAAAGTGGTGTGCTTGTGCCGGAGCCTTTCCTACTCATTCTTAGAGTCCTTATAGTTCCTTCCCTACAAGTTGTGCACCTCCAGTTCTTGGCATGAGGAGAAAAAATTCGATCGTTGATCATCAGGTTGAGTTTTTTCCTTCGTCTCTCTTAACTGTGTATCATGCGGGGTGGGTATGATAATATTTTCTACAAGGATGGATGAAACCAAACCTTAACAAAGATAATAAATGGATTTAAATAATTAAGGGGTGTGTTTGAGAATGCTTATGTACTCTTTTATCCTTTCCTATAAGTTATGAATTGAATGGGCTTATGTCCACTGAAAATTGTGGCCGTTGGTGGTCCTTTCTTGTGCACTAATAAACCTCTGTTTTCTGAATGATCATGTGATTGAATGGAAGTAACATGGAAACTGGTTAATCATATACAATCGGTTGATTAAATGGATTCCCAATAAATAATAATCCCTTTGTGGTTACCCCGATTAACCAAACAGAAATATGGGACTAAATTAATGGTGTTTTTAAATCTAAAAACTCCCTAGCTCTGTTCTGGTGAGGTGTGGTTATTCTGCTTGATTCTTGTGGTGTGACATGGATGGGGATGAGATCCCCTATTGTTGTGTAGTTGTTGGTTTGTGGATCTGAGGCCGTGTGGGGCCGTATTTTGGGGCTTGGTTTGGTTCCAATACTTTGAGGGATCTCACCGATCCCTTTTTGTTATTGTGGCTTTACAAGAGAACCGGGTGTGAATGCTTAAATTAATGCTTGGTTGTTTTTACTTCATTGGCATGTGGCTATTCATATTAGTTGCTTGGTAGTGAATAATTTTATCTAAATGGAATCACTTGAATATGAAAACAAGAATGGGTTCAATGGGGGATTGTTTTCTGGGAAAGAGTTATGACATCGTTGTGGCTGTGGTGCTTCTTATGAATGAATAGTAATGAGGGTGTTTGTATATGGGATAGTTTTGGAACCCCTAGGTTGGGATGAGTTCTTGTTTCCTATATGTATAATTTAGTTTTTATGTTTCTTTTTTTCACCCCACCCAAGTTGAGCACTTCGTGATGAACACCCCCATTTCATGGGGGAGGGTGTTTTTCCCAACACTTCTATGAGTGGCTGGTTATTAACTCCTTTTTTGATCCCTTTATCGAGTAGCCCAAGATTTTTCGGGTAGGCTGTGAAGGCCTGAGGTCCATTTTAGCCCAATATTATTTGGGCTGGGTAGTTGTGGTTGTTTTCCCAGGTGTGTGCGGGCAAGTTGTTTCCTAAGTGTCATCGGGATGAGGCCTAGGTGTCTTCGAGCATGGAAGTAGTTGTTCTGGCCCAGGTGTCTGCAGGCATGGTTATGTGTGGTTGTTTTGGCCCAGGTGTTTGTGGGTTAGGTGTGTGGTTGTGGTAGCCCAGGTGTGTGCGGGCGGGGTATGACAGTGGGACTATGGTGAGAATGGTGGGGGAGGTCTGACGCATAGGATGTCTTTGATAACCAGTGGTAAAGTGGTGCAGGATACCCAAATGTCAATGTGTTATTACTATTACTTTTCTTGACTTGCATTATTTGGGGAGTGTTCCTTGGTGAGGTTTCGGTGGATATTTTCCTAGATAGGTACTTTGGTTATCTCCTTTTCTCATGGGGCATTAGAATTCCTCCCCACTTGTGCATGATAGATTTTGGTTTTCCTTACTGATTATACCTGTATACTCACCCTACGTATATAAAACTACTTTCAGGTTTCCAGAAGGACTTCGAGGACCGTGCCAGACCCTACTAGTTTGGACATTGGGACCATTGGCGTTGCTGATTTTCTTTTCTTTTGGTACTTTCCTTTGGATTTTCTTATATTTGTTTTGTATCACTTATTATTGAAACATGCATATGGGTATGGGTTGTTTTGGCCTTAATTTTACTTTTAGTTTTGGTGTAGTTTGGAGATTTACTATCTTATATCCCGATCCTACTAAATAAAAAGGGTACTGCCTTCCATTTTACATGTGATTATACACCCTTGGTTCTAGTCACCACTCCAGGACCTATTGAAGGCAGGTCTTGGGGGTCATTATCTCTCCTTCAACTTGAGGTAGGAAGGGTTTGGCAATCTGCTATCCCTTCCCTCATCTTTGTGAAGTCAGGTTGTGACACATGTTCTACACTATTATTCATTATAATAGGCTAGAATATTGAATACACTAAGTGTGTGACCATTTCGGCCCTTATCTCAATAATAGTAAATATTATTTATAACCCAAGAGAAGATTATATAAACCTATCAATACCCTTAAGGAGATAAGTAATAGTCACAACAATGACAATTTTTTTTATGAATACAAATCATGAAATATAATATCTTTGTCTCATGATATATTATAAAATAAGATGCACTTTTCCTATCATCATACTTTCTTGTTTTATTATTTTTTAAATAACTAGATATAATTAACTTCTTTTACCATGGCCATGGGTTTAGTGAAGGTACTACATTTTTAATCAACTGTTCCTAAGATATCACTTCTTTTTAGAAGAATTTTTTTTTATTTGGATTATTCAATCAATTCCATACCACTAATAGCACACCCAACATATGATAACTCACCACAAAATAAATGTCATGGTTTTTTCCTTGAATTAAAGTACATGATCAAATAGTATGCACTGATAAACATCTCAATCCAGAAGACCATTACACGTGTTGGTACATATGAATAATCAACGACACATAAAATTTTTTATGTTACTATTAGTCATTCAGTCCTCATGATCTCATATAATTGAGTTCCCAAAGTGATAAATTCATGAGAAGAAGTATCAATGCTCATGATCACCTATCAACTGATATTCTAACATCATTTTTTCCATTCAGAATGATGTTTCTAGATAATAAGATATATGTTTAAGATTAATGTCACAATATCTCAAGGTTCTAATTATATATTAGTAACTACTATAACCATTTAATATGATAAATAATATATTGAAATTACCATATATATAGTGGACACATAAATAATAATATTATTATGGTAAGTTTACATTATGCATAACATACTGTATACATGATATGGTAATAAAAAAGTACCATTCAAGTTGGGTATAGAGAATCAAATTTTACAATATTCCCACTTGCAGTAGATCCAACTTGATAAATAATGTTTTTAGTTCTCACATGATAATATTATACTTATATTGAGTTTATGGGTTTAGTCATTGGGCCTGGAATGTCTTCACTACATGGCTATTATGGTATCTACGACCTTACCTCCTTGTGTAAGACCCCCTAGAAGATAATATCAACAATTAAATTCCTTTTATCCACTATCCAAAAATGAAACCTTGGTTAGTACTATTAGTATTATTATCATAATTTATATTATGATAAAACATTACTTACTATATGTGATTCCAAGAAATGGAACAAATCATTACATATTTCTCATTGCTTCTTCAGCAGCATCAGAAGCTGCAAGGCACTTGGTATTTATAGATATGGATACCACTAACTTGAATGAGTTTTTACTACTCAATTACTTATACTAAATGTGATATTAGACCATATTTATCTAATTAATGACTAGTTTGTGTCCCATTTTAACCAGTGTCCCTTCCTCTCCAAGTATTAGAAACATATCTCTTGTACTCTCTCAAGTATAATCAGATAGTTTTGATTTATTCTCATGCAGTTCTCTTAAATATAACATATATTTTCCTACCATAAATTATATTTTTTAAATATCATATCTTATCATATAATGGAATATTATGAAGTATATTTACTACTATCTTAACCTTGTAATAGTTAAATTTCTCTAGTTGATCTATTTATGAAATATTTGTGGCCTACCGTTATTCCTAAAGGTTTATTTAACCTAATATAAACAATTAAACATTTCAATAACACCTAAGGTCTTTAGCTCCAAAGATCCTAAAACTATACTGGGTATATCTTTGAAAACTACTTTGTTTTACTAGACAAATAATTATTTTACCACAACTAGGTACAATTTAGTCTTATATTTTTTATTATTTAGTTATTTCCAATGATTCAAGAATTAATAAACCATTATTTGTGTATTAGAAACCAAAAATAACATTTATTCCATAAATTAAATAACATCACCTTATGTCCAATGGAAACAAGAGATATATGTTTCATTAATACATAATAAAATTTCAACAATAACCATATGCTTGGAAATTATAAGTTTTGTACTTCTCACCATTGACTTAGAAATCTCTCTTTATTAGAAGCTTAGAGAATTATCCTTACTTATTTTAATGTTTCTAATTTTATTTGGTTACTGTATTTGGATACAAATTAATATAACACACTCAATATATAATAACCAAAAATATACAATATAAACATCACTTATAATTGATTAATAACACTAAGTGGAAACCTCTTCTTTATTCTACTAAAATTCATTGAATTTAATCTTCCATAGATTTCTCTCATGACATGTGAAGTAAATAACCTTCTGTATTATGATCTACCACAGTTCTATGAAGGATGTTGTAAAGGTTCCTTTGGTCTCAAACTTTCCATTATCCGTTTCACCTTATCTTTTATTCTGATCACTATAAGATGTAAAGATTAAACTTTCATTAAGTTTATATCAACTTAGAAAACCTTACCCAAATGACAATGAAGTGTTTTTCTCCATAATATTTGTTTTATAATCCTAAACAAAATTGGATTAATTAGGTGATAAATATATTAGAAAGGGATGTTTTTAGAGATCATAATACATATTTTAATTTATACATGTTTAGTGTAATCATAATATCATTCATATTTTTTTTTCACTTTCTCTATGCAAGCTTCTTAGAGACGAGACAACTTATGAAATAATCCATGTCCTAATTTTGTTTCCACAAATCATTGAACATTGATGACATCATTATGATGTAAACATAAAATTATTCATACATAAGTCTCTTGTAATAATATTTAACTCCCTTTATTCCTGAGGTGGCTCAATAGGTAGTGGAGACTCTATCAGTTATAATTTCTATTCATTTCATAATACCTTACTTTTTTCTAGTACTACTCTTGAAAATTATTTCCCATCTGGAAATTTTATTTGTCCAGAAATAATCATAGTAAATTTTTTGTAGTACTTTCCATTTTATACAAAATAAATTTAAGAAGACTAGTAAATTTATCTTGATTACTAATAAAACATTACTAATTAATTTAATCAATAGATGTATCCCACTATTTTTTCAAACCCTAGTATCCCTCACTAATAGATTCAGAATACTCATTTTCTTGATTATTATAGTATAAAGGATCCCTAAAAACCCTCTTTATAGTCCAATATATGGCTACACCACTACTTAGAGAGTTCCAAGGTAGGCATTTGAATGGACATCCACATTAAACCGTGGATCCTTTAACTATTGAGTGACGTCTTAGCTTCTAGAAATCATAAAATTTATTTACTCAATGATTTATCTCTAAAGATGAAAAAATATAGCTATGTAAACCTCTTAACTTCCATATTTAATTAATTTGACCTATCTCTTTCATAATAAATCCCTAGTAGTAGGAAGCACCCTCAACTAGGGATGTTCAGCACCCCATACACCCAATTTTTATCAAATTAAAATGATGTAATGTGTTGTAACTTAATATTTCTTTGAGTGTTATTATTATTTATCAATGAATGAATTCATTTTGAATATTATATTCACATATTATGTGATCAAACTCACAAATTCAATATATAGTAAATAGAAAATATTCACCATATCTTAATATGATTTAATTTATACATTATTTGTTTATTATTTTATGTGTTCATGTAAACATGTAGATTCAAAAAAATAATAGACCATGCATAAATTAAATAAGTAATGTGATTTCTCTTGAACCTTTGGTATTGGTTGATCCATTTATGCTCAATTGATCAACCATGGCCTTAGGGTTAAAACACACGATTCATGTCTGATTCGTATTGCAGTTGGCACCCTAATACGATGTATCGCTATCTCGTTTGGAATACCGCCTCATTTGAGAATGGTAGATGTATTATAACATCCTATTCATAATACATAAATACTCTAACATAGGTGTGGGGGGGAGGGGTCATAAATTCATAAAACACATTCAATATAGAATTTATGGACACACAATCCCTTATACATATTAATTTAGGAAGATAGATGGAGCACATACTATATATTTTACAAATTAACCACTATAAATACCAACCACATTAAATAATTGATAAATAAATAAAATATAGACTTGTATTGGTCGATCACCACTCATGATCATTCAAAACATAATTTAAATGCATAATAAAAGTTAAATATGTGATAAATTTATATTAAGGGAAATTAATTGAATTAAATTAATTCATTATAATTTTAATTCAAGTAACAATTTCATTAAATCAGAAAATTTAATTTAATTATATTTCAAAAAATTTAACTTAATTTTGAAATGTTTAAAATTTTATCAGCCCTCAAGTGGCCCAGAAAGGGTATTGGTGGGTCCGTCAAGACCCGAATCGTACTAGTTCAGGTCAAGCTAACCTACTTGGGGTTTGGCTAGTGTGTGGCCTAGTGGGGGGAGGTCAATCATAGGAGGGAGGTACTAGTGGGGTGGAAGTGCTAGCTAGAGGCTGGTCAAGGGAGGGAGATCTAGTGGGAGGGCCGATCGGGAAGGGAGACACATGGAAGGACCCAATCAGTGGGTTGAGCGTGGCAGGAGGCTGTTCTAGTTGGGGAAGGAAGGAATGTAGTGGAGGGGTTGAAAGGTCTGGTCAGTGGGAGGCCATTCGATGGAAGGCCTATAGGGGGAAGGCTGGAGGTGGGGGCTATGTGAGGAGGGGTCAATAGTGGGAGGCCTGGAAAAACATTGGCATAATGACATGGTGAGATGGGTTGGTAGCATGCTGGTGCAGTGGTGGAGGGTGGTGTGTGGGGGGAACATCTTTCCATTTTTTTTTCACTTATCCAATTGCACCGACAAACCATTAGGTTTTAAATTTTTTTGTTTCTCACTTTTGACTTACACAACAACAGTCCTTTTTCCATTTAATATATATATTTTTTAATTTCTTATATAGCTTGGTTCCACCCCCAAAATTTTTCTTCTCCCTTTTAATTTATATTTTTTTTCAAAATCATAAGGTTGTGATTTTGGAAAAACCCAATTTTTTTTGAAATTTCCACATGGATGTGTTACATTTGACCCTACTAGAATTCAGATTTATTTGAAATATCCACCGACATCTTCTTATGTGTAAAAAAAATAACCCAGACACACTGATATATATACACAAAAACACACACACACACATATCTATATATACATGTTTTTAAATTTTTAAACTTGAAAACACTGATTATAATCAGATTCACTTCTTTGAGTGACCGCAACTTGACCATCTGACGTCAGATTGAATCATTGTCTGAGGCGATGAGACTGTAATGATTCCATCTACATGTATTTATGTTATATTTATTTTTTATTGGATTAAAAATTTTACAACCCCCATATGATACTAATTATATGTATCGAGGAACATATAGAATGTAGATGGGATGAGTATTTTCAAAAAAATGATCTTCAATTGGTGCAACTACATTATCTCCAATGATTCAAAACCCAATATAAAATATATGGATTAAATGTGAGTAATTTAAGAATGAAAATTAAACTAAAAAATTATCTCATTTGATTTGATGACACGTTTGACAACCGTTCATTTTCAGAAACTGTTTCTTAAAGGAACTGAATCTAGATCCATCTAGATCATCCACACATGCTTTAAAAGTATGCATGAGCGTTGACCATCAAAATTTGGGTGCTATCATGGAGATCTAATGATGCACAAAACATCCTGATGATCATCATAGTGACTATACTTTAATCTTTGAAAAACTACTTTTATCAATTTCTTGAGTTATCAAATTCTCTCTCTAGGAAGTAGGAGAGCGGATAGAGGAGAGAGAGGCTCTAAAAATCATATAGGGAATAATTACTTTAATGAAAGCCACCTTCTCCTTATATAGAGAGGTTACAATTACCCAAAAATGGATCCCTGACCTCCATATATGTATTACCCACTAAATAAGTTATAAAAAATCCCTATGACTAATTTACGAGTCATAAATATCATTTATTTTTTTATCACTTATTTTTAATATAATAATTTATTTTGTGTTAAAAGTGATCCATTTAACTCAACTCATCATTCCTACAAATATTAAATGAACCTTGAATATTAAAATAATATTCATCCATTAAAATATTTTTCCACGTTTTTAATTAATATATTATGAATACATTTAATGAATAAATTCAATATTAATTATTCTAAAATATAATAATAGGAATTTATTTATTTCATGGAGGGTGGATATTATCAGGAAGATTGTACCCCATGGTGGGGCACACCATGTCATATACTCATATTCATTAGATTAGGCCAGACTTTCGAATACACTTAGTGTGTGACCCTCTTGGACCTTATCTTGATAGTAGTAAATAAAATTCATTGAACATAAGAGGAGTCTATAAATCCATAAAGACCCCTAAGGAGATAATTAATAGTCATAGTAATGATGACCTTTCTTATGAACATACTTTGTGTAATAAAATCTTTCTGTCTTATGATATCTCATAAATCAAGACACACACTTCATTGCATCATCATTTCTTGCTTTATTATTTGTTGAAATAATTATAAATACTTAACTTTTCCTACCATGTCCATGGATTTAGTGAAGGTATTACCATTATAATCAACCAGGCCTAAGATATCATACCACGAATGGTGCACCCAATGTAAGCTACCTCACCATGACATAATTGTCATGGTATTTATCTTACATAAAAGTATGTGATCAAATATTATACATAGATAACAATATAAAGACAAGAGACTATTATATGTGTTTTCAGATAGTAACAACTAATGAAACATGAAATATGTGGTGTTCCTATTGGAGGTTCGGTCCTCATGATCTCATCTACTCGAGATCACGAAGTGTGGACATCATGAGAAGAAGTCTCAATGCTTCTAAGACCCCAACACTTGATAGTAATAAATCATTTATGTCCAGTTAGTACGATATATATATATATATACCATAGAAGATATGTTTAAGATTAATTTTATAGTATTTCAAGGTTCTCATTATAGCATGGTAACTTCTATAACCTTTTGATACGATAAATAATCTATGGATATATAGTGTATGTATAAATACCAACACTATTATGGTAAGTTTACATCATACATAACATATAGTATATATAATAGAGTAATATAAAATTATTGTCCAAGTTGGGTCTAGGGAACCCACTTTTATAATAGATATTATAATTATAGATGTTTTAGTTAGGGTCTCTTCAGTTGGCATCAAATCCAGTTTGTAAAATATAAGTTTTATCACCATATCTAGGAGTGCAGGTCATGGGATATCTTAGTTTTAGTTTATATTTTTTAAATAATCCCCTCTTAAATGTTTCTTACATAGGATAATACATGAAATCAAAGTATAATATTAAAATATTATAACTTTGTAACTCTATCTTTCTAGATATCCCAGATCTAATAGGAAACCTCTACTTCCTTACTAATGAAAAACAATTATTATTATAAAATACCCTTAAAATATCATATATTTTCATCTCTAACCAACTAGAGAGAAAATATCCAATCAAAAATATATTCTTTATTATTGATACCCAACACTTGGTATTGAAACCTCTTATTTAGATGAATTACATTGTTTATTTTCCTATTAATGCTCCTCAGTTTTTTTGTTGGAACTAATTTTACTTATTAGAATGAATAGATGGAATATTTTCTTATCTCTATAAGTATACCCAATCAGTTTAGTGTTATTAGAGCTTACTATATTACCATGAAAGTGTTAAAATATTTTTTTCTCATGAAGAAATTAAAAATATTGATTTAGTTTGTTTAGTTCATGAAATTTTAATATATAGTTTGAGTAGAGATATGAAGACATTTATTTGATCAGGTTACGTTCCTCATGAAATATATAATTTTATTGATCTTACCATTTACACATATATAATAGAGAACAATTATTTAAATTCTTTACACCTTTCAAATCAGTTAATTGAAACCCTAGATGAACAGACTCTATCTGATGTAACTTTGGAATACATATCAATAGAATACGACAAATACCAGATGAACTCAATTAAGAATAACCTATTAAAACATCAATCGATGGAAGATGTGAATCAAAGGTTTATTCTTCATACTTTCTCATTATAAAATAATTTAAACAATTCATGAAATAACAATAGTAAATGAGATTATTTACTGATTTATTCACTATGCTCCATAAAATGACCATCCACCAAAAGCCTCATTGAAAAAGAAGAACATGTTCCGGAATATTTTTACTCTAAATATTTGGATTCGAAAAATGAGTATTGAAAGTCTACTGATTATATTAATTTTGATGATTTAGATATAGAGGAAGAAAAAAAAAACACTACATCCATATATAAAATACTCATCCACTGATGAACAAGGTGATCAATACCCATAATTTTATATCTTGAAGCTCAATAGATATACCCATGATCTGGATTCAAAACTCAAAAAATTAAAAGAAATGAATATTGATCCAAATTTTTTTTGGAATTAAAAATAATAAAATCTAGGATTAATACATTTATCTACTTACCACTCATCTCAATATAATTTTGATTGATCAACATGAACTTTCAGAGAATCAGGATTTTTCAAAAATATTTCAATGATAAAATCTTCTATAAATCCATCATCTAAAAATAAAAATAAAGAAAATAACTTGAAACCTAAAATTAAAATCTAGAGTGGACTTTGGATACATTTATGGATAAAATAAAAAATAGTTTTAAATTCTAGAAACCTCTAAATGTTTTATATGAAATTGAATATTTAAAGAAAAGAAAGAAATTATACCAAAGTTAATTTGTATCATGCAAAGAAGAAATATTGGTATGCGAACAATGCCACATTTTAGAAAATACTGCTCACAAATACCTAAGGAGGATAACTCAAAGCCTCAGTGTAACACCCCAAGCTTCTACGGTACGATTCTCTTTGAATAATGCAATAGCGTGTGTTGTACGCAACATCGAGTTCTAACACACCACAACCAATCAAACTAGCCGTTATGAATAGTAATACCCATGTTTTGAAATTTATAAATTTTATTTTTCAAAATGGACTTCATTTTTGGATTCGTAATATCGAAATTATCCTAGGGTGAATTTTTGGTATTTTTCTGAAAAACTTCATTTTTTGATGAATAGTGAAACCACTAAGTGGTAGTTAAAAAAAACTGATTTTTTCATAAAACATAATTTTAGCGATTCTATGAGTGGAATTTCAAAAATCTGAGAGACATGGTTAATATCAAGGAGTAAAATTTGGTTCAATAAGATGAAAATAATTTTTGGTGAATAGTAACTTTTTACTTTTATTTACCACGGTTAAAAGTAAATAGGGTAATTAAGGGTAAAAATGATATTAATATTACCCTAACACATGTTCTAATTCTATTGGACAAGTTTATCTCAACCAAAAACAACCTTAGGAATAAAATATTATCATTTATGTCCACTTGGATTAGATTAGGACATTTATTATTATTTAATTCAAAGAAGAGTTAAAAGAGTTAAAATCAAAGTTTATTTACTAAAACATTTTTAATATAGGGTTATACATAAGATAAATTCGATTTTAAATATTAATTAGAAAGATAAAAATATTTCCTACATAATGATATTTTATTTATAATTTTTAGACATTAAATAATTGAATTTATTTATGACACAATGATGATGCAATAATTACCATATTAGTGAAATATTAAAATAATTGATATTATAAATACCCAAATAAATATAATTTGAGACTTTTTATGAATTACACTAATTTTATAAGTTAATATTACATGTTAGTAATTATTTAATTAACTTTTTTAGAAGTAATAATTCTGTTATTATTTTCACAAAAATCAATTTTCCAAATAGTGTCAAAATTGACATAAAAGAGTTTTTAAAACAAATATTATATTATTAATTGATATTCAATTCCTAAAAATCTAAGGTTTGGCCAAGAGACTTATATCATGATAGGTGTATCATTAATGGACCACTTGGGGTTCTCTTGGATGTATATAGTAAGTTTATTAACCATATAATATAAAAATATAAAGAGACATTGTAAAAGTGAAACTAATTAACTAAGAGTTAATACTTAAAGATAAGGTTAATATAGTGACTCAAACCTGTCTAAATCCTATTGGTTGAGTTGTTTGCGACCCATCCCCACCTTAAAATTTAAATAATCCACTTTGGAGCCATTAGAAACCGAATATTAATTTATTATAAAATAATATTTCTAGCTTTTCCAAAGATGCCCCTCACCCCTCTTATAAAAGGGCACTCCCCCTTCTCATTAATTAACACCTTCAAAGACTTTTGTTTCGGCCAAAACCTACCCATATACTCTCTCAACTTCCGTCAATACAACCTAGAGGCATTAGTTTGATCATAAAGCCAACCTAAGGAGCCCTTTTGATCAAATCAAAAGGAAGAACCCGAAGAAGAGGTAATGTTTTCACCACCCTTTTTCAAATTCATTTATTCTTCAACTTCTTCTTTATTTGGTATTACCATTCTAAAATAATGAATCCAGTATATACTATATACTTTAATATTATTATAAATATGGTACAACCATATTCAGTATTCTATCCATATTTTGAATGACATGTCACCATACGTTCGTACGTACGGCTTACCGTCTCCACGTCGTGGTGTAATTGTTATTCAATAAATTATTATTTGAATGGGTATAATAATGATGTTTAATTCATTTAAATAATAAATATAACATGATAATGATTCTTTATATATTATATACCATCCAATTATATATTATTTTAATATCAAAAGAATGATATTGTCGCTCGTGCGTACGTACGGACTACCATCTCCACAAACGCGATGAGATTCATTCTCCATCGTATCCATTCAAGTATAATTCTCATTTGATGATTAATAATAGTATCTAAGGACTTTATATCATTCTAGATATGATTAAGATACAACCTATCCATGAAAAACACGACTTACGAAAAAGAGTAAGTTAACACCCAAAACAACGATAATACTAAGATATTATTAACAAATCAATGTTAAAAGATCATATATGATATCATATTAATGTATATGATTCTTGTATAATTTAATAACAATTATTTAACCCTTATATAGGAGGTTAACATACCCCAACCAAGAAAAATTACAAGGTAAGGGTTTATTTCGCAATCTCTTCATTATCCGAGGTTGTTTATACGTAATAATCTACAGGGACTTCTTTATCATCCACATCCACGTTTATTAAAAATGTATTTCAAAACATTTTTTTACTATTTACTAGAATATGGGTTAAATTCATTTATACCCTTGTTGACTTTTATAAGTGGTTTATAAAGGAATATTTCCGTTGTTTTCCAAACAAGGTCCTTTTTAACCTTTTCGACAGAATTAAGGTAAGAATGTTTTTTTTAACTTATACGGCGGGTGCGGCTATTTTCCACCGTTATAAAATCATCGAAGCTTCCCTTACAAGCTTATAAGAATATTTTCAAAGAAAATGTTTTATTTTATAGATATATGACTCTTAAATTATTTCAAAATATAAAGAGATATTTCTCTAAGAAGAGTTTTGATTTCATCTATGTCAACATCCTTTGATGGATTTTAAGCTTATTTGAAGTTGATTTATTATGATTCAAAACTTTTATATTGTATTGAAGGTTTTGTGATATGTTTGACTGTGGATGTGTTATTTTTATACCATTTTTGGTTTATGGATGAAGTATTTACATTTCATATGCTAGTTTTAATACAAATGTTTATGTTATGTTTAAACCTTTTCATATGGGAATGCATTGGACTTAATATGTGATGGGTGGAGCCCGCTATAGCTCCTCGATGCATCGGTAGGTCTCATGAGATAAACTAGTGTCTTGGAACAAGGCCTTGGAAAAATCTTATTTGTAGTATTAGCACGAGGCCTTGGCTATGTGGTTATGATAGTCTGGAATTATGCATTCCATCATTATGAAAGTGGTTATTGGTATTGCATGTGATTATTCGATTAGTAGAATATCCATGTGAATAAGTAAATGACATTATTTTATTTTATTTTTTCCATACTATGTTGAAGTTCAAGTTTAAAAGTCTTTTGTTTTAGTTATAAATTGCCTTAAATGTTTATTCTTATTTATGAAAGTTTTCGCTATATTGTTATCCTTACTGGGCATTTGAGCTCACCCCTTTTCTATGTTTTATTTTTTCCAGGATGTGAAGAAGTAATTTATGAATGACCTGCAGGGATAGTCTGAGGGGATAAGAGTGTGGACTATGGAGACTATATTGTTGTATTTTTCATTTTATGATGTAATGTAAACTTTATTAATGTATCTAGTTATTCCAAGGTTACTAAACTAATCGGTCTTTCAAGAATTGATCTTTCTTGTGATCATGCCAATATTATGTAATAATGCACTGAATCTGGGTATCTAGGGTCGGGGCGTTACGGTTGGTATCAGAGGAAGTTCAGTACAAACCTTGGAAGCTATATTTAGATAAACTCTGATTAGAGAACATAGATTTAAGATGGACTTTAAGGATTAGTATAGAAGAACTTCCTAGAATTTTGGTATTGTAGAGATTTTGTGAATTTTCCGAGCAATACATCCCTGTCTGGATACGAGCAGGTAGAGTCGGATCTAACACAAATGTACCTAGGGTTAAATCCCGAAAACACCGCTTTGAGCTAGACTCGAACAAGAACTGCTGCACGACAACAGGCCTTACTGCACTCTTCGTTACGACACTCCTAGGGGATATGCTTAGGATAACTCTCATTTTCTCTAAAAATCATTTTGAAAGGTTTATGAGTATATACTTCCTCAAAGAAAACATTTTTTTGATTATGGATTATATCCACAAATAGTTCAATTTATGTTAAGTGTCACTACTACAAACACGGCCTTTATCAGCGCTAAAAATGGCCTTTATCAGCGCTAGAAAAAGCGCTGATAAAGCCAACATAGATAAAGGGGGGGTCCCCTTTATCAGCACTCCGAAAAGCACTGATATAGGACCCCTTTATCAGCGCTAAAAAAAAGCACTGATAAAAGGGGTCTTTTATCAGCGCTAAAAAAAGCGCTGATAAAAGTACCATTTTATCAGCACTTTTTTTAGCGCTGATAAAGGGGTCCTATAGCAGCGCTTCCTTTATCAGTGCTTTCGTTTTAGTGCTGATAAAGGACCATTTTATCAGCGCTTTTAAAAAAGCGCTGATAAAAGTTAAAAAAATTAAAAAAATTAAAAAATTTTTAAAAAAAATTAAAAAAAATTAAAAAATACTGTGAATCGGGTGGGCTTTTATAGCGCTTGAGCCCCCCATTTTACAGTGATTTTCTGCCCCTATACAGCACCCCACGCACCCCACGCATCCCCTTCACCCTTTAACAGCACTTGCTGCTATATTCCCCCATGCGCGCGCGCCCCTGCCTCCCACAGGATTTGAACTCGAGACCTCCCCCCTGCGCGCCTAAGCCTTTACCACTACTCTATTTTGATTTGTCTTCCAATTCATGATATCTATATATATATATATTTAGTTATATTTATTTGTATAGTAATATATATTTATATTAATATATATATAGTTATTAGATTATAATATATATATAAAGTTATATTATAATATATATATATATATATAGTTATATTATAATATATATATATATAGGTATATTAATATATATATAGTAATATTAATATATATATATAGTGATATTAATATATATCTATATATATATATATATTTAGTTATATTTATTCGTATAGTAATATATATTTATATTAATATATATATATATAGTTATATTAACATATATATAATTATATGAATATATATATATATAGTTATATTAATATATATATAGTGATATTAATATATATACTTATAGTAATACTAAAATATATATATGTAGTTATATTAATATATATAGTTATTAGATTAATATATATATATATATATATAGTTAGATTAATATATATATATATAGTTAGATTAATATATATATATATATATATATATATATAGTTAGATTAATATATAGGTATATAAATATTCATATATTTGTATTTTAAATAAAATGGATGTTAGTTATTATTTAGATAAATCTAATATATTTTATATGTAAATATATTTTATTATTTATATTTATAATTAAATTTTTAGGTATGAATATATAAAAAAATTATACATATAGTTATATATTTGATTATAAATAGCAGTGCATTATCAAAAAGGATAAAATTTCAAATACATAATATCAATATGAATGTAATAACTTGGAATAAATTCAGTCCCCACCAAAAAAAGCCAATAATACCCCCTTAAACGAGGCTGAAAATCCACAAAATGTTAAAAAATTTGTGTACCCCGACAAAAAACTCAGTTTTGGAGGCCTTCTGGGCCTCTTTTGGCCTCGAAAAACGCTTGACTGAGGTTCCCCTTGATTAAAGCGACGTATATCTCATCTCAGGCTTCGATTTGATATGTGGTAGAGCTCAAACGAACACCCGGATCAAAAGTTATGGCCGTTTGAAGTTTGAGTTGCGTTTTCAACATATTTTGGATCTTTTTTTTTAATTTTTTTTAATTTTTTAGTCCTCAAATTGTTATTAAATGACTATTACTCCATAATGATTATCAAATTATTAATTAAAAATATTTTTTTTAATTTTTTAAGAATCCATTTTCACTAAATATCTTATATATATAAATATTAAGTATAATAAGTGTAAATGTACATTTATACTTATCTAAAATATATTTAAAAATTATATATTATATTTATATAACAATATAACTATATTTATATATTAATATATTAATATATTTTTAATTTTTTTTGAAGCCGACCCTTTATGAGCACTTTAAAAAAAAGCACTGATAAAGGCCCCCCCTTTATCAGCGCTTTTTTGAGCACTGATAAAGGGACCCCCCTTTATCAGCGCTTTCTCGTTAGCGCTGATAAAGGGGGGGTGCTGCGAAAAACTGTTTTTGTGGTAGTGTGTTTTATAAGTATGGAATTATGTATTTTGATTCATAAACTGATCTAGTTTATGCCATTGTTTAGAAATGGCACCTAGTATAAGAAATGGAAACCGTATTAATGCATGCACTCCATGTAGGGATTGCCCTCCTGCTCAAGATAATTATTGTGGAGCTGGTGATGCAATTGGTGCTGATCAACTAATTACCATACCGAGACAACTCACTCGGGTTATGAATAATAACCTTACCCGTATGGAGCACCCTGATCCACAGTGTGGAGGATCAATGTTAGATCGCTTCATAAGGAAACAACCACCAACATTCAATGGGAGTACAAATCCATTAGTAGCTGAGCAATGGATAAGTTCCCTAGAGAAAATATTTCAGGCTTTGGGAAGTAGTGAAAGGGAAAAAGTTATCATGGCAGTTTACCGCCTCACTGGAGATGCTGATCAATGGTGGTCATTGATTCAAAACACAAAGGAAGATGATGAAGTATCAAATATGGAATGGAGGGAGTTCAAGGATCTGTTTTTAGAAAAATACTTTCCTCGTGACCATCGAGCAGATATAGAAAGACAATTTCTGAGTCTGAGACAAAAGGAGGATGAGAATGTCGCAAAGTATGAGGCTAGCTTTACAAGGTTAGCAAGGTATGCTAGAGATTATATACATAACCCAAGGAGTAAGATTAATCGTTTCTTTTATGGGTTAAAACCATTTCTTTGTCAAGCATTAGTCTCACAATACTTTTCATAATACGAAGACATTGTCTCATGTGCTATCAAGACAGAAAAGGAATTCTCTAAGTCTTATGACTTTAAAGAAAAGCAAGAGAAGAAGAGATCTGTTGATCAATCTGGGAATAGAAATAAGGGGAATAAGGGAAAGGTTGAATATCCATCCTGTGGTAAATGTGGGAAGAAACACCCCGATACTTGCTTGAAGGGAATGGGTCTCTATTACAAGTGTGGTGAAAAAGGCCACCAAGCTCGTGATTGCAAAGGGAAGAAGGAAGCTACCGATGTTCAGTGCTACAATTGTAGGGAGATGGGACATTATGAAAATGAATGTCCTAAGAATCAGGGGAACTTAGCTCAGAAAAGGCCAAGGGATGAAGGCCAAGCTTATTCTATCACTACTGCCGAGGTAGAAGCTCCGAAAGATGTGGTGACAGGTAATTTAATGGTTTCCTCAAGTTTAGCAAATGCATTATTTGATTATGGATCATCACATTGTTTCATATCTTCCCAGTTTTCTAAGAAAATTAGATATTTCCAATTTGATTTAACAATGGAGTTGTCAGTTAAAACTCCTAAGAGAAGTATCATTGCAACAAAGTTTTGTGAATTAGTCCCCATTAGAGCACATACATGTTCTTTATCTGCTGATCTCATCGTCATACCTATGTTTGAGTTTGATATAATCCTTGGTATGGACTGGCTTTCAAACCATGATTCAAAGATTTATTGTAAGAAAAAGGAGGTTACAATTTTTGATGATGATGATAAGGAACACCTTATCTTTAGATCAGAATCGTCACGACCTAATTTTTATCTAGATCCACCCCCAGTAGCTCAACTAAATTCAATTATTGGGGAGGAAGAGAATGAAATGAATGTGGGTGAGTAAGGGAATGTTCAAATAGAGGATATACCTGTTGTGATATAATATGTAGATGTGTTTCCAGAAGATATACCTGGACATCCTCCAGAACGAGAAGTTGAATTTTCCATTGATTTAATTCCTGGATCAAGGCCCATATCGAAGACCCCTTATAGAATGACCACTGTAGAATTAGTTGAACTAAAGAAACAACTAGAGGAATTGAGTAATAATGTATTTATTCGCCCTAGTGTTTCTCCATGGGGAGCCCCTGTTCTTTTTGTTAAAAAGAAAGATGGATCTATGAGCTTATGTATCAACTACAGGGAGATCAATGCTATAACAATAAAGAAAAAGTATCCCCTACCTCGTATTGATGATTTATTTTACCAACTGTGTAAAGACCCGTAAATTTCAAGGAAATTTTTTTCTTAATTTTCTTTGGAATTTTACAAGAGCGCAGTTTCTGACGGCACCTGATTCCGAGGCCCGGTGTGCCCGGAATCATTTTCCGAAGTTTGGCTCGGGTACGTTCAGTGAACGGACGAGCGGGTTTTTCTAAATTTTGAACCGGTGCCCGGAATCGAATTCTGAGGGCACCAATGAAATCGCAGCGCCGATATTCGCTTAGAAACGCCTCTTCCGGAGTTGCGTTTGCTCGGGTGTGGTTTTTAATTTTCGGGCTTAAAGTTAAGAAATAAAATAATTTTGCGACAACTTTATTTTATTTTACTTAAGCCACTTGGAAGCCACTTGAAGCCACTTAAAGGCGGCTTGAACTGATTTGAACTGGATAGGATGCTATCCAGAAATATCCTACCCCCTTGGTAGGATATTTGTGAGGTGGGGCCCGCACGAGCCCCGCCGTTTCTTTCCGCTAAGAAACGCACCCGTGAAAACCCGTCTTAATGAAAGTCAACTGACGCGTTTTCTAAATTCTTAACAGACCATTTAATTGGGCTGTTTCTTTCGTGAATTAAATGGGCTGTTTCTTTCATGAATTAATTGGCCTGTTTCTTTCGTTGAATTAATTCAACGAATCAATTCAATCGTTTCTTAACCTGTTTCGTGTGTTGGCATATTAATAAAATAAGACCAACCTAAAATCTTTGGGAAAATTTGAGAGGATTCTTGTTCTTCTTCTCCCTCGCGAATAACGCAAAGAACGCGAAGAACGCGAAGAACGCCGAACCCGGAAATCGACGACGCTTCCGTCCGAGACGTTCTTCCACGCCCCGATCTCCGATCACCGACCGTTTGAGGTGAGTGATGTCGGATTTTCCTCCCAAGTTCTTTTCTTCTTGGTTTTAATCGAAAAACAGATTTAAATATTAATAAATTTAAATCTGTTGTTCTTGGTTCGTTGAGCTCGCCGACTCAACACCGGATTCCGCGACGACGCGACACCTCCCCGCGACGACGCGACGATCCCTCTCTTCCGCAACGATCTTTTCCGCGAAGAACGCCCGCGCGCGACGATCGACGAGGTAGGGATTTTATAATTTTGGAAAATTACCCCTTTTTAATTTTCCCGTCAATGTTTCTTAAAGAAATTAAAGAACCGTTTTGTGAACAATTTTTAATCTTATTAAAAATTGTTGTTTCCTGTGTGGAATAAATTTCTCCCGGTTGTTTATCTCTAACGTGGAGGGTGCGGGCCAAACGAACACGGCCCGACGACCCTCCGCCGTTCTTCGTTTTGTGCGGATTTGACGGACGACAACGGAACGTGCCGCAGCGGATGTTTGACGATCCCGCAGTAAAGAACGGATCCCGGGAGGAGCAACGGCGCAGACGGGAAGGAAAACGGGCCACTGGAGCGACGCCGGCGGCCGGAGGCGGCGGCGGACAACGGACCCGCGGCCGCGCGGGTCCGGTTCGTCCAGGCGGGACGCGGCAGAGCCGCGTCCGCGGTTCACCAGCGCGGCCCGCACGCGGGCCGCGGTTCTCTCTCGACCGCGGGGGCTGCGCCCGCGGCTTCCACCCGCGCCGCTCGGCCGTGCCGAGCCGGCCGAGCCGAACCGGCCCTGGCCGGGCCGGGCCGGGCCAACCGGATCGATCCGGTTCGGGTCGACCCAGGGGGGGGGGGGGGGGGGGTCGGGCCGGGTCGGCCCGGGACCGTACCCCCCTTCTTCGAATGTTTTCGTTCAAACGCCCGTAACTTGAGCTTCGTGCCTCCAAACGACTCTCCGTCAGCGGCAACGCGATCCTTGGATCGAGACGGTCGTTTCGGTATATCGCACTCAAGGTTTCGGAATACTTGAGTTCGGCCGGGTTGGTTCGTACACGAGACCAACCGGGCCCTCGGAGCGGAAACACTCATATCTTGAGCTACGGACGTCCGATTGGCGTGCCGTCAGCTTTGTTGAATTCCTCTAAGTGAGAAGGATCTTTTGGCATACTCCGCCCGAGGTTTGGACGTAGGTGGAGTGCGGTCGGGTTGGTTTTTCCTTAAAAACCAACCGGGCCCCTGGGACGAAAATGCCAATAACTCTCAGACCGGGCGTCCGATTGACGCGCCGTCTGCGACGTTGAGTTCCTGTTGACGATACAGAACTTTTTGATACATCAACTTCGGACTTCGTGACAGTTGATGTATCAGACTCTCGGCTCGTGGAGCGGACCCTCCCAAATGAGCTTGCTGTGTGCGGGAACCCTAGTGCTGGCTGCGACTACTCCCTCGACGACGATGACCGTGCAGAGATCCTCCGTGGACTCCGACGACGACCGTGCAGAGATCCTCAGTGGACTGCGGCGACGACCGTGCAGAGATCCTCCGTGGACTCCGACGACGACCGTGCAGAGATCCTCAGCGGACTGCGGCGACGACTGTGCAGAGATCCTCAGCGGACTGCGACGACTACTGCACTCGGCGATCCTACGTGGATCAGTGCTACAGGTCCTGCGTGGGCCCGGTCCTGTGTGGGCCCGATCCTGTGTGGGTCTACACTCAGCGGTTCTGTGTGAGCCAACTCCTACAGGTCCTGCGTGGGCCCGATCCTGTGTGGGTCCGATCCTGTGTGGGTCACTGCGAGGTTAGTACCTATTGATCCTTCGTGGGTCCGACGACTTAGATGGTTCAGTGATCATCTTTATTGTCATACGAAGAAGTATACCTGTGTGAGCTGAATCTTGTGTTTCTCTCCCTTGTGGATTGTGTTGAGCTATCCTGTGTGGATTTACTGTTTACTCTCCTTTGTGGATTGTGTTGTTCTATCCTGCGTGGGTATGCGTTTTGCTTTCCTGTGTGGACTGGGTTGTGCTAGGGCTCGGACGTTGGAGCCGATCGGGGAATTGCTGACTTAGGTATATGTATGGGCATATACCTAAGCCGTGTCAGATGTTACTTCGTGATTGTACCTCTTCTTCGTGATTTATCCTTTGTGGATTTCGGGAGACCTTCGGGGGTCTCGGGGTCCCTACTGAGTAGCTTATACTCACCCCTGCACGGGATATGCCCGCACTTCGTGGTGTTGATTGCAGACGACGGACAACGCTGATCGTGGAGGAGGCGTGCGGAGCAGGACAGTACCTGGTGGTGGACCACTGGGCGGGACGTACTCGGAGCGGTTAGGTGGACCCGAGGAGCAGTGGAGGCTATCTATACCCACCCTTCAGGTGAGACTTCCAGAGGACGGCTCGACGCTGCAGTTTTTTTCTTTCAGTTGCTGTTTTTCCTTTCAGTTGTACTTTACAGTTGGGCTTGTATTTCTGGCCCCTTTTACTTTCAGCACAGCTTGTACAGTTTTTACTTAGTGTTTAATTTTCCGCTTGCTTACTCTGTGGTGCTTGTTTACTTTTCAAAGGCAATGCCTTCCCTTTTTGTTGGGATTTACGCCTTGGTGCTAGTCGCCAGCCCCTGGCCTATGGAAGGCGGGATTGGGGTAGTCACGGCACGGGCCCCGAGGGCGGGTCGTGACAAACTGCATGGAGCTCAATACTTTTCAAAGATTGACCTTCGATCTGGATACCATCAGTTGTGTGTGAAGAAGGAAGACATTCCGAAGACATCATTTTGAACCATGTATGGGCATTACAAGTTTACAGTAATGCCTTTTGGATTGACTAATGCACCCTCTGTATTCATGGATCTAATGAATAGAGTTTTCAAAGAATATCTCGATGAATTTGTGGTGGTATTTATTTATGATATCTTGGTATACTCCAAAAGTTACGAAGATCATGAAAATCACTTGCGCATTATCCTGAAGACTCTGAGAAGACATGAATTATATGGGAAGTTTAGCAAGTGTGAATTCTGGATTCAGGAGATTTCTTTTCTTGGCCATATTGTCTTTAAATATGGAATCTATGTTGATCCTTCTAAGAACAAGGAAATCCAAGAATGGCCAGCACCTACGAGTATAACTGAGGTACGTAGTTTTATTGGTTTGGCAGGTTATTATCGACGTTTCGTCCAGAATTTTGCCCGGTTGGCTAACCCATTAATAAAGCTCACATGCAAAGGGGTTAAATTTGTTTGGAAAAAAGAGTGTGAAGAATGTTTCTAAGAACTAAAGAGAAGATTAGTCAATGCTCCTATATTGAATCTACCATCGGGGAATGATGGCTTCGTTATTTATAGTGATGCATCAAAGAAAGGACTTGGTTGTGTCCTTATGCAGAATGATAGGGTTATTGCCTATGCATCACGACAGTTGAAAATTCATGAACAAAACTATCCTACTCATGATTTCGAGTTAGAAGCTGTGATATTTTCTTTGAAGATATGGAGGCACTACCTCTATGGTAAAAAATGTGAGATTTATACTGATCACAAGAGTTTGAAGTATATTTTCTCACAAAAAGAACTCAACATGAGGAAAAGTAGATGGCGTGAATTACTCAAGGACTATGATTGTACGATACACTACCACTTGGGGAAAGAAAACAAGGTGGCAGATGCTTTGAGCAGAAAAGATCATAGAGTTTTGAACAATATGAGAATTGAAAGGGATCCAATTTTTATGGATCTAGTGAATATGGACATGGGAATAACCAGGTAAGGTGAAACATCAATGCTTTTTCAAATGGTTTCCAAACCATCTTTACTAGAAAGGATTAAGAGTTATCAGACCGATGATGAAGAATTTCAAAAGAAGATTAAAGCTGTGAATGATGGGAGATTGAGAGACTTTGTGTATGAAGAAGGAATTTTGAAATTTGGGAAGAGACTTTGTGTTCCCGATATACCTGATCTAAAAAGGGAATTTCTGGATGATGCTCATAGTTCCAATTTCTCTATACACCATGGGAACACCAAAATGTATAGATATTTTAAGGAACATTTTTGGTGGGACAACATGAAGAGGGAGATTGCTAATTTTGTGTCAAGATGTATGCTTTGTCAACAAGTGAAAGATGGAAGGCAATGGCCTGGAGGAGTCATGCAACCTCTTCCCATACCGGAGTGTAAATGGGATAATATCACGATGGACTTTGTCATGGGACTACCAAAGACTCCTAGAAGTAACGATGCAATATGGTTTATTGTTGATCGTCTTACCAAGTCAGCACATTTTCTTGATATAAGAGAAGATCTACCATTGGAACGTCTAGCAAGACTATATATTGATGAAGTTGTGAGACTTCATGGAGTAACCCTATTGATTGTTTCTGATCGTGATCCCCGTTTTACTTCAAGATTCTGGAAAAGTCTTCAGAAAGCCTTGGATACTGAACTTCATTTGAGCACTGCCTACCACCCTCAAATAGATGGACAATCAGAATGAAATATTCAAACCTTAGAAGACATGTTGAGATCCTGCTCACTTGACTTTCAGGGTATGTGGGATCAATATTTACCTCTGGTAGAATTTTCCTATAACAATAGCTTCAATTCGAGTATTCAGATGACACCATATGAAGCGTTATACAAAAAGAGATGTCGCACACCAACCTGTTGGGATGACGTTGGTGAAAGAAAACTTGTAGGCCCAGAACTGGTGGAGGAAACGATGGAAAAGGTGAAGGTAATCCGAAACCATATCAAATCAGCTCAAAGTAGGCAGAAGATCTATGCCGATAATCGAAGGAAGGATTTGGAATTTCAAGTCAGTGATCATGTTTTCCTGAAGGTATCTCCATGTAAGGGAGTCATACGTTTTGGTAAGAAAGGTAAATTGAGTCCCAGGTACATCAGACCTTTTGAAATTCTAGAACGAATTGGGGATGTAGCTTACCGTTTGGCAATGCCGCCAAATCTCTCCAAAGTTCACGATGTGTTCCACATATCACTATTGAAGAAATACATGCCTGACCCAACGCATGTACTCACCTATGAGGAATTAGAACTGGAACCCGATCTGTCTTATTACGAAGAGCCCGTCAAGATTCTTGATACGAGAGAACAAGTACTGAGAAACCGTATGACTCGTCTAGTAAAAGTCTTGTGGAGAAACCATAGGATGGAAGAGGCAACGTGGGAACCCGAGGAACTTATGATGAAGAACCACCCGAGTCTTTTCATGTGATAGTATTATAGAAATTTCGAGGACGAAATTATTTGAAGGTGGGGAGAATGTAACACCCCAAGCTTCTACGGTACACTTCTCTTTGAATAATGCAATAGCGTGTGTTGTACGTAACATCGAGTTCTAACACACCACAACCAATCAAACTAGCCGTTATGAATAGTAATACCCACTTCTTGAAATTTATAAATTTTATTTTTCAAAATGGACTTCATTTTTGGATTCAGAATATCGAAATTAGCCTAGGGTGAATTTTTGGTATTTTTCTGAAAAACATCATTTTTTGATGAATAGTGAAACCACTAAGTGGTAGTTAAAAAAAACTAAATTTTTCATAAAACTTAATTTTACCGCTTCTCTGAGTGGAATTTCAAAAATCTGAGTGAAATGGTTAATATAAAGGAGTAAAATGTGGTTTAATGAGATAAAAATAATTTTTGGTGAATAGTAACTGTTTACTTTTATTTACCACGGTTAAAAGTAAATAGGGTAATTAAGGGTACAAATGATATTAATATTATCCTAACACATGTCCTAATTCTATTGGAAAAGTGTATCTCGACCAAAAATAACCTTAGGAATAAAATATTATCATTTAGGTCCACTTGGGTTAGATTAGGACATTTATTATTATTTAATTCAAAGAAGAGTTAAAAGAGTTAAAATCAAAGTTTATTTACTAAAACATTTTTAATATAGGGTTATACATAATATAAATTAGATTTTAAATATTAATTAGAAATATAAAAAGATTTAATACATAAATATATTTAATTTATAATTTTTAGACATTAAATAATTTAATTTATTTATGACACAATGATGATGCAGTAATTACCATAATAGTGAAAAATTAAAATAATTGATATTATAAATACCCAAATAAATATAATTTGAGACTTTTTATGAATTAAACTAATTTTATAAGTTAATATGACATGTTAGTAATTATTTAATTAACTTTTTTCGAATTAATCATTCTGTTATGATTTTCACAAAAATCAATTTTCCAAATAGTGTCAAAATTGACATAAAAGAGTTTTTAAAACAAATATTATATTATTAATTGATAATATGTTCCTAAAAATATAAGGTTCGTCCAAGAGACTTATATCATGATAGGTGTATCATTAATAGACCACTTGGGGTTCTCTTGGATGTATATAGTAAGTTTATTAACCATATAATATAAAAATATAAAGAGACATTGTAAAAGTGAAACTAATTAACTAAGAGTTAATACTTAAAGATAAGGTTAATATAGTGACCCAAACCTTTCTAAATCCTATTGGTTGAGTTGTTTTCTACCCTTCCCAACATTAAACTTTAAATAATCCACTTTGGAGCCATTAGAAACCGAATATGAATTTATTATAAAATAACATTTCTCGCTTTTCCAAAGGTGCCCCTCACCCCTCTTATAAAAGGGAACTCCCCCTTCTCATTAATTAACACCTTAAAAGCTATTTGGTTCGGCCAAAACCTGCCCAAATACTCTATAAACTTCCCTCACTAAAACCTAGAGGCCTTAGTTTGATCAAAAAATCAACCTAAGGAGCCCTTTTGATCAAATCAAAAGGAAGAACCCGAAGAAGAGGTAATGTTTTCACCACCCTTTTTCAAATTCATTTTTTCTTAAACTTCTTCTTTCTTTGTTATTCCCATTTTAAAATAATGAATCCAATATCTCCTATGTATTTTAATATTATTATAAATATGGTACAACCATATTCAGTATTCTATCCATCTTTTGAATGACATGTCACCATACGTGCGTACGTACGACTTACCGTCTCCACGTCATGGTGTAATTGTTATTAAATAAATTATTATTTGGATGGGTATAATAATGATGTGTAATTAATATAAATAATAAATATAACATGATAATTATTCTTTATATATGATATACCATCCAATTATATATTATTTTAATATCAAAAGAATGATATCGTCGCTCGTGCATACGTACGGACTACCATCTCCACAAACGCGATGAGATTCATTCTCCATCGTATCCATTCAAGTCTAATTCTCATTTGATGATTAATAATAGTATCTAAGGACTTTATATAATTCTGGATATGATTAAGATAAAACCTATCCATGACAAACACGACTTACGAAAAAGAGTAAGTTAACACCCGAAACAACGATAATACTAAGATATTATTAACAAATCAATGTTAAAAGATCATATATGATATCATATTAATGTATATGATTGTTGTATAATTTAATAACAATTATTTCACCATTATACAGGAGGTTAACCTACCCCAACCAATAAAAAGTACAAGGTAAGGGTTTATTTCGCAATCTCTTCATTATCTGAGGTTGTTTATACGTAATAATCTACTGGGACTTCTTTATCATCCACATCCATGTTTCTTAAAAATGTATTTCAAAACATTTTTTTTACTATTTAATAGAATATAGGTTAAAGTAATTTATACCCTTATTGACTTTTATAAGTGTTTTATAAAGGAATCTTTCCGTTATTTTCCAAACAAGGTCCTTTTTAACCTTTTCGGAAAAATTAAGGTAAGAATGTTTATTTTAACTTATACGGAGGGTGCGACTATTTTCTGCCATTATAAAATCATCAAAGCTTCCCTTACAAGCTTATAAGAATATTTTCAAAGAAAATGTTTTATTTTATAGATATATGACTCTTAAATGATTTCAAGATAGAAATAGATATTTCTCTTAGAAGAGTTTTGATTTTATCTATGTCAACATCCTTTGATGGATTTTAAGATTATTTGAAGTTGATTTATTATGATTCAAAACTTCTATATTGTATTGAAGGTTTTGTGATATGTTTGATTGTGGATGTGTTATTTTTATACCATTCGTTTTTTATGGATGAAGTATTTACATTTCGTATGCTATTTTTAATATGAATTTTTATGTTATGTTTAAACCTTTTCATATGGGAATGCATTGGACTTAATATGTGACGGGTGGAGACCACTATAGCTCCTCGATGCATCGGTAGGTCTCATGAGACAAACTAGTGTCTTGGCACAGGGCCTTGGCAAAATCTTATTTGTAGTCTTGGCACGAGGCCTTGGCTATGTGGTTATGATAGTCTGGCATTATGCATTCTATCATTATGAAAGTGGTTATTGGTATTGCATGTGATTATTAGATTAGTAGAATATCCATGTGAATAAGTAAATGGAATTATTTCATTTTATTTTTTCCATAGTATGTTGAAGTTCAAGTTTAAAAGGCTTTTGTTTTAGTTATACATTGCCTTAAATGTTTATTCTTATTTATGAAAGTTTTCGCTATATTGTTATCCTTACTGGGAATTTGAGCTCACTCCTTTTCTATGTTTTATTTTTCCCAGGATGTGAAGAAGTAATTTATGAATGACCTGTAGGGATAGTATGAGGGAATAAGAGTGTGGACTATGGAGACTATATTGTTGTAGTTTTCATTTTATGATGTAATGTAAACTTTATTAATGTATCTAGTTATTCCAAGGTTACTAAACTAATCGGTCTTTCGAGAATTGATATTTCTTGTGATCATGATAATGTTATGTAATTATGCACCGACTCTCGGTATCTAGGGTTGGGGCGTTACACTCAGTATGACTTGATCCTTCTTATATATATTATTGGAAAAGGTCGAAAATAATTATAAATTAGAGAAATAATAGTAAATTTTAATTTTGAAATCAATTTGTGCTACAATAACTAGGCCTAATAAAACATGGGTCTCAAATTCCAAATTTTCGATCACTTATCATGAATAACTCACAGATATAAAATTCTCACATAATAGAAATATTATAATAAAATAATTATGATCAATGATAAATAATAATTTCCCATCAATTATTATATATTTAATTTTGTTGAAACTCAAAATCAATGAGGTAATAATGATTCACTTACTATTATTATATTTTTTAAGATAAATTTGAAATAAATTTTCAGAAACCACTTAATATGACTATTTTATTCATTAATTGATCTTAGATGATAGAATTCAATAAAGGGATCTTTTGTGTAATTTTATTTTTCCACACATTAATTTATTACAATACTTTTTCAAGTTACAATTCTGAGTGTATAATAGTGGAACCAACCTTTATTCAAATTAAAAACTTAATTGTCTCTCAACTCACTCTATATTCATGGATTTTTTTTATTTTTTTACCTTAATAAATCCTTATCAGAAATATCTTGATTGAAAGTTCCCCTTCTTTTCAATTGAATAGAAAAATATTTTTAATCCCATTAGAATGGAATGTTTTATTCTCATGTTTTGCTAATCATAACAAAACCATGAGATTAGGGACCACATAATTTAATATTGTAGGAATAATTAAATATATATCACATGAAAAATAATCTATCAAATATTATAGAAACTTTTCAATAAAAACAATTAAATACTTATACTCAAAAATAACACTTGAAGAATATCATCCTTTAAAAAATAAAAAATTGAACCATATCTATTGAAAATTTTATACAGCCTTATTGATCAATATTCTTATGTTCATACACATATAAATATAGTAAAATCTATGAAATATTATGGTTATTGAAATACTATTTTTTGTTTCCTTCCAAACCCCTTTTCAAAATTCCTTTTCCAAACATGTGATGAGTTACTCGATTTTTATTCTTTCTTTAAAACTAATTCTATCAATTTTATATTATTTTAGATATTAATCTATGACTATTGGTATTACCATTTTTTGTTTTTAAATATCTTTAAAAATTAAATGATTTTGACTTGAAAAAGGTTTTCTATCTACTTTCCAGTGTTTATTTTTATAAAGGGGAGAGTTTAACTATTCTACCCATAATTTTTATGATCAAATTTTATTTTTTAATATGGGAGAAATATTATTTCTTTTCCATAGTGGTATAATGTTAATTAAACTCTAAATTCATTAAAATAGAGAATATGCCTTTTTTAAATGGGGGGAGTGTGTTCTAAAAGGGGAGAGTTATATTTATTTATTATCTTCCATTTTCCCATTTTTTGATAATCACTGAGGGTAAGAATGTAAAATGAAACCAACCTTTGGAAATTAAATGGAGGATACAAGATTCCTTATCTTTTCTTTTTCAATATTTACACTATTTTTCAATCAATATCAATGAATTTTTTATATTTTTAATTTTTTCTTTAATTTATTATGTCTTGTGATAATAAAAAATAGGATATTGTTAGGTTAACTTCTAGATACAAGAATTCCCATCCTCTAGAAAAATGTGTTTTAATGATCAAAAAGAATTTATCTCTTTATCTAATATATTTTACTATGTATTTTTAGTTATATATATAAAATAATGAGAAAATGAAATAATTATAGTAGAATAGATAAAATATCACAACATACCAAATTTTCTAACTTATCGATGATACAACAAGGAAAAATGATGAAATGCTAAATGAATGAAGCATAAGTAGAGTGAAGACTACCATGTGATTAAATTTATTATCTAAAAAAAACTTTTTGAAATAAAAAACCAAGGAAAAATTAGAAAGTAATTTACTAAGAGCATCTAATAAATTCATGCGATACTTTTATCCAGAGTCGAAATCTTAATAGAAACTATCGAATGGAAAACTAAAGTAAAATGACTATATTTTTTCTAGCTCAACATCACCTCTAGTGATCATATTTTTACATAATGATAAGTCAATGAAGAAACTCTGTATTAGCCAGAAAAAATGGATATAAATTCAATGAATATGAAATAATACATGTTAATATTAACAGTCAAATCGGTGACAATCGCAATAGAATCTAAGTTATATTCAATTAATATATTTTTAAATGGTAAAATTACCAACTCTATTTAAATTTATATTGGAGAGATCATTTGGAGTAAGAATTAATAGGGATCGATATGTTCTGTATCATGTTTTATATTCATTCCAAAATAGCATGAGTATCAAATATTGTTCTTCCATTATTCTATACTCTAATATTATGATAAAAAAAGTCCCAAGGATGGGGATTTTTTATTTTCCAATCATCTGATCGAAGAAATACCATGGATAAGGACTTATTTATTAATAATAAAGTAGATATATAAAATAGAGGAGTGGGGATTTCTTATCCCACACCTATTTAACATTTTTTGTGTCATATATTTCCAAACATTGTTTTAATTTTTCTATCTATTTTACTTTGGCTTGTCACAATGTTAATTTAAATTATAGATTATTTATAGAACATGTAAAAGATCAAAAAGTGATACTGTAATATTTACTCATCATCATATGAAGTTTACTTCAATATCTATACAATTTATAATACTTTTCTAGATATTTATGTTCTATAGAACTTATTGAATTATCTGGAATGGATTTATCTACATTTATAAATTCATTTCAATACATGCTTTGTTATTCTAATTTATGGGATTATTTTTCTCTAGAGACTTTTGGATTTTACACTTTAATTTTCCACCATGAACTAAATTTTATTTACCCATAACTTTATATTTATGTATTAATTTTATTAAATGTTTTTTAACTAGTGATTTTAAATTTAACTAATCTTGAGAGTTTCATATATAGGAAAATAAAACATTAATGTGTGATTAAAGTAAAATTTTAGTTACTTGATTGGTATTTTAAATGTTATATGGGCAAAGTAAATATTTTGTGACTATACTGAGTTAAAAAATATATGTATTCATTAGTAAATTTCTTTCTAATATAAAACAGTATGTGAATACTATTTTATTTGGTTCTTATAGGATATTTTGTAATGATTATAGTGTTAGTTAATTGAAATATTATCTATATATTATAAATTTTTAAAAATAAAAACACAATATATTGATATATTAAGGAGTTATATAGACAAATTACATGTTCATTTAATCATTAAAACCTTTAATCATCATTAACATCTTCCAAATCATTATGTTTTCACTTAAATAATTTTATAGTTTTTATTATATTTTCATTTACAACTTTCTTTATCAATAATTTTTGGAAAAAATGATCATATAACATAGATGTTCATATATTATACCACACAATATATGATTAATGGGATTTGAAAGAAAAACACATGTTATGTGGGATTTAAATTCAAATAATGATATCAAACTTTGATTATCATGCCAATATTCTATCCATCGATATCATTAGAACTTCAAAATATACTCTTTCCAAACCTTTATCATTTCACTTCATCTCTAAATATTTTGACCACTTTATGTTCCACTGATCCATGAATTTCCATAATTTTTTAATGTGTTGATTTATATACCTTTTCTTGATTATGATCTCACATTTATTGGTCACGATCAATAGATATTATTCTTATCTTCCAAGGCCGGTGTCTACCAGATCTTCTTTTGAAAAGGAAATTAGGGCTTTGTAGTCCTTGAAGGAGTTTATAGATTTGGAGAAGCTGAATCTTAGAAGGAAATATGCCAAGGTTCTTAAGCATTATGAATGATCAGAGTGGGAAACAGACACTACAGAGGACATAATCTCTAAGGTGGGTGGTGATGAGTATGATTTTCATGATATGTAGTTTCTTTTTTGACTTGGTGTAACTGTTGAATGCTTTTTCTTTTATTAATAAATGGTCAGAGGCTTGCCTCTGACTGAGAGTTTTATACAATACTATAATAACTCAATCGACATTATTATTGTGACATATTATCATTTTTAATCATAGTTTATACAAATATTCAATATCAAATTCCATCGAAAAATCATTTTTTATTTTTACATTTTGTTCTTTGATCACAATATTTTACACATGAGGAAAAATTTTAAAAAATATAATTTCTTCATGAAAAAATTTTATCTGTCACTTGGTTTTGACAATAAATAGTTTTGTTTTTATGAAATTATTAGTTATTATACCTAAAATTAATTATTCTAAATTATTATTATTAGTGAAAAATTTTTACTATGGGAGCTCAATATATTGATCGAAAATATATAGAAATTTATCAATATGTTCAAGAAAATGACCATTCAGATTAAAGATTTCTCCTTTTCAAAATTATATTTAATATAAATTTTGCTTCAAACCAACCCATGATAAAAATATCAACACTTATGAATGTAAAAGTATAAAAAAAATAAAATATGTTAAAAAAACTTAAAAAATTAAAAAAGTTATGAATTAACTTGTCATAACAAACAAAATGATCAAAGAAAAATTTTGATATATTTATTTTATTTTAAGTATTTTTCTTCCAATCATAATTTATTTTTCTAATAATTTTTTAAATATAATGATAATTTTTTAGATTTTAAATTGAAAAAATATATTTTAGGTGAATACAACATGAATATATAAATAGATAATGAGAAAAATACTGTAAAATGTTATATTAAAATATGGTTATTGAATATTACTAGAAAATTAAACAATTTCAATTTATTTTTATGTTTCCTAAATTTTTCACATAGTTTAACCATAATATGGCAGTTTAGACCACTTCATGGTCTATCATTATGTGTATGATGACATGGTTTAAGAAATGATTCCATGGTGGCTATATATGAGATTATTGTATTGTATAATAATGATTAGTTTGAACATAATATTATATACCATCTATCACAATCAGTTTTTAGTTATATGATAATTATTTTTAGGAGTTTGAATGTCTTTCATGATTTTTTAAAGTTAAAAAATCAATTTTATTATTAATTGAAGTGTTTAAATTGCTAAAAAAATGGATAAATTTTTTGAAATGTTCATTCAATGTAGGATAAACATTTGAGGTTATTAGAGAAACATATAAATAAGTTAAATACTCTTAAAATGTGTGGATATACATTATGTCACAATACGGTGTAGTAATCCTCAAAATTGAGATCACTCAATAGCTCTTATATCTATCCCAAATTTGAACTCAAGGTTTTATCACACCATATCATAGAGAGACATCCTACCAGAATGTTGAGTGATTCCCCTGATTTGTGGATACCTTTAAAAAAAGAGTCTTTTGGCCACTTCTTAGTGATCTGGATCAAATGCCTATTTGAAGCTTCGATGGACCAGATCAACATGGTGAAGGGTACACCATTATTATTCATTAATTTATTTATTATAAACATATAGATAGACTATGGGAGAAATGGTGTTTCAGAGTTATTCTTCCATTGATTTTAAGACGTTAGACATCCATCTAAAACCCTTCAGTGGTATCAGATCCAATCTATTAGGGTTTGGTTTGAAATTTAAATGGATGAAGAAACTAGTAAAACTTTTTTTCTAGTTTCTATAACTTAACTGAAATTAAAAATCCTATTTAAATTCTTGACAATTAAAGACCATGAAATATTCCTTATGAAAATGCTAATTTTGGACATCACCAGAATATCATATAAAATAGAGTAACATATTCATAGCCACCACATCATGGTCCTGATATCTTTGATGTGGTGGAATTCAAAATGAACACCACTATAAAATAGTGAAATTTCTTAAGCCATTTTGGACATAAAAATTCATGCTAAAAAATACCATGCTCAAAATGCCTTGGCCAACCAAAAATGCTAGACTAAAATAGACACTGAAATGGTTATGGTATACCAATGGAAAGAGTTTCATCTATGGGTAATACCATTCTATGGTGTAAACCATTTTGGTTAGAATTTTAAATAAAATTATATTTTGTTAAAATTCCAGAAAACCTTCATCATTATGAACTCTATGGGATTGCACCGAATCCAAAGGGGGATTTAAACTAAACAAATTTTTTTTATAGATTTTATCATAGTTTAAAGTGGATTTATATGGTTTCATAATTCATAGTGTTTAAAAATAATAATATAAGGTAAAATATAATTTTTTTCATATTAATTTATGAATAGTTCATAAATGACTATATTAAATGATTATATTAAAGTCTTATTTTGAAAATTCATTAAATCTATTCTTAACGGAACTTTGTATGTTGATATAATCAGTGGTTTAAATAAAACCAAACTTGTTTTATATTTAATTTATGTAAATTGTTTGTATAAAATATAAAATGTTTATTATTCAATAATAAAAGTGTTAATAAATTATAGAATATTGTGAAATATGAAGGATTTCATATTAAAACCATGTAAATGATAATATGAAATGTTCATTTTGGATAAAATTTAATTGTTCAAGTTTATCCATGGCTAAGCTATAAAGTGTTTATAATTTTATTATTTGTGAATTTTTCATAAATTGATTATCTTAGGCCTAAATATATAAAATTTTCATTCATTTATTTATTCCATTCTTTATTCATAGACATGAAATGTTTACATTATTAATTTTGATGTTTTATTTACTTAAAAGGGTTAAACTGCTTTTATAAATTGTCATACAAGTATATAAGGAGTTACATGTTAAGTATGAAAATGGATTTAGTTTTCCTCTTCCTTGATTTTTAATTATATTAGGTTATAAGTTTGACTTAAAAAATTTATTATACATTATAAATTTTAAATGTTAGAATTATGATGGGATTGAAATATATCTTTAGTAAAGTATCCCTTGGTAGAAGGAATTTGTATCAGACTACTCATTAACCTGGAGGCTTACTCCTCATCTAGAAAAATTATATTTGGATATCTATCGCTCCAGATTTACTCTTGTGGGGATTGTTGGGTTTATGTAATTATATGAATTTACATGAAATTTTTTCTTGTATATAATGCATAAGATGCATTTGGATATGTATGAATATAGTTTTGTTTTAGTCTAGGTGAGTAACATATTCTATGAGTCGTTTATAGTGTTACACATCAATATGGTTTGAACATTTTGATTTGGTTAAAGGAATAGGATTCCACACTAAATCATTAGAATCATGAATACATAAAGTGAATAACACAAGATAAGATGGTGGGATTAAATCCCCTTTCAAATGTTAAGTGTCAGGTTCCTTCTAAAGTAGATAATTTCTAATTGATCATCCAAATGGGTAGTTTCATGCTAAATTAGGGTGCCCCTAGATTATATTATGTATTTAAAGAAAATAATAATGCATGACTAATCTTTATTTTCATCATTTTTATCAATTACTTTGGGATACAATTAGCTAAGAAACCATAAGAGTTAGGATACTAGAGGAATATCTCTGAGTTTATCTATACAATAGATTAGGAAAAGTGTTTCTTGATCAAAAACCCAAGATTCATATATGATATGATTGGGAAGATTCCCTACCAACATATATAAGTTGTGATATGAACACCAAATTGAAATATTTTCTTAGTAAAATATAAATCTTGTCCCACTAATGTATATAATGGAAATTTTAAACGGGTTATCATTTTAGTCTGATCACATTTAATAAAAGTCCTTATTAAATGTATGTAAAACATTATAATCATTTGATAAAATATTTAGTTATAGACAAAACTAATCATCATCATCTGACATAACTTTGAGATCAATATTTAGAAAGGAGACGATTAAAGAAAAAAAATTCTTAGACTGGTAACTTAAGATTTTTTCTTAAAATAAAATAAAATAAAATTCTATGTGTTAGAGAAACCCATTCTTGAGTAACCTATTTTTTAATTTATTCAAAAAGGTAATTTATATTCTTTTGATAAGCATAAAAGTTTTTACTTAAGGTTTCAAAGGAATTATATTCAATATTACCACAAGAATATCATTCTCGGATCAAGTATTCAATATGATAAGGCTAGTAATGACTTGGTGAGTTAAATATTTCCTTTATATAATGATCTGAATATGAAATTTATTCTATTATAAGTGTTCTTAAAATTATAATGAGTTAAATAAAATATTACGAATTTTTCTCAAAGTTTTGAGGATATATGGGCATTACATATGATGTCTACGCTCTATAACTATATTAAAAATACAAGAGGTTAAAAGTTTGTGCCAAATAAATAATATTGGACTATTACAATAGTCATCCTTGGTATTGGACCTAAATGCAATGTCGGGAAGGAGTAGAATTGTTTCAATAGGATGATTTTTTGGGAAACTTAAAGGGGTTTTTTAAATGCAGTGGATATTTCATTTCATGTAATTTTTTTATAGAAATAAATTCTTATAGTTTTAAGGGTATATGATACAAAATTTATATTTTAAAAATGTTGTGAGTATACAAGAGTTTAGAATCAAGGAAATAATTGATGGATATTGAATTTTTCATTTAAATGATTTGGTAAAGGGTTATATAATCATGATTCCAATATAGAGAAATAATTTAAGCATAAATTTATCTAAATAAAGGGTGTTCATAGTTATCTATTTTCTTTTATATGTTAAGAGAAGTTGTTTATTAACAAGAATTTTATATAAACAATGTGAGATGATAGATTTAATACATAGGGTTTATGATTCATCAAATTATATAATTTTTTTGAGAATAAGATAAAGATAAAAGGAGTTTTATCTAGGATATGAGTTTATAATTTTTTTTAAAATTTAAGGGATATGATCCTACAACCTTAAAGTGAAATATTTTAAATTATTATCTTTTTTAGATAAATACTCTAAACATATAGAATTATATATATGATATTTATTCAATAGTCTATTTTTTAAATATCCTCACTAAAGGAAATAGTGGTTATATCTTAAAATAAATGAATTTATATATCTTAGATTGGAATTCTTAAAAGGTTATAATTTCTAAGAGGCCAACAAGAGTATTTATAAACTTAGAAAAGTTTAAATTTAAAAAATATAGGATTATAAAAGTTAGTATTCAAAGTAAATTACATTTAATATACTGTCATATTTTTGGTTATGATTTCAAAATAAAAATTTAAGAGTTATATTTAGTTATAGTAATTAGGTGAATATCGATTTCAATCCTAAATGTGTTTATAATGATTTTGTAAAGAAAAAATGTAAATAGTAGCACTTTTTACATTAATATTTAATGGAAAATATTTTCTAGAATAATTTACAAAGATTATGATGATATTAAACTTAAAAATAGTTTGAAGTTAGTAATAAAATTTATTAAAATCCTAACATATGTATTTTTGAAGTTAATAAGTTTCAATACATTGTTTAAATTGTTTAATATTAGGAATATGATTCCTAAGTCTTATCTTTAATCAAAAAAAATTTCATCATATATATTTCTCACTAAAGGACTTTAGTGGGAATGTTTTATCATATACTAATATAGATATGTAGAAGGAATTACATAGAGATGTAATTATTTCAATAAAAATTTAAAAGTCAAGATAACATAAGGATTATATGAAAGTTTATCATATGTGATATGACAATATAGATGTTTATTTATGGATTTTAATATTCTTATAAGGGTTTTAGAATAAAAAATATATCATTTTTTAAAAATGTAAATAACTATGTTATAATTACATCACATTCACTATATATATATATATATTGTGGAGTAAAATTATAATTGACCTATTAAAGTAGGATATTAATTTATCCCTAAATGATGTTAATCATGAGATATTATAGGATCTGATGAATTATTAAGTTTCTCATGAGTATAATTTCATATAGAGGTATAGAATATTCTTTCAAGGTATAGAAAAATATTTTTACACTAGATAAACCACTAGGAATATACCACATGAAGTGTCATATATAATGTATTTGGTACACTTGAGGTTTATGTTTCATATTGAATCCTTATAGCTGAGGTTAGAGAGATACCTAGCACAAGAACCTTCATACTTTGATACTTTTATTATACAATCCTTAAGGCTTAGCTAATCAAGGGGTGGTTGGGTATATTGCTTATCATGTTGTCTATTGGAGCTTAATAAAGATAGGATTTGTCCACTTGTGTGAAGAACATAACATATATGACATCTATTGAGATAGAGGGAGGAAGTTTATAATTGTACTTAGATAGTACTATTTTCCTAGATATGATAGGTAGATAACCTAAAAGAGGGGGAATGAATTGTATTATAAAATACAAATTATAATTTTCATCCACCTCAAGTTGTAAGATTATTAGAATTTATGATATTTAGGCAATCCCATAGTTTATTAGAGTAAGATTAGAATAATTAAAAGTATGGTGATTAAATAAAATAGAAATTCACCAATAATTAAAATGATATAAATTTAGTGGAAATAAAAACACATATAAATCTTGTAAATAGAAATAAAATTTAGTTTATTAAAATTTTAGTAAAATACAACAAATATAAGAAAAAAAATTAAAAAAAAATTAAAAAAATGTAGAGCATCAGATTATAATCCAAATACACCTATAAAGGATATTATAAAAGATGATATTGTATCATGACACCCAATAGGTCATTAGTATGTGTTTATTCAAAGTTTCTATTTTTGTTTTATTTATTTTGAGAGTTCCTGAGCATTGGGGTTGAAAATTTTGATATTTTGGGGGGCATAACCAAGTGCACAGTTAGTGCTAACCCTACACCTAGACTATGAAAATAAAGGGAGGGTTTATAGTGTTATTTTGTTGGGTTAGTTCATGATTTTTCTGATTGTGTGAGACTTATAGGAAAACCATAAAACCACTCTTTGGGTGTCTAGTGAGGACCGCATGGTTACCACATAATTTGGTAAACAGTATGACTAAACTATGTGAGTAAACCCTACAACATTCTCAAGTTTAGTTATTTTGGATATTTTGTGTAATTTTAAATTAGTAATTCCTCTATCTATCACCCACTTTGAAACTAATGTTTTAGGATCCTCTCCCATCATTTCCCCTCACTACACTCTCTATCCTTGGTGGATTTATGGTGCTTTCTTAGTGATTCCTCCACCAGAACTCAAGGAAAGGTTATTTTTCTTCTTCTCATTCCTCTTTATCATTGTTTTATCCAATTTTCTATATTCCTCCATAAAATTAGTATCCATATACACTGAATATAAAAACACGTATTTTTTTTTTAAATTTGGTTTTTTGGTTTCTAGTTATTGAGGAGTTTCTCTTGAGACCCATTCTAGTGATGTTTGTTGAAGGAAAAATGGTTACATTAGTTGAGGTAGGTGTTTCAATATAAATAAAATATTGTTAATTTAATTTTAAAATACCATGTACTTTAAGTTATTTTTTTAATAACAATTCATTGAAATATTGACCATATGGGTCATTTTGATTTTTTTTACCAAAGTATAAAATAATTTTTTAATATAGATAGCATAACCAGGGTTTCCATATATCATAGCCTTTAATCATTATAAATATTCATCTACAAGTTTTAATTTTTATTCAAAGAATATCATATTCTCATTCTTTTAGGAATATTTCTCTTAAATTTTTTTCAAAATAAAATTATTTTCTGTACATTTTGTTTTGAAAAAATGGATATTGATGTTTATTATGGGTTCAAATGAGTTTTTAAGGGTTTTAGGATAAAAATGTGCAAGGTTAAAAATAAATTTTCCAAGATAATTTATTTTATAATTATAGATGATGAAAAGTGAGCTTTATACAACTCATAATGATGGGTGGTCTCATTATATCTCTCTAATGCATTGGGTAATGATTAGTCTAGGAAGGAAAAAAATGTGGGAGATAACATGGTAGATTACTCTTATATAATTAATTAGTAATTATTTATTCTAATATAGTTTAAACACAGGTGAACCCAAGTTATAAATATAATGATCCAAGATACCAATTTCATGCATGGAAAATGGTTTTTATGGATTTTTCTTGATTTTATGAGGAAAGAAAAGTTTATGAACTTTTTATGGCGAATGATACATTTTTTAAGGAATGTTTTCTTGAGTTTTCATATTAATCATGTTTACTTCATGATTTTATATCTTTATAATGATTTTTAAATGCATTCTTTGGTCAAAGGTTGATTTTATTTTCTGGATTTGTTTTATTTATTTTCTCAAAGTTTTATTGCGAAAAAGATAAACATTTTTATGGTTTTTCATGTTTTTAATTGGATGAATGGGATTGATTTAAATTTATATACCATATTTTTCTTTTTTTTGTTCATTTTAGGTTTTAAAATGTTTTTCAAAAGGTCTAAGGATGTTTAAAAGCTATAACAAGGTCAAAATTTCTGCTTTGGACTTGTCTTAAAAGAAGTAAAAGTGTATTGAACAAAATAAGGGTATGGACTTAAAGCCCTATTTTTTTAGAAAAAATATACATTACATGGAATTCTCCAATTTTTATGTAATTTTTTTCTAATTATATAAAACTATAAACCTAAAACATCATGATATTTTAATAAATCTCAACACTTATTATAAATCATGTAATTATGGGTTAAATATGTTATGTGGTGTTATAGCTGGAATAAAAGAAAATGACTAAAGAAATTTACAAGATAAAATGTAATTAAATGAAACGTTAAAGAGATTCTATTTTATAGTTATATTATTATGAGGTGTATTTTGAAGATTTATATATTATTTCATCTAATACTTGTCTATTTAGAATGATTTTCTATAGGAAAACAAGATAGATAAAGTAGGAAGGCATCAAGGGGATAATAAACTTTTTAATCAAAAATCTAGAATGGTTAGAAGAGATTAGTTTGTGACATTTTTAAATTAGTTGAAATAGGATATTAATATTCTTACCCATGAAAGAGAGTGACTGAATTATCCAAAAAGGAACATGACTATATTAGAGAATTTCAAGAAATAATACCCTTCATATTTCAGTGGATCTTTTGAACTGGTGAAATATGAAGGATATATTAATTCATTGTATAAATATTTGAAGTCTTTGGATGTATAGAATATCAAAATTTCACTCTTTATATTTATCATATTGAAGGTGAAGCCGATTGATGGTGTTATTTGGTTAATAATACCAAAGAAAAAGATAAGATTTATTATATTGAGTCAATTGTCTTTGAAGATATTTTTCTTGAGAAGTATTATCCTAAAGTTCTTTAAATTATAATTTAAATTAAATTTATATATTTTAAGAAAAAATAAAAATACTCAGTGGCTGCTTATGTGGAAAATTTTACTTGATTGGTTAGGCGTGAACAAAATCCCATTGTAGACTTTGAAAGTAAAATTAATAGATTTAAAAAAATTTTGAAAGTAAAATTAATTTTTGTGATCAGCAAGTTGAAATTGAATTTTCTAAAACATATGTACTCCGTGAAAATGAGAATAAGAATAATTCAATATGTTAATAAATAGAGAATAATTCAATAAATAAATCTGGAGGTAAAACCCCTAAATGTTCAAAATATGGTAATTTTTTTTAAAGAATGTTTAATATGACTGGAAAAGTGTTAAAATATAGAAAGATCAGTAATTTTTCTAATGAATATGAGGAAAAGAGTTCTAATATAATTGGTAATGGGAAAATAAATAGCTATACAATAGTGGGATGTTTTAATTTTATTGAGTTGGATCATTATGATAACACATGTCTGGATTTAGTTAATCATGGTGGGAATAAAAAAATTAAAAATAAAAAAGGTATGAAGAATTATTTTGTTACTACTATGGAATATGTGGGCCCCTGAAATAAATTAGTGATAGGTGCATTACTTTTTTATTCAAATTATCCCAATCTTGTTTGATTAAGTATCCGCACATTATTTTATTTTTGGTAAATTTTTAAGTAGAATAGAAATAAAATCTCAGGAAATGATGTCAAAAATAATGGCAAAAACTATTGGGGGCAGTATTAGGATAATAATAATTTATAGAAATATTTTTTTATCATATGTGGAATAGGTTATCCTTAATTAATTATATTCTTACCTTTAGCAGAGTTTAATGTTATTTTGGGAATTTATTGGATTTTAGTTTTTCATGATAAGATATATTGCATAGTGAGATAATTTATTTTTTCAAAATAGGTTTCTATTTGTATATAATAATGAATTCATACCTTTGATAACATATTAAGATGATGAAAAATTGATTAAATAAAGGAGTCAAAGTTATCTTTCACATATCATTGAAAAAATGAAACTATTCAAATTAGTGATGTTTTATTAGTTAATGAATATATGGATGTATTTCCTAATTATTTTTCTAGGGTTATTCATGATTAAGTGGTTGAATTTATTATTAACTTAGTTCTTGATGATAATCCAATTTTAAAACTCCTCTATCTAATGGATCAAATATAAATTTTTTAATTGAAAATACATTTATAAAGGTTATTTGATAAGGGTTTAATTCACCTTAGCACTTCACCTTAGGATGATTCTATTTTGTTTTTAAGAATAAGGATAGTTCTATGAGTATTTTTATTTATTATAAATCACTTAATAATATCATTGATAAGAACAAGTATCCATTTCCTCATATCGATGACTTGTTTGATAAGCTTTAGGATGCTTAGTATTTTTCAATGATTTATCTTAGGTCTGATTATCACTAGCTAAAAATTGAGGATGAAATTTTGAAGATGGAATTACATACTAGGTACAACCATTATGAGTTTTTTATTAGTTATTTTAGCTTGATAAATGCACCCATACTATTTATGGATTTTATGAATAGAGTTTTCCATGAGTATTTGGATAAATTTGAGGTGGTTTTCATTAATGACATCTGGTTTATTATAAAAGTTATGTGGAACATGATAAATATCTAAGTATTATTCTGCAGAAATTAAAATAAAATAATTTTTATGGAAAATTTAGTAAATGTGAATTTTTATCACAATAAATTTCATTCATTGGGAACACAATTTTTAAATATAACAAAACTATAGATCATGTTGAAATTAAATTAGTGTAATTGTGGAAAAGACCAATAAATGTAACTAATATTTTATGTTTTCTTAGATTAGAGGGTTACTACTTATGGTTTGTTGAAAAATTTTCTTGGTTATATAGAACACTAACTAATTTAACTCAAAAAGGAGTTACATTTGGTTAAAGAATTGAAATTGATGAATCTTTTAAGGAATTAAAAATAAGAATGATTAATTCACTAGTGTTATCCTTTATAATAAGAAATAGTGAATCTATTATTTATAGTGATGCTTCTTTGAAGGTACTTGATAGTGTCTTGATACATTATGATTAGGTAAATCCATATACTTCATGTTAATTAAACTCCATGAGTAATATTACTCTATACATGATCTTGATCTTGTAGTGGTGGTTTTTAATTTAAACATTTGGAGGCATATTTTATATTATAAAAAATATGATATATATATTTTCTATAAAATTTTAAAGTATACATTCACTCAAAAATAGTTGACCATGAGGAAAAGAAGATGGTTGGAGCTGATAAAAGATTATAATTTCATGATTCACTATCATCTTGGTAAGGAAAAAAAGGTATATGATTCCATGAGTTAAAAATATGAAGTATCATTAACCATTACACATTTAAAACAAGATCCTTTGGTAAATTATTTTATGTATTTTTACCTATAAATTGTGTATGTAGGAACTACCTCTCCTTTAGTTCATATTTCAGTGCAGTCATCTTTATTAGACCGAATTAAGCATGATAAAAATGAAGATTGTGATTTGAAATAAATAGTTTAATTGGCCAAGAAGGGAAAGTTTCTAAAATTTTACATTAAAAAAAAGGTGTTATAATATTTTCAAAGAGGTTGTGTCTATTAATTGATTTATAATTAAAAAAGGAATTATTAAGTAAATCTCATAGTTCTCTATTTTCTATTCATATTGAAAACAATATCATGTATACCTTCTAAATTGTTCTTAATGGTGTGGAATGAAGAATAATATTATTAATTTTATAATGAAATGTTTAAATTATCAACAGGTTAAATATGAATGACAACTAGTAAAGAGAATGCTTCATCCTTTCCCAATGCCTGGATAGAAATGGGGGAATATATCCATGGATTTCATGGTGGGATTACCAAATAGATCTAGAGGTAATAATAAATTTTGGTTTATTATAGATCGGTTGAATAAATAATATAATTTTATTCATATTTGAGGTATTATGTCTTTATATCAACTTACTAGAATTTATCTTAAAGAGATAGTAAGATTACATGGTAAAAGATCCTTAAACACACTCTCTCAGATGCGGTGATAAAAACATAATATTTATATTTCTAGATTTAATACTGATAAATGTGAACCGATTTTAGCTATATTAAAATTACAACATCAAAATAAATATTCGATCACTTACTTAATCAAGGACATTTTAGGTTTATAGTTCGATAGAATTATATCAAAATCTTACATTATATTACTCATGTATTTAATTGACATTTTTCCAATATACCTAGTTTTTCTTATTCCATATTATGTGTTCATCATAAACCAAATTAAACAATTCTAGATATATCTTACTTGACATATTTATTTATAACTCAAGGAAGAAGAAATATAATAAGGGTGAGATCAAATGGTTAGTAAGGGTAAATATAGGCATTCACAGTTGAATATATTCAGTGAGTGAAATATGAGATTAAAGGTATCAAAAAATATTCAAAGTGAATGAGTATTACATTAGATAATTCATACCCATAAAAACCTAGATCATTAAACACATGACATGGAATAAAGATTTAAAAAATTAAGAGTTATAAGAATCAATAATAATGATTCATATGAAGTCAATATTGATCAAAGAAATCATATAAAACTCACATAAATCATAGAGAAAATGTGTTGGTATCTTGGAACATTATATTCATCACCCATGTTCACTCATGTAAAAATAACTATATCCATGTTAAATCTATAGGATAAAATTCCCTAGTTAACTTCCTCCTTCTTTCCTTTAAAGACAAGGAACATTACCCAATGATTTAGAGTGCTATATCAGATAAACCCTTTATATAATATAATATCAGGGTCACCCATCACCATGATCTATATCGGGCTCACCCTTTATCATCAATAATTTATAAGTACCATAAATGAATATAACACATGGAATATTGAATTTTCTTCATCAAAATTTTAAAAACAACTTGTACTCTTTTATAGATTGATTTACACATGAAAAAGAAATGGGTTATATGATAATCTCTTTAAAGTAATCATCATAAACCATCTAGAGAAAAAAGATTTATGGTATCATAATATATTATTCCCAATTAATAAAAGGAATTAAAGGATATTTAATTAGATAAAAATTCCATTAAAATAATATTTAAAACATTTCCTTGAAAATAATGAAAATATCATTTTATTTTGGTACCTTTAAAAAAAATAAAAACTCATAAAATATTGAGAAAATGATTTTATTTGAAAATAAACATGGAAAATTTAAATTGAGAATCAAATAAGAATGTGGTTTGATGATGATAAAATCCATTTAATCCATATGTGTTAAAAGAAAATGTTCCTTTAACACTTTTTTAAAAAGTCAAAATTGTGTTGTTTAGAAATATTTTAGAGATATTAATTTTGAAAACTTTGTAAATAAAGTCAATGTAAGATAAAATAAAAATTTTAAAACATTTAAATTATAAGTAATATCTTATATAAAACAATTATGAATAGTATAGACATGGAAGAAACAGTTCATTGACCAAAGTGGAAGTAAGGATTATTTTACTTGAAAACATTTTATCTATCATTTTAAGTACCAAATAAAGAAAAATGAAACAAAATAATGAAAAACTCAAAAATTAAAAAATGAGAATAATAAATATGTGGTTAAATAAATTAAGATAATATAATTTTTCCCAAAGTAACCTTGAATTTAAATATCCCTAAAAATAAATGAGATTGTAACATAAAGCCTTTACCGCTTTGGTAACTTTTTAATCAAAAGTCATTGAATGAAATAATATGATCTAGATCTATAAATACCGTTAATTACATGAATAAATTTTTTCAAAATTCATACATGGGGCTATAAGTATGCGATAAAAATAAATAATGGTGCATGACATGAAATATATCTCAAGAAAATGAGAATGAGACATATAATCCTTAAAAAGATCTTATCAATGAAGTTAAAATTAAACAATGAAGTGATTATGTGTAATAATTTTAAAACCATAAAAAGTATAAATAAAACATAATATAATCAAATATAATTTTACACATAATCTTGGAATAACATAATAAATGAAGTACAAGTATAACCTAATGAATGAAAATTGAGTTAAGAAACCCCTTACCTTGAGTCCCAACTTTCTATGTATGTCCTTTAAGCCATATATAATTAAATTATATTAATTATTTTCTTATTTAATAAAAATTTATTAGTTTAATCCCTTATTATTAAACAATTTATTTCAACTACAGATTAAATTACTTAATCAGTTAAGTCAACATCGAGTGTTTTGAGGACATTCAGTCCATAATTGAAAAATGACATTGATATGTAGATTGTGGTCAAACTATTCATTGTTCCATAATATCTAGAATAATAATAAAAAAATAATTATCATATTTTTACATCAACTAAAATTTTATATACATCCATAAAAAGTGGTTATGGAAAATAAAATATATTCTCTCACAAGACATTAGTTTTCACGTACACATGAGCGGTGTTTTTAATTTTCATTAGAAGGAAGTAAAAAAGTAAAAAAATATTTTCCTTCCAAAATAGTAATAATGTTATATAAATAAAATAAAAACATTAAATACATCACCATTACCTTCAATGAGAGGTGGTTTTTGAAAAAAAAAATATTGTTACGTGGAGATAGTGGTCCGTACGTACGTACGTGCGATGATTATATTTTTAACAATTGGAATGATATGAATATAGATGATATATTAACTTTGTAGAATTATAATTATGTAAATAATATAATATATATATTAATTAAATATATCATTATATATATACATGAGAGTCAGGGATGGAAAACAAAATACATCGTTTCGTGGAGGCAGTAGTCCGCATGTATGCTCAAGTGGTGTTTTCATTCCCCATATGATGGAAAATGAAATGTATAAGGGATAAATAAAATTTATAATAAAATTTTAGAATATTTTAGATAATAATTTTAGTATATCATCATAGTTTAAAAAAATTTGAAGGTTATAGAAGAACATGTAAAATGAAAACACTGAGTTATGAGTTATACCTCTTCTTCAGAAAACCACATTTAGCTTACAACATAATACTTACAGGTTTGGTATTTTTATGAAACAATATAATGTAGGTAATGTATAGAAATATTAGAAAGGGATTTAAGTAGGTATTTTCTGAGATATATTCCTCAAAAATGTGTGAGGAATAGAGGAGAGGAGGTGCCCATTTATATGTGAGAGGAGGGGTACCCTTGGAATTAAAAAAGTATTAAAATAATATAACTTAATTTTCAATTAAAAGGGAAAAATTGATATATTTATAATTTAGGATGATAATGAGTTGAAATAATATCTTCTAATAAAATTTATATGGGTTTAGGTAATGTTTTAATCCTTACATCTTAGTTTTAACTGCCCATTAACCCTTTTAACGATTATCGCAATATTAAAATCTTTTACTATTTTGGGGTAATGAAAGTTACTATAAAAGAAAAAGTAACACATAGGTGGAATATTATTGATATTATATACAATATCCATATAATGTTTCCAAATATAAGTTTTCTATGAATTCTAAATCATTTAATAAAAAATAATTTATTATAAAATACCCTTAAAGTCATTTGCAAGACTATTCACATAATCTGACTTAAAAAAAATAAATAAATCAATTTAATTATAATATAAATTTATAAAACCTCAATAATAAATTATATTTACATAATAAATCATGTAACAACATAAATCACTCAAAAAAATATTAATTTTAGTATTTTTAATTCCATTTACTTGATTTTCTACTGGTTGCACAAACATTGTGTTAGTGCTGCATAAGAATTTATGATAATTATTTCTTCACTAAAAATAAAAAATAAATTAACCTGATAAAAAAATTAATTCATATTTAAAATAACCATTTATAACTTCAAATACACTCTTTTTATGCCTATAAAATATTAGAGATATTAAATGAAAGAGAGAAACATTTTGTATTTATTCTTTACTTAAAATATTATTATGGTCACTATCGAAGAAAAATAGAACCAAGTTTCCATATATTTGAATATTAGATAGGAATGGTAAAAAAACTCATAAAATAGAACAATGTTAGGTGTTATATATATATTTAAAGTCTTATCACAATATTTGTAACCTTAATTACCCGATTTACCCTAACCAAGGTGAAAAATATTTACTATGATTACTATTCATAATAACAAAAAAAATAGACACATTAATTTTTTTTAAAATAATGATTAAAAATATGGAAGCCATTTTATCAAATTAATTTCTTTTAATTTTCAAAAATCAAATTTAAAATAAACCTTCCAAAAGTGATGAAAAACAATTTTCAAGAAAAAATCATTTTAAGTATAAAAATGTTTTTATACCCAAAATTAAGAATAATATTGATTTAAATAATATTGATTGGATTATTTTTAATAAAAAATAATTAATTAAATTTTAAAATTAATTCAAAATCAAATTATATTGTGTAAATACTTGGAGAGGAAATACATTTTTCTAAAAAATCGAAATTTTTCACTATTTACTAAAAAATATTTTTTTTAGAAAAATACAAAAATTTCACCCAAATATAATTTTCATTTTATTATTTAAAAAATTATATTATTTTTGTCAAATAAAACTTCAAAAATTGGTATAAATTAATAATAATATTTTCCCAGAAAAACTAATAGAAATAATTTTTGAAGAAAATGTATTTTTGAAGAAAATGTATTTTTGAATCATAAAATGACTTCACTAAAAATTGAGTGATTATTTAGTAAGAATTAATAAATAAATTTTTATTGAATAGGACCATTATACTTATATTTTATAATGTGGTTAATTCTATTAATATATTCCAATTTAACAACTAGGTGATACCAATCATATTTAAATAATAATATTTTGCAGTCATTAAAGCCCGTTGTTGCGTGTCATGTATGCAATCAAACATAGTGTTTATTTAAAATCTTGTAGTTTTAGCTTCTCACCACATTAATAAATTCCATCCTCTCAATTTTATCATCACCTTATTAATAAATGGTTTAGTATTTGAAAATACCTTTGTTTAAAACCCACATCGTAAAAAGGGTTAATTAAACTTCTTTTTGAAAAGAGAAAAGGGGGAATATGAAGGTCATATTTAATAAAAAATAACTTGGTTCCCAATTAGTATAATATTTTTGGGAAGTGAGAATATGGGAAAGGAGAATGAAACTAATTCCCAAATAATGATGGAGAGTAATAGATTATATTGATAAAATAGAGAATGATCATGAGAAAGTTAATGAATAAAGAACCATAAATCAATAAGGGATTATGAAGAAATTCAATTCATGAGTAATAATTTTAATAATAGAAAAAATATCATTAATATAAAGGTGAGGTATCCTTTTACTATTAATACAAAGAACATGAGAAAATATACTTTATTTTCTTTAAATCCATAAACACAATTTTATCCTTTGGTTACATGTTTCAATAAGTTTCTACCTTTATATAATATTTTAATCCAAATGATGAGTATGAATATTTAATGAATGAAGTAGTATAATCAATTTCTAATTGACCATGAGTAATATAAAAGGATTAAAAACTATTCTTCTTGTATTTTTTTAAATAAAAATGGTTTGCACATGATAAGAAAATTCCCAAATAAATCTTTATATGAATAAATAATACATTTAACTCCAAAATTTACATAATAAAACCAATGGTTAAACACAGATCATTCCATAAATAAATAACCCTATATCCCAATTAAACTCAACAACACTAACCTTAAATAATGTTTTAAGCACAAAGGTTATCTAATCTCATTCGACTTACATCCCCAAAAATGTAATGGAATTATTCCTAAATAATACTTCTCATTAAATCACATGATACACTTAAGGGTTACTTGTACCTAAATCCAATAAAACACCTCCCGAAATAGCATCAATCACCTTAAAATCTCATCATTTAAAAACTAAAAAGGGGTGTATAATCCTTTGAACTTATGATCAACCTTAAACTTATAAACCCATGATATTATCCATAACTCTTAGTATAACCTCTCATTAAAACATCATAATATCCATAGTTATCCAAACCCCACTCTCATACCAACTATAACAACCCTAAACCCAGACTCCTAAATCCAATGACAAAAACATAATCTTTGAATTTTTGGATTTGACACCAATAAACCTAACCCAATTTCACCCATTAAAAACATACAATATCAAGTGGAAATATTTAGTCACTCATATACCCAAGAACCTTTTAGGTTTATAGATTTAAATAATTAGGAAAAACTCTTATATAACATTACTCGTGTCTTTGAGTGAGAATATTTCCCACTATACCTAGATTTTTTTATTCTATATTATGCCATCATCATCAACCACATGAAAACCTAATAGAAATATATTACTTAACATATTTTTTAATGACCTAGGTAAAAGAAACACATCAAGGGTGAGATCAAATACTCATTAAGGGTAAACATAGACATCAACAATTGAATATCTTTGGTGAGTACAGGATGTGCATAAAGATATGATAACAAAATCAATGTGCATGAGTATTACATTATAAAATTTATACTAATCATAACTTTGATCGTTAAACATGTGACATGTCATAAAACTTTAACAAAGTTAAGAGTCATATTAATTAGTAATCATAACCCATATGATGCCAATCTTGATCAAAGAAACCAATAAAACTTATAAAAATCATAGATAAAATGTGTTGTTATCTTGGAACATTATCTTCATCACTCATGCACAGTTGTGTCAGAAATAACTGGAGCCTAGTCAAATCCATAAGATAAACATCCTTAGTTAACTTCATCCTTTATGTCTTTAAAGACAAGAAATATTACCCAATTCATTGGAGAGATTTATCAGTCACACCCATCATATATGATATACTAGGCTCACCCATCATAATGAGTTATATAAATAATGTTCAAGTACTGTATATGAATATAACACATGAAAATTTTCATTTTCATTATAAAAATGTTAAAAAAATAGCATTCCTTTATAGCTTGATTTATCAATGGAAAAGAAATAGGTTTCATGATAATATCTTTAAAAAAATAATCATAAGTCATCTAGAGAAAGAAGTTTGATGATATAATAATGTCATATTTTTAGTAGTGTAGACGAATCATTAAAATATATTTACATAGATAAAAATACCTTTAAAATAGAATGTAAAATATTTATTTGAAAATATAGGAAAATATACTTTTATTTGGATACCTTTAAAAAATAAAAATTCAAAAAATATTGAGAAAAGGTTTTTATTTGAAGATAAACATGGAAATTTATAAATGAAGCTTCAAATCAAAGAATAATTATGATAATGGGAAAATATCTTCTTGTATTATACGTTAAAAGAAAATATTTCTTACATGATTTTATAATAATTCAAAAAATATTTATCTATTAATTTTTTTAGATATATTTATTTTTAAAACTTTGTAAATAATATAAGTTGTAAGAAAATGAACTTTAAAAAAATTATAGATAATAACTTACATAATTTTTTAAGTGTATAGACATGGAAGAAAAATTTCATTGAATAAATAGGAAATAAGGTTGTCTTTTATTTGAAAACATTTTCTTGATAATTTTAAATACCAAAAGAGAAAAATGCATGGAGATCATGTAAACCTATAAAATAAAAAAATTATAAAAAGAAATGTTATTTTAACATAAATCCTTTACCACTTTGGTAACATTCAAATCAAAATTCATTGAATAAAAGAATATGATATTGATATATAAATAACATAAATTTACAGAATTATTATGTAAAAATTAATTTGCATGGTATTAAATACACTATAAAAATAAATGATGGTGCACGACATGAAACACGTCTCATGAAAATGATATTGAGATGAATAATCCTTACAAATATGTTTCATTGAAGTTATAATTAATCAATGAAGTGATTATGTGTAATAAATTTACAACCAAAAAATAAACAATTGGAAATACAACATAATATAATTAGATATCACTTGACACATAATCTTGGAATAAACTTTTATAGGTTCATTAACTTATCATTAATTCATTAATTTCTTGTATTTCAATGATATATTTAATTAATTAATCAATAAAGTCCACATTATGTGTTTTGAGGACATTATGTTCATAATTTTAAAACGAATTTGGTATATCGACAATGGTCAAAGAGTTAATTGTTCCATAATCTATAGAATAATAATAAAAAAATAATTATCATTTTTATACATCAAATAAAATTTTATAGTCATCAATGAAATTTTTTTATGAAAAAATACATCATCTCGTGAGGCAGTAGCATGCACATATGCATGAACAATGTTTTTAATTTTCCCTAGATAAAAAATAAAGAAATAAAATTAAATATTATCATTTTGGAATCATTATAATATTATAAAAATCAAATAAAATCATTAAATACATCCCCATTACCTTCCAATAGTGGATATTTAAAAAAAAAATAAGTACATTGCTACATAGAGACGGTAGTATGTACATAAGAATGTGCGATGGTTCTATTTTTAATGATTGGAACAGTATAAAGATAGATGATATATTATATTTTAAATATTATAATTATGTCAGGAATATAATATATATACATTAAATCCATCATTATAAATATCCATTATAGGAAGTGATGGAAACCAAAACACATCGCTTCGTAGAGGCGGTAGTCCACACGTACACATGAAAGATGTTTTCATTTCTTATTTGATGGAAAAAGAGATAAAAAGGGTTATATGATATTCATAATAAATTTTCACTATAGTCTAGCTACTGATGTTATTTTATAATCATGGTTTTATAATATTTTAATTAGGTATAATAATAAGTAAAATGAGAACATTCAGTTAAGAGTTATACCTCCTCTTCAAAAAACCATATTTGGAATACAAGTTAAGCCTTCTAGGTTGGTCTTTTTATGAGACTAGAGCTTATAATACATGGATAGGAAGTCTAGGAAGGTATTTGTTTAGGAAATTTCTAATATATAGTTCTAAAAAGGTGCGAGTAAGAGAGGATAGGAGGATCCCATTTATAAGAGAGTGGAGGGGAACCCTTGTAATTATTTATAGTATTAAGTTAATATGAATAAATTCTCATGGAAATGTAAAAAAATTGATATATTTGTAAATTAATATGAGTATGAGTCTAAATAATCTAATTAAATAAAATTTATAGAAGTTATGGTGATGTTTTAATCTTTATCTATTAGTTTTAACCCTCTTTAACCTTTTTGATGATTACTACGATATCAATTTTTTTTACTATTTAGGGGTAAAAAAAGTTACTATAAATGAAAAGTAATACAGAAGTGGACAATATTTTATATTATAAACCTTTCAATTTTTCAAGTTTAATATTTTATTAATTTTAAATCATTTAAAAAAATATTATTTAACATAAAATATCATTAATGTCACTTTTCGAGACTATTCACACAATTTTACTTACAAAAATCAAGATAATAATGTAATTTGAATAAAACTTTTAAAAAATAAATAATATTATATATATATATATATAATTATTTTAATACCATAACTCACCTAAAAAATGTTACTTTAAGAATTTTTAAAATCATTTACTTAGTTTTTCTTGTAAAGACATTGTGTTGGTGTTGCTTAAGCATTTAAGTTACGCTATTTCATCAATAAAAATTAAAAATAAAATAACATGATAAAAAATTAATTAATATTTAAAATAACCATTTATAACTGAATATTATAAATTTTTATCTCTATGAAAAATATTAGAGATATTAAAACAAAGAGTGTGATATTTTTTATTTATTCTTTACTCAAAATAATGTTATTATCATTATCGAAGAAAAATGGAACCGAGTTTCCACATATTAAAATATTGGAAGATTATGGTAAAAATAAAATCTTAAAATAGAAATATGGCTGGTTTTAGATAGATTTTTAAATCCTTATCAAATTATTTTTTATTTTAACAATCCGATTTACCCTTACCGTGATGACAAATATTTAGCACAATTACTATTCATAGGGTCAAAAAATAAATGGGAACTACTTAACAAATCTGAACCCAATTATTAAAAATATGAAATCAATTTTATCAAATTCATTCAATTTAAATGTAATAAATTAATTTTAAAATAAACCCACAAAACATGACAAAAAGGGGGTTTTCAAGAAAAATGTATTTTAATTAAAAAAATATTCTTTATACAGAAAAGTAAGAATAATTTTTATTTAAATATAATTAATTGAATATTTTTAATCAAAAAGAATTAATTAAATCTTAAAACCAATTTAAAATAAAATAAGACTTCATTAATACTTGAAAAATGTAATTTTCTATAAAATCTGTATTTTTCACTAGGAAACTTAATATTTTTAGAGAAATAGAAAAAAATTCAACCTAAGATAATCATGGTATTATTATTTCAAAAATTATATAAATACTATAAATTAAAACTTCAATAATTGGAATAAATTAATTATAATATTTTCTTAGAAAAATAAATAAAAATAATTTTTGAAGAAAATAAAATTTTGAAGCATAAAACGACTTCAATAAAAATTGAGTTCTTTTTTCATAAGAGTTAATCCGTAATTTTTTATTGATTAAGACCATTATTCATATATTTTAAAATGCGGTTACTTATATTAATATCCTCCAATTCACCGGTTGGGTTATAATAGTGAAATTTAAATAATAATATTTTATAGTCATTAAAGATCGATGTTGAATGTCGTGTACTCTATCGAACAAGGTCTTCTTTTAAAATCATGAGGTATTATGCATGGAGTCATTATATATATTTTATTTCATCATGATTCCTAATTAAACTCAAATTTTTTGAAAGGCCTTCATAAGTTGTTGGGTACTAAATTAAATTTTAGTACAAATTTTTATCCTCGATCTGATGGATATTCAGAGTGAACAATTTAGAATTTTGAAGATATTCTTTAGCCTTGATCATTATATTATTATATAAGTTTATATTGATATCTTCTATTGGTAAAATTATATTATAATAAAAGTTTTCATTCTAGTATACAAATGAATACTTTTGAGGCATTATATGGAAAGCAGTGTTCAACTCCATCATATTGGGATGAAGTCAGATAATGAAAATTGTTGGGACCATAATTTGTATAAGAGGAATTTGATAAGGTAAATATGATTTAATATTATATGAGGTTAAATTAGAGTAGGTAGAAATGTTATGAAAATAACCAGAGGAAAGACCTCTCATTTGAGATAGGATATCTTGTTTTTCTTAAAGTATCTCCATTGAAAAGTGTTCTACATTTTGTAAGGTAATGAAAATTATGTCTGTTGTATATTGTTACATATTTTTTTTTGAAAAAGTGGGGTCAATTTGATACCGAGTAGCCTTAACTCTAATTTTATCTTAGGTACTTGATGCGATTCATGTTTGGTTGTTAAGAAAATGTGTACCTGATTAATCTCATGTATCATCCCTAAAGTAGTTTAGTAGGAAGAGGATCATTCTTATGAAGAAAATATAGATCATATTATATATTAAAGAGAGTAGGTTTTTTGGAATAAGGTGACTTATTTTCTTAAAGTTTTATGAAAAATCATATGATTGAAGAAACAACTTGGGGATCAGACAAATCTATGAGAGAAAAATGCCATCTATTCTTTAAGTAATGAATAAAAATGCAAGGGTACAATTTAAAACAGGATAATAATGTGAAAAACCAGGTAATAATAATTTTTTTTTCAAAAGTTATAAATATTCACTATTAGGTTATATGGAGTAATATTCACTATACTAATTTTAAGCAAACATTTAATCGAAAAAGAAATACCTTTTTCTAATCAATTTTTTCATGAATTATATGGTTTTATTTAAAAGTTAAATTTATAAATCTTATGAATTTAATTTTATAAAATGGAATTCATTTTTTATATCATCCTATAAAATTTATCTTTGGGTAAATTATTGATATTTTCTGGAAAAAAATTATTTTTGTGTGAATTGTGAAAAATACAGATTTTTATAAAAATTGGAATTTATTTTCAGGAATTTTAAATTTACTATTATGTTTTAAATTTTGAATAAAAATAATCCAATCAATTTTATAAGAACTGATATTATACTTTATTTTGGTATGAATTCTTTTTTACGATTAAAAACTCATTTTTCTGAAAAAATATTTTCATTATGTTTTGTGTTCTTATATTAACATTAATTTATGAAACTTATACAAATTGAATATTGAAAAATGGTTTTTATATATTAATCATTAGGTTAAAATTTATTAATAAGGTCATTTTTTTATAATGAATTGTAGCCAAGGTAAATTATTATCACCGGTGCAAAGGGTAATATATGTTAATTATAGTTAAAACATTTTTTTGAGGTCAAAAAATATCATAGTAAATTTTATTGGGTGAGATTATTTCTAAAAGTTTCACCTTATATTTAAAATTTTATGATTTAGTGCCACTTTCCCTTGAATAACACTTTATATTATTTTAAAACTTTAAATAATTACAAGAGTCCCACTCCCCTCACTTATAAAAGGGAACCTACTATATTATGTTATTCATATACTTTGAGACATTTATCTCTACTAAAACCAATGAAAATACCTTCCCAAAACCCCTCCACACTTTAGATATTTTCAGTTCTGACCAAAGTACCAATCATAGAATGCTGATGGTGTAAGCTAAAGGAAGTTTCCCAAAGAATTGGTTTATATCTTAACCAAGTGTTTTCATGTTTATTTATTCTTCAAACCACTTCAAATATTATTTAAAAATGATAATATAATAACATAATCATCTTAAATACAATGATATTTTATTATGTTTATGGAACAACAATTTTTATTCTTCTTTTCCATCCCATGGGAAATAAAAACTTTGCTTGTGCGTATGTGTGGACTACCACCTCCGTTAGCCGATGAGTTTCATTTTTCAACATTGTCTCGTATGGTTTGTTAAAATAATGGATAAAATGAATATAGATGATATTTAAAAAATAATTATGATTATATAGAGGTAAAAAATTACTTAAATTATTACTCATATATCTTTTGGAATATGATAGCGTCGCTCATGCTTACGTGTGGACTACCACTTCCACGGAGCGATGTTATTCATTTTTATTACCAACTCATATATTCCTAGTAATAAGGATTGAAATAATGAATATATATCATATTTATAAAATCTTTATGATTATTGAAAATTAAAATTTTATATACTTTGTTTCTTTTCTACCCAATAGAAAAATGAAAACGCCATTCATGCATACGTATCGACCACCATCTCCATTAAACAATGTACTTCATCTCTCATAACTACCACACATGGATGGTTATAAAATAATATTTAATGTATAAAAATTATAGTTATAAAATATTTAATATTATGGATATATTGGAACCATAACCTCTTTGACCATAGTCATCGCATCAATGTTATCTTGAGGTTATAGACTGAACGACTCCAAAAGGAATAATATGAGATTAACCATTTTAGTAACTAAATAAAATATGGTAATAAATAAAATTAAAATAATAATGATAATGAAATTAAAATTAAAATGTTTATTAATCAAGTAAAAAACTAATATATTTTTATTATTCAGGATTTAGAGAATGCACAAAGCTAAATGACACTTAAGGTAAGTGATTTTTCTTTAAAACCTTATTTTAAAGTATAATTTTTAAATCTTTATCCTCTATATCCTTGTTCTTAAAAATGTTACAAGAATGTTAATATTTATACATAAAATAATTTTAAATGTCATTTTCAAATACCTTTTAATTTATTTAATTTTTTCTATAAAGTAATATTTTACATATTTACCATATGAGTCATTTAGAATTTTTATGACCAAAGTAAAAAAAGAATTATTTTTAACATATATGAATTGACCACATTTTCCTACCATCATAGACTTTATTTATTAAAAATATTCCATGAAAAATGTTCATGTTTTTTTAAATAAAATAATATTCCAATTATTATAGGAATATTTCACTTAAATAGTTATCAAAATAAAGTGATTTTTTCTCAATTTTATTCCAAAAGTGAATATACTCTTTCTTACGGGTTCAAACAAGTTTTTCAAGGGGTTCTTTGGTGAAAAATAAATATTAATTTTCTTTTTTAATCATATGGAATTTTATCATTATATATGATTATTATTGAGACTAATATAGCTTATGACAATAGGTGATCTCGATATAGCTCTAATTCATTGGGTAACCATTATTCTCTAAAGAAAAAATTGAGGGAGATAACCTGGTAGGTTACTTCTATAAAATTAATGGGGCGTCAGTTATTACAACATAGGTTAAACATAGGTTGTTAATATAATTCTCCAAGATAACTATTTCATAAATTAAAAAGGGTTTTTATCAAAATATTTTGATTTGATGAGGAAAGAATAGTTTATAAAAATTTTAAGGTGACTTTTTTTAAAGGAAATTTTTCACGAGTTGTCATATTCTTCAAGTTAACTTCATAATTTTATACGATTCTAATGGGTTTAAATGGTTCTAATTTAGGAAATATTTATTTTCTTATTTAGATATATTTTATTTATGTTCTCAAAGTTTTATTGTGAAAAATATAAACATTTTCATGGGTTTTCATGTTTTTCACTAGACTAATGAGATTACTTTATTTTTATATCCATTAATAAGAATTGTTTTTCTCATCCCATGTTTTAATTTTTTTTTCATTGGGTATAAGGGTGTGTAATAATAATAAAAAGGTAATTTTATTTTCTTTGGACTCATCTTAAAATAATAAAAAGTGTTCTAAATGAAATCGAGGTGTACACTTAAAGATCTATTTTTTGTAGAAAAAATGTACACCGTGTGGAAGGGTCCACTTTTTTATGTAATTTTTTCTCTAATCCTCTAAAAAAATATTCCTAAAAGATCATGTGAATGTAATAGAGTTAATACTTTATTATAAATCTTGTTATTGTTGGTTTATTATGTTATGGGGCATTATATATTATATGCATTCCTAGTGTTTGATAAAATACCAATGATGGTTTCCTACAAAATAAGTGATTTATTAAAAGTGTTTATGGGAAATTTAATTTATAAATTTTGAATTTTTCATGGGTCAAAGGCTTAAAATATTTTTTTTTCGAAAGGGGTGAATGTTTTTTTGTCAAATTTTTTGGTGCTTACTTTGATTATTTGAGAAATATAGTGGCTTGATTTTGTTATGTCTTTTTGGAAGTTACTTTTTTTTCAAAGATGGGTTGAAATAAATATTTCCAAATAAATGTTTGTTAGTTTTAAAAAAAAAATCCCATTTGGAACATTATAAAAATGATTATTTTAGTTTTACTATTATGCCCTTTTGAGCCCTATTTTTATCCATTGTTGATATTTGTATATTTTTATGTTGATGGAAGAATAAATTGCGGTTCAAGAATATGTTTGTAAGACGGAGGATAATTATTAAAGGGGGATGTCATAGGGGGATGTATATAATAGTTTTTATTCATTTATTTGGTCTATGTGGTTGTCACGTGATTGATGCATACTTGATAGAGGCCCCTATCCTTTAATTATTCCATGAGGATCCCTAGCATACTATTTGGGGGATCAAGGGATGGATACTTTTCTAGCTTAGTTTTTGAACTAGCTAGTGGCCCTTAATTGAGTTTCAAAAAGATATAGGGTGTGTCTCTTATGAGAATAGTTGAGAGTAATTCAAGTGATTATTTGTAGGGCTATAAAACCTATCAGTAGTTAGTTCTAATTAAACACATAGAGTATTATCTAATTAGTCCCTATGGTGTCGCCTCATGATATGTATCATATGTTATGATTTATTTATTTCTTAACTAACAATCAAATGGTTTATTTATTTCATTGATTAAATTATTGTTGAGCCTTAATGTTATATGGTTTTACCTTGTGTCATAATTTTTCTTATTTTATTAATTTTAATGGAATTTATTTATTTTATGATTTTCTCTTGTAATTTATTTGTACTTGAAGGGTGTCTAGTGGTTTTAAAGGAAAATCATGATTTGTGTAAAAATGTTTATGGTTTTGTAAAAACATTTTGAAAAAATCATTTCAATATTATGAAAAAGGGTTTTCTTCAAAGAATCATTTATAATGATAAATCTAAGCTTCAATTTGGGTTTTAATGATGAAAACTTTAAATGGATTGTTTAAGTCCTATTAATTTTCTAACTTGGAAAATAAAATTAAAACCTAATTGTTCATATTTATTTTAAGACCAAAAATCTTGGTTTTTATTATAAAATAAATTATAGACTCTTGGCGGAATCCTACTAGGGTTTTGATTACACCCTACATACTCACATTGGTGGGTATATAGACTTAATGTTTTTGAAGGTTTTTAAGTCTTGGATTCTATGTTAGATATATAACTCTCTCCCTAGGGAAGCAGATGGATGTTGGTTCATGGGGGTGACTTGAGATTCACATAGTGATGGTGTGGCTTGTTTCTTGAGTTGGTTGGACTAGTTGGGTCATGTTGGGTATTTGACTTCTCAGCTTTCTAACTTTTCTTTTATTTTAGTTTGTATATTTAAAAGTTTATTTGATTAGAAATGTTTTGTTAAAATATTTTTGTTATTATTTATAATTATGTAGATTTTTGAATTTTTCTATTTATTTGAACTACTTATTTACTTTTCATGCTCATCATATTCATGGAAACCTGATGTCGGGTTTCTGGTTAGAACCCATTATTTATATTGGGATTATTGAGGGTGAAATCATTCCCATTTGTCACATTTTGATACCCTCAATTCTTTCTACCAGCCCATGGTGATCAAGAATGTGTTCTGAGTCTTGTGGGTAATTAACCTAGGTAATATGTTAGGTTAACCTAGGTTGGATCATTAAAAATTGGTATCATAGCCCTCTAGTTATTTGGGTATTGATGCTGGATAGGATATATGACCTCTAGAGATTGATAGGTAGGTGCATAGGAGTTTCTAGATATCTTTTCATTGTAATAAACCATGAGTTTCCATGAGTGGTTGGGAGTTTATTTTGAATTTGAGATTTATAATAGATTGTTCCAGAGACTTCATGATATGGTTTGTTGATACTCTATGATTGAGGGATGTTTTGGGATTTATTTTAGAAAATTCGATATTCTAGGGTAAAAATGGATGGGAATCCAAAAGTGCATGGTTAGGATGAATGGTCTTTCAAAACATGCATAAATCATGAGAATTCATTTTAGATAACTTACAATGAAAATTTCATGGTTAGTGCATCATATATAAAACCTTGTGATCAAACCATGAACAATGGTAAAATATTTAAAATTTTATTTTTTTTTCACTTATTTGGTAATTTTAACATCACTTATGATTGATGATTCTTGTTTTGGAGTAGTTAAAGAATATTTTATTAACTGTGAAGGTTTTTTTGTCATTATTTCATGTAATATTTTGTGAATTGGTATTTGAAATTGTCTCAAAAACCATATTTTGGTATTTTTACTTATTTTTTTGAATTTTTTTTGAACTTTATCATAAGTAAAGGAAATGAATTTTGGTTGTGTTAGTTTTAAAATGTTTTTCACATGTTCCAGGAAATTATTTCAAAGATTTTGGAGTAAAAATATAAAGGTTTTTTTTTTAATTTTGACTCATTTGATTTATGTTCTTGTATCCTTTATATTGTGGGTTAGGATATTTTGATTAAATTTTTTTTGGTGATATTTAGATTGTGACCCCAGTAATGGAATCGATAAATAAAGGATGGAATGATTTAGGTACTCATTCTAATGACCCATGAGTTTTTATCCCAGTCTATGAATTTTACAAGACTCTTAATAGGTTGGAGGGGACATGTTCATCTCAGATTGAGAATCATGCATGATATTTTTCAAATCGATACGTTATAGTCATTAGTGGTGATCAAGGAACTCAATAGGGAATGGAGTTGTTGAGTAAGGTTTAAGAAATATTTGATTCCTTAGAAACCCTAAATAACTCAAGGGTCAAGACCAATACATTATTATTCAAGGGATAAATGTTATAATGGCACCATCATTCTTTTTCATCTGCTTGAATGGATTTTGTGGAAGGTTTTTCAAAATTATTTTCCTCCAGTGGAATTACCCAAAGGATGTGGATGTTTTTTTGATATTCAAGTTCTTGAGAGTCTATTAAGGAGACCAGTTAGTGAAAGAGTATATAGAATATTTTTCAAAAATGATTTCCTTTTCCCCTGAGTTAGTTACTAATGATTCAAATAAGGATTAGTTATTTGAAAGAGGCCTTCATCATAATATAAATTCTATAGTAATTCTTTTTATACCTATAATACATACACAAGTGGTTCATAAATATATCATCATTTGAATAATTTTCATGAAGAAGTATATGTAAATGAGTGATTAATCCTTGTTAAATGTATATGTGAGTGGATTAGTTAGTTAATAATAGATTTTATAAGGGATAAAACATGAAGGTAGTGACCATGTGATGTTTCTATCTTAACCTGGTGTCGCTACTTCAGTTAATAGAAATCCATTAGTGTGTTTTCATTATGGGAAATCAGGGAACCCTAATCCATTTTAAATATATGTCCGAAAAACCTATCATCTATGTGGCCAACTACATAAACTTCATTAGTTCTATAAGATTAATGAACATTATAAAAATAAGTCTTATTCTTATCTTAAATCCACACAGTAGTCTGTGGTGTTGCTTCCATATGAAGATTTTGGAGTCAAACAATAGTTTTGGGGGAATTATCTTTTGTATTTTCCTTTTATTGGGACTTATTCCACATCATGTGGAACCACATTCCTTTTAATTATAATAGGTGAAATAGTTTTGTCTCGGTGTTATTGTATTTTGGGACTTTCTTATGTTGATGTTGTTTTAGAGATTTTTTTAGGGATTAGATTATTGATGTCAAATAAAATTCTTCATTTCCATATCTCTTCATGTGTTGATGAAATGTGGTGAAGATGTGAATGATCTTGAGGGGATGATACTTGACTATCCTCTAGTATAAAGTGATTTATAAATGGAGGGGAGACCTATATTATGTATATACATGATTTCCTTGTTCTTTTATGGGGTTATCATTCTAGGTTCCTTTATCCAGGAAATGACATTGATTTTAGATCTTGTGATATCAAATGTTCTGAAGGTGGTGTCCATGTTCTTTCGTTTTGTCTTTAGTTGATTTTATTTGTACATTTCATTTTATTTCCCTTGGTGAAGAGTTTTTTTATAATTCCTAATATTTCATTGGTTGGTAAATCTAAAGTCATTTTAGAGTGATTTTCCTAGGGAGTATACTATTCATATCCCATGTTCTTGGTTTTAGGTTAAGGATTCATGTAGGTAAATGATTTCCTGTTTGAGATGAAGGAGTCTTGGAATTCTCACTTTTCATGAGTTATTTTTGACTTTCTTTGGGAATAAAGTGGCATGGTAGGAATAATTGAAAAACCTTATAGGTCACTAATATTTTTTAATTTCAATATTTTATTTTCAATTAATTTATTATTGGAGTTCCTAAGAGTTGGGGTGAAAATTTTAAAATTTAGGGAGTGAGATCTGGATGAACGATTATTAATAACCATGCACCTAGACTGTAAAAGTGGGAGGACTATTTCTAGTGTGACTTTTCATGGTTATTTAATTTTTTTGTAACTATTCATTACTTATAAGAAAATTTTGTGGTCTCTTTTTGGTTTTAAAATGGTGATCATAGGGTTACAACATTTTTTGGTAACTCGTTTTGGTAAAAAGTGTTACCTTCTCATGTTTGGGAATTTTGGTAGTTTTGGGTTATTTTTAATTGGTAATTCACCTATCTCTCCCCCAATTGAAACTCAATGTACCATGTAACTCTCCTAGTGTTTCATCTCCCTCTCCTCTCATTTCATGGAGCATTTGTGTTAGTTTCTTAATGAATCATCCAAAACTCAAGGTACGGGTCTTATTATTATTCTCCTTACTATTTATCATGGGTTTCTACATTTTATTCTATTAATCCCTAACCCTATCATCCATGGAGTCTTAATATAATGACTAGGGTTATTTTAAATAGGGGGTTTTTGTTTTTAGGGATTTTGGAGTCTCCTTTATGACAAATTATAATGGTATTTTTCAAAAGAAACATGGTTACACCAGTTGAGGTAGCTATTTCCATATCATTCCTATTTATTTAAGAGAACCCAAAATTATTTGTGATTTAAAATTACTTTTTAACTAGAATAATGAATCATATTCTATTTATATTTATTTTTTCAAATGTTTTCCATGTTTTCATTTGGTTTTACTTTGATATAATCAGTGAGTTTTTATAGTTTAGTGGATCTTCTAATTTAAAGGGTGTTTTATGAATTCTAAGTGTTTGATAAAATACTAATGATGTTTTTCATCCAAATAAGTGATATATTCGAGGTGTTTAGGAAAAAATTTATTTATAAAGTGGGGTGTTTCATGGTTTAAAGGCTTCCCGGGTTTTATCAAAGGGCTATGTGTTCTATTTATTTAATTTTTTGATAATTCCATTGATTATTTAAGAATTATAATGCTGTTATTATATTATGTGTTCTTGGAAGTTAATTTGTTTTCAAAAATGGTTTAAAATAAATATTTAAAAAGGTATGGTTATCATTTTTTTTAAAAAAAAGGCATGTTTGGTACCTTATGAAAATAGATTCTTGTTGTTTGATGGTTACACCCTTATTGAGACCCACTGTTTTTCATTGTTGATATTTTTATATGTATATGTTGATAGAAAAATGAATTGTGGTTCATTATTATGTTTATGGGAAATGGGATAATTATTTAAGGGGGTTTCATATGCAGGATGAATATAATTTTTGTGATATACTTCCTTAGGCTATGCAGTTTTCATGTGATTCATGTATGCTTTATAGAGTCCCAAATCCTTTTAATATTAAAGGAGGAACCCTAAGATACTAAGTTGGATATCAAGGTATAAATAATTTTATAGTTGAGTTATTTCACTAAATTTTGGACCTTAGTTGAGGTTTATTTGGTTTTGGGGTGTACCTCCAATAAGGATAGTTGAGAGTGATTCAAGTAATGAGTTTTAGGATTGTAAAACCCAGTAGTTGATTCCACCTATGAACATTGCGTATTTTACCATTGACCCCTATGATTTTTCCTCATAAAATGTATCATATTTCATACTCTCTTTATTACTTATCAATAATATGAGTCTTTAATTTATTATACTGATTCCCTTATGATTGAGACTTTATATTATATTGTTTTAGCTTGTTTCATTATTGTAATTATTTTATGACATTCCATGTAATTGCCTTATTTTATAGTTTTCCATTGTTTTTTACCTGAAGGGTGTGTAAATGTTTTAAAGTAAAGGAATGGGTTGTTTCCAAGTTTTTATGTTTTGGTGAAAAGCTTTTCAAAAACTCATTTCATGCTTATGAAAAAGGGTTATCTCTAATGATGTGTTTTTAATGGTAAACAAAAGGTTTAATTTTGGTTTTAGGGGTAACAAATTTAAATAGAATATTTAAGTGTTACTTATGTTAAAAATAATAAAATCAAATTAAAACCTTACTAATCATATTTATTTTCTAAATAGAAATCTTGGTTTCTCTTATAAAATGAATGATATGGACTCTTGGTGAAATACTACTGGGTGTTGGCTCACACCCAACGTACTCACATTGGTTGGTATGCAACCATAATATTTTATGAAAGTTTTTAGGTTGGATTAGTAATACTAACCCTTGTAAATATAATGGATCTTGGTTCAAAGATGTGACTCAAGAGTCACATGGTGCTGGTGTGGTTTGTCTCTCAAGTTCATTAGACTGGTTGGGTCATTTTTAGTATTGTCCTTATCAGACTTCTTTCTTTGTTTTAGTTTGGTCTTGTGGATTTAAAATATATTTATAAAATGGTTTTATTTTATTGGATATGTTTTGTTAAAATCTTTTGGATATTATTTATAGTTATGGCATGTTTGGATTTTTCTGTTTCTTTGAACTGCTTATTTACTTTGCATGATTATCCAATTATGGAAACTTCTTGTTGGGTTCTAGGTTAGAACCCATTTTTTATTGGGATTATTAATCATGAAATAATTCCCATTGGTGGTGTTTTTTATACCCTCAATTATTCTATCTATCTCTTTGAAATCAATAATGTTCTTTGGTCCTTATGGCTAACTGACCCAGGTGACATGTCATGTTGACCCTGATTGGTTTGTTATATTAACCAAAATTGAAAGGAAGTTCTTTAAACCTGAAATATGGTATCACTAAATTTTAAAATATCAAAAGGTAAGTCTTCCGATACCTAGAACCCCTCAACATAAACCCACTTCAAGGATCTTTATCTTATTATCCCAAAAATCCCTCGATAACATGAGATCAAATCCTGCTCTATCTTCCTATACTCAAAATCCATCAATCACACAGGATTGAAAATACCCCTCTCTTTCTTCCTATAATATAAAAAGATTTATAAATGATTATAAAAAAATAATTACAATAATAAAACTTATAAAATTTACAATAAATCCTCATAAATGTATTCTTTAAACTACAATCAAAGAAAGAAAAAATACAACCATTGAAAGAATACTAAAAAATATGATGTTTGAGGCATAAAAAACTTTATAGATCCTTATAAAATTTTTATCAATATAGATGAGTTGTTTATATATTCAAATCCACAAAGTAGATATATTTTTATTAGAAAATATTCAATATCCAGATCCCATGATCTTCGAGGTCAGTTGTAACTACATAGAAATCATTTTCATCATCTTCCAATGAATTAAATACTAATTCACATATTCCGATAAAGTTATTCCTACACTATTATAGTGATTTTACATACATGAAATAAAATCTAGGTGTGATGTTTAGTTCTATGAATTTTTATCTTTTTGACTCAAACCATCAAAAATTTATTTACCATATTTATATTCTACAAAAAACACCTACATAAAAAATTTAAGTTACATTAAATTTTTATTAAATGTATTATGATTTTCAAAAAAAATAGAAGAACTTGAGTCTTTGACTAATAAATAACCCCATTTTTGGAAATCACATGAAAATAAAAGAAATTGATAAGTTCCACTAAATCTTAAGGAGATACTTCCTATAAGTTTGGATGAATTAAAAATTTTTCCTTTTGCAAAAGAAAAACTAAAAACCAAACTCATTAGTCACAATAAAAATGGGTTAACTAAATTAACCCTTTTATTATGTAAATAAAATATTATCGATTTTACAAGTATTTACCCTTTATGAAAAACTAAAATCTTATGATTTATTTATATTTCTCCATTTTTTAAAATAATTATAATATTTATTATATTTACCACATTTTTTATTTTAAAAAATTAATTTACCCTCCTTTGAAAAATAATTATCCCCTTAATTTGTTAAAATATCTAGTTATATAGTATAGTTAAAAAATAAAATAAATAAATATCCCCCTCAATAAAAAAATTGAAATGTTTTTGAAATTATAGTTTTTCTAAAATTACCGCACTTTTACAATATCTTAATTAAAAAATAAAGTGAAAATAGAAAATCTTACTATGAAACTAAAGTCTTCAGAGGTATAATTTTTAAATCTCCTAGATGTTTCATCTGAAAGAAGTGAAGAACTACCCCCCTTATAAAATGTGTTCTTATACTTCATACAATATACTTAAAAAATTATCTTTTTTACACAGCTTGAAAAAATTATATGTAAATCTTCAAAAATTATAATCAAGATAAACATTATAACTAAGATATATTAAAATTAAAAGGTTTAATAGTAATAAATTTCATTAGATGTATCTTTGGTGAAGTTAAACCTAAAATAAGAAAATATTTATAAATAAAAGATAAAATAAGTTTTAAAAGTAATGTTCTTCCCCTTTTTTGAAGAGCTTTTCAATGTGAGAAGATAGGATAAACTAGAGGTTAATTGAACAGTGATGGTGTCTTACATCTATGTTCCTAGACCATTAGAATGAAAATTAATGAGTGTGCAACATCTACAACACTTGATCATAATAAATTCTACTTGTAACTTATTCATCTTCAATAGTAGAGATTTCAAAAGAATGTTGTATTTTTTAAGACCATAAAGCTAAATATTATCCAAGGAAATTGAACGTTTTGAAGGTAATATTCATATATAAACTACATCCTCAAAATTTATTATCTGAGTAACTTTTGAAAGTAAAATCATCTCTGGAAGAATATAACAAACTATGTTATTATGAATCTTTCGTGTAACGGGAAATGAGTTTTACTACCTTTAGATGAGATTACTTTATATTTTTTTGAAATATCACACATAAAATTACTAAAAAAATTAGATCTATTCCACTAGTCATTAAATATAATAAAATTTTGATCATACCTTTGTAGTTTTTGATATATAAGTTTCCTTGATTCATCAACTCTAGGTTTGTTTTATGTACCTACAAGAGTACTAATGAGTAAGGTATTATCAAAGACAAAACATTTAAGTAAGTCTCTAATATACCTATGTTGAGTTAAAATGTTTCCTTCCATTTTTTTCAAAAAATTTAAAACCTTGGAAAAAATTTACTTCATGCATTATGTTCATTTCAACATCACCCTTCATAAGTTTCAAAAAATCACTGGAAAGTGATTTTTGAGTTGATCCAAAAATAATATCATCTCCATAAATTTGAGCAGTGATGGTGTCTTTGTAAATTTCCTTTATAGAAATATCCTGATCCATATTTCTATTATCAAACTTATTTTTAAAGTAAAAATTAAATAATTATATCATACTATGATCTTAGGGTTTTTAAGGCCATACAGATCTTTTTTAAGTTTTAATACATGTTTTGTAAATTTATTATCTTTAAATTTAGTATTTTTTTCAATGTAAAATTCCTCTTGAACATAACCATTAAGAAAATTATTTTTTATATTCATTTAAATAAATAAAAATTTATATGTGTTGCGAAGGATAAAATTATTTAAAAAAAATTCAAGCCTAGTTACCTATGAATAGTCCCACTATATCCTATGCCTTATTATTTACTATAAACTTTAACAAAAATTCTTACTCTATTCATTACAATTATTCCATTATCATAAAATTTATTTCAAAAAACCTATTTTACCTAAATCACCAAAAGTTCCTTAGGGAATTCAACAAAATTAAAAAATTGATTTATTTCAAATTGAATAAGTTCATCTTGCATAGAATCTATCCATATTTAATTACCCAAAGCTCCATATATCATTTTAGGTTCTATATTTTAAAGGAAATATAGATCTTCACACCAATTTATTAAATAATTTTGAGTTATAACTAGTTTAGTTTCATATCTAATGATATTATTAGTGGAATGATTCCTTAATATTGACTAGTTATTTGAAAAAAAAAGTTTTGATGTTCCTAAACTACCCACTATTCATATTATATTTGAAATAGTTTCTAGATATCAAAAAATTATTAGCATAATTTTTGGAGGATTCCCTACAAATGGATTCATTATATATTAACAAGATTATTAAAAAAATATCTAAAGGATTTATTTTCAAACATTTTATATAAACATAAGTATTAGGTTCGCCAAACATTTAATTAACTAGTTACATTAATTATTGCATACTCTACACACCTTATTAGTTTTAGATTAACCTAGAAAAAAAACACTTCATCATTTTAAGATCAAATTTATTAATTCGATATTTTGTATTTAAGATAAACACTTTACACCCAAAGACACTAAAGTATTAAGGGTATGTTGTTCTTCTAGTCCATAACTCATAAAATGTTTTATTAAGAATAGGTAGATATGAAAATATATTTATATTATATTAAGTAATACTTATAGCCTCAATGCAAAATGTTTTAGTAATCACATAAAAAAGTTTGAGTTATCTCTTAATTAACTCCATTTATTCATTTAACTACTCAATTTTTTGAGGTGTTCTTGGCCCTTAAATGTTATGAGTAATACCTTTCCTACTACAAAACATTTCAAATTACAAGTATTTAAACTCACCATCATGATCACTCCAGATAGTAATAAAAGGTATGGTTTTTATTATTATTAATGAATGTATGCATTTTTTTAAAACAAAAGAAAGATTCAGATTTTTGAGTGAGAAAATAGGTCTAAGTATATCTAGTGTAATAATCAATAAGGATATATACAAAGTACTTTCCCCCAATGATTCAAGTTTATGTAGGAAAAAATAAGTCTATGTGAACCTATCATAAAAAAATATAAGTTTATTCTTCACTAATAGATTTAAATAAAGACTTGTGTTACTTTTCATATTGAAAACGATCATGAAAACTGGTTTAGTTAATCTTAAGTTTCGATAGATCTCTAATATGACATTTCCTAGAAAGTTTTTCTAAAGAATAAAAGTTATAGTGACCCAAAATTATATGATAAATACATTAAAAAAATATTTACTAATGATTAATTAAGGAAAATTAATATTTATAATGTCTTCTAAATCATGTGTATAACCATTCTCATGACTGTCAACAAATAGAACAAAATTACCCTCTGAACTTTGAATAACATATTTATCATTTCTAAATTTCACAAGGTATACCTCGGCCTATATTTGTCTTACGATAATAATTCTATTATTAAATACTAAAATATATAAAAAATTAGAAATTAAATATTTAAAAATTATAGAAATATCACCGATTATGATTATTTTACCCCATTCATTGTTTACAAAAGTGAATCATCCACCATTAAACTTTCTCAAGTTATTAAAGTTATAATTGTATTTTGTCACGTGTCAAGAGAAATCATTTTCTGTGTAACACTTGTTCTAGATTTTGGTACTAAAACTCTTTTTATAAAAATATTAAAACCTAGTTCTTAGTGCCCAAACTTCCTTGGATTCTTTAATGTTAGCAAAAATTTTTTAGAACCTACATTTTTAAAAATCTATTGTACTAAATATTTTCTAGTTCTTTTGAAATAAAATATTTATGAAAATTAAAATAATGAACATGGTTTAAGGAGAAAAATTTCATCAGTGGCTTCCCATTTGAAATTTTGTATAAAATGATGAACTTATATGTATAAAGTATTTTGATTGAAAATGAATTCTACCAGATGCATAACAAAATTTGTTATAAGTTTTAGATTGTTTAATGTGATTATCCATCCTATTATTTTTTTTGTACTTGATGTAAAGTTAGATTAATTTTTTCTCAAACCCCTAATTTTAGATTTAATATTAACAACTAATTTACTATCACCATTAATTGAGTTAGAACTAGATTTATCTTCTAATTTTGATGAATGTTTGGAAATTTTAGTAATAAGTATCAAAATCCTATTATTAGTATTAACAAGATCAACCTTAAAACTTTCATATTTATTATTCAATTTTTTATTTTCTACTTCCTTAATAGTTATTCATCTAACCATTTCATCATATTTACGTGAATATTTCGTATCATCCAATTAATTTACTTTTTCATCTTTTTATAAACTATATTTTTTGTCATTTGATAAAGCTGAATAATCTTCCCCATAAGTAAAATAAAATTTAAAATCTATAGATAAATTGTTAAGAGATTCCGAAGTTATCTTCACAATTTAAAATTTATTATCTTTAAGCATGTTTTCATAGAATTCAACAATATTTTAGATTCCATTACCACTTTATTTTAATAAACTATAATTTTTTTGTCACTTCCTCTAGAAATCCATGTATTTGGGGATTTTAGACTTTTATCCTCTATAATTTTAGATGTTCTTATTAAAATTATATAATTTTCTTTGGTATTAGGAAATCAGGTCTTATATGAACCATATTATTATATTCTTAATAGCTAATGTCCAAGGATTATTTCCTCTCATATTTCTCTATCATATCTTTCCAATGATCGTATCAGAAGCTCCTATTTCTGGTCATCTAATTCATTATTCTTTCCAACTAATCAAGTTATTCTTTACTGGACTTAGCATTTTCAATATATGATTAATGCTTAAATATCTTATTCTTAGAATCATATGTAGGATTTAAAACACATAAATTAAGATTTCTAAGGAGACTTAGACCCACACTCCTTGATCCTATGCTAAAAACACATTCTTTAAACATTGGATTTGATACAAAGTGATATGAACCTATATTTTTTATATCATTTTCATAAGATAAATATTACATTTCATAATAAACATAAAATCCCATGAATTAAAGGTTTAGTTTCTTTTAGGACCATTTATATATGAAACTTATTTTATAAAACTTGTGAATATTTCTCCAAAATTTAACCCCACTAGACCTCCTTATAGAATCCTCTTATGTTATACTCATCTTCATAACCTAGGGAATGGTCGTTTAAGAAATGGGTGAGCTTAAACATTCAATAATAGAGCAACTAATTAATATTTAATCAAATTTAAATCATAATCATATGAGAAAACATGAATATGGGAGAAATATATTATTAAAAATAACATGGAACAATAAGAGTTTTCCATAAGTCACAATAATATGACATGTATTCTCAAATGAAAAAACATGGAACATGGAAAATGTTTCCCAAATCATGTGATATAACGGTCCATGAAGCATAATCATAGGAATATAACATAGAAATATGGAATAAACATAAGTATAGGGAACGATAACATTGTGAACCAATATAACCATATCAGATCTACACTCAGTGTTGTGAACCTTGATAATTATCATCAGGTTCATACTCAATATTGTGAGACTAGATAATCCACATTAAGTTCACACTGAATCTTATGAAATTAGATAATCTACATTAGGTTCATACTGAATGTTGTGAACCTAAGTAACCCACATCAGTTACAAACTCAATATTGTGAACCAGGTTAACCCATATAGGGATCATGCTCAATCTTATAAAACTAGATATCCCTCATTGGATTCATGATCAATCTTGTGAACCTAGATAAATTGTATCGGGTTCATTATATATATTGTGAACCTATATAACCTGTATTTGGTTCATACTAAATATTATGATCCTAGCTAACCGATATCAGGTTCATGCTCAATTTAATTATCTTATGATATATAAAACCTTAACTAATTCACTATAGGAAGATATATGACCCCAACCATCAATAATATATATATATATATATATATGTTTTCTAATTGAAAATAATCAATAAACACCTTGTAAATAACCCATAGAAAGAAAAAATGGGTTTCATAACATTTCCATGTGGTATCTCATAAAATGAAATCAAGAATTAGATCTGTTGATTCCAAATTTTAATCACCCAAAATGAGTAATTCATAAAGGAATTTAGAAAGTTATTAATAAAACATAACCCGATATGAGATAAATATATTAGAGTTAAAAATTAAAATTAAAGTAAAACTTTGAATATTATTTAGATAAATTATATTTATATTATTTTAAAAAATAAGTAGTTATGAGTCACTTTTGAAATGAACATTTTTTAGAAATTGAAAAGAAATAAATTTAAAAATCAATATTTGAAAATAAATATCAATAATTAATCCTTGAAAAATACATAAAGGTTTAAAAAAGGTGACGTGAAAACATTTTGAAAACTTATACTTTTAAGAAGAATATTTAATAATGGAGCCTTGGAAAAGAAATAAGGGTTTCAAAAAGATAAAGTGAAAATAGTTTGAAAAATTTTACTTTAAAAAAAATTAAATAATAGGGCTTTAAAAGGATATAAATGTTATAAAAAAGAAACGTGGATTTAAATATAAAAAAATTGATTATGAAATAATTGGAATTTTTTTTAATATTTTGAAATATTTTTTTTCAAAAACCTACATCTTAATAAGAGTAAAAAAACTTCTTTTTAGAAAGAATATAAGGTAAATTATAAGTTTAGATGAGATAATAAACAATTGCGGTTCCGAATATCGAATATAAAATTAGAAGGATAGGAAAATATGGATAAGGAGAGGAACCCATCATTAAAGAGGATGAAAATTAATCTCAACAATATATACTTTTTGAAGAATAAATTAATAAAGGTAACACATTTGAATTAAAAGAAATTTTACCTTGATAGAAAGAGAAATTACCTTGAAATACAACATTATGGTGGAAGAAACTATGTATAGAAGAAAGAAGTTCATGAATATGCATTATAACTCAAGAAAAGAGATTTGAGTTATCAAAATACCTTATGAATTTAGTAACATAATAATCCAAAGGAAATGAGAAAGATATCATGAAATGGAAATTAAAATCTCGTGAAATGGAAGATATTAACCATTTATGGAAGAAATAGGGAATTTAATACACCATATAAAATAAATTATGATACACAATATGAAACATTCCTTATAGAACTGAAAATAGAGAAAAATAACTCTTAATTTGAGTATTGATTAATTTTGTGTGTGTTCCTAACATCCTGAATAATCTAATTAAGTTTATTAAAACCTTTTTTAATAACCATTTCTATTTATAGTTAATTTTATGATATCTATTTATTATCATATGTTATATATTTATTAAATAGTTTTCACCTATGGTGGTTATTTGAGGTGGTTTGATCGATTTCTTTGAAACTTACTAGGTATATCAACCATGGTAAAATGAATCTTAAAATAACTTCATAATATCCATAATTACATATGTTTATTTATTTTATTATTCCATTCTCACAAAATTTATACATTTATATAGGTTTTACCAAAATGGACTCAAATTAAGAAAGGTTCCTTGATATGTTTATTTTAAGCGGTTAAGTTTACTATGATAGTTTATTATTAATATCACTTATATTGTGTAAAATATTATATTTATATAATATTATGTACCATAAATATAATTTTTATATATTATATAAAATTTTATGTCAAACATGTTTGTATTTGAATAAAAATAGAACACTCCATTCATGGAGGCAGTAATCCACATGTGCACATAATGATGTCTTCGTTTTTCAAATGGTTTTTGAGGATGGTAAAAAAGTGATATCCCATTAGTATAATAACATTTTAGTATATTAATAATACTTATGTTATCATATTTTCATGCATATAATATATTTAAGGGGGAATAATATGAAAGAATCAAGGGTGTTCAGTTTATGATGTTAACACTTCCTTTGGATGTTCTCCCTTTGGTAACACCACAAGGATCATTAGCTTGGTCTCTTGGAAAGAAAAATAATTATAAGACATGGGGATATGGATTATGATATAAAAGAGAATGTTTTTTGTTGAAATAAATATTTTTAAGTTTTGGAGAAAAATGGTGGAAGTAATCTCCTTTTATAAGTTACGAAAGTGACACTTTCGTAAATACCAATTACTATTTCAATGACGGAATGACACTATTTAAGGGTAAATTGATCAACAAGTGTAAAATAATGAATTGTGGGATTATATAAGGTTTATAAATCCTATAAAACCCATTTTAACACATTTTTTAAATATGTTTCAAGTCTTTTTCCACTAATTTGTTTTACATCTTACAATTTTGGTTTTTACCTTAGTAACTGGATTTTACCAAAGTAATTTATATTTTATTAAAAATATATGGTATCACATCTTACCAAAATTTTATATGATGAACCTAAATTTGTGATCCAAAAGATCTAATTCAATTTCAAAATAATTTAAAACTAACTTTTAAATCAAAACATTTAATATATAGAAAAACTATTTTATAGAAAATTGTTCTTTTCCCCATTAAATGTTCTTAATCATATATTGAATTAATTACTAATTAAATGAGAGATTATATATATATAAACATAATTTCAAATTCATTATAAAAAATAGTTAAATTTATTTTATTAAATAAGAATTACACAACATTAATAAAATAATTATTTGAAAATAACAGTTTTACCATTATCATGGTCATTAACTTTAATCTTAGTAGTCATAATTTTATGAAAAAAGTGAAATTGAACATATTAAAAAATATTAACACGACAATCTAAAATATAAAATCCATTTTTATATTTAATTTCTATAAGTTATAAAAACTAGTTTTGAATAAAAAAAATTTTAGAGTAAAATATTACTTAAGTTTCCAAAACATAAAACATGGATTTTATACATTCAACATAGTATTTTTAAATAATTTATTATATTTTATAAATATAATTTTTTTTATAAAAAAGGTTTCAAAATATTTTTTAGTCATTCTTTTTTCATGATAATTTCATAAAAGTGTCGGTATTAAAAAAATTAGTATTTGTTTACTATTCACCTAAAAATCAATTATTTTAGAGAAATATAAATAATTCACCCAAAGAATTTTTTTAAAAGAATAATTAAAAAATTCATATTATAAAATTTATAAATTTATATTTTGAATGAAAATAAAATATATAAATATAAAACTGATTTTATTGAAAAAAATCCCTAAAAATGTCAGGTGTTCCTAATCCTGTTTTGTATATATTTATAATTGATTATAATGTTTTTTATTTTATAAATGATTTAATATTCTTAAATTTTCTTAATAATATTCACCTAATATGTCAAAAAACATTTGATTTTAGTGTTACATGTGAAACAAGTTATTAATATAATGTTTATTGAAATGAAAATTATATTGTAAAATCTTGAGGTTTTATATTATCCCTATTACATAAATTGTGTCCTCAAAATTTTAATTATCCATTAATAATTAGAATGTATAAGGTTGTATAAAAGATATAAATTATTCAAATATAATTCAAAATGATATATTAGAATTACTATCTTAGGTAATATTAGGAAACTATTTGTCAAAAATATATTTTTAGGAGTTTATTGAGACATACCTTCCACCACTTCATTTTCATGATCCTATTCCCCAAAAAATAATAGATATAAAATGGTTATGATACTATTAAATTAATTGATCTTATGAATATGAATAATCAATATGAAGATGTCTTCTCCAACGACACCTTCATTTCAACCTATGATACTTTCATTTAAACTATGATATAATTGGATCAACCTATAACTCCTTAAATATAACCTAGTATGTCCATGGTCATATTACCATTAGATTTATATCCTAACTATTTATGTATTATATCCTCAACTTCCATTTAAATCCCTCATAATGGTTCATAAAGAGAACGTGGTTAACCAAATCATACCCCTTGGGAGTTTCTAGCCAATTGTGTAGTATTAGGCCCAATCATCATGCATTGAGTTAAAATTAAGTTAATAATAAACCAAAAATTGTTAGTGTAATTAATCCTAGGTTCATTTTTTTCCACAACCACATCTAGTTTCCATTATCTATACAAGGACATAATTTCTAGGAAGCTATAAAATTTATATATTACCAAAATTTTAGGATGTTATCCCATACTTAAACTCATCCCTAAGGGTTTCACTAAGGATCTCACATACCAATCCAAAAAATAAGTAAACTAATACACAATAATAAAACAAACCTTGATCTAATACTGTAAACCCCATACCTTTTTGAGTTTTGAAATTATGAGGGAATTTGAATTTTTAAAAATTCAGTGGATGCTTTGTTTTCAAAATTGTGATTTATATTGAGAATATGATAGTTAGAACATCCTTAGATGATTTTTTTTGTATATGGTTTAAGTATTGATATATGATTTTCATAATTAGATGAGTATCGTAGATTAATATTGAAATTTGTAGGTTTTTGGATAACTTTACCAAAGGTTACATGGTTTAGGTCACACAGTTTAAAGAAAACTGTATGGCTACCATTATGAAAAAAGTTTTTTTGTTCAATTTATATAAAGAACAATTGTTTATATGGTCTTATAACGTTTAATAGATAACCATGTAGGATCTTAGAGTAAACCTTGTAATAATTGGTTGGATTTCGGGCTTGGTACATGGTTTCAGACAAACCATGTGGAAACCCACAGTCTGAGACAGTGATGTTTTGCATGATTGGAGCATGGTTTAGTAAAACATGAAGCCTAACCTCATAGGGTGGATTTATTAAATATTGGTGGGTTCAATATTGGATCATGTTTTGGAAACATATGTGACCAAACCTTGTGTCTCATTAATAATAGAGTAACACTATTTTTACCCTTGTAATTTTTTAGGGGGGAAGCTGCATTTATTTCTCTTCCTCATGAAAACACCCTAGAAGAATGAGACCTCCTATTTTCTTCGATTCCCATCTTTTTTTGGGAAATTTTAGGTGTATTATTTATTGATTTTTCATGATTTCTTCCCTTTGGTGGTCTCCTCCCCTCTTCTTCTTCATTTTCACTATTTTTTGGTGATCTTCAGTTAGTGATTTTATTGGAATTCTATGAGATCATGGTGGAATTGAATGAATAAAATGGTACTTTTACTCTACTTAGTAAGAGTATGGCTTGTGATAATGGATGAACTCCGTCGCTTATCATTTTTATGGTGGTATGTCACCGTGTAAGTTTTCAAGAATTTTTGAGTAATTAAATGGAAATTGCTTATGGTTTTAGTTATGATTGATAGGTCCTTAGATTTGGTTATTATTGTGGGTATGTAATAGACCTTATAAGAAAGGTTGGTCTTGGTTTAGGTATGTTGAGAGAATATGGTGAGTAGTTAGGCAATTATTCTTAAGTGGAATTATTTTATTAATTAGTTTTAATTTTTTTAATTAATTATAACATGGTTATAATTAATTATTTTGGGTTATTTGGTGTGAGTTAGGAGCTCGGGTATATGATAAATCTCGATTGGACCTCATACGATCTTGGATGGGATTGGTGATTCTAGATAGATAATCGGATAAAGAATTAAAAATGGAAAGATTCATTAAAAATAAAGTGGTATTGGTATAAGACTTACAATATTTATGCATTTTTAATGACGCACATGATAGAAAATCTCTCCCTAAAGGTCATTGACCTATTAAAAGTGGTTTAAAATATTTTATAAAATTATTTAAATAGATTAGTTAAAGATAAACATTTTTAATTATATATATATATTTTCAAATTAAATATAATTGATTAATGAAATGTCTAAGAGAATTGTATAAGGTGTCAAGGGCCATGGTGGACCCTTGGATACAAGCTCAATTGACTCATACACTAATGGTGTATATATATATTTTCCAATTGTTCTTTATATAGGTGAAACACTAATGGTGAAACCTTAAATGTGTTTGAGTGAATTCGATGGAACTTAGTGTAAGTGCCTAAGAAAACATTGATTCTTGGAGTGATCTGGACTATAATTCTTATACCTAGTGTGTTTTCATAGTCCTTACTTATATAAGGGAGTGATGAATTAGAAATAGATGGCCCTAATAGGCCTTTGGAAACTATTGAGTTTCCATTAATGTCTTAAGGCTTGATGAGTTGGATCAAAATGTAAGATGTGCTTATGCAATTTCACTACAATGATGCTAATGATATTGACCCTGGAGTCTAGTGAGGTTGTATGATGATTATGATGAAATTGAGGAATATAAATCTATTCGAGTGATGTGTTATGAACCAATAGTTGAGATCGAGAAAGAGAAAACTTTGGAAGGTGCCTCTCTTATGTGGTGATCCTAGGGGACCCATGGTAGGTACCCTATGGTAAGATTGAGCTACAATAGTCATAAAACTAAATTAAATGGATAAAGTAATGAATTAAGTACTGCATGCGATGTGAAAATTACTTTAGTGACAGTCTAAATAAATGAATATAAATTCCCTTTGTGGTGGTCTCAATATATATATATATATATATATATATGTATGTATACACATATGATTCAGGGCTCACTCATAGATCAATTCAACTTATGTTATGTTATATTCTTATAGGGTGGGTTGATATGAATATGGGGTCAGGTAAAAGGGTGATTAGGGACCACTGAGGTAACAAACTGGTCTAAATCACCATGTTCAAGCTAGATTTCCACATGAACTTAGGTTCCCCTCCCCATATGCCAGAGTCTACCAACTAGTAGAGAGTGTATAAAGTGAAGTCATGGGGAGACTATGCCCTCAACCTGAGTTCACAACATTAGATAAATAACAAAACATGTAACAATATAAAATCAGAGTACACAAATACCAATAAAATACCATCATTACTGAATGAATGTTGAAAAAATAGACTCAATAATCATACCTAAATATAGGGACATTTATATATCATCCGACTGATCACATACATAAACAAAGAAAAGAAAAAAAGTACAAATAGGATTTATAACTCCAATACTTACCTCATCCCAGTCTCCAAACACCTAGTTAGCTATCTCGCTCAGTGATCAAACCCAAGACTCATCCAAACTTGTACCTATAATAAGTGAGGGTTAATCGAGTACCAAAGTTCTATGGTCACCTGAGTAGGGGATGGTTACAACTTATTATGATATCACCAACATGGTTTAGTACCCAACTCATAATATGCAGTGTGTGTACATCTGATAAGCTCGAAAAAAAGTAATCTGGAAATACATAACTGAATAAGCATTACATGTAATCACCAATGTACAAATAATAAAAACAACACCCATATTCCAAGTAGTCATTAACTTTCCAAGCCACAAAGAACCCAAAAATTTACTTACTTCAGCTCCCCGATAGAAGTAATGTCACCAACCATGTCTAACACATTTCCCTCAACAAGATAGTCTAAAAACATTTCTGAAACTTTCCCCTTGAAGGGATAGTATTTTCACATACTGAATAAATTACTGACACATCTCTATTTGGGGATAGTCTATATGGATCTACCTACAAGATCAACTATAGAATACAGATGAAAAACACATGTAAAACATAGATACAACATGATGAATCAATACCACATAATGTTAATTAAAATTCATAACTATACCAAATCCACGTGCGAGTAAACATTAAGCATAGGTCTCATAGGGCTACACACACATGAGATCAAGTTATCAAACATGGCCTTAGGGGATACACATTCACACATTTTTGATTGATTCATCAAACATGGTCCCAAAATCCACACACACACACATGTGATCAAGGCATCATACATGTTCTAATGAATACAAATGCACACACATGTGATCAATCCTAAAACATGGTATCACATATACACATTCACACACATGTTATCAATCCTCAACCATCAATTTCAAGAGAATAATCTAGAACACAAGTCCAAATAGGGCCCTTGGAACCTTATCACTTTATTAGGAATATCCATTTAATTAGTTAAGATATGGTATTCATTGAATAATTAATAAGGATAACAGGTATCCCATTTTAATTGATTAGATTAGTCAATTAAAATATCCTTTTGGGTATTCCATTTAGTTTTCCAATCATTACATGAAACTCAAGGTCAATCACCCAAGAGAGTCATGAACACATACCACATGAAAAAATAACCATGAATAATAACATAGGTTAGAGTACATGGGACCACCTACCTTAAATGAAGTAAAATCCCATCCAAGAAAATCCCATATACTTTTTTAGAGTCAATCCAAGTCCATTAAACATACATTGATTTCCATGAGGCCCCACTCATGCACAAGAATCCAAAATAAATTAATTATACGTAAATTAAAATTAATTAATAATTTATAAGGAAAATCACTTCATAGGTGAAATACATACTTTCTGAAAAACATATCAGATATCACAACCTATCCATAACCATGAACAACCACCCATGAAGGGTTTGTCTCACACTTTTGATATTTTTTCAAAAAATATATATATAACTTGAAAAAAGTAACAATTTAAAATAATTAAATAGTAACCTTTAGAAGAAACTAAAAAATTGACGAACCTTAACCAAAATGGGGTCCAATAGAGTTTGACCATGCCTGTAACACTCCTAAATCCAAGATAAGAAAAATACCCAATTCCAAACCATGGTCTAGCGTATGATTCAACTCAAAATAACCTAAAATCATAAAATAGAACACCAAGGGACATGAATTTATCGAAACATCTAAAAACAACACACATATATCATCATGATACATTATGTTGACATATTGATCCAAAGCCCCATTGTTCTCGAACAATTATATCAAGATCTGATGGAATTTTCATCCTATTCACTAATTGAAATCAATAAAATGATCAAGATGATCAAGGAGAAGAGGATATGAAGTGAATTGATATGTCAAAGGATTAAAAGGGATTAAAATTTCTAGGAGGATCATCCATGATAAATGAAAAAATGATCTTCCACTACACAAGAGAGGAAAAGGCCATGATTGATGATGAATGAAGGACCTCACCCAGATTCCCCAACAAATATTTTCTAGATCCACCCTGGATCAAAGGAATATCTTTGAGGGAGGAATATAGGAGGTAAAAGAAAAATAGACATAAAAAATTTGATCTATGGTAAAAAATAATGATGGGGATCAGTGCCCAAAAAGACCAAATTGAACCCTACTAATGTGTTGTCTAGTGCACCCCCCCAGCTATCTGATGTAGGCTCACCAGCTAGCCAGTGAGTCCTGTTGGGAATCCGGGCTACTTCCCACCCCACTGGATACATGATGGCTAAATTATCATCCCCAACTTATCTATACCTAATCGTCTAAAATTACATACCTCAAGTCACCCTTTGAGATTTTGTTCATGTCTGAAAACACCTCTTCAAGATGCTCAAATATACCATACCTTGGTTCAAAATGTGGTTATATGAATGATTTTTTCACCAAATGAAAGGTTCAAAATCGATCCAAAATTAAAATCTCATAATTATTTGGGCTGTTACAAAATCCCCAACACAACACTTCTCATCCTTGAGAAGTTATGGTATCATGTGAATCACATCACCCGATTTTCCTCGATCTTCATTCATAAGGAGTTCTCTGAATCCCAACCCCAAATGAAAATTCAACACCATAATGATATACTCACTCTTGAATTTACATCATCATTTCACAACATGAATCAACGAACACACATCATAAGACATTCCAAAAGCTCACTATCCTCTAAAATCATGACTATGACCACTAAATCCATTAAACTCAACATGATGTGGTGTCCTTAACTGATTCCTCCTTGTTGGAGTCACCTGTTTTGATAATCTAAATTATGTTTAGATATTCTTTGATAATCCCAAATAATGTCTATCTATATATTAATTATACTTTATAATTATGAAATCATACTAATGAGTTTATATGAATATCAAAATGATCATATCATATCATTGGAATATGTTATTCAATGTTTATTTATGAATATAAATATTTAACGATGATTAATCTTGATACTAACTCAATCTGGAAATGAAATTCATAGAACATATACTTTATCAGAATTTGAGTTTTAAAGTCACTGATACATACAGAGCTACCAATAAGTAAATGTCACAGATAGACTAAGTCTACCGATAGACAAGGTCACTAATACAAGATACTGATAGAATGGAGCTACCGATAGAGGAAGATACTGATAGAGAGAGCTACCACTACCGATGTTAACAGATACTGATAGCGAGGAAGATCTATCGATAGAAGTTCACCATTATGAAGAGCTACTAACAGTTAGAGCTACCGATATAAGGAGCTACCGCTACACATGGAGCTACCTATACAAGCAAGATACCGTTACAAAGAGTAACAGCTACCAATGCAAGACCTACCTTTATAAGTCCACCACTACAAGTTCACTGATACAAAGAGCTACTGATGGAAACCAGTCACTATTTCTCTAAACTCTATCTCTCTGTTTGATTATTAGCAACAATCATCTTTTGTGCTTTTAATGCAACTGATTTTAATTAATGATGTTTGTTGGATATTAGGAAACCATACCTCGTACCTACAGAAGTAATCACGCCTTATGTCTAAAATTAATTAATGATGTTTGTTGGATGTCAGTGAACCGTACCTCGTACCTGCAGAAGTAATCATGACTTATGTCGAACCACCACATAAGCTATAAAAGGAAGATCAAAGATGAGTACAATGTGTGTGAAATAGAGAATTCATAAAGATATATATAAGAATAACACACGAAGAACTCGAAGAACACTCATACATATCAAGAATAGAAGTTCAAAGAGGAGATTTAAGTGCTGCAGGGAATACTCTCACATTCAAGCTGAACACCTGTACTGGAAGTAAAGGAACAGAACCACAACACTCTGTTTTCTAGAAAAATTCCAGAGAAGGACTCAAAGATTCATCTGCTTCAATCCAAAGGATTCCATAGATGCATTGACATCACACAAGATCATTCTAAAATCATCTCCATATTATTGCTTTGTTGTGATCATTTTTATTACATTACAAGTAGTGTGTGTGATTCTATCTGTTTGGACACACACGGACTCCTAAGATGAACTGGAGGATACTGAAATCCTCACAACAAACTCTTTACACCTTTGTGTATCCCATGTAGAACTGTGGTAGTGGTCTGAGGACCTGGACAACCTGTGTGCTGTTGTTGTTGCTTTCCCACGTAGAACTATGGTAGAGGTCTGAGGACTTAGACAGTATGATTACTATTGTAAACCCCGATCCAGGGTGTGGATAAAAGTTTTATATAAACTGTTTGAGAAGACTAAGTCTTAGCTTGAGACTGGACCTCTTGGTTAAAACCACTGTGCATCTTATTTCAATTTAAACTATTTTCAATATTCCACTACTAATTACTTTGAAATTCAAATCTATTTTAAAGTAAATATTATAGTTGAACTTGAAAGTGTTTGTAATTATTGTGAACCAGTAATTTAGTTTCAAAAGATAACTTAATATTTAGATTAAGTTAACTGAGAAATAATCAATATTTGAGAAACTAATTGAACACTTACAATCTTTATAAATTCACTATAGTTTAACTTGTTTTATGAATTGGGGGATTTCAATATAAATATTTTAAACATAAATTTTTAATAGGAACTCAATTCACCCCCTCTTGAGTATCCACTTCGACCAACATTTGGTATCAGAGGTTGTAGATAAAAGTTTTTCAAAACACTCTGTTTGTGAAAAGTTTTCAACTGTGATTTTCTTTGTATCATAAATATCTAAAAATTTCTTTTAATTCTAAAATTTTACATCTTTATATATATTTTTAAAAATTAGTTCTTATGGATAACATATTAGAAGGTGTATCTACCAATAGGCCACCTTTCTTTAATGGTGTTAATTATACCCAATGGAAAATCAAAATGAAAATCCATTTAAAATGTATGAGATTTGTCATCTGAACTGCTATAGAGACTCAGTATAAGATTCCAGAAACTATTAGAACTACTTGGAATGAACCTACGAAAGTTACTTACAATAATAATTGTAAAGCAATGAATGCTATGTATTGTGCTTTAGTAGATGAAGAATTTAATCGAATATCTTCTTGTAATACTGCTTATGAAATTTGGGATACTTTGGCTGTTTCCCATGAGTGAACAACTAATGTTTAGGAAATGAGACTAAATACATACACTATTAAGTATGATAATTTTACAATGAAATCTGATGAATCTATTTCTGATATGTGTCTCAGGTTTAATGAGAGAGTTAATACAATGAGCTCACTGGGAAAAGCTGTTCCACCAAAAGAGAAAATCATGAGGATACTGAGATGCCTACCAGACAGATAGAGAGGAAACTCTGTCTCAATACAAGAATCATGTGACATTGGCAAGATACCTGTCAAGGAGATTATTGGTAAGTTGATGATGTGTGAATAAGAGATAAAGTTAAACAAAGAGGAAGATAATGAACCTAAGAAGAAGTCAGTGGCATTTAAGTCTACTACCTCAAAGACTAAGGACAATGAGAAAGTCCACATACCAGTTGAAAGCTCAACAAGTGAAGGTTCAGATTCAGATAATGATGAAGATATGGCTCATATATCCAGGAGATTCAAGAAATTCTATAGAAAGAAGAATTTTTTCTGAAAATCAAATTATAAGGGTAAGTATGACCAAAGAGGTAATTGGAAGAGAGATTGGAAGAAAACTGATAAAGATGATGAGATAGTCTATTATGAATGTAAAAGGAAAGGACATGTCAAAGCTGACTATCCACAATTAAAGTTTAAGAAGAAATATGATTTCAAGGGAAAAAAATATAAGAAAGCTATGAAGGCAACATGGAGTGCTTCGGAAGACAACTCAAGTAGATCTGAATCTTCTGATTCTGAGGAAAGGAATCATGCCAACATGTGTTTCATGACTGAAACATCTAAGGTAACACTTAATTCCCCTATACACAATGATTATTATTCTGGGAAATGAAAGTGATTCCAATGATGTTGATAATATGTCTAAAGATGAATTATTTGAATACTGTAATATGTTAGAAGATACTTGTAATGAGCTGAAAGATAAGTACAAATCATTGAAGAAACATTATGCCTTAACTAGTACTATTAAATCTGATCTTAGTATAGAAAAGGAAAATAATTCTCAACTGTTGAAGGAGAATACTGAACTTAAATTGTCCAATGAGAATCTTAGAAAAGACTTAGAGAAGTTCACAAATGGAAAGAATACTCTCACTCAAATTCTTGGAAAACAAGTTTCACCAAAGTATACTACTAGTATAGGATTCCAACCTGGACAAAGACAGATTGTTAAGAATAAATTTATTCCAAAATCTGGACAGTATGCTGATAGTTCAAATTCGGGAAGTTCTTATGCTTCATCTAGCTATTCAAATTATTATAGACCAAAAAAAGTTTATTTATAAAAATCGTTTGAATTTGTCAATTATAGGAAACCTAGTAGACAAATATGGGTGCCTAAAGTTTTACTTGCTAACCTTTCTGGACCTAAGAAAACCTGGGTACCAAAATTATCTTCTATTTAAATCTGTTTTGTAGGAAATTTTCTTGAAAAGTTCCTATAAGAAGATATAGTACTTGGACAGTAGATGTTCAAGGCATATAATAGGAGAATATTCATACCTTAAGAGCTTAATCAAAGTTGATAGAGGGAAAGTCACCTTTGGTGATAACTCAAAAGGAAAGATCATCAGCTTAGGACAGATTGATAATAATGATTCAATTTTAATTTCTAAAGTATTATTTGTTGATAGACTAAAATAAAATCTGTTATGCATTTCTCAGTTGTGTGATGATGGTTTCAATGTTAAATTTGAAAATTATTCTTGCAATGTATTTAATTCTAAAACTATTTTTGTATTTACTGCTTTAAGGAATGAAAATGTATATGCTGTAGATTTGAATTATTTATCCAAACAAAAGGTTACTTTTTTAAATGATTTTCATAAAGAATCTTGGCTATGACACAAAAGATAAGGACACTGCAATGTTCATTCACTTAAGAAACTGACTAGGAAAAATTTAGTTAGAGACCTACCCAAAATACAATTCCCAACAGAAAAAGTTTTTAATCCCTGTCAAAAGAGAAAGCAACATAAAGTTTCTTCAAATCAAAGAAAGAAGTTTCAACTTCTCAACCTCTCGATTTGGTTCATATAAATTTATTTGGACCATCTAGAGTTTCTAGTTTAAATGGGAAGCACTATGTCTATGTTTTAGTAGATGAATTTTCTAGATACACTTGGGTATACTTTCTTGCTCACAAAAGTGAAGCTTGTTCTTATTTTATTAAATACTCCAAGTCTTTATAAAACCTTAGTGGACTTAAGATTAAGGCCCTGAGAAGTGATCATGGCCGTGAGTTTCAAAATCATGACTTTGAGACCTATTTCTCATACAATGGCTATAGTCAAAACTTCTTTGTCCCTAGGACACCTCAACAAAATGGCGTAGTAGAAAGAAGGAATAGAACCCTTCAGGAAATTGCAAGAACTATTCTCAATGAGTATGACTTACCTATTTACTTTTGGGCTAAAGCTGTAAATACAACTTTTTATATTATAAATAGAGTATTGATTAGACATGTTCTTAAAAGGACCCCTTATGAACTGTGGAATAATAGGAAGCCTAAAGTTAGTTACTTTAGAGTTTTTGGTTTCAAAGTCTTTATTCTAAATACTAAAGATAATCTTGATAAGTTTGCATCCAAAAGCGATGAAGGAATCTTTCTAGATTATTCTATATCTAGAAAAGCTTACAGAGTATTTAATAAGAGGAAAAAATGTGTGGAAGAATCTATACACATTGAATTTGATGAAACTAATCCACATGAACCTAAGACCCCTCTGGAAAATCTTGAAGAAGATATGTCCATTAAAAACCTTAATGACAAAAATAGTGAACCTATTTTTAAGACAACCAGTTCTGAAAATTTTTCAGAACCTATTTCTGTTGAACTCGAACCTATAAATGAACCTGAAATTTCTATCCCTACTTTTTCTAGACCAACTAGGACCCTTAAAAACCATCCTTTAGATGATGTTGTAGAATAATTAGCTAGAGGAACTTAGAATAGAGCTTCTCTAAGAAATCTGGTTGAACATCAATCCTTTCTTTCACAGTCAAAACCTAAAAATATCAATGATGCCATCAATGATGAATTCTGGGTAATGGATATGCAAGAAGATTTAAATCAATTTGAAAGAAACAAAGTCTAATAATTAGTAGAAAAACCTAAGGACACCTTGACCATAGGTACTAAATGGGTTTTTAGAAATAAAGTTGATGAATCTAGGAATATAGTTAGAAACAAAGCTAGGTTAGTTGCACAAGGATATAGTCAAGAAGAAGGAATAGACTATGTGTAAACCTTTGCACCGGTAGCTAGTTTATAAGCTATTAGGATCCTACTTGCTTATGCTGCTCATCTGAATTTTAAGTTATATAAAATGGATGTTAAAAGTGCTTTTCTAAATGGTTTTATAATTGAAGAAGTTTTTGTTTAACAACCACCTGGATTTACTAATCCTCATTTTCCAAAATCGAGTTTTTAAACTTTCTAAAGCTTTTTATGGTTTAAAACAAGATCCAAGATCTTGGTAGGATAGACTTAGTAATTTTCTTATTTTGAAAGGATTTATTAAAAGGATTACTTATCCAACTCTTTTTATCAAAAGGATTTCCAAATATGTTTTGATAGTACAAATCTATGTTGATGATATTATTTCTGGATCTTCCAAAAATTATTTATGTATTGATTTTTCAAAGAGTATGCAAAGTGAATTTGAAATGAGTTTAATAGGAGAGCTCAAATATTTTCTTAGATTTCATATTTTTCAAAATGAAAATGATATTATTTTAAATCAAAGTAAATATATAAAGGATATTTTAAAACATTTTGGCTTGGATAGTAATAAGGAAATTGATACACCTATGATTACCACTTGTAAATTGGATGCATATAAAACTAGGAAACTAGTGGATCAAACCAATTATAGAGGTTTGATTGGGATTTTACTTTAACATACTTCTAGTCAACCAGATATTATGTTTAGTGTGTGTATGTGTGCAATATTTAAAGCTAATCCAAAAGAGTCACACTTGCTTGTTGTTAAAAGGATTTTCAAATATCTTAAACATACTACTAATTTAGGATTATTTTATCCAAAAGGACAATAATTCGATTTAACGAGTTATTTAGATTTTGACTTTGCTGGTTGAAAGTTAGATAGAAAGAGAAATTATGGAACATGTCACTTTATTGGTAAGTCCTTAGTATCATGGAGTAGTAAAAAGAAGAATTCTATTGCATTGTCTACTGCTGAAGCAGAGTACATAGCTACTGACAGTTGTTGTGCACAAATTCTATAGATGAAACACACTTTATTAGACTATGGATAACAATTTAGGCATGTATCTATAAAATGTTATAACACTAGTGTGATCAATATCTCTAAGAATCCTATATCTCACTATATGACAAAGCACATTGATGTAAGGCATCAATTTTTGAGGGATTATTATCAAAAGGGTGATATTACTCTTGAATTTATTGGCACTGAACATCAATTAGCTGAAATATTCACCAACCCTTTATGTTCAGAAAGGATAAGTTACATTATACATGATTTAGGAATGATAAACTTTCCTTAAACTTCACTGTTAGAAAATCCTCACTGTTAGTGAAACCTCATCGATAGTAGAAACCTCACTGTTAGACAAACCTCACTGGTATGAAACTCATCGTTATACTTCACTGGTATGAACCTCACCATTATACCTCACTGGTATGGACCTCACCATTATACCTCACTGGTATGGACCTCACCATTGTAACCTCACCATTACTGGACCTCAACGTTAGGAATCCTCACCAGTATATGTTACTGCTGGTTTATGCTATTTTAAACTTCGTGTTTTTTAGCCGCCAGAATATGTATCATTTGTATTATATTTATTATGTTTTATTTATTTTTTTCTTGATTCTTAAATGATAAAACATTAGTCTTAACCTCATTTCAATCCACCTTGAACCCTTTACCTTCAAACCTTAGCTCCCAAACCTTCGTTTCTCTTGAACCCTAAACCTCACGATTTGCAGAATAGAATGAGTGAAGAGACCGGTTGTCAGTAAAGAGGGTGATGAGACGAATTCCAAGAGACTCAATAGAGAGTCTAGTTATGGCAGTGGAGTGAAGAAACCTGTAAACCCACATCTCATGAAAAGGGAAATAATAATCGAGAAAGAACTCTATGCAGAATGTCTCCTGCCTAGAAAATCTCTGATTCTAATGATTTTGGAGGAACAAGGGTGGATTGAATGTTTTGAGAATAACAATGGTCCTTATTATCTGAAATTGGTAAAGGAATTCTATAAGTTTGTTCATTTTGAGAAATCTGAAAGTGAGAACAGAATGGTATCAGTAGTGAATGATAAGATAACATCTTTTTCTTCCATTGAATGGGATGAGTGCTTGAAAGTTCCATACGAGGGTGATTTTGGATATTTCTCAAAGTCAGTACCTCCCACTAGTGACATTTTTGAGTATGAAACTGCTTTGGAAGAGCTCACTGGAGATGGCACACCTAGATAAGTAGTTGCTACAGAAATGGATGGAGAAAACTGGTTGCTGTTCAAATTTATCCAGCATGTGTTAAGTCCCAGAAGAAGAGTTTTTATAAACCTCAGATTCCAAGATATATTCTTGTTTTATCTACTAAGGCATAGTGTCAAAGTGAATTTTTGTAGGCTTCTGATGATTCAAATCAAAGATATGACCATGCCAAAATTGAAAACAACTACTCTATTCTTTGCAAAGATGATCTGTTTGATGATCAAGGTAAAAGGTGTAGCTGAGTCTCAAGATGAGACAGTGGTTGTAAGAGACAACTTTTGTATTACAAAAACAGTTTGTATGTACATGAATATTGGCTGGAAACCATGGAAAAGGGAATGGGTAAATGATGATGAGAAAATTTATGATAAATTTAACCCTATTGAGCATCCCAATCGGCCAATATATAAGAGAGATCCAGGTCTAGGACCTGATGAAGAAGAACCTCAATATAGTGATGATGATGTTGAGGATGATACCTCAATAGAAGATGGAGGGGATCCTGATTTTCCTCCAAGCCCAGCTGCTGAAAAGGTATCATGTGGAAAGACAAGTTCACCTGTGACCCTACCTAGAAGGGAAGCAGTTCAAGGAGAAACTGTTGAAGAAATATTTGTAAATGAGGAAGACCTGCCCATATCAGATCATAGGGAGACTGATCCAGATTCCAATAATAGTGATGATGAAGAGGAAGAAGTATATGAGAATGGAAGTACCTGTTTGAGTCTCAGTCCTCTGATTGAGAGCTCTATTATGCCTGTTGAGGAGATTCTTGAAGTAGTTAGACCAGTACCTATTGCTAACATACCCCAGCCTATGAAACCTGGATTGGATATGAATATGGTTGTAGATGACTCTTCTAAAGAGGAAGTACCCAATGAGGCTGCTGGTGCTGCTGTAGTTATAGTGATGGAAGCTCAAGTTGAGGGGGAGCAACTTGAAAGGATAGAATCAGTTTCTGTGACCTATAAAGTGGAATATTGGTCTGTGGATCCATGATTTATTGTATTGGGACTAGACTATACTGATTATGATGATGAGACACCCATTAGAATATATCATTTGTCTTATGATATTTTCTTAGAGGAAGTTACTGCTCAACCAGTATCTCCTCTAGCTCTGCCTGAAGAAATTGTCAGAAAAGGAGATCTTGAGGCACTAAAATCTGAATTGAAAACCTGTTTTGTTGAAGTGATAAGTAAGATGGAAAGTTATTTAGTATCTTATCTAGGAAGTGTTTTTTCAAGTGTTGTGACAAAAGTGATGGATGAAGTAAAATAATGTCAAAATCAAGTTAAAAGTTTTATAGAGATTGTTGATTCATTGAAGCAATCTATTGCTTCATTTGACACCTTCATGAGTTCTGAATCTCAAGTTTATACTGACATCAACTACATTCGAGGTGTATTGAAACATTTTGTAGATGTGTTTGAAGATTTTAAGAATACCATAAAAATTCATGTCAGTACTCAGGATTTTTCTGTGAAAAATTTGAAAGTAGTTTGACACAATCCTTCAAATAAATAGTAGCTTTTACTGTAAAACCTCTTGGTACCTCTATAGTTTCAGTTGATGTTGAAAAGTTTAGAACTGTGATGAAAGAAGAACTGGTCATGTCAGTACCAGTATCTCATATGATTCTCAGGTGATTACTACCACCATGGATATCAGAAAAATCATCCAAGATTATATGAGAGATGCTACTGCAGCCCAAAAGGAAATCAAAGACAAAATTGATTACTATTTTCAGAGAGTGTACACCAAGAATCAGCTAACCAATCATTTCAATCTTCTATTAGAGAATCTGAAACTACCCCCAGTTACTCAATCCTTCAAAGAACAAGTTAGTAAGTTCAGAGAGTTGACCCCTGCTTTGGAAAAATTTATGGAGAACAAGGATGATTTTATCTCTGCCATGGAGAGAGGGGGAGGTATCATCATGGATTTTAGGAATCTCTTACTGCCCTTCCTGCATATGGACAGTACCCCTATTATTGTACCTCTAGCCCTGCCTGCCTCTGGTCAGTCTACTTACACACCTCATTTGACTCTAGCTCAAGCTATTAGAAGTCTTACTCCTATGATCACACAAAGGAGTACCCATTACAGTCCCAGTAGTGTTTCAGTAGCTCAACCACCTTTGATCATCATTGGTGTTCCCAAGACTTCACCTACGCCTACCAAGCCTGAATCCTCTTCTGATCCCAAATCCAAATCCAAATTACCTAGTGAGGAAGTTGATTGATTAGTGGCTATGACATTTTATAGGAATCTTTGTATTTATTTTGTACCATCTCATGTAACTTTTTCATGTGAAATGCACATGTTGGTTTTCTCTCTTATTCTTTTATGCTCCGAACCATTGTTTTTTCTCTTTTTCTAATCACAAAGGGGGAGAAAAATTATAAATGGAGAGATATTACACTAAGGGGGAGAAAAATTATAATATGGGGAGATATTACTCTAAGGGGGAGAAAATTATAATATATTATATTTCTTTTTTACTCTTATTTTTATCCATAGTTTAACTCTGATACATTTGAGAGTTATGATCTGAACACAATAAGAAATTCCATTAGATGTATTTTACTCTGATTCATTAAAGTTTATTCTGGATTATAATGCCATAATTTGTGATTATCAAAAAGGGGGAGATTGTTGGACTCACCTATTTTGATAATCTCAATTATGTTTAGATATGCTTTGATAATCCCAAATATTGTATATCTATATATTAATTGTACTTTCTAATTATGAAATCATACTAATGAGTTGATATGAATATCAAAATGATCATATCATATCATTGGAATATGATATTCAATGTTTATTTATGATTATAAATGTTTAACGATGATTAATCTTGATACTAACTCAATATGGAAATGAAATGCATCGAACATATACTTTATCAGCATTCGAGTTTTAAAGTCACTGATACAGACAGAGCTACCGATAAGCAAAGGTCACCAATAGACTAAGCCTAATAATATACAAGGTCACTGATACAAGATACCGATAGAATGGAGCTACCGATTGAGGAATCTACTGATAGAGAGAGCTACTGCTACCGATGTTAACAACTACTGATAGCGAGGAAGAGATACCGAAAAAAGTTCACCATTATGAAGAGCTACCAGCAGTTAGAGCTACTGATACAAGGAGATACCGCTACACATGGAGATATTGATACAAGAAATCTACCGTTACAGAGAGTAACAAATACTGACGTAAGACCTACCATTACAAGTCCATCACTATAAGTTCACTGATACAAAGCGCTACCGATGGAAACCAGTCACTGTTTCTCTAAACTCTATATCTCTATTTGATTATTAGAAACGATCATATTTTGTGCTTTTAATGAAAATAATATTAATTAATGATGTTTGTTGGATGTTAGGAAACCATACCTCGTACCTGAAGAAGTAATCACGCCTTATATCTGAAATTAATTAATGATGTTTGTTGGATGTCAGGGAACTGTACCTCGTACCTGCAGAAGTAATCATGACTTATGTCGAACCACCTCATGAGATATAAAAGGAAGATCAAAACTGCATACAATGTGTGTGACATAGATAATTCACAAAGATATATACAAGAATAACACACGAAGAACTCGAAGAACACTCATACACATCAAGAACAGAATTTCAAAGAGGAGGTTCAAGTGCTGCAAGGAATACTCTCACATTCAAGCTGAACACCTATACTGGAAGTAAAGGAACAGAACCATTACACTTTGTTTTCCAGAAAACATACAGAGAAGGACTCAAAGATTCATCTGATTCAATACAAATGAGTCCAGAGCTGCATTGACATCACATAATATCATTCTAAACTCATCTCCATATTATTGCTCTGTTGAGATCATTTTTATTACATTATGAGCAGTGTGTGTGCTTCTTTCTGTTTGGACACAGACTGAATCCTAAGCTGAACTGGAGGATACTTAAATCCTCACACCAAACTCTTTACACCTTTGTGTATCCCACATAGAACTGTTGTTGAGATCTGAGGACCTGGACAACTTGTGTGCTGTAGTTGCTGCTTTCCTACATAGAACTGTGGTAGAGGTCTGAGGACCTGGACAGTATGAGTACTGTTATAAACCCCGATCCAGGGTGTGGATAAAAGTTTTATATAAAATGTTTGAGAGGACTAAGTATCAGATTGAGACTGAACCTCTTGGTTAAAACTGTTGTGCATTTTATTTCAGTTTAAAGTATTTTCAATATTATGCTTCTAATTACTTTGAAATTAAAATCTGTTATTAAGTAACTCTGATAGTCGAACTAGAAAGTGCTTGTAATTATTGTGAACCAGTAATTTAGTTTCAAAAGATAACTTAATCTTCAGATTAATTTAACTGAGAAATAATCAATCTTTGAGAAACTAATTAAACACTTACAATCTTTATAAATTCACTACAGTTTAACTTGTTTTATGAATTGAGGGATTTCAATATAAATCTTTTAAAATGAAATTTTTAATAGGAACTCAATTCACCCCCTCTTGCATATCCACTCTGACCAACACTCCTAAATCATCAATGTACTTCACACCATAGGAATTTATTTATGGTACAAGGTTCTATAAATCCAACAACACACCTAGTGTAGTTCAGTTACATCACACTCAATAAAACATAAATCATGTGTTAAAAGTCAATATCAAACCTCGTTTTTAATTTTGAGCTGAACCAATGAGTATTTATTGACTAGATGTGAACTAATCATGTTTCCTTTATAGAATGGTCCTAACTAATTATTAACCACATCATATATACCTAATAATAGGATCTAATTGTGGTTCCAACCCAATAAATTTAGTTTCAAAGACTAAACAAATGACACTCCACAAACCACCAATTACAATACTGTTTCGGTGCGGATGTGCGTCGGGTTACGCTGTTCCGCCAGGACGCGTTCGCGCGTGCACCCGTCAACCCGAGGGGATGGGCGCGCGGCTTGTGGTCCCGCAGTCCCGCTTTCCAAGGGCGGGCGGCATCCGTCCCTTATTCAGGGGCGTCTGCTCCTTGATCGAAACCGGGATGATGGGATGTCGGCTTCTCCTTCCTTGGACGTCTCCTCGGAACTTGTCGCCTAATCCGGGTCTCCCTCATAGACTTAAGAATGTTCGTGAATCTCGTTCCCGGCGCCATATCTTCATGGACACCGGTTAATTACGCTGCTTCCGCCCGGACGTTCCAAGGAGTCTGGGCGGGGCAGCAACCTGCGGTGAGAAGGCCGGGTGGCTCTGGGTGCTGGGGGCGTGTCGTAACACTGCGGCTCTGCACATCTGTCTTCCGTCCCTAATAGGGCTTCTCGAAGGCATGATGGCCTGAGGCATCCCGTACTAGGTGCGGGGAACTGTGTCACCTGAGGTTTTCCTCAGCTTCCCGTGTTTAACACGGGGTATGCCGCGAGTTTAACGTCCAGCGGGGACGGCATCGGACCGATCAACACGAAAAGTGGATCAGATGACAGAACCCCTTGCGGGGAACCTCCGACGCTGGGGCCAGCACATGGGCGGCTTCCCAAGTAACGTGGAGTGAAGTGAAGTGGCATGACCCCACCGGGATGTGGCGGCCCGGGTAAGGATCAGGATGGATGATGGAGTAAAGAGCTTGGACCCCAGAGGGGCTTCCTACGTACCGCGCGTTAACACGGATCAAAGTCAACGTAGTTCGGGTATACAGTTTAACGTCATGCTGGACGTCGGCAAGCCGACTCACGAAGAGGTCGAGGCCGCCGGGCGGAGGATTGAACCGAACCACCTCGCACAGAGGGGGATGGAACGGCCGGGTGGATCACAGTTTCACGTCATGCTGGACGATAAAAGGGGAAATGGAAAAGGGGGGCTGTGGGGAGGCACCGCGGAGATACACACGGGCAGTCTCCCACAGGGGCGGATTCATAGGTGAATCGACGCAAGCGTGAACCCTGGAGGGGTCCACTGATGGACGAACCGACGTAAATACGACCGGGACGACCAGGTGGTGGGCTTGAACCTCGGGGAGGCTTCCTACGTACCCTGTATAGAAGACAGGGATCAAAGTCCACGTAGTTCATTCTGTCAGGACTTACGCACTTGGGGCAGCCCGGTTGCGGCAAAACTCAGTTGGAAGGGACTCGGACCAAAAGCAGAAGACACCTCGATCCCAGTCATACCCTCTACTGGCTTCGGCCGTGGGGAGGCGCAATGGAGATACACATGTGCAGCCTCCCACGAGGAACTAGGGGTTTGTAATACCCTGCCCCCGTAGGGAAAAGCCACTCCCATTAAATCGTCCCAAAAGGGGGACAATCCCGACATCCCTGCAGAGACGAGCGGGTGGGGGCCACATCCAAACCGGGGGAGACCCTGCGTGCGAGGCACGGGATCGAATGATGCGGACGGTTTAGCGTCTTGCCGGACGAAGTACAGTTTAACGTCATGTGTTGAGGACGAAGCGGACGGTTTAACGTCTTGCCGGACGAAGTACAGTTTAACGTCATGTGTTGAGGACGAAGCACTTGGCAGTTTAACGTCTTGCAGCGCGGACGATGGAGGCTAGGCAGTTTAGCGTCGTACAGCTTGGACGTATGCTGAACAGTTTAACGTCTTGTAGCTCGGACGAGGTACAGTTTAACGTCGTGCAGGACGTATATGCAGTTTAACGTCATGCTGGACGAATATGCAGTTTAACGTCATGCTGGACATACGTGCGTGTCACTTCGCGCAAGCCTGGAGGGCCGCACGGGAAGACAACGCACGGTGCGGGCACCCAGGATGAGGATCATCGGGCGCCACGCAGGCGGGTACCCTTAGAAGGTCAACGGGGACGACCCTGGCAGATTGCGCGCAAAAAGGAAGCTTTGCGCGCAATACTGCGGGCCGGCGCGCAATCGGGGCGGCTGACGCGCAATTGGGCCAGTGCCTTGCGCGCGGATACTTGAGAATGCTCACACCGGGCTTCGAATAGCGCGCGGGGGCAACGGCTCATTCTCTAATGAATGGCCACTTGAAAGAAGGGGGGTGCGCGCAATCGGGCCGGATTGCGCGCACCCCAGGGGCAATTGCGCGCAAGCGGGTTCTTTTGCGCGCAAAGGCCTTAGGGTGAGTGTTTATTCAAATGAAAGGAGCCAGCGGGGATTGCGCGCGAAGGCGGACCCCGAGGCTTTCTTGCGCGAAAGAAAGGAGGTTACCTGAAGTTCGTCATTGCGCGCGGAAGGGGTTGAATTGCGCGCACGGGAGACGTTTCAACTTCCAGCAACCTTTGAAACGTTGGGGGTCGCCTAGTATTTATAGGCAACCCCGGGCGCGGAATCCAAGGCGCGAGCGCGGAATTCTCCTCGCGGGCGCGGAATCGGGCACGGCGCGCAAGGGAGTTGCGCGCATCCCGGGGGTTTTGCGCGCGGATCATCATCTTTGCGCGCAGACCTCTGAAATTCCGCGCAAGGCCTCCGGGCCCTCCGAAACATCCTTCCGACTCCAAATATGACCTCGCTTTCCGCATCCGGAGCTTCGTTTGGGAACAACGGACTTTTCCGGCGTCTACAAAAGCCCCCCCTCGGAATCTGATCGGCGAGAGGTCGCAACGATCGGGTTCCGAGGGAGACGCCGGAATGCCGAAGTCCTGGGCGGCGCGGGACTTAGGCGCGCAAAAAGGGGCGCCGGTCGCGAAATTCGCCGCTGCGGTCGCGCAAAGCGCTTTCCGCGCAGCGCGGACCCGGCCTCGCCTATAAATAGGGGCGCTGGGTTTCTGGAGAAAAGAGGGAGGTCATTCCTAGGAAAGGAGACCTCAGACCTAACCAATGTATCGTCCCCCAACTTGTTCCAACACACGAGCGGGACAACGCTAGGGGCGTTGAGATTTTATCCGAACATAGGGAAATGAGAAAGGGTGAATCGCGTGTCCCGAATCCAGACATCCACAACGGTCGGCCTTCCAGGAAATGCCCAAGACGGTAGGCGGACAGTGGATCGACCATAACAACTGCAATAGACGGACCGAAAAAGGCCATCATTCATATTGCAGGAGGCGGACCACATGTCATCATGAATACCGCTTTGGGGTTCCTTCAGACACAAGGGTGGAAAATCCAGATCAACAGGGCATGCGAAGCGTGGGGCGAAGTGACGATTTGTTCGGGCAGAATCCAACGCTCTCAAAATTGCGCCACCGTGGGGAAAACGTACTAGGCGGATGCACTAATCTGGCCGTGAGTCACCTCAATTCTCAGACAGCACCTCTCTGACGAGGAAACCGTCGCTTCCCATCCTTGCGATGGGGCATCCCGAGCTGAATCGGGGAGAATATTACGACTGCACCACTCTACCCGATGTCAGGCCAGACGGCCGACGGCGAGGAGGGGCGGGACTTATCGATCCCTGAGGCTGGACCCGAGTCGAAATGCCCGGGCGTTCCTACGTACTCCATCAGGCTGGAGATCAAGCCATACGTAGTTCTGAGAGTGCAGTTTAACGTCATGCAGGACGTAGGACCCCATTTGGGGTAGATCTTAGTTTAAGGTCTTAGAGCTCGGACCATAAGGGCTGGATCTTAGTTTAAGGTCTTAGAGCTCGGACCATAAGGGTGGAGGATCTTAGTTTAAGGTCTTAGAGCTCGGACCATAGGGCTAGAGGATCTTAGTTTAAGGTCTTAGAGCTCGGACCATAAGGGCTAGATCTTAGTTTAAGGTCTTAGAGCTCGGACCATAAGGGCTAGATCTTAGTTTAAGGTCTTAGAGCTCGGACCAGAAGGGGAGATCTTAGTTTAAGGTCTTAGAGCTCGGACCATAAGGGGGGATCTTAGTTTAAGGTCTTAGAGCTCGGACCAGAAGGAGAGATCTTAGTTTAAGGTCTTAGAGCTCGGACCATAAAGGGGGGATCTTAGTTTAAGGTCTTAGAGCTCGGACCATAAGGGGGGATCTTAGTTTAAGGTCTTAGAGCTCGGACCATAAGGGGGGATCTTAGTTTAAGGTCTTAGAGCTCGGACCAGAAGGGCTAGATCTTAGTTTAAGGTCTTAGAGCTCGGACCAAAAGGGGAGATCTTAGTTTAAGGTCTTAGAGCTCGGACCATAAGGGGGGATCTTAGTTTAAGGTCTTAGAGCTCGGACCAGAAGGAGAGATCTTAGTTTAAGGTCTTAGAGCTCGGACCATAAAGGGGGGATCTTAGTTTAAGGTCTTAGAGCTCGGACCATAAGGGGGGATCTTAGTTTAAGGTCTTAGAGCTCGGACCATAAGGGGGGATCTTAGTTTAAGGTCTTAGAGCTCAGACCAGAAGGAGAGATCTTAGTTTAAGGTCTTAGAGCTCGGACCATAAAGGGGGGATCTTAGTTTAAGGTCTTAGAGCTCGGACCATAAGGGGGGATCTTAGTTTAAGGTCTTAGAGCTCGGACCAGAAGGGCTAGATCTTAGTTTAAGGTCTTAGAGCTCGGACCAGAAGGGCTAGATCTTAGTTTAAGGTCTTAGAGCTCGGACCAAAAGGGGAGATCTTAGTTTAAGGTCTTAGAGCTCGGACCAGAAGGGCTCAAAGTACGCCGCATCCGGTCATATCCCCTGGATATGCGAAGATGCACTGAGGGATAGTGTCAGGAGTGTCGAGTTTTCGCCTGGTCAGAATGGGAGGTGGGAAATGTGAATCATGCGGCCATTCACTCGAGGACCGGGAGCACCGGCGTGACGATATGAGAGTACTGCCGACCGTGGCGGAAAAGCAGCATCAATATCGCACTAACCGTTGATGGAATGAGGCAGCAAACGAGCATCGACCGCTCAATCGCAGGATTCATATCGATTTGCTGCCCGAGGCCATTGGGGGTACCGGCCCGAGTCGGTGGGAGAGCACTGAGGCATTGTGTCCGAACCGTTCGCGGGGGCTCCACCCAGGGCGTAGACGATGGGTCCGAATGAAAGGGAGCACGAAGCCTGAAAAGTGGAGGAAACCTGACCAAGCGGATCCTGACCCTCCTGGCAATAAACCAGAGTACTCTTGACACCGGTGGACCACTGCAAGGGGTCGGGTTACACGCCTTGAGGGTGACCTGAAGGCGGCGGATTCCCCAGAGAAGGGGGAATCTCTAAGAGGTGGGGGGCTGGACCCGAAGTTTCAAACATCCGGGCGTTCCTACGTATCCCATAAGGATGGGAATCAAGCCGCACGTAGTTCTTGAAGCGCGGTGCAACACAATCGGGCACCAGCGCGGGGAAGAGTGCGGGTCTGACCCTCGCACACAAAAGGAGCAGCATTTGATATTTCTTGTTTGTCCTTAAAGATGAATGGTTTTTCTTTGTGCGGCGACATGCCCGTGATTGAGAAATCTCTGGCGTCGCCACAATAATCAAGCCATGGAAGGCATTGATGAATGGTGTGGTCATTAACCAGCGCCCAACATGAGTGTCCCCTGAGGAGGACATCACGATGCAGTGCCGTTTTTCGTCGGGCGGCCAAGACGATCACAGTTTACGGTCGTGTGGTAGGACCAGACAACACAGTTTAAGGTCGTGTGGTTCGGACCATGGAGGAATCCGCTTATTGCGGTACGGCGGACACGGCGGAGGTGGGAGCATACCCAGCCCTGCGGTCACGCACGATTCCAGGAAAAGAGTCTTGGGATAGGGGTCTGCGTATGTCCATCACCCGAGGGGCAGAGATGCTAGCCTCCAGATATACTGGGCCCAGAACGCAATTGTTCGGGCGACTCCCTCCTCCTTATGGGGACGAGGGTCCAGCTACGCATGGCCCTTAGGGAGGATATCTGCATATATCCTTGGTGCTCAGATCATGGGAGCCTCGAACGACATCATTACCCTGGTTGGTCTGCCTAACGTGTAGAGGCGTACCGGAGGTCGGTATGAAGAGAGTGTCAAGATCCCACTACAACGCACAAAGGCGGAGTGTGATGAGGACTGCGCAACCAATGTTCAGAGCCCGAGAGAGCTGACATGGCGATCAAGGACGTTGCTGACGCATTCGCAACACAACATCCGATCGCGTCAGCCTAAGACGGGGCAAGCAAACGAGCATCAACCGCTCAATCGCAGGATTCATATCGATTTGCGGCCCAAGACCCACCGGTAAATCGACCCGGAGCGGCGGGAGAGCACTGAGGCATCGTACCCAAACCGCTAACGAGGATCCCTTTGAGTGAAGGCTCGAACAAGAGGAAGCGCGAGGCCTGACAAGCAACACAGGACTTGTCGGGATTGAATCTGACACTACAAGTCATAGACCGAAGCACCCAAAACATGTTAACAGATCTCCGGAAAGGGTCGGAGGACTCACCCCGAGAGCAACCGAAGGGGGGCAGATCCCCGCAATCAACCAAGAGACGGGGCTGGACCTGAGACACAAGCGTCCAGGCGGTCCTACGTATCCCATAAGGATGAGAATCAAGCCATACGTAGTTCTGAAAAGGCAGTTTAACGTCATGCAGGACGATGAGGGGTGTGAGGTAGTCCCACACACGGGGGAGGCGTACGGCGCGGCCAGTAGACCGACGTGAATGAGGACATAATTCCCCGCTCACGCGATACGCCTCGCACAAAAAGGATGGGAACTGGGGCCAGAGGCCCAACGCGGGATAGAGATTCCCGGGAAATGGGGCTGGGCCTGAAACATGAATGTCCAGGCGGTCCTACGTATCCCACAAGGATGGGAATCAAGCCATACGTAGTTCTTGAAGTGCAGTTTAACGTCATGCAGGACGATGAGGAAAAAAGAAGGGGGGAGCAGAAGGCATCCCCAAACGTGGAGGGGGGCGTACGGCGTGACGAACAAACCGACGTGAATGAGGGCATAGCCCCGCACTCACACCATACGCCGCACACCCCGGGGCAACTGGGCCAAGGGCCCGAGATGGGATGGAAATTCCCGAAGGATGGGGCTGGGCCTGAAACGTGAATGTTCAGGCGGTCCTACGTATCCCATAAGGATGGGAATCAAGCCGCACGTAGTTCTTGAGTGGCAGTTTTACGTCATGCAGGACGAATGCTGAACAGTTTAACGTCTTGTAGCTCGGACGTAGTGCAGTTTAGCGTCATGCAGGACGAAGCACTTGGCAGTTTAACGTCTTGCAGCGCGGACGAATGCTGAACAGTTTAACGTCTTGTAGCCTGGACGAATGCAGTTTAACGTCGTGCAGGACGTGGTGACACTCAGGCAAAGTATTGCTTGAGGAACCTAGCGTTGGTGGGAGGAGTGACACGCTCACCATCCATAGTTGCTAGGGAGTACGCGCCATTGGGATAGACCTTGTGGACAACAAAAGGTCCCTCCCACTTGGGCTCCAACTTGGGCGGCTTCCTGCCGGGGATCATCGGTGCTCTTAGGGCTAGCACTAGATCACCCTGCAGGAAGGAGCGGAGGCGAACCTTCTTATTGAAAGCTCGAGCCATCCTGCTTTGATGCCTCTCCAAGTTGTGCAAAGCGCGAAGTCTATTCTCATCCAGTGCTTCCAACTCGACTAGACGGGCTTCAGCAACTCTGTCCGGCGCTTGCTGGTCGTAGACCGCAGTGCGCAAGGACGGTAACTGGATCTCGATGGGCAGGACGGCCTCAGCTCCATACACCAGGGAATAAGGGGTCATCTGGGTGGAATTGCGAGTCGTCGTCCGATAAGCCCAGAGGGCGTTGGGGAGCTTGTCCGGCCAACTCTTCTTGTTCTGACCAACCATCTTTTGCAGAATGTTAGAGAGGGTTTTGTTAAACGCCTCGATCTGTCCATTCGCCTGCGCATGATAGCGAGATGTATGGTTCGAGCGGATGTTATACTTGGCGTACAACTTCTTCAACTCGGCTGCTCGGAAATTGGTTCCGTTATCCGTGAGGATAGCGTGAGGCACTCCAAATCGATAGATGATGTTGGAGGTCACGAAGTCAGCGATCGAACAGGATTTGACCTCTCTGAGCGGAATCGCTTCTGCCCATTTGGAGAAGAAGTCCGTGGCGGTCAGAATGAACCGGCACTGGCGAGCTGTCGCCGGCGGGTAAGGTCCCACGACGTCCAGTCCCCAGACTGCAAAGGGCCAGGAATACCTTGTGGTATGGAGAGGCTCCGGCGGCCGATGCACAAAGTTCGCATGAACCTGGCACGCATGGCACCTCCTGGCGTACTCGATGCAGTCATGGATCATAGAGGGCCAGAAGTATCCCAACCTCCGAATCTGGTGGGACAGCTTCGGCCCAGTTTGGTGGGCGCCGCATGAACCAGCATGAACCTCTTGCATGACTCGTGGGATCTCAACTCCCTGAAGGCAACGGAGGAGAACACCATCAAATCCGCGTTTGTAGAGGATCTGCTCCAGGCCGGGACTGCTCTGGAGGACAAACTGCGATGCGCGGCGTCGAACTCGCTCGCGCTCGGCCCGATCTGACGGAAGAATGCCATGTTGGAGGTACTCAACCAAAGGCGTCCTCCAATCAGGGGCTGATCCGACTGCTATATCTGGGGTACTCGGGGCTCCGGGCATAGGGGCAACCGTGGTGAGATTACTTACCAACGGGCCGCGATCTTCTTCCGGGATAACGGGAGCGATGAGCCTGCGGCGCGTCACGCGGACGATCAGGTTGTCCTGTTCAGGTTCCGCAAGCGACGCAGCCAGGCTGGCCAAAGCATCTGCTCGACCGTTCTGCGACCGGGGAATATGGACAATTTCTGGCCGAGAAGGGAACCGGGCCATCAGAAGGAGGGTGCACTCCAACAATGGCACAAGTTCCGGCTTCCTGACAACATAGTCGCCATTGATCTGCTTAACGACCAGTTCGGAGTCCCCTTTCACGCACAGACGGGGCACGTCGATCTCGAGAGCTAACTCGAGGCCGGTGATGAGGGCATGGTATTCCGCCTCATTGTTGGTACAGCCCTCTGACAACAGGAAAGAGTATGGCAGCACGGCTCGCTCCGGGGTAATGAAGACGATGCCCAAGCCCACTCTATTGAGCTTAGGATTATCGAGTCTTCTACCGGTGGGGCTCCGGGAGGCACCGTCAAAGTGCATCTGCCAGCATGGATCGGCTCGATCAACCGAGAGAATGGTCTCATCAGGAAAGCCTAGATCCAGCGGCTGATCCGCGGAGGTCGGGTGAGCGGCCAGAAAGTCTGCCAACGCTTGCCCTTTGATGGCCTTCTGAGACACATACCTGATGTCGAACTGCTGGAGAATCACAGCCCACCGCGCTAGACGGCCAGTCAACATAGGTCGGCTCAGGATATATTTCAACGGGTCTACCCGAGAAACCAACTGTACCTCATGGTGCTGCAAGTAGTGCCGTAATTTCTGTACGGCAAATACGAGCGCCAGGCAGCTCTTCTCGATGGGGGAATACCTAACCTCCGCATCGAGGAGCATGCGACTGAGGTAATAGAGGCTATTCTCTGTTCCCTCGTTGTTCTTCTGGGCGAGAAGGGCACCCAGGGACCGTTCCAGGGCGGTCACATAAAGGACCAGCGGCTTTCCGGATACGGGCGGCATCAGGACCGGAGGTTGAAGCAGGTACTGCTTGATTTCCTCGAAAGCGGTCTGACACTCTTTATCCCATACATAGGTGGCACCCTTCTTCATAAGCCGAGAAAAGGGCTTACACTTGCCGGCCAGATTCGCGATGAATCGGCGTATATAGGCTAAGTGGCCTTGGAACCCTTGCAGTTCCCGGACGGTACCCGGGGGAGGCATCTGGCTAATCGCCCTGATTTTCTCTGGGTCGATCTCAATACCCCGGTATCTTACCACAAATCCAAGGAACTTTCCGGAGGTGACCCCAAAGGCACACTTCAACGGGTTCATCTTCAGGCAGCGAGACCGGAGGAAGCTGAACACTTTCTCAAGATCTTTGAGATGGTCCTGACGCTGGCGCGATTTGACAACCAAGTCGTCGACGTAGCATTCCACCAGTGCGCCGAGGATTGGCTTGAATATGCGGTGCATCGCCCGTTGATAGGTGGCACCTGCATTCTTCAGGCCGAAGGGCATGACCCGGTAGAAAAAGGTACCTTGGGGGGCCCTGAAGGCAGTGAACTCCTCATCCTCAGGGGCCATCCGAATTTGGTTGTATCCGGAGTATCCATCCATGAAGGAGAGGGCTTGGAACCCTGCTGTGGCATCAATCAACAGCTCTGTCACTGGAAGGGGAAAATCATCCTTCGGACAGTGGCGGTTGAGATCGCGGAAGTCGATGCAGACTCTAATCTGCCCGTTCTTCTTCCTGACCGGCACAATGTTGGCCAGCCATTTGGGGTACTGAACTTCCCTCACGAAGTTGGCTTTGATAAGCTTGTCAACTTCGGCCTCAACCATGGCACCATGGGATGGGTGCATTTTCCTGGGAGGCTGCTTGAACCCGCGATGGTTCGCCGGGAGACCAAGGCGGTGGACGGCTACCTGAGGATCTAGCCCCGGCATCTCGTCATAGCCCCAAGCGAACACATCACGGTGCTGCCTGAGAAAGTCCACGTACTGCTGCCGCTCCTCAGAGGGCATGGCGGCACTAACCAACGTGGGTCTTGGATCGGCCTCGGTTCCAAGGTTCACCTGTATTAACTCATCGACCGTGGCGGGGACGCCCTCCTCAAAGGCTGGGGGTGCATCTTCCACGTCCTCTCCACTCGGGGAGGGATCGTCCACGGGAGAGGCTGCGTTGGCAACTGCATTGGGGCTACCAGGTCCTGCTGGGCCACTGGTGCTGGCACGGGCGGTTGCGGCCATCTCATCAGGAGACTCGCGGACCGTCGAGACCATGGCGACGTCCAACCGGTGAATCGGGAGGACGTAAGCGTCATCCAGACTTGCCCAGGGATCGCTTGCAACAGCGACAGGCTCAACCTCACCTGCCAGGATCTGCTTATCCTTGCTCTTGTAATAGTCCGCGTCCAGATAGCGGGCTTCACATGAGGCAAAAGGAGAGGCATCTCCTTGAAGCACGCCTACTCGACCATTAAGGGAGTATTTGAGGCATTGGTGGTATGACGAGGGAACTGCCGCGTGAAGGTGAAGCCATGGCCTGCCCATCAATGCGTTATACGCAGTGTCCTGAGAGACTACCATGAATTCGGTGTTGGCAACCAAGTCACCGAACTGGGTCTTCAAACGTATCTTGCCGACCGGGGTTTGCTCGGTGCGGTCGTACCCCTGGATCCTGAGGTCGGAGGGAATCAAGTCATCCTCAGACAACCCCAATCTCCGGAGCGTCCGAGTTGGAATCAGATTAATCCCGGACCCCGTGTCGACAAGACAACGCCGGACTTCAAGGCCATTGAACTGGCCAGTGACATACAGCGGACGAATGTGTCCCTGTATAGGAGGGTCTTCATCCTTACCAGAGAACGAGATAACTGCCTGACATTCGGCGTCCTCGATCGTTTCGGCGTGAAAGGCCTCTGCAGCCGCAACCTCTGTCTCAAACTGGAGGGGGCTTTTCAGGGCTTCAACGAGTGCCTCGCGCATCTCAGATGACATGCGCAGAGCCTCAAGGATGGAGAGCCTTGCTGGGATGTCGGCCAAGTGCTTCAGGACATCATACTTTTTGGCCAAGCGCGAGCTCCTAGTTGCAGGAGGTTGCTCTGCGGTTGGTGGCATGACGGGCCTTACCGGTTGGATCGGCGGCCGACTGGTACTTGGCGCATCTCGCTGTTCACTGGTCGCAGTCCGGGAAATGGTCACCGTACTGGAGTCAGGAGGCCGGGATGGACTTGTGGCAGGGCGGAGCTGGTCGCGACGCGGCTGAGGCGGTTCTGCCTGGTCCCACACCACAAACAGTGGCGGAGGCGAATCCGTCATCCCCGGATGGGGGGCCTGCGCGCGTTGAGCTCGATCTTGAACCTGCTGCCTAGTCTCAGTGGCGTGCACGGCCTGGCTGGAGGTACCAACGGCTGTGCCCCGGCGACTCCTGCTGCTGCGGTTCTTCCGACGGTGGCGACGACCGGGGACACTAGGGAGGTCCACCTGGTGTTCTTCAACGTCGGGAACCGAAAAGGGATTTACCAGCTCGACGGTGTTAACCGAAGCGTACCCAACACCCGCCATCCGTGGGGGGGAACCCAGGCCATCGACGTCGTGAGACGGAGTTCCCGATTTCCCTTCCCCAGCCCCTGGCGGGTAAGACTGAATGCTTGGCCGGGCAACACGCCGGTCTTCCAACACCTCTGAAAGCCATCGGTCTTCGTATCGAGGAGAAGAGATTCACGTCGGGTTCACCATTTTTCTGTTTCGGTGCGGATGTGCGTCGGGTTACGCTGTTCCGCCAGGACGCGTTCGCGCGTGCACCCGTCAACCCGAGGGGATGGGCGCGCGGCTTGTGGTCCCGCAGTCCCGCTTTCCAAGGGCGGGCGGCATCCGTCCCTTATTCAGGGGCGTCTGCTCCTTGATCGAAACCGGGATGATGGGATGTCGGCTTCTCCTTCCTTGGACGTCTCCTCGGAACTTGTCGCCTAATCCGGGTCTCCCTCATAGACTTAAGAATGTTCGTGAATCTCGTTCCCGGCGCCATATCTTCATGGACACCGGTTAATTACGCTGCTTCCGCCCGGACGTTCCAAGGAGTCTGGGCGGGGCAGCAACCTGCGGTGAGAAGGCCGGGTGGCTCTGGGTGCTGGGGGCGTGTCGTAACACTGCGGCTCTGCACATCTGTCTTCCGTCCCTAATAGGGCTTCTCGAAGGCATGATGGCCTGAGGCATCCCGTACTAGGTGCGGGGAACTGTGTCACCTGAGGTTTTCCTCAGCTTCCCGTGTTTAACACGGGGTATGCCGCGAGTTTAACGTCCAGCGGGGACGGCATCGGACCGATCAACACGAAAAGTGGATCAGATGACAGAACCCCTTGCGGGGAACCTCCGACGCTGGGGCCAGCACATGGGCGGCTTCCCAAGTAACGTGGAGTGAAGTGAAGTGGCATGACCCCACCGGGATGTGGCGGCCCGGGTAAGGATCAGGATGGATGATGGAGTAAAGAGCTTGGACCCCAGAGGGGCTTCCTACGTACCGCGCGTTAACACGGATCAAAGTCAACGTAGTTCGGGTATACAGTTTAACGTCATGCTGGACGTCGGCAAGCCGACTCACGAAGAGGTCGAGGCCGCCGGGCGGAGGATTGAACCGAACCACCTCGCACAGAGGGGGATGGAACGGCCGGGTGGATCACAGTTTCACGTCATGCTGGACGATAAAAGGGGAAATGGAAAAGGGGGGCTGTGGGGAGGCACCGCGGAGATACACACGGGCAGTCTCCCACAGGGGCGGATTCATAGGTGAATCGACGCAAGCGTGAACCCTGGAGGGGTCCACTGATGGACGAACCGACGTAAATACGACCGGGACGACCAGGTGGTGGGCTTGAACCTCGGGGAGGCTTCCTACGTACCCTGTATAGAAGACAGGGATCAAAGTCCACGTAGTTCATTCTGTCAGGACTTACGCACTTGGGGCAGCCCGGTTGCGGCAAAACTCAGTTGGAAGGGACTCGGACCAAAAGCAGAAGACACCTCGATCCCAGTCATACCCTCTACTGGCTTCGGCCGTGGGGAGGCGCAATGGAGATACACATGTGCAGCCTCCCACGAGGAACTAGGGGTTTGTAATACCCTGCCCCCGTAGGGAAAAGCCACTCCCATTAAATCGTCCCAAAAGGGGGACAATCCCGACATCCCTGCAGAGACGAGCGGGTGGGGGCCACATCCAAACCGGGGGAGACCCTGCGTGCGAGGCACGGGATCGAATGATGCGGACGGTTTAGCGTCTTGCCGGACGAAGTACAGTTTAACGTCATGTGTTGAGGACGAAGCGGACGGTTTAACGTCTTGCCGGACGAAGTACAGTTTAACGTCATGTGTTGAGGACGAAGCACTTGGCAGTTTAACGTCTTGCAGCGCGGACGATGGAGGCTAGGCAGTTTAGCGTCGTACAGCTTGGACGTATGCTGAACAGTTTAACGTCTTGTAGCTCGGACGAGGTACAGTTTAACGTCGTGCAGGACGTATATGCAGTTTAACGTCATGCTGGACGAATATGCAGTTTAACGTCATGCTGGACATACGTGCGTGTCACTTCGCGCAAGCCTGGAGGGCCGCACGGGAAGACAACGCACGGTGCGGGCACCCAGGATGAGGATCATCGGGCGCCACGCAGGCGGGTACCCTTAGAAGGTCAACGGGGACGACCCTGGCAGATTGCGCGCAAAAAGGAAGCTTTGCGCGCAATACTGCGGGCCGGCGCGCAATCGGGGCGGCTGGCGCGCAATTGGGCCAGTGCCTTGCGCGCGGATACTTGAGAATGCTCACACCGGGCTTCGAATAGCGCGCGGGGGCAACGGCTCATTCTCTAATGAATGGCCACTTGAAAGAAGGGGGGTGCGCGCAATCGGGCCGGATTGCGCGCACCCCAGGGGCAATTGCGCGCAAGCGGGTTCTTTTGCGCGCAAAGGCCTTAGGGTGAGTGTTTATTCAAATGAAAGGAGCCAGCGGGGATTGCGCGCGAAGGCGGACCCCGAGGCTTTCTTGCGCGAAAGAAAGGAGGTTACCTGAAGTTCGTCATTGCGCGTGGAAGGGGTTGAATTGCGCGCACGGGAGACGTTTCGACTTCCAGCAACCTTTGAAACGTTGGGGGTCGCCTAGTATTTATAGGCAACCCCGGGCGTGGAATCCAAGGCGCGAGCGCGGAATTCTCCTCGCGGGCGCGGAATCGGGCACGGCGCGCAAGGGAGTTGCGCGCATCCCGGGGGTTTTGCGCGCGGATCATCATCTTTGCGCGCAGACCTCTGAAATTCCGCGCAAGGCCTCCGGGCCCTCCGAAACATCCTTCCGACTCCAAATATGACCTCGCTTTCCGCATCCGGAGCTTCGTTTGGGAACAACGGACTTTTCCGGCGTCTACAAATACATTACAACTTAGAGACGTCATTAAATATAATAGACACCCTTATTGATGTCCAAACATAATTTGATTAAATTTCTATGTTTTCTTCACCAACCCCCATCACCTACCACAAGGTTCTCAACCATTCTCCAATTCACCAATGATTAGACTCCATCTCCGTTCATACCAATTTTCCCCTGAGTTTGAATACAAAATTTATTCTCCATTGAGTGCTACATATGAATCAAACATTAGACATTCATCATAGAACTAGATATTCTAGGGTCCATTAATCATCAATCTTCTAAATTTTACATGGCCATTCAATGGTCAGTCTCACATAACACCATGAATCTTCTAATGAAAGGGTTATTTCACATGCAACTTTGTTCATGATCCTCATCAAAGGAGTATCCTTATTTTTCTCCTTAGAATGATTAAATCGTTCTACCCATCCTCCACCCAGTCCATCACTGAACACAATGAATAACGTGATCCTCCATTCATACCTGATTGTTAAGAAAATCACCAAAATCTATACACACATGTATTACCCAAAATGTAGGTCACTATATTTAATGATCCACTCACTATGTGAAAAAAATTCTCCAAAATCCTAGGCATGAGTTATGAATTTAGTGAAAGATGGGTCTCTTCACCTTACACAAGCCAATGCATTGAACCATGAAATTTTTATTAAGGAAAAAATTAGGTTAACTACACAATGGAACACTAGTCTATCACGGATTTCGTATTCTTCCATAGAGTAATATCCGCACTCATAAACTTCTAGGCTATTAACCCATATGATTTTCATACCAAAAAAACATTGTTTTTAAAATATAAGGGTGAATATGAATTGAATTAATTTGAAACCTACCATCATTAGCTCTTCTGAGTTCTTCAAAAAAACCTAAAACATAATCAACAACCAACTCACCACCCTATTTCTATTAATTCAACCACCTCCACATGTAATCATAAGCATGAATGATTGAACATTAAGGATTTCCTAACAAGGAATTAAAACATTAATATTCAACCAAATTAGAGAGATTCTTACATGATCCACATACCATCAATCCAAAATCACATTATTTTTTAGATATCCACTCTCTAAAAGGAACCAAATCCACCAACACAATCACTTTTAGAACTCCTCTTTAGGATTGGAATCCCAAGCTACCAAGATTCATTGTGCATCTCCCAACATAAGGGTGTCAGTTCTAGACACTAAGTTTCCACTTATGCTCTAACCCTCTTAGGTCTAACCACCTAGGATCTTTACTCTACATTCAACAAGATTCTCATTCTAGAATAATAGGCTAGGAATCCCATAGTCCCACCCTTAATTCCACAAGCATCTAAGTGATTCAAAAATCTACCTTGTATCATAAGTACCAACACTCAAGGTGATCTATACTCCATGGTTGTAGGGAAAATTTCAAGAAATTCCTTTAATAATTTTAAAGGTTACTCACATGTACATGTAATTTTAATCAATAAAACTATTCCTATGACATTAAACTTTACTACTCTGTCACAAAAAATATCAACAATCAGGTTACCTTCACACAAAACGAGACTCTGGATCACTTATCATTAAGGACACATCTTCAAAACCACAAGGTTTTACACATAAACCACATCATGGTTTCATAAAGGGTTTTAATCCAAAAAATTTCATCTAGACACATATCTATATACATTCCATGATGACTTCACCCTTAGACTATATATGTAAATTCCAATAATGTCATGTTTGGTTAAACAAAATGCCACTAGGTTCTAGATGGATAAATCCATATAAGATACAATGGGAACCTTAATTAACTATAACTATCCTATGAATACTTTCACAAAGTTATTTACTAAGTAAATTAATGTCTGAAAATGACTAAACAAGGTACATTTCACCACCCATGCATAAAAGGACCGCATCATCATCATCTCCATCATTATCTAGGTGCGCCACACCATGGTCTCACATGACCTACTATATAAGTATACATGCATTGGGGTTCATACGAATATAATGTCACATATAACTCATATATGAAAACATATTATATGTTATTGAAACTAAAGAAGTTGATTCCTCCATCGTTAGTACAAACAGAAACAAGAAACATATATGAAATGTAAAACCTATATACCAAAAATGGTGCATGCGATGACTCTTGATGATATGTCCAAGATTAAAATCCATATTAAATTATAGACATAAAAATCCATGTGCATCACAAGAGGTTGAATCATATAATAATAATAGTTCAAACCAAGAACATCAATTTCATGACATGGTAACCTAGACTTACCTCAAGTAAGGTGTTCGTGGAACACCCATATGAGTTTCATCACAAGATATGACACATTCCTATGTCACTTATCTACTGAGTTCCAAAAACATAAAAAATAAGAAACCTATGATTCCATTTTGTAACACCCCATCCCGAAACATTAGTTTTGAGTTGTATTTCCACATGACTTGATGTGCACCTCCTTGTATTCCAAAGGATTATAACTAGCAATGAGGGTCTAAAGTGATGTCATGGAGAGACTATACCCTCAATTAAAGTGAAAAACATCAGATAAATAACCAAACATGTAACAATATACAATCAAAGTACATAGATACTACTAAAACACCATCAATACTGAGTGAATGTAGAAATAATATAATCAACAATCATACCTAAATACAAGGCCACTGATTTCCAACTAGTCCAATAATATATAAAAATAAAGAAAAGAAAAAAAATATAGGCTCTAAAACTCCAAGACTCACCACATCCCAGTATCTAAAATCATAGAAATCTATCCTGATCAATGACCAAATGCAAGCCCCAACCCAAGTTGTACTTGTAAAAAGTGAGGGCTATAAAAGTACCCAAGTACCATGGCCACCCAAGTAGGGTGTGGGTACAACTCAGTAGGGCACCACCAATATGGTCCTATACCCAACCGGTAAAATATAGTTTATGTGAATGTGATAATATCAACAGAAAGTAAATAGGAAATATATAAATGTGAAAGAATAACATATAATCACCAATGAACAAATAATAAAAACAATGTCCATATATCTATCATTCATGCACTTAATAAGCCTCCATACACGCCTAACTATACTCACTTCAGATCCATACTATATGTAATGTCACCAGCCATGTTTGACACATCCCCCTCGATGGGATAGTCCAAAAACATTTTTAACAAATCTCCCATGAAGGGATAATCCACACACATACCGACCAAATATATGATATATCCTCTTAAGGGGATAGTCTATATAGATCAACTTGTATGATAAATTGTAGAATATATAGGAATAACACATGAAACACATAAATACAAGATGAAAAATAAATATCATGTTATGTTAAGTAAGAGTCACAACCATAAAAATACACATTCAAGTAAACATAAAGCATAGGTCTCATGAGGCTAAAAATGAACACACATGTGATTAATGCATCAAACATTGTCTCACATGATACACACACTCACACACCCATGTGATCAAGGCATCAAACATGGTCTCACCACTAAAAATTCACACACATGTGATCAAATCTCAAATATGGTCTCATGGATACATATGCACACACATTTGATCAAGCCCCGACTATCAGCAGCGAGACAATAAGCCAACACATAAGGTCCAATAGGGCTATTTCGACCCTTTTAGATTGTTACAAAATTCATTTATTTAGTTAATATGGGGAATTAATTGACTAATTAAGCATGAAACTAGGTATCTAATTCTTATTAATTAGATCATGAAGTTACAATATATTGTTGGGTATTCCATTTAGTTTTATAGGTGTTACAAGAAAATCAAGGTTAAATTACCAAGACTGACATGACTGGATAACAAATTCTTAAATAACCATGAATAATACCATATGGTAGAGTACAAAAGTCAACCCACCTAAAACAAAGTCAACTCCCATCCAATAAAAGGACAATTTCTTCATTAGAGTCCATCCAAGTCTACTCAACCTCCATCGATCACCATAAGTTTCTACTCATTCAAAAGAATTTCAAACTAATTAATTAAAACTAAATTATAATTAATTAATCATTTAAATAGAAACTCACTTCAAATTTGAATGTCATACTTTCCAAAAGACTCACCAGATATCACCGACTAGCTGAAACCATGACTAAACTTCCATGAAGGGTCCATTACACACTTTCAACATGATTCCATGTAAAATACTTATCACGAGAAAAAAACAAGGATCAATTTAATATAATCAAATTATATACTTTAGAATAAACCAAAAAATTTAAAAACCTTAGCTACAATGCCATCCAATAGAGTTCAACCACTCCTAGAACACTCATAATTATAAGATGAGTAAAATACACAATTCAAAACCATGGTCTAATGGCTGATTCAACTCAAATTGACCAAAAAATATAAAATAGATTATAGAGGAACATACCTTTATCAAAATTACCAACAATTACACACATTTATTTTCATAGATAATCCTCTGTCTATGTTTATCCAAAGCCCTATAATTCTTGAACAATTACATTAATATCTGATGGAATTTTCATCTAATTTTCTAATTGAAATAAATACAACGATCAATAGATGATAAATATGATCAAGGGTAATATGATCTGAATATAATTGAGACATAAAAATATCAAAAAGGGTTAAAATTACCAATAGAATCATCCATGATGAACATCACAGTGATCTACCACCACACGAGGGAGGCAGATGCCAATAATGAAGAAGAATTAAGGATATCACATAGATTCACTAATGGATCTTGACTAAATCCATGCTAGAATAATGGAATATCTTGGAGAAAGAGATTACTATAAGAGTGAATGAACCTAAAAAATATTAGACAAGGGAGTAAATCCCAAGAGGGGCTTAGTAGAAAAAAAAACCAAATTGACCCCCACTAATGCACTACCTAGTGTACCCCACCAATTAGAAGGTTGGGGTCCAATGGATAGCTAGCGGTCCAAAAAACTCCCCATATTGGCTCACCTACTAGAAAATGTGTCTTTTTAGGTAGAATGTCTATTTCCTGCCCCATTATTTACCTTCTGGGGGTGATCGAATTACTGGTGGCTATATAAGTATCCTAAATTTCTCTAATCCTCCTCTAATAAAACTCAACACCTTGAGTCAACCTCTGAGATTATATTTAAGTCTAAGAAAATATCATCAAGTAGTTCAAATATTCCTTAACTCATTTAAACACTATGTTCTCTGAATGATCCATCCACTAAATAAAATCTTCACAATTACTCTAAAATCCAAAACTCTTAATTACATGGGTCATTATGATAAGGTAATCGAGGCCTAACACATAATGATACTAGGATTCCATAGACATGATCCTTGGGTTCATGGGTAGGGAATAGACCCCCCCCACATGGATATATGATGCTTTAATTTCTTATACATTCTCCTTGGGTTCATATAGGGATATATGATACATAGATACCTTGAAGTTACTCCTTGGATTTTTGGGTAAGTCACAACCCCCCCAACATGGTTATATGATACTAAAATATCTCGTACATATTCCCTAGGTCTGTGGGTAGGTAAAAACCCCTCACATTTTGATATTGGATTCTTGGATTCCTTGTACATTCTCATTATATCTATAGATAGGGAACATACCCCCGTACATTGATACTTGATGCTGGGATACCTTGGAAAAATACCTTGGGTCTATGGGTTTGGAAAAAAACCTTATCATTGAGACCCGATCATACTAGTATTCCTTAGAAGCATACCTTGGATTTGTGGGTAGGGCTTAGACCCCCTGACATAGATTAGGATTACTATGGGTTAGCTCGATACCATGAGGTGCTCAAAGACACTCAAATATTTTAATAAGTGGGTATGATATGGGTTATAGGTTTACATGGCAGGAATTTATTCCCTTGTGAGGTTACATATGGTTGAAATGATTTTGTGATGTGCTCATAGACATTCCATCACTTGATGAAGTAGGTATAACATGCCTCATGTGTTACTGCAGAACATGAGGATTGAAAATGTTTATTTATTTTTTGTTTATATGTCATTTGTTTTATCTTTATAATTCTATATACACATGTCATTTTGGATAATATCCATATATGAGATTGTGTTGGTGGTTCCCTACTTAGTTATGTACTCACAACATTTTTAGGTGGCCATGACACTTGGGTACTTGAGTATCCTTTCACTTGGTTACAAGTATAGATTGGGTTGAGGCTCATTATAGTATGATAGAGATGGAGAAGATCAAGTGGGACATGAATATCAAAATTAGGTAAGGCTCAATGTTATATTAGAGAATCAATGTCTCTTGTTTTCATTATTATATTTATTTTTTATTCCATTTGTATATATGATAGGCTTGGAGGGTGGTATGTCTTGTATGCTTGTTTTTTTTGGAACTTTATTATTATCACATGTTTCAATTTTATCAATTTTCATACTTTGATGTTTTGGATGTGATCAATGTTGGGTTATTTCCACTATTATTGATACTATGATACATGGGTTATAGTCTCGTCATAGCACCAACCTAGACCCCCACTTTTAGTCGACAACCTTCGGTGTATAAGGTGTCATGATTGAAGCCATAGAGTTCCATTGGTATGGTTACTGTTTATAGTGATTAAGACCGAAATGTTAAAAAGTTTCATCAGATATCCTTTTATTATCTTAATATTTGGGGTATGGTATAATGGAGGTATAGGAATTTATTAGAGCTTGTGATGGAACTCAGTCTGGTGCGCCATGAACACCTTTCCCAATAGAACTCTAGGTTACCTAGGATGAGATTGGTGTTCTTGGCTCATGATGTTACAATTACATGATTCCACCCTGGGCAGCACACTTGGATTGTGAGTTTTATTAATATTCATGGATTTAGATCTTGGATTATGGAGGAAATCTATGACTTATTCATCATGATATACATATAGGATTCACTTGGAATGAGCATGCTTATGGTGATTTTACTAATGTGATTTCCAGTTGTTTAAAGTGCTATAAATACCTCATATGGTGATTTTCCCTTATAATTTCATTGTCTCATTCTAATTAGATGGACCATATTGTACACACCTCTTCTTATAATGGCAGTTCATGTGGATCTACAACATGGTGCTTCTCGATGATGATGATGATGCAATAAATTTTCACTAGGATATATGATGACCCTCAGTGGGTCAGTATGAGCATTGGATGCTGCAGCGGTGAACCCCATGAGGGTGATCATTATATAGGTTTAGTTATTTATAGTGTAATTAAAAACCTATATCGTGTTTTTCCAAATATTCTAGAATAACATTCTACTTAACCGAACTGGGTGACTCTGATTCACTTAGTATGAGTAAACTTATGGTGATGTCATTATATATATATGTTATAAAAACGTGACTTGATTTTCTAGGAAGTAGTCAAATGCATTGATGCTCTGATAATATGAGATCCCTATAAGTGGGTACTGATTTTGGAACAGGATGCCAACTATTTACATGTGAGATCCTACGGTGGGTAGTTTCTATGTTTGATGTCATGTGGTTTATTAGACGAGAGCGTGAATTAATTACCATGAGTGCTATGACCTATATGGATGAAGCTAGGTGGGATATCTTATTAATTCATAGTTGTGACTCATGATAGTGTCTAGTTAATGAAATTCTTGATTAATGGAAACCTATGAGAGGTGATAGCTCAAGGATGTGTGTGCCTTAGAGGTGGAGATCATGGTTATATAAATGTTTTTATGATCAATGAACATGATGTTCTTCAAGCATACAATATAGGATGAGAAAGTGATTCCATAAATATTAGGAAAACATTATAGGGTATTGGTAAAAGTAATGAGATGCATGAATTGTATTTTAACATGTGAAACACTGAGAGTGATTAGGAAATTCCTTGACCCTGTTAGTTTTAGATGCACATTTTGGAGCATGGTGAGACCATGGGCAGATGTTATGGTATTGGAATGACACTAATTGGTGGAGATAACATGATTGAAATGAGAATAGTTCCATTTGGAATGAGGATTGTGTGATATGTGAGTAGAATCCTATTATGTTTTGATGAGAATAAGAAGCTTTCTTTGTTCATGCATGGTGCCTAATGAGTTTGGGTCAGTGAGAAACCACGTGAGAGCTAAGAACTGATGGGATTTGATGAAATGACTATAGGATAACTAGCCTAAAGATTTTATATTAGAACTTGAAGTTTCATTTAGGCATGGAATGATACATAGAAGAATTATAAATGAAGGATTGATTGATTTGGGATGAACCTCCATGAAAGCATCAAAGGTTGACATGATAGATGTGCGAGCATGGCTCAGAGGAGAGAAATATGTGAGATTACAATGAAACCTATTTGGGTTGTAATTTGAGGAGTGGTATAAGTAACACCAAATTGTGGGGAGTGAACTGTAATATTTTGGAGGGTTCACCCCTCATTGTGAATGCAAATTTTTTGGAATCCTTAGTTTATGTTCCATGAACTAGGAATAGGTAATTTAGGTAACGTGTCAGTGGTGGAGGCCAAGTGGTATTGAGATAGGTCAACTAGAGGAGGTATGACTATAACTATTTCATATAATTAGATGAGTATAGTTTTAATCCATGTTATAAAAATAATTTGAGACACATTTTCGGTGTCCAATAATTGTCTGAGTCATTTTGAGGAAAATCTAGCGTGTTCTAGTTCATTGCATAGATGATGGAGACTCATCTAATTAAGTTGGAAATTAGGATAGAGGTTCAATATCTTAATTTTACCGTCATTCTATGGGTGTGGTGATTTGGAATCCATATAAAGCTTATTATTGGACCAATAAGAAAGTGTTTAGACATGATATTCCAATAGTGGTGAGTGTTGTGGTTCTGAATCAACTGTTATGAGTTGGATCCTATGGTGGAGAGAACCATAAACCTGATATTTTATCATTTTTTGATATTTTGATGCATTATAATGGAATAGTGATATAATTCACTATATTTGAAGCTTATTGATGGTGGTAGGAGGTATATTATCATTTTATGAGTTGGGTTTCATGTTCTTGGAGCTATGCTAAGGAAGATCGTTCACATTTCAGAATTGGAGAGTGAAAATTTTATGGTGAACTAATAAATGACTTATGTTTGGGTTTATACTTTAATGGTTTAAAATAATTCTAAGGTATGATAAGTATTAAAGGGGGAGGTTATAAAACCCTATACCTTGTTGAGTTGTGTATTTTGGTGAAGTTTGAATTTTTTGAAATCTATGGGATAATCCATTTAGGGGATTAATATTTAGATTTAGAATATGATAATTTTAGCATCCTAAGATGATGTTTTTGGATATGGTTTGAGGCTTGAAAGGTGATTTAGTACTTATGTGATCCTTAAGACATTCAGGTTGAATTTTGGAGGTTTTTGAAGAACCATACCTAGGGTGCATGGTTTGGACAACACATTTTAGAGGGAACAACACGATTACCCTTACGAAAGAAGAGTTTTAGTTTAATTTGTATAGAACACAGTTGAGTTTCATAGTCAATAAATAGTTGAGGGTTAACTATGTAGGATCTTCAAGTAAATAATGTGATTATTGGTTAGAATTGGGTATTGTATCATGGTTACTAACAAACCATGTGAAAATATACAAACTGAGATAATACCATTTTTCAGAGATGGTGCATGGTTTGGAAAACCATGAGAACATACAGTGTTGATTATTAAAAGTGGTGGATCATCTGATTTTAATTTTTATGGGGGAGACCACATTTATTCCTCTTCCTTATATGCACACACTATATGGATAATACCCACTCAACCATTTGACTCCTCATATTTTTCATCATTTTGGGTGCACTCTTGTGTGAGTTAGGAGCTCGGGTGGGTGGGAGAGCCTATTTGGACCTTCTATGAGCTTAGACAGGCTTGGAGAGCATAAGTGGATCTTCCAGGTGGTGAATTTAAAAGGGAAACATTTGTTAAAAGGTAAGTGATCTTGGTACAATACTCATAGTATATATGAATTTCATCATGATGCACCTAATAAGAGGTCTCTCCCCAAAGGAAATTAACCTACTAAAAGTAGTTTATAATGATTTCTAAAATTAAGTAAATAGGTTAATTAAAATGAATTTTTTAATTAAATTCTGTTTTTAATTAAATTGAATGACTTAATGGAATTCATAATAAAATTGAATAAGGTGCCAATGGACATGAAAAATCCTTAGGAACAAGTCCCATTACCTCAACCACCCATAGATATGGTCATTATATAAATATGTTCCATTTTTATAGGTGAACCTTGAGGGGTGAAACCTTAAATTTGTTTGTGTAAACTCTATGGCCCTTAATGTAAGTGACTTAGAAATCCTCAAATTTGGGAGTGAGATCAACTAGAATTCTTGGGCTTAGTGGGAATTCTTGGGCATTCCTTTTAGAAGGGAGTGATGAATTAGAAATAGTTGGCCCTCACGGGCCTTTGGAAACTCTTGAGTATTTATTAAAGCCTTAAGTATTGATGGGTTGTCTTGATAAAAGAGATGGTCTTATTCCATATCTCTAGAGTGATGCCAATGAGGCTTGACCCAGGTGGCTAGTGAGGCTGTATAATGATCATGATGATGTTGATAGACACAAATCCCTAAGAGTGATGGGTGATAACCTGAGAGTTAATGCTAAGTAAGAGGACACTTAGGAGGGTACCTCTCTTATATGGTGACCCTAGACTACTCATGGAAGGTTTCCCATAGTAAGAGTCACCCTGAGTGGCTGTGAAACTGAATTAAATGGCTAAAGTGATGAATTAAGTAATGTATGTGATGTGAACAACCCTTTAGTGGTGGTCTCAATAAATGAATGTAAATGTCTTTTATGGGGGTCTCAATACACACACACACATGATCCAATATACACTTATAGAGTTGTTGGACTTATGTTATGGTATATGCTCATGGAGCAGTTTGATATGAATGTGGGGTCAAGTGAAGAAGCAACTAGGGACTATTGGGTAATCGAGGACCACTACTAGATATTTTGACATTTTTTACATTACATTTGTGATGGATGTTCGTCGCAAAAGTTCATTTGTAGTGGGAGTTCATTGCAAATGTGTCATCACAAAAACCGACGTCACAAATGAAGGTATTTTTGACGCAGTGTTGACAATAAAAAGTAATTGTGAAGGGTAAAAAGCCCATCGCAAATGATTTCTATTTTTCCTAAAAAAGGCAATTACGATGGTTCGTCGTAATTAATAATATTTACGATGGATAGTTTATCCATCACAGATACACACATTTTTTCTAAAATATATAATATGAAAATTTCAAATAATTAGAATAATTAAAAAAGTTAAAAAAAATTAAAATAATTTAAAATAGTTAAAAAAATCTACATATATTTTAAAATATTTATGCATATTTAAAAATATATGAAAAAAATAAAAAAATAAAATTATTTCAGAAAATTAAAAATATTGAAAAAATTAATAATAATTACAAAATTTTCAAATAATTAATTTTTTTTAAAAAATAAAAATCATTAAAAATATTAAAAAAATTACAAATAATTTAAAAAATCTAACATGTAATTTAAAATATTTATACATATTTAAAAACATGAGATAATTATAAAAAACTAAAAGTATTTTTAAAAAGTAAATATATTTAATAATATTCAAAAAATTAAAAATCATTGAAAAATAAAAAATCATTAAAAATATTAAAAACATTAAATATAATTAAATATAATAAAAATTAAATTAAAATAAATTAAAATAAATTAAAAAAAAATTAAAAAAAAATTAGAATAAATTAAAATAATTAAAAATAAATAAAAAAATTTACATATAATTTAAAATATTTATACATATTTAGAAATTTTAGAAAATAGTAAAAAAATAAAAATATTTAATAAAATTAAAAATAATTAAAAATATAGAAAAAAATTATAAATAATTACAAAATTTACAAATTATTAAATTTTTTTAAAAAATTACAAATCGTTATAAATATTTAAAAAACTAAAATTAATAAACAAATAAAAAAATTAAAAATAAATAAAAAAATAGTATAAATTAATATAAATTAATAAAATATATTATAAATTTCTAAAAAGTAGTAAATCAAAGAATTTCTAATTTTTAGGTCACAGCAATAACAAATCTATATGTCAATCATGTACCAATAATAATCAAATTTATTATTGCTCATGACCTGAAAATTGACGACTTATTTCATTTTCACCTTTCTAGCAATTTATAATAATTTATATATATACACATACATACAAATATAAAAATTAAATTGGGAATAATAAACAAACCAAATTGAAGCTGGAATTGGATAAAGTTCTAAACTTAGGGTTTACACACACACATATTTTTATATCAAATATAGAATATAATAATATATATATATACATACACAAATAAAAATATCGAATAAGGAATAACAAATTTACATCAATCCAAAATACTAAATAAAGCAGGAAAACTAGATAAAATGCTCAACCTAGGGTTTTCCAAAAATAAATCATGTAATAAAATGAATAAAACCCAGAAATAATAAAAATGGATACAAAAGGAATCTGTACCCAAGAGAATCGAAGCCGAATATGTAAAAAATCTCTTTCAATGATGTCCGTTGGAGCAACACATCCCCAAAAATAAATCATGTGTAATAAATTGAATAAAACCCAAAAATAATGAAAAATGACTAACAATTAATTGAAATAAATCATGCAGACTTGATTTAAATGGAAATAGGCAATAATAATTTTACACCAATCCTAAATACTAGATCAAGAACGATAACAAGATAAATTCCAAAAAATAGGGTTTTCCAAAACTAAATCATTTAATAAAATGAATAAAACCCAAAAATAATGAAAACATACATAAGAGGAAACCGTAACGAGGAGATTTGAACTCAGATCTGTTAAAAGTTGCTGAAAACAGAGTGTGACAGAGTCGAATGGAGCGGGGTGACCCGAGGAGGTACTATGTCGTGATTATATGGGAGAGGGAGAAATAAGGGAGGGGTAATAAGAAAGGTCCATGTAAGTTAAATGAAAATATTTTTGTGATGGTCATTAATTCCTATTACAAATACTTCCGAGTCAATAAGAATTTTTGACAGAAGTAGGAGTCTGTTCTAAATGGCCGTCACTACCATGTTTGGTGCTAGGCAGCAGGAATTCCTAGCAAAAATATTTGTGATAGAAAAACTATTCCATAAAAGAATAATGAATATTTTCTATGGAACAATTGTTCCATTACAAATAGTCCCTCTCTAGAGAATATTTGTGACTACTCAATTACCCTTCGTAAATAACCCATCAAAAACAATTAAATTTCTAGTAGTGGCTTGGCACTTGATGATTTCAGGATGCCTTAGACACACCCCTTGGGTTTTTGGGTTGGAAAACCCCCCCTACACATGGATATATGATAATAGTATGAATTGTACCTACTCCTCAATTCTGTGGGAAGGGAAAACTTGCTTCTATGGGGATATATGATACTAGGATTCCTTAGACACACTCCATGGGTCCTTTGATAGGTCAAAAACCCCCTACACATGGATATATGATATTGATATGCATTTGAAACACTCTTTGGGTTTTTGTGTAGGGAATATAACCCATTTAAATTGATACTATATGTTGGGACACCTTAGACATGATCCTTAGTTCAGTGGGCATGGTATATACCCCCTAACATTGATAATGGATTCTAGGATGCCTTGGATTCATACATTGTTCTATGGGGAGGGAAAACCCCCCTACACTGATACCTAATCATATTAAAATGCCTTGGATGTATACCTTGGGTCCGTAGGTAGGTATCATACCCTATGAAAAAATTAGGATCACAATGGGTTAACTTGATATCACTATATGCTCTGAGAGACTCCAAAACTAGCCTAGGAACATATGGTATGGGTTATAGGTTTCCAGGTTAGGACCCAGTCTCCTTTCAAGGTTACTTATGCTTGGCAAGATTTCATGATGTGCTCTGATACATTCCAGCACTATCCAACGTAGGTATAATAAACCTTGGGTGTCATTGAAGAACTTGTGGGTTGATATTATTTATTTTTTCCAACAGTCTTTTTCTTGATCCTGAGAATGTCACATGCACTTATCTCTCTATTTACTATCCAAGTATGGGACCCTATTAGTGTTTCCCTAAAAAGTTTTGTGTTCACACCCTACTCAGGTAGCCATAACACTATGGTACCCAAGTATCCTTTCACTTGGTTGAAGGTACATATTGGTTTGATGATTTCTATTGTATGATTGAGATCTAGTAGATCAAGTGGGATGTGGATATTGAGATGAGGTGAGTCTATATGTTTTAGTAGAGCCTTAATGTCTTTTATTTCCCTTATTTTTTTATTTTTTTATTCCATTTGTACATATTATTTCCCCAGGGATTGGTATGTCTTGTATGCATGTATGTTAGCTCTTTATTATTATTATATGTTTTCATTTTTTATTTTCTGTACTCTGATGTGATGTAGGTGTTCAATATTCTATTATTTCTATTATTATTGATACTCTGATATAGGGGGTTTAATTTCCTTACAGTACCACCCTAGATCCCTAATATTAGTTGACATGATCTTGCATATGAGAATAAATTCATGAGGTCATGTTGTGAAAATGGTTATATTACTATTTACAGTGAGCTGAGATGGGATGTTACAGATAAAAACCAAGGTGCCCCAAACCCACACTCCTAGATTATATGATAATCTTTTTTTTAAAAAAAAACATGATTTCAGAAAAAGTTATTTGAAACTATATTTATTTTACATTATTTCAATAAGCTAAACATTATATCTCACAATAAACACATAATCCCGAGAAATAAAGGTTTAGTGTCTTTGAGAACTAGTTACATAGTCAACTTATTTTACAAAACTTGTGAACATTTCTCCACAATCAAAGAACACTAAAACCCTTTTCTAAACTACTCATAGGTTATACTTATCTTCATAACATGGGGGAAATAAAAATAAGAAAGAGGACATTTCAAATGCCTAGTAAGGGAAAAAATCACCATCTTTTCATCATTGGTTAGATCATAATCAGATAAGAAAACATGGGTAGGGGAGAACTATTTTATTCAAAATAACATGTAACAATAAGAGTTTTCCATAAGTAAATATAGAAGGAAAATTATTATCTAATGAAAAAACATGAACTATGGAAAATATGTATGGAATCATGAGATATTAAACATGATCCAAGTAGAATAATTATAACACCTGATATTTTATAATATATTTATTTTTAAATAAGTGTGATTTCTTTAATTTCCTAGTTTACACACAATATTTAGTTTAAATGAACTTTCATATAATACTGAAAAATTATTATGAAATGTGAAAATTATTACCTAACCATTGGATTGAAATTTATGAATAAGACCAACTAAATTATGAATAATTATTGTTTTCACATGCATAAAATTAAATCATTGGTAATAAATTGGTTAGAAATGAAAATAAAATCATTTAAAAGTAAAATATTTTTTTTAAAAAACTATTTTTATACAAGAAATGTGTTTTTATCATAATAAATTATATTAATAACTATTTATGAATGAATTTAATGAAATGTGTAGATAATATATTTAATAAAATGGTTTAACATTTATCTAATGGGTTTTAGTAGGAAATAAATGTTATTTAAAGTTACAAAATAAATAACAATGAAAGAACTTAGAAATGATAGTAAAATGGAGAAAAGGAAAAAACTAAGAAGAATAAAAAGAACACATGACACAGAGATTTACATGGTTCAGAAATACCCCTATGTATGCATATAGGTAGAATAATTTCACAAAAATTAAGAGCAGAAACTATAGGGTACAATATTAGTATAAAATCCTAGCTCTAAATAATCTCATAAAGAAGACCGAGTAATAGTCCCACCAACAACATAGTAAGTTCATTGTGCTACAATGTCTAGTGGTAAAAAGTACATGGAGCTACAATACCATCAACACAAAATTCCATGCTTATATAGTTCCATTTTTAATAAGTGTATAATGGTATATTTATTTATTGGTGTCACTATTAAGCTATACTATAGTGAGTCAACATTACTACAATGCCCAAAAAATTAGACCAGGACCTTCACCCCCAGACCCCCTGGGCAAGGGCATGCTACCCTCGACAATCCCCAACAACCTCACCATAGAGGTAGAACCATGGGAGTTTTATCATGGGGTTTATTATGGGACTTTAAAAAATATCCAAACTTTATCCAAGTATAGAGCTACACCAATCCAATATGAATAAGAATAAATTCATTTTTATACTTAAAAATAATTTTGTTAATAACGGTAATTGTTGATTTTTACACACTTATTTTAAAATGAATCAATAATACTATATAAATTGAATATAATAAAATGGTTCCTATATTTCTAATCATCATGTTAAAATTTTCAAATGTGTTCAATTTCATTTATTGTCTTTATGAATAGTAATCAAGGAAAAAAATTCATTACTCTAGTAAAAGTGAAAAGGGTTAACAAGGGGTTAAACTAAAGAGATTAGGGTTAAAAAATGTAAAAATACTTACATAAATCTTATTGGTTAAATTTATTTTGACCCAAACTTTTCTTATATTCTAATTAGGGTTTATTTGGTACCATTTCACTTGAATATCAATTTATTATATTTTAATGTTTTATGTATTTACAAGTGTTCCAGTCCCCTCACTTATAAAAGGAAACATACTCTCCTCTATTCAACAAACCACTTTATCCATTTATTTTTCCAATAACTTCCAAACTAGTCACCCTACATCCTTATCTATGACCTTGATGTGTCAGTATTCCCAAAATACCCATCCAAGAATCCTTATGGTGCTTTTCAAAGGAGGATACCTGAAGAAGATGTATATGTTCTTACACATCTTTTTCATGATTCATACCTAAATAAACTGAAGGCCTTGATTTTTTACTTATTTTGGATAATCCCATTTTAAACTAGGTTGATAGGGAACCCTTACATGACCCATAGGTTCAGTGGAACAAGGCCCAACACATAACTCGGAGTCCCAGTGGCACAATGCCCAATACATGACTCGAAGGCCCAACCAGACTACATTAGAACAACCACTCCCCAATATCTAAATAATTAAAGTACACTAGCTATCCACCTTTCATTTTTAATCAGATAGCATCAAACCATGTATAGATAAACAGTGCTTGGTACCGATGGTGATTCCCACACCCTCTCATTCTTCTAATCTGGTTAGTTTTACTACGGTGGCTACTACTTTCTCTGAATCTTCTTTTGGGACCTACTTTGTGTGGCCTTCCTAGGATAATTTAGGGTCTTTGTGATCCAAAATACTATGTATTGAAGGTATGTGGTGTCCCTAATGACCTGTGGCCCGAAGGCCTTAGGTGTCTCGAAGGCCCTGTGGCCCATAGGCCCAAACCAGTGGCTTGAAGGCCCAAATGGATGAATAGTTCTGGATGCTACAGTATTTCTATAATACCTACTATAGTATCTATTAAAGTAATTATACATTAACCCAAAAATATTCCTCCACCAGATTTTATCTTGGGTTTCATGCAGGCTTAGAGGGCGTGTTAACCACTTCACCACCACCCTTACTACCTTTTCATGCTTCTTTATTCTTAATCCTACTCAAAATGTTCTATAACCATATTAAGATGATGAAATTAGTATCCTTACTATAATAATATGTTTTTATGTTAATGGTATATCCATTTTCTATCTTATTTCCATCTTTTGTAAAATGATAATGTCATTCATGCATACAAGTGGACTACCACCTGCACGATGTGATGCGATTCATTTTTCATTTCCTTTTTACATGGATGGTTATAAGAATATATTTAATAAATATATATTATTTTTATGATAAAATTATTATCATTTAAAGGTTAATTATTATTTACCTTTCTTTTTTCCATCCATCGAAAAGTGGAAGCATTACTCAAGCGTACGTATAGACAACCGTATCCATGAAGTGATGTAAGTAAATTTTCATCACCGTTTTATATAAAAAGTTATAAAATAATATTTAATGAATTAATATGATACTTATGGGATGATTAATATTACTTAGATTATAAAACAATGAACAAGTCTCTAGGAATGGATCCATCAAACCAAAACATGCATAGAAAATGGACTAGTTTTCACTAAAATGATCATTTTAATGAATAAATATTAATAAAAGGATAAGTGGAAATTATAAAGGATTGATAAATTTTAAGTTATATATAAACATGTTTTTATATTATATTTATTATATATATATTATAGGAGGTTTTAACATGTACGAAGCAATATGATACTTGAGGTAAGGGTCAATTTTACAATCTCATTTCTTTTAAAGATTATTTATATTAAATTTCCATTAAGATAAATTATATGATACTTATGATTTAAAAAAATAAATTTTCTTATATTATAATTATTATTGTAATTTTAATTATTATTACCATTTAATCTCTTTTTCACTTAAAGATATTGAGATTGTTTTATGAAAAAAACTGACCTTATCTCATCTTTGGTCGACATATTTTTTCTTCCATGTCAATGTTTCTTTGAAATGTTTTCATGAATTTTATTTTCTATGATGAAATAATTATTTAAATTAATTTTCAATCATATATTAATTTCATTTAAATGTTTTAAAATTTATGATCTACAATGTTTTTCAAAGATGTAATTTATGACTTGTTAAAAAGAGTGTGAAAGGAATATTTGTTTTTACATTTACCATATGAATGAATTTTCCAACCACACTGAATATATTTTACTTGAATATTACCTTAAAAATATATATGGTTATTTTAAAAAATATATTTATTCACAATATTCTTTGAATATTTTTTTAAAGGTACCCGAAGAAAAATATTATTATTTTTTATTTTCAAAGAAATGTTCAAATTCCCTTTTAACAATATTTTTCATCTATGTTGATATCCTTCAAGTATTTTTATGCTTAACTAGAGATATTATCTTTTGACACCATCCAATTTATTTATTCGGAAGTTTTATTATGATAATGATATAATTATGATTATAAGAAACCCATTTCTTCCACATAGGTTAATTAAGTTATAAGAAATATTTATGAAACCCATTTATTTTCAATGGGTTATGCTATGATAAGATGATGAAATGTTTGTGAAACTTATTTCCTTTCCATAGGTTTTAACATGGTGAAATTATTAATGTGTTTATGATAATGTAAAACACATATTTATGGTTTTAATTATGTGATGGGTGGGTCTGGAATTATATAACCTTCCAATACACTTGGTAAGGATTGATATATAATGAGATAATATTGGCTTGAATGGAGTGTGAACTCAGTTCATAAACATTTCTATCCATTATGATTATCTTAGAAGTGATCCTTAACCAATGAAATTATTTATTATTCTAATGTGTATTCCTAAAACCTATGAATTATGATTATAATAAGATATCATGGTTCATGATTATTTATTGATGATCCCACATTCTTATGAATAATGTATTTTTTCATGAAAAACCCTTATGACATATTTCATGTTAAATGATCTTTGACTGGTTGGGTTTTAATTTAAAAATTTATGACCAGGTTATCATATCTTTATGCTTATATTATTATCTCATATGATTATTCAATGATATCTCCTATGTTTACCCTTACTAAGAATTTAAGCTCACCATTTCTTATATTTCCTTTCCTCCAGTTATGAAGAATTGTTTTATGTATGATATGTCTAAGAAGTGGACTATGTGAGAATAACTTTATTGCAAATTTTTATGATATTTCATAAAACGAGATTATTATATATCCTGTCTCTAAAGACACTAAAAATTTAAGGCATTAGGGAATGTATTGTTATGATATGTATTGAATATTCATCTAAAATTATGTAATATTTATATATATAGTACTCAGGTTACATTAGTTGGTATCATAGAAGGGTTTAGTAATTTTTAGGGATTATGATTAGATAAATTATGTTAAAACTTTGGGGATAAGTCTAAGTATAGGATAACATCCTAATGTTTTTGAAAAAAAAAGACTATGTAGTTTACTTATAATGATATCCCTTATTAGATACCGAAAAGTGGATATGGTTGTGGCACAAATTTACCATGTGGTAGACACCATGAAAAATTCTGGTTGAGTATCAAATCAATATTCACTTGATGCATGATGGGTGGGATTAAAATTGCACACTTGGCTAGACATTCATGAGGTAAATTCTTTGGTTAATTAAGATTCTATTTATGAACCATTGTAATGAATGTGGGGATAAAATCTATGAAAAATTATGATAATATAGAGTGATATGAGATAAACATAAAGTGTCATGGTTTGAAAGAATTTTTCATAATTTAAAATTTCATAAAAATTATTTTCATATTCATATTTTTTATTATTCTGATTACTGATGTTTCATACTCACACTAATTTTTTGGTTTTAGTAAAGGAATGGAAGCTAGAGGAACCAAATTAAAAATGGGTCTGAAGGAAAATGTGGTGGTTATCGTAATGAGAAATGAATCTGGATAGAAGTTTGAGTTAAAAATATTATTGTTTATACCCAACCTTATATCTCAATTTATGATTAATAACCTAAACCTAAGTGAGTTTCTTGACACAAATTATAAGAGAAAAACAGAGTTTCATGGGAGTTTAATTGATGAAGACCATGTATAAAATAATATTCAATTTCATAAATGTCAATAATATGAGAGGAAACACCCATAGAAATGACTCAAATGAATGATAAAATGTTTTATGTGTGGAAAATAATTGCATAGAGAAACTAATTGCTGAGTAAAAATGAATATTTTAATGGATAGAAATATTTTTTATCCTAAGGTACCACTAACAGTTCAATGTATTATATGTGGATAAATTGATAATTATCTAAGACAATTCCCAAATTCAATGTATAACACCTAGACTAAGGATGGTCTTATTATATATCAATTTCTAAGGTGGATCATAATGGTTAAGGCACACTTATTCTCCAATCCAGAGTTGGGGATGTCAAGTAGAAGTTCATAAGAATATTCCCACTGTGAATCTTATTATTCATTATTTAGTGGAATTTAGTGTGCTTTTGAGAAATGATAATAGATTTATAGATATATCCTAATTATATTTCTAGAATAAGGAAACCAAATTTGACATTAAAAATTAACTTATAATTATCTTTGGATGTGAGTATGAATATGAGCTTCTCATTGGAATTACATCTATTTTATGGGTATTACTACCCATTCATGAGTGATATTTATTTCAAATGAACGGGGAGAAACTCAATATTTAAGATATTCCTATTATATAGGAAAAAATGATGTATTTCTTGAAGAATATCTCAATATTCCCCTAAATAATGAAGCTGATTTTCAATAGAACTTATACCCAATGATACAACTATTTTATAGAATTCAAATAGAATAAACCCAGTTGATTTATTGGTATTTAAGAAGAAAGTCCAAGAGAATATTGATAAGAGATTAATTTACCTAGTGTATCACCATGGGATATACCTATTATTTTTATTAATATAAAAGATGGTTCAATGTGACTTTGAATTGATTATAGAGAAATTAAAAAGATCACTATCAAGGAAAATTATCCTCTGGCCCATATTGATGACTTTTTTGATCAACTGCATGGAGCTCAATAATTTTCCAAGATTGAAATTCATTCTAAATATTATAAATTAATGTTCAATAAGGGGTATATACACAATACGACTTTATATATAAGGTGTGTTTGTTAGGAATTTATAGTTATGCTATTTGGATGTATCAATTACCTTGATTTATTTATAGATTTAATTAATAAAGTCTTTAGATATTACATAGATTAGTTTGTAGTAGTCTTTATAGATTATATTCTTGTATATTCCAAGAAAAAGGAAGAACATGAATATCAACTGAGGATTTTATTGAAGTCTATAAGGAAAGAGAAATTGTATGAAAAATTTATCAAGTGTTAATTTTAGCTATATAAAGTATCATTATTGGGTAATATAATCTCATGTGATGGTATATCAATAGATCCTTCAAAGATGGAAGTTGCTGAGAAATGGACCAGACCAATAATGGTGATCAAAATCCACAATTTTCTTAGGTTGGATGGATACTATCAAAAAAATTTAAGATATTAATCATGATAATTTAATCCAATAACCATGTTGAAATACAAGGGATCTGAGTTCCTTTATATAGATGAATGTGAGGAAATTTTCAAGGGGTTAAAATGAAGTTTGGTCAGTTCCCCTATGCTCATAATACAATGTAGCGAGGAAGGGTTTTTTTTATCAAAAGTAATGAATCAAATAAAGGGATAGGTTGTTTCCTTATGTATAATGATATGGTGATTGATTATGCATCACACAAATTGATAGTTCAAGAGAAAAATTATTCGACGCATGATTTGGAGTTGACACTGGTATTGTTTGAATTAAAAATATAGAGGCATGATCTTTATGCGGAAAATGAGATATATATAATTATTATAAAATCCTTAAGCATATATTCAGATATAAAGAGTTGAATATACGGTAAATGAGATTATTAGAGTTGATTAAAGATTATAACTACTCAATACATTATCCCCTTGGGAAGGAAAACAAAGTGGTTGATACTCTGAGTTGGAAAGACAATGATAATTTATCTATAATGACAATTGAAAGAGATCCAACACTTATGGATATAAATAAGACGGATCTCCAAATCACGAGGAAAGGGGGGAAATCATATTTTCCTAATATGAATGTTCAATGACCCATCTATGTAAAGATTAAGGATGTGTAAAAGGAAAATATGTAACTATAGAATAAAGTGAAAAAATTTCTTAAGTACAATCATGATTATAATGGAATGATAAGGTTTAAGAGCTGAATACATGTCCCTTAAATACCATATTTTAAGAATGATCCATTGGATGAAGCACATAGTTCATCATTCTCTATTCATTTTGAAAGTGTGAAGATGTATAGAGATCAGAAAGAGTATTTCTGGTGGGAAAACATAAAGAGTAATATTGCAGAGTATGTATCTCAGTGAATAGTTTGTAAAAAATTTAATGATAAGAGATATAAATCTAAGGGGATGTTACAAAAATTACCCATACCAAAATGGAAATGGGAAAACATCATCATGGATTTCATTATCAGACTCCCCAAAACATCTAAAGGTGATAATGCTATTTGGGTTATAGTTGATATACTTATAAATTCAGTACATTTAATTATAATAAAAAATATTTATATCTTGAAAATATGTTTATGATATACATTAATAAAGTGGTAAGGTATAATGGAGTACCACATTTTTATTGTATTTGATTTGGATTCAAGGTTAACCTTGATGTTCTTGAGATTTTTTCAAAATTATTTCAATTAGAAGTTAAAATTTGGAACTTTATATCATCCTTATATAGATGAAAAATTTGAGGAGGACCATTAAAACACTAAAATAAATGTGGATAGATTGTTTTTTGATTTCAAAGGTGGTTGGGATCTATACTATTTTATGATCAAGTTTTCTTAAAATAATATCTTCCACTCAATAATTATTCTCCTTATAAAGCCCTCTATGTAAAGAAGTGAATAAATCCAATGTGTTGAGATGATGTTGGAGAATAAAAGAAATTGTGACTTGATATTGTGGAGGAAATTTCTGATAAGGTTAGATCTATTTAGAATCAAATTAGGGTAGTTTAGAGTAGATATAAAAGTTATGTTGAAAATCATCAATGAGATCTAGAATTTGAAGTCTGTGACCAAGTATTCATATGAATATATCCTTGGAAGAAGATTTTGAGATTTGGATAGGAAGGAAAAAATTATCCATAAATATATCAATCCCTTTTAAATTCATTATCACATCAGGATAGTTTCTTATTTATTGGTTATTCGATTGAATCTCTCTCAAGTACATGATGTGTTCCATATATCTCTTATATGGAAGTACACACCGAATTATTAACATGTAATTAACTCAGAGTTCATGCCAATAGATCATGATATCTCTAATTAGGAACAACCAATGATGATTATAGATCATAGAGAGAATGGTCTGTAGAATAATACCACTCACCTGGTAAAAGTTTTGTGGTGAAACCATAAATTTAAGGAAGCAATTTGGGAAGCCGAAGATATTATGTGGTAGTAGTATCTATAATTGATTATACCAAAGTTAAGGAATATATAGGGAGAAGTTATTATAGAGGGGGGGGGGGTATAATGTAACAACACTATATTTTATAATATATTTATCTTTAAATAAGTTTTAGGTATTTTATATCTTACTTTACACGCAACATCGAGTTTAAATGAACTACAATATACTATTAAAATATTATTATTAAATATGATATTTATCACCTATACATTGGATTATAAGGTATGAATAGTACCAAATAAATTATGAAAAATTAAAGTTATATCATTATATATTAATTGGTTGTAAATTAAAAAAAATAATTTGAAAATAAAAAGATATGTTTTTATGGAAATCTATTTTTATGTGTGAAATGTGTTTCTATATCAATAAATTAAATTAATTAATATTTATGAATTATTTTAATGAAAATTTTATACAATATATTCAATCAAATATTTTAAAAATCATCTAATGGTTTTGTCTGCATGAAATAAGAATAAATTCAGTTTTATGCTCAAAAATGCATTTTTTCTAAAAATGGGGTTTATTGTGTTTTTCACACTTTAAAATGAATTTATGATAATTATTGAAATTTTCTATATTAAAATGGTTTCAATATTTGGAATAATTATATTAAATTTTTTTAAGGAGGTTAATTTAATTTTTTGTTATTATCAAATGTAATTGAGTTAAAAATTTATTATTATGGTAATGGTTAAAAGAATTAATTGTGGGTTAAGTTAAAGATATACGGGTTAAAATAACCAAAAAAACTTATCTATATCATATTGTTTAATTTTATTTAGACCAAAACATATATTATATTAAATTTTGGGTTTCTTTTTTTCCATATTCATTTGAATATAACTTTATTATATTTTAATTTTATATGTATTTGCAAGAGGGCCACTACTGTCACTTATAAAATGGAACATCCTATCATATCTTATATATACCACATGAGACCCTTAGATTTAAAATTATATAACAAAATAATATCCCAAAATCCTTATACATGATTTTTATGTAATGGTATTCCCAAAATACACATCCAAGAATCCTTAAGGTTCTTTTCAATGGAGTATACTCGATGAAGTGGAATATGTTTTACTAATATTTTGCAAGTTTCATTATTCTTAAACCTCATAATAATGTTCTATAACCATATTAACATGATTTAACATGTATATTTACTATAATTAAATGTTTTTATACAATTTTTATATCCATTTTACATCTCCTACCCATCCATTCAAAAATGATAATGTCACTCATGGATACATGTGGACTACCACTTCTACAAAGCAATGTGGTTAATTTTACATTTACTATTTACATGTTTAATAATAAGTATAGATTTAATTAATATATATGATATTTATTATATAATTATTTTTCTTGAAATGTGAGTTATTATTTATATTTATTTTAATATATCCATAAAAATTTAGAAACATCACTCATGCGTATATACGGACTACTATCTCCAAAAAGTGATATAATTTTTTTTCAACACTAATTTATATGAATGGTTATAAAAGTGTATATAATTAATTAATATTATAAATATTTAATTAATAATATTATAGATATTATTAAACAATGACCAATTTTCAAGGAAAAAACCATTGAATCGAATCATGCATAGAAAATAGACCGTTTTTAGCCAAATATTCATTTTAATGAAGAATTGTTAAAATAAGGATAATTGAAAAGTATAAAGGGATAATACATAGTAAGATATGTATAAATATAGTTATAGATTAAATTTATAATAAATATATATTTATCATACAAATGTTTTGAACATTTATGAAAAAAGACGATACTTGATGTCTGAGTTTATGTTACAATCTCATTTCTTTTCATGATTATTTATGTTAAATTTTATTTGAGTGAAATTATAAGATCATTATACATTAAACCACATAATTTTTTTATGATATTATTATTACTATAATTTATAAGTATTTTCACCATTTTACACTCTTTTTTACTAAAAAATATTATGAAAATGTTTTTAAGAAAAATTGAACTGAATTCCTCTTTGGTCAACATATTTTTTCTTCCATGTTCATGTTTCATTAAAATATTTTGAAGAATGTTATTTTATATCCTGAAAAGATTATTTAAATTCATTTTTAAACATATTTTAATTTACTTTCAAAGTTTTTCAAAGAAAATTTTAATTTTCTTTCAAAGAGTTTATTTAGGACATTTATAAAAAGTGTTAAATGAATCTTGGTTTTAACATTTACCGTTTGAATGGATTTTACCATCATCATGAATATTATTTTATTTGGATATTCCTTATAATTTTAGATGAATATTTAAAAATAAAGTTTCTTCTCAATATTCTTGGATTTTTTTAAAGATACTAAAAAAAGATATTTTCACTATTTTCATATAGATTCTCAAATGCTATTTTAAATATATTTTTCATCTATGTCAACATCCTTTAAGGATTATTATGCTTCATTGGGGATATGATATTATGATTCTATACAATTGTTTTATATGTATATATTATGACTATGATTATTTAAGGATGAATCTATAAAACCTATTTCTTTCCCATGGGTTAATTAAGTTATGATGGAATATTTATGAAACCCATTTGTTTTCCATGGGTTATGCTATGCTAAAATGATAAAATTTTCATGAAAAACATTTCCATTAAATGAGTTATTCTATAATTAAATGATAAATGTTTTTATGATATTTTAGAACACATTTGTATGGATTTAATTATGTGAATGGTGAGCCCAAAATTATATATACCTCCAATTCATTTGGTAATTATTGATATATCATGAGATAATATGGACTAGAATGGGGAGTGAACCAAGTTCAGTAAGGGAATTTATCCATTATAATAGTACTGGGAGTGGACCTTGTCCATTGAAATAATGTAATGGGGAGTGAAACCAATCCACTATGATTGTATTGGAAGTGATCCTTGGGCAAGGAAATTATTTTCTATACTTATGTGTTTGACAAAAACCTATGTCTTAGGCTTATAATATATTCTCATAACCCATTATTGATTATTTATGACACAAAAATATTATGAATTATGAATTTTTTTTATGAAAAATAATTATTAAATGATTCATGATTAATGATAATTTATTGATTGTGTATTACATTAAAAATTTATATTCATGTTATCACACATTTATGCTTATATTATACTCTCTTATATTTATTGAACGATATATATGATATTTACCCTTATTGAGAATCTAAGCTCAACATTTCTTATATTTCCTTTCATCAGGTAATTAAGAATGGTTTTAAGTAGGGTATGTTTAAGAAGTTTACTTTGTGAGAATAACTTTTTGGTAGATGTTGAAGATCTTACATGAAATTAGATAATTATATATCTAGTCTCCAAATACATTAAAAAATTATGGTTTTGGGGTGTGTATTGTTATGAGATGTATTGAATAATAATATAAAATGATGCAATATTTATATATTTAATTATTGTGTTACCTCAATAATCATAGACATATAACATAGAAATGTGGAATAAGAATAAGAATAGTGAACCATAACATTGTGAATCTAGATAACCGCCCTAGATTCACGACCAATATTTTGAACCTAGATAATATGCATCTGGTTCATACTCAATCATATAAAAATAGCTAGTCTATATTGAGTTCACACTCAATCTTGTGAACCTAGCTTATATGCATTAGGTTCACACTCAATCCTATGAACATATCTAACCCGCATTGAGTTTTAACTCAAGATTTTGAAAAAATCTATCCTGAATTGAGTTCATGATCAATCTTGTGAATCTAGATAACCTGTATTAGGTTCATGCTCAATATCATTATCTCATGAGATATAAAACATTAACTAATGAATTAAAGTGAAATATAAGACCAAACCTATCAATTATCCATACATATGTGTGCCAATAAAAAAAATCATTCATAATATCCGAAATAACCCATATAAATAAAAGTTTGGTATCATATAATTTACAATTAGTATATCATAAAACTAATTTAAGAATTAGAATAGTTGACAAAAAAATTCAATCACATAAAAGGAGTACTTTATAAATTAATTTATAAAATTATTAATAAAACATAACTCTATAGGTGATAACTCTTTTTGAGTTAAATTTAAAAATGGATATGAAATTTCAAAGAGTCTTTTGAAAATATTTTTTAACATTGTTATAAAAAGAAGAAGTTATGAATCAATTTTGAAAAGAAAACTTATGATAAATTGAAAAGAAATAATTTTAAAAATAGATATTTAAAAATAAGTATCAATAATGTATCCTTAAAAATGACATAATTTTTCAAAAAATACAATGAGAAAACATTTTGAAAACATTTAATTTTAAAAATAATCTTTAATAACAGATCCTTGAAAAAGATAAAAAGGTTTCAAAAAATTGTAGTGGAAATAACTTGAAAATTTTTACTTTTATAAATAATATTTAGTAATATAGATTTTAAAAGACATAAAGGTTATAAAAAAATGAATTTGGAGTAGAGGTTAAAACATTTGATTATGAATTGGTGGAAAAACTTTTTTATATTTTTAATTACCAATCTTGAAAACCCACATCATAAAAAGAGTAAAAAAATTGGAAATAAGATAACAGGAATATGAATTTCACATGAGATAATACATAATTAGGTTTCCAAATATAAAGGATAACATTAGTAGGAAAGGAAAATATGGATAATTAGGGGAATTATTCCTTAAATAGGAGGATAATTATTCTCAACAATGATATACTTTTTGAGGAATAAATTCATCATGGTAAAATATTTTACTTAAAAGACATTTTACTTTCAAAATAGGAAGATATAATACCACAAAATAAAATCTTTTGGTTGAATAAACTGGGCATAGAAATAATAATTTCATAAAAATTCATTATATCTAAATAAAGGAGATTTGAGTTATCAAAATCCATTATGACTCTAGTAACATAAGAATCAAAATAAAATGAGAGGGAAATCATGAAATGGAAATTAAAATATCCTAAAATTGAAGTTATTTATCATTCATGAAAGTATTATGGAAGTGAATACACCATATAAAATAAATAATGGTGAAAAATATAAAAAATGTCTCATGGAATTTAATATAGAGATAAATCACCCTTACCTTGGGTCTTGATTTGTTCTATGTGTGTGACTAACATCTTGAATAATCAAATTAAGTATTTTTTAAAAAAATTATTCAAAAGTTTTCCTTTTTATTTAATTTTACAAGGTCAATTTATTATCTTATGTGATTTATTTATCAAATAGTTTTCGCTTATGGTGGTTACCTAAGGTGGTTTGGTTTATTTCTTTGAAACTTTCTTAGTGTATTAAATATAGATAAATGTGTTGTAAAATAGATTTACAATCTCAAAATTTTATATGTTTTTGTCTTTTATTATTCCATTAATACAAAATTTATATACATCCATATGTTTTCCCAAAATAGAGTCAAATTAATAAAGGTGTGTTGATATGTTTATTTTAGGTAGTTAAGTTTATTATAACCATTTATTATTAATATAACTGATATAATGTCTAATATTATATTTATATAATATTAATAGTCTCATTAATATCATTTTTATATATTATATACATTTTTAATTTCATCAATGTTAGGAGGTGAAGATAAATAGAACAGTCCATCCCTGGAGGTGGTAGTCTACACTTATACATGATGACCTCTTAATTTTTAATAGTTTCAGAGGAAGTTATAAAATTACTAATAAATTGGTATAATAACATTTTATTATATTAATAATATATTTTTTCATAAAATATTGGGTATAATTAATTTAATGGGTAGAAGAAGAAATAATCAAGGGTGTTTGGTTGAGAACATTACCTTTTCCTTTGGATTCTCTCCCTTGGGAAACAAATTATGGGCTCTTAGATTCATCTCTTAGAAAGAAAAAGGCTTCCAAGACATGGTTAGAGGGTTTAGGATAAAATAGGATAGTGTTTTATTAGATCTAAATCTTTTTTATTGTTAGGTTTGAGACACTGGAGTTTTGAAAAATTGGGATTTATTATTTTGATAAATTAAAAACCTCTCTCATTTAATTATTAAACTTTTATTAGAATATTATTTAATTTTATTTTGGGAATTAAAGTTTAATTTTAATATGAAGAAGTTTAATTTTAAAATCCATATCTTTATTTGGATCATTATAAAATGGATATCTTAATGAAATTAAATTTAATATTAAATTGATTTAAATTATTATCACATGTTTTACATAATATAGGATATCATATTAAATGTGTTTAATTTCATTGAATTAAATTGTTATTTAATTTTTTATCTTTTATTTTGATTATTTTATTGTTATTTATAATCATTCTTATTTTAATATCTTGAAAAATTAATTTTGCAGTCATTTTATTTACCCTTATGAAATATTGTTTTTATCTTTTTATTACTTTTGAAACTTTTTCATCACCTTTACACCACTATTTAATTAACTTTATCGAATTCTTGAATGTTACCCTTTACACTTATGTAAGTCTCCCATTACCCTTACGTAAGTATTAAAATATATCCTTTACCATTATGTAATATATTCTTTACCCTTAAATAATTCAAATAAAACATGTTGCACCCTTATGTATCTTAGTTTTACCCTTATATAACATATTATAATGTACTATTACATTTATATATCATGTTTTTTACCCTTAAATATCATATTCTATACCTTTATGTAAGTACTTATAATAGTTTTTACCCTTATTTTAGTGGTCAATACCTTCAATTATCCTTTGTTAGAATTTCATTACCTTTATGAAATATTTTCTTAACCCTTACATAGACTATATAAGTTGAATTTTACCCTTACTCAAACTAGAACTAATCCTTAAATAAATACATTACCTTTACATGAGTACCCATACATGAGGAAACTACCCTTATGTGAAGGTATCACCCTTACACATCTACTGAGAATACAAGATGACCTTTACATAACCTTAGGGATTAATAGATTAACTTTATGAAACTTGTTTAAGTTAGAATTTACCTTTTCACATACATTATAAATAGTCTATTACCCTTACACAAGCATCTGTTTAACTTTACACAAGATTAATAAAATTTTTATTACCCCTATAAAATTATTAAGTTACCATTATGCATGAATTTTTTTTTATTACATTTATGTATTAATAATATTTAACTTACATAGTATAAATAATATACTAGTTATCCTTATGTGATATTATGAAGTACTTTAATGCATGGATAACCTTACATGAGTTATGAAATTATTATTTTACCTTTATGTGCTGTTTTGTATAAATATTATTTTCAAAAAATGGTATTTCAATGAATGTAGTATCTTCTCACTTGAATGATATTACTATTCTCCTCAATTGAGAATGATACTTCAAAGATAATATATATATATTTTATTTATTTCCTTTTCTTTTAAATTTATGGTAAGATTTAGTAAAAAATCACATTTTAAGACCCAAGGTTTTCCTATGAGGTGAATATATTTTGTTTTTTGTTTTTATTTCTTGTTTACAACCCAATGTAAATGCCCATCAAGATCAAATGAGTTTTGGGGGTGTCTGGGGATCATTTGGAGCATAAAGACCTACTTTTTTGACAATAGGTTAGGCCATATGGTTAGTAGAAAATGCGAGGATCAGGCCACATGGTTACCCCTAATCATGAGAGTAATGATAGTGGGGTATAGTATGTCACATAGTTTTCAGAAACTATGAAACCTCAGGTTCAATCTCGTGTATGGTGGTCTAGGCCTATGTCAGGAGGCACATGGTTTAAGGAAACCATGTTAATAGAGGCGAACACATGTGTGAAATGATTCATACCTTAAAAAATTGTTTTAGGAATAGTTTCTACATGGTTAGTCAAACTATGCACACTAACCATGTGGGGTTCCCCTTTAAGATAGCAGAGGATGCACGGTTGGCACATAGTTTGGCCAACCCTATGACCAAACCGCATGACTCATTAATCTTGGGTAAAATTAAAAATATTACCTTAAATATATTTAAAACCCATAATATAATTATTTATCCTCTATTAGATAGTATCACACCCATGTGTTATCCTATTTGAATCCCTAAGGTGGGCTTTAACACCAATTATTCATCCAAACTCAGATTCAAACACCATATGTCTCTTAGGATTTTCACTGATAAGTTCTTTGATCGTCCTATTCCATTATTCATTTGACTTCATATCAAAAGATTTAATTAGATGTGAGCTTATATTACCTATTTTTTAGGTTCTTCTACTTTTTTCTTCTGATCTAGATCAAATCAGAATCTGATTCTAGATTAGAACTCTTTTATAGACCTCTGGTAGGTGTTCTATACCTTTCCAACAAGGTATAATGTTTTATATGCCTAATTGTAGTTCTGCCACATGTTGGACTTTCCTATGGTTCCCCTAAAGTTAATTGAACAATTGAATTGGATGAAATGAAATCTGTTAGGGATTCCCACTAGTTCATTTGAGTTTGTTGGAGGGTTTTTCCCCAACCTAGGACACCAATGGTGAATACCCTTATTTTTTCATTTTTATTATACCACCCATGGGATGAATATGAGACTTCCTCATTAGAATAATCCCTTCATTAATTGAATCTACTTGAATTGAATGAGTAGTATAAGGTTTGCCTCCTTTTCCATGTGGTGACATGATGAGAACTATTTTAGTTGTTTAAATGAGATTGGTATGTGAGTGGGTAAACTCATGGAATGTAATTGATTATGAATTGTTGAAATGAATGAAATAATTTTAAATGGTAGTGGATTCCTATGTTGGTATACCATGGATTATGATTCCATTAGATTCCATGGAATTTTCCCCCATGGGTCTTGATTGTAGTAGTGGACACCCTGAATGAGATTTCTCCTTGGGTCTTGATTTCATAGGATTCTTTGGGTATTTCTACCCCTTAGATCCAACTTTCTTGGGCTCGCATTGGGCATGGTTTTTTGACATGATACTTTAAACCCTATTAAGTCTATACTAATTTTCTTTCAAGATTCTCCTAGGACTTGATGAGGATTCCATGATCTTCTACACCTTGGTTCCGACCCTTTGGGGTTTAACACTTTTGATTACGTGACAAAATCTTTGTGGATGAATTGATTATACAACATAGAAGTGATGGATATTTTATACTTGATTATACAGTGAGGTAGTGGTATTTTTTTACACTTATTTATATGGCATGGTCGTGGTGGATATTTTGGCGTGCTTTACAGGTTTCCCTGGTATGGGTATTTACCTCCAGTGGATAGACCAGATAATATCACTTTCTAACTTCTATTTTCACTAAAATGATTTTTTATGAGATCCTAAATATATTTTTAGGGAGCCATGTTGGATGATAGTATCACTTTATAGTTATTACTTTTTACTTGGGCATTTTACTTGTATTCTTGTAATATACATTGAACGCTTCTTATCTTGTTATGCATAGCCTGATTTTTTTATAGAAACTGTTGGTGATGGACTACTGAGTGTTATCTCACACCCTATTTAGGACAACATTTAGTACCTAAAAAGACTTCATGGATGCAGGTAGGGACTAGGGAAATCACCCATATTCTAATTCTTGATTTGTTCCATGCTTAGGAGTAGGGGAGCACAAGACTGAGCTTGGCTCACGATGCTAGTATAAGATAGTTTCTTTTTGGTATTTTTTGTATTTTGATACATTTATTGTACTAATTCTAATATACCTGTTTTTAATGTTTTTTAGAAACATGAAATGATCATCATTTTTATATGATATTACTTCTGGAATTTATTTTTTATTTCAGTCTAGGATGTTTTTCTTGTATATGGATGATTTAATTCTTTCACTATTAATTTATATATTTACTAATACTATTATAAACTATGAAATGAGATAATAGTCTCAACACATACTCACCTTAGTCCCTCACTTCTATTTTTAATACTTTAGTGTATGAAGATATGCGCTTGGGGCCATGTGACCCACCAGCTCGAGGCATCAGACAGTGGCTTCCTGGTTGGGATATTAAAAGTGGTTTCAGGTGATGTTTTTTATTTTATGGTTGATTTATTATTTTGAGACAATAGAAAAGGATAGAAAGGTATTGTAATTTGTTAATGATATATTCCTAGGAGTATCTAACCCATGTATAGAGAAAATCCAAATTTCTGAGAATGGAAATTGTTGTTTTCTGGATTTTAACTATTATAGTTGATTTGATTCCACCATTGGGTGATTCACTCAAATTGTGATGTTATCATTGATATTATTGAGGATTGTTTTTATTATTTCTCGATGATATGAGGGTATACATATCATGTATCATCTAGGAACCTGATATAATTTACATGAAATTCATTATGTCATTCCATATAGGGTGAATTATTTAACTTCATGACCTTGTGAGATGTGCCTTGCGTGATATAATTATTGTTTGATAAATGTTTGTGTAGTGTATTTAGAAACATGGTTTGTACTAAGAGTTAATTCTATAAGCTAAATAGTTTTTTCCTGATTAGGCTACAACAGACACCTTACATATCCAATTATGTAACTTTTAGTAATGGACCATTAGTTGGATGGATTGAAACATGTTATGGTGTGGATTAAGTTAATGAAATATTTTGGTTTATGAGATGTATGGGCCATTATGGATCAGAAGTGGTGATCCATTTTATTCAACCAATGAATGATAATTTGATATCAATGTAAATTAAAATGGAAATTGAAATGTAAAAACTGATAACTTGACCTAGATCCAGCTTTAGAGTGGAAAGTATTAGGTGTATCTAGTGATGTTTAGGACTATTTATTTTTACCCAATCCTAGATTTAGGAGTAGGTAGAGGGTGTGACCTATTTATTAGAATTTTTCTACCTATCCTATCTTTTTGGCTATGATCTTCTAGTTATTTATCTTTTCAAAGGTATGTGTTTGTCATTGTAGAGACATTCCACTGGGATGACCTCCAATCATATATCAGGAAAGTGGTGAAGACCATGATTTGGAGGTGGTGTGCCATATATTACCAGTGTATCCTTCTATTGTTCTAGCTTTGACACCAACATTTTTACCAGAAATAGGTTCCATGGCATAGTTTTGCAAGGAATATTTGTGCTATATGCAGTTTTTCCAAGGAGCACTATAGCCTACCTTGATTATGGATGATTTGTCTCATGTGTTCCAGAAACATCATCCTCTCACATTTTTAGTGGATGGAGGTATACAAGAATATGATCTATATCTTGAGACTAATCTATCGATCTTCAAGAATTTGAAGAAACTTCATGAGAAGAGAGTGAATCTCATGACTTACATGCTTAAGGGAGCCACAAAGTGTTAGTGGGATATTTTGAATGAGGATGAAAGGCTACAGGACATGGTTTGGGGTGATTTCCACAAAAATTCTATGATTACTTTTTCCCTAATACTTAGAGATCAAAACAGGATAGCAAGTTAATGCATATAGAGTAGGGAACATCGAATGTTATGGAATATTTGACACACTTTACTAATCTGTATAATTTTACACCAATATATCTTTCTGATTAGGAATTATGGGTGAGACACTTCGAGGAAGGACTCAAAGATGTAATTTGATCATAGTTTGAACATGTTTAGGTTAACATCTATTAATGATATAGTTAATTAGGAACTGATTATAGAGTAGAAGATGGGGAAGCTGAGTGCGTATATCATAGAAGTGTAGTCTATCAGCCAAGTGGATCATCTTCCAATGGCATGAAGAAAATATTTGAGGCTTCTCATGAGGGGATTAACAACCAGGATATTAATTTTGGTAGTGTAGTTTTCTATAATTAGTGTTGAAGAAGGGGACATAAGAGGAATCAGTGTGATCGAGACCCATTCAAGTGCCAATCTTGTAGAAGGATAGTCTACACATAACATTTTTGTATGACCTTCCCTCCAACAGTTAGTGGAAGAGGGAAAAATCCTACTCTAGGTTTAGGAGTGAGGTTCACAAATCCATGAAAGGATGAGAGCTGGAGTAGTACTAGTCAGTTAGGCTAAGGTGGTGTTCATGGATAAGGTATCTAGGAACCAGTTGTACCTAGAAAGTAGGGTGGGCCTACTTTGGATAGTGAGGTTGTTTCATCGGGCTATAGTTTAGGTTTGGTATATTTTGTATAGAATATAACTAAGTATTAGAGATTCAGACCATCTACAGTGAGATGTATGATCTTAGTATCCTATAATATTATATATTCTCTTTTTGATATAGGTTCATCACATAGTTTTATATCTGTACTTATGGTAGAAAGGATTGAGATCTTGGTTCAGTTTTCTGATGGCGTTATGACACTCAATACTCGGTCAAGAATTAGATTAGAGATTGTGTGATAATTTAGGGAGTGCCTCCTTGATATTGGTGGGTTTCAATTTGTATGGGATGTTTTTTCCTCATAATGATGGGTTTTAAAATTATACTTAGAATGAAATGGCTAGTTGTTTACTGAGCCAATATTTATTACAATCATCAAAGGGTGACATTCACATCACCAGAGGGTGGAGTTTATATTCATAAGGTTAAATGAGATGTCCAGGAAATACAAGATGGAATAGAGAAACATGGGTTGGGAAGGATGAAAAACTAGATTTCTAGTTTATATATATATTATTAGGGATCACTTCATGTAGATTTACCTCTAGTGTTTGATTATTTCAGGTACGTTTTCCCAAATGACTTTTTTGGTTTACCTCCCAAGAGAGAGGCAAAGTTTCTATCAAGCTAGTTGCATGAGCTACACCGATATCCATTCCTTATTATATGATGACTATGATAGATATACAAAAAATCCAAAGTAATCTAGATGATTTAGAGTAAAAGGGGTTTATATGACATAATACTTCTTCATGGGGTTCTCTGGTCCTTTTTTGAAAAAAATGCAGATGGTACCCTTAGGCTATGTGTGGATTATTGAAAATTGAACCAATTGATGGTTAAGAACCAATATCCTATGCTACATATAGATGACCTTTTTATTCAGATTTGATGGGATTGGGTGTTATTGAAAATTGATTTGAGTTCGGGATATCACTAGGTGCGTGTTTGACCTACATACATACATCATACAACTTCTCATAGAATGTATGGTTTATATGAGTATTTGGATATTTCATTCAGCCTCATGAATGTGCCAATAATTTTCATGGAACTATAAAACTATGTTTTTTATCCTTATTTGGAATCATTTGTGGTTGTTTTTGGGGATGATATCTTGGTGTATTCTCACAATCGACACGACCATGTCAAACATCTTGAGATCATTTTGGACACACTGAGAGAGAATCCATTATATTTTAAGCTCACAAAGTTTACTTCAATATGGATATGATTCACATATTAGGCCATATTATCAAAGAGATGAGAGTATCAATAGTCCTAGAGAAGGTGGGAGCTTTAGTTTCATGGGAGAATCCAAAGAAATTCTTTGACGTACACAGTTTCTTGGGGCTAGATTGATATTACTAACATTTGATACAAGAACTATCACGCTTACACTACCAAAAAACTAGGTTTCTGTAGTGACACCCATTAACAGCACTAAAAAAAGAACTGATAAAGGCACCCCCTTTATCATCTCTTTTTTAGCGCTGTTAAAGGGCCCCCCTTTATCAGTGCTTTTTTAGTAACACTGATAAAGGGGGGCCTTATCAGCGCTTTTTTCCCTAGCACTGATAAAGGGTATATTTCAAAAAAAAAACATTTCATAAAAAATAATATATTGATATATAAATATATAAGTATATTTATATTGATATAAATATAATATATATTTTTTAAATATGTTTTAGATAAGTATAAATAAACATTTCCACTTAATATATAAGATATGTAGTTAAAATGGCTTATAAAATATATTTAAAAAATTATTAATTAATATTTTGCTAATTATCATAAACTAATAATCATTTAATAACAATTTGAAGACACAAAAATCAAAAAATTAATAAAAGATCTAAAATAAGTTGAAAAAGTAACTCAAACTTCAAACGACCATAAATTTTGATCCAGGTGTGCATTTGATCTCTACAAAATATCAAATAAAAGCCTACTGTGAGATCTACGTGCTAGGGATCCAAGGGGACCTTCTGTCACATTTATAGAGGCCAAAAAGGCCCAAAATGCCTCCAAAACTGAGTTTTTAGTTCGTATATCCATATTTTTTAACATTCAATTGAATTTTAGCCTCGTTTCAGGGGGTCTTTTTGACCTTTTTCAATGGGGACTAAATTTATTCTAAGGGGTTACATTTATATTGATTTTATGGCTTTTAAATTTTATTGTTTATCATAATGTAATGTTATTTATAATCAATTATATAACAATATATACATATTTTTTATATATCCACCCATAAAAATTTAATTTTATAAATAAATAGTTATACATATTTACATATAAATTATATTTCTAAATATAAGGCTTATATAAATATAAAACTAATATCCATTTTATTTAAAATAAAAATATATTAATATTTATATACCTATATGATGTGTGTGTTTGTGTGTATATACATTTGTGTGTGTCTGTATTGACAAACTGATATATATTATCTATATATTCTAAACATATGTATATACATATTAATATATAATATTTGTAAATATATATAAATTTGTATAATTATACTTACAAATACACATAAAATATATGTGTGTGTGTTATATATATGTATTTATTTATTTATAAACACACACAAAAGCATATTTTATAAATTTATTTAAAACTCATCTTATAAATAAATATATATTAATATACAAATAAATATATAAATATATAAAGATAACTCTATATGTATATAAATAAATAAATAAATATATATTGATATACATATATATATATATATATATTAATATAACTATATATATATATTAATATAGATATATATATGTTAATATAAATATATATTAATATACGAGTAAATATAACTATATATATATATAAATAGATATATTAATAAATGAAGAGCAAAAAAATATGGAGTGATAATGTCTTAGGTGCGCAGGCAGTAGGGGCAGATTTCAAATCCATGGAGAGGCAGGTCACGCGCGCGGGTGGAATAAAGGATAACACTGTTAAAAAGGGTAGGGTGGCGGCTGGGGCATGTGGGACGGGGGGGGGGGGGGGGTGATGTTAAAGGGGAATTCAGGCACTTTTGAAACCCCTCCCCGATATGCAGAAATATTTTTTATTTATTTTTATGTTTTTAACTTTTATCAGCATTTTTTTAGTACTACTAAAAGACCCCTTTTATCATCTCTTTTTTTAGCACTGATAAATGAGATCTTTATCATCTCTTTTTTAGCGCTGTTAAAGAGGACGCCTTTATCTTCGCCTCGATTATTAGTGCTTTTATAGCATTGTAAATGCGATTTTCTAGTGCCGATAAAGGCAATATTTGTAGTAGTGTTAGTATCACTATTGAACAGCTTAACTAAGAATGGTGTGAAGTTTTTATAGTAGAATACCAGTGATATAACATTTCAAGGGATGAAATGGACACTAACTTCAGTGCTGATACTGGTTCTTCCAGAGTTTTTCATGAGCTACATTATGTATTATGACACATCATGTATTAGGCTAGGAGAAGTTTTGATGCGGGAGGATAGAGTCGTGGTGTATGGGTCTCGGTTGTTGTGGCCACATGACATTAATTACTTGATGAACGATCTTGAGTTAGCTGTAGTATCTCATGCTTTACACTATTAGAGAAACTAATTATTGGGAAAGTGTTTTGTGGTGGACATAGGCAACAAGAGCCTCAAGTACATATATACACAACATTATCTAAATTTGAGGTAGTGAAGGTGGGTTGAGTATTGTAAGTATTTTGATTTTGATCTTTCTTATACACCTAGTAAAGGAAATGTAGTGGTCATTACACTGAGCAAAAGGAATCAGATATAGGTAATTCAAGAGGCCAGTAATGAATGATAACTTATGGATTTGTTTTTAGTGATTCAATTAGAGGTACAAGGTGGTCAGGGAAAGACCTTTATTTTTTCTTTGGATGTGACCTCCACTCTTTTGGATAGAGTGAGAATGAGGTAGCCTTCAGATTCTGAGGGCCTAGTCCTATGAGAGATTGTGGCTGGTAAGGACCCACCTTCTGGTTGGACTATTATCAAGGATGAAATTATGTGTATACATGGTCATGTTTGGATTCCAGTGGACATGTGTGAGGAGATGATGTGGAAGTATCATACCTCAGTTTAGAAAGTGTATCCTAGAATTACTAAGATGTATTGTTAGTTTCATTTCCATTATTGGTGACCATGAATGAAACATGAGGTGGCTAGTTTTGTAATGAGGTGTTTCACCTATCCAAAGGTGAAGGTGCAACATCAAAAATTAACTGATATTTTTCATCAGTTATTCATTCCTGAGTGGAAGTGTGAATATGTCTCGATGGATCTCATGATTGTGTTTTTCATGTTTCCTCAATGTAGTGAGGCTTTTTGGGTTGTTTTGGGTAGGATTATGAAGGGTTTTCACTTCCTTCTGATTAGGGAGACCATCTCAATGGATGGGATTGGGTAGTTGTATATATGTGAGATAGTACAACTTCATAGGGTCCCTCATACTATCATTTCAATTAGGTATTCTAAGTTCATATATCATTTTGGGATATTTGGAAGAGGTATTTGGTCACATAGGTTCTTTGGAGAATGGAATACCAACCTCAGACTGATTTCCATTCAGAGCCTACAATATAGGCGCTTGAGGACATGATTTGAGCATGCATTCTAGATTTTGGGGGCTCTTGGAAGGGGAATATTCCTATTTTTGAGTTTTATTAAAATAAAAGTTACTAGGAAATGATATATATGGTACCTTATGAAGCTTTTTATAGTAATCCATGATAATCAACCCTTTTTTGGTTAGATGTAGGTGAGGCAGCTTTACCTGGACCGTGCCTTGTGCACGAGATTTCTAAGTAGGCTAGGATGATTTGGAAGTGGATAACTACCACATAGTCTTGACATAAATTTGACACTAATCACTATCAATGACCTATAGAGTTCAAGGTTAGGAAACATGTCTTTTTATGTATCTCATAGAGGTTAGGAGATAGATAGATTAAAGAGACAATGTAATAATTCATCATGATATGTTGAGATGTTCGAGATTATGGAGAGTGTCGGGGAAGCTGACAATCAGTTGTAGTTACATTATAGGCACTGCTCCATGCATGATGTCTTCTATGTATATCAGTTGTGCCATTATCATTCAGACGTATATCAAAATTTTCAGACCAAGGAGGTGGAGTTACAGGTAGATGCATCTTTTAAGGATAATATTATTTTTATCATGTATAAGAGAATGAATGTTCATTAAGGCTAGTCAGTTCCTCTAGTATGGAAGCTATGGTAGCATGACCGTTTATAGAATAAGACTTGGGAGAGGGACTCTGATGTATGTGCTCAATGGATAGAGTTGTTCTCAGATGAATCTTGACCACTCTTGAGAGGGAAATTTAGGGAGAAATTAATATAAGGGGTGGGGGATTGTAAGATCTTGGGTATTACTATGAGGTATAGATCTTTTTTTGGGTTTAAATACTTTTTTACGGCCTAATGTAAATTCTTTTTGAGATCATAATATTTTAGGGGGGTTTTGAAGCTTTTTTGGAGCCCAGATCTCAGGGAACACCACACGGTTAGTAGAAGGCATGTAGGTTTGGCTTCATGGTTACCACTAACTTTGTGAGGATAGATAGTGGAGTACACAAGGTTTGATGGGTTGTGGAAACTATAAAACATAAGGTGCACACCTATGTGAGGTGGTCTAGGATTCTGTTAGGAGGCACATTATTTAAGAAAAACATGTGGATGGAGGTTAACATCTTTTCAAAATTCTTTAGAACTTGGATAGTTGTTGTAGGAATAGTTTGTGTATAGTTATTCAAACCATGCGCACTAACCATGCAGGGTTCCCCTTTAAGATAATGAAGGGAAAAAAGTTGGTTCATTGATTGGCCAACTATGAAACCAAAACATGTGCCCTAGTAATATTAGGGAAATTTAAAAAATTTCCCTTAAGAATCTTTAAAACCTAAAATATAATATTTTTCTCCTCCATTGGAAAACATCACACCCTTGGGAGATTCTCTTTTAAGCCTTAAGGCTAGATTTACCACTAATTCTCTAACTTAAATTGGATTTTAACACTGTCTGTCTCTTTTGATTCATGATGGTATATTCTTTTATCATCATATGTCATTCTTTATTTGACTTCATATCGATGGAGTTATTTAGGAAAAATCTAATATTTCCTATTTCTAATTTCTTCATATATTCTTTGTTTTTATTTTGATTTGGATCGAATAAGAAGCTGATACTGGATGAACATTGTTCTATGGGCCTATGGTATGTGGTCTATACCTTTCTCTTAGGGTTTGGTGTTTTATATTCCAATTTACAATTTTTCTATATGCCAGAAATTCCAATGGTTCCCTCCAAATTTAATTGAACAGATGAATTAGATGAAATAGAACATGTTAGGGATTCCCACTAGTTCCGTTAAGTTCGACAAAGGTTGTTTCCCCGACCTAGGACACCCACGGGGTGCACCCCTTTATTTAGGAATTTTTTTATACAATCAATTGGATGCATGTGAGATTTCCTCATTATAGTAATCCCTTTATTAATTTTATTGACTTGAATTGAATGATTAGGAGAAGGTTTTCATCCTTTTCCATGTGTTGATATGATGTGAAAAATTTTAGTTATTTAAATGGAATTGTTTTATGAGTGGGAAAACTCATGGAATGTAATTTAGTATTAATTATTGAAATAAATGAGATAATTTGAAATGGTAGGGGATGCCTCAGTTGGTATATCCCATTTCCTATTTCCATTAGATTCCATGGACATTTCTCCCATGGGTCTTGATTACAGTAGTGGATTCCATTGATGAGATTGCTCCTTGGGTCTTGATTTTTTAGGATTCTGTGGGCCTTACTACCTCTTCAACATGACTTACCTAGGATCATATTGGACATGGTATATTGACACGATCCTTATACCCCACCCAAATATTTTCTGAGTTTCGATCAAGATGCTCTTGGGACTCGACATGGCTATCTTTTTCTTATACACCTTGGCTCTATACCTTCATGGTATGAAACTTTTAATTACATGACCTGATCCTTCTGGAATTCTTTATTATATAGAAAGGTAGTGATGGATAATTTATAATTGATTATATAGCAAGTCCATGGTAGTTTTTTTACATATGTTCATATAGTGTGGTCGTGGTTGATATTTTGTCATGGTTTATATGTTGCTCTGGTATGGGTATTTAATTTTAATTGGTAGACAAGATAGTATCACTTTCTTATATCTATTTTTATTTCTTCCATTGTTTATAAGACCCTAACTATATTTTGTAGGGATCCCAATTTTCCTGACAATATCACATTACCATTATTACTTTTTCTATGGGAATTTCTCTTATATTCATGCTTACTTTTTTCATACACTGCACACTTCTTGGATTTTTATACACAGTCTAGAAATGTTATAGAAATCATTGGTGGTGTCCTAATGAGTATTATCTCACACCCTATTTAGGCTGTCATTGGGTACCCAGATAGACATTAAAGATGTAGTTAGAGACTGGGGAAGCACCCAAAATATGATGCTTGATTTGTGTCATGCTTAGGATTAGGGAAGAACGAGATTGTGATAGAATTATGATTCTAATCAAAGATAGTTTATTTTTTGGTATTTTGATAGTTGTATTGTACTGATTCTTATATAAATATTTTTATTTTTTTGTAGAAAAATGACATGATCATAATTTGAATATGATATTACTTATGGAATTACTTATTTAATCATGAATTGGATGTTTTTATTGTATCTAGATGATTTAGTGCTTCTTATATTGATAAGTATATTTACTAAAGCTATGATACACTATGATGTGCGGGAATAGGATCCCCACAAACTCACCTTAACCCCTCGTTTCTAGTCAAGAACCTCTGGAATTTGTTGAGATGCACTTGAGGCCATGTGACCCACCTACTCGAGGCATCAAGTAGTAGATTCCAGATCAGGGTGTTACATAGATAGAGATGGTTTGTGTGGATTTAATTCAAAGAATCATATCATTTAAGATTTGTTCTATAAAATCTGAGGCAAGCAGTGTGGTAAATTATATTCAAATATAGAAAAATAATGTTGATTCATTCTTGCTGATTTGTTGAAGCTTTACCAATTGCCTAAAATTCCATTATTCAGAATCAATTTTAGAAGGGATGAATCTTACATTTCCACTCCATATTCTTCAGAGAAGCCTTATACTATTTAGTTAGTTTTTTTTTCAAGAAGCTTATGTATTTAAATGTTTCCACACACAAGTTATACTTCCATAAAATGGTTGTGTAAGGTTTTACTTACCTCATCAAAAGGTAGTCACATAGGATTATTCTTTCCTATAGAATAAACTAGGTTCATCATATTCTTAAAAAAGGTATGACAGGCCAGGGATACTCTAGTAAAATATTTGAGTCTTTATGTTCCTACAAAAGTTAGTATATGTTTGGTTTATCCCATAATATACTCTGTTATAGTCTAAACATGTAATAGAATTAAAATTTCTTTATTTACTGAGAACAAATCTTGTCACTGAGTCATAGGGTATTAATGATAAGTCTATGTTCACATATGGTGAATTGAACTACTATTAAAATTCTAGTTCTATTGTTCTTTATTCTTATTCTGCTGCCTAATATATTTGAACACTATACTCACAATCATCTTTTATTATGAATAAATTAAATAATACTTTGATAATCTTGATTAATTATTAAAAATTTAAAAGTAATATTCACCCCCTATAGTCTATATTTCTAGAGATATATCAATCAAATAGTAATGTACAAATAAAGTTGGTGAGATTGATCTCCTTTAATAAGTGAATAAAATGGAACTTTTGTAAATTCCCATTAATTTTTCAATGAATGAATTTCACTATTCAATGATCCATGGATACAAAATTTGGAAATAATTATATATGGGGTGATATAAAGTCTAAAAATAATCTACTACTAAATTTAATATATGTATTAAACAATTAATGTCTTTAACCACTATATTTTTACATTTTACCATTTTGGGTTTTTATCTTGGTAACTAGTTCTTACCCAAGAAATTTATATTTTCTTAAAAATATAAGTTAACCACTCTTATCAAATTTTGACTTTATGAACCTATATTTAATCTTCTAATAGTCCAATTTAATTTCCATATAATATAAAATTATATTTTAAATTAAAACATTTAAAATATAGAAAAGGTATTTTGTAAAAAACTATTTTCTTTCACCATTAACTATTGTTAATATTAAATAAAATTAATTACCAATTAAATGAGTGATAATATACTTATATATATATAAATTTAAAAATAATATCAAATTCATTATATAAAATAGATGAATTTAATTTATTTTATAAACATTTTTCAAGATTAATAAAACAATTGTTTCATAATAATAGCTTTACCATTATCATGAAAATAAATTTTAATCCCTATAATCAAAATATTATGCTTAAAAAAAGAATTAACCTTATTAAAAAATTATAAAATTTTTATCTAAAATATAAAATCTATTTTTTTTATATTTATTTTTTACATGTGATGAAATGTAATTTTGAATAAAAACATTTTTTAGAGTAAAATATTACTTATGTTTCCAAGATGTTAAACATGAGTTTTATAAATTCATCATAGTATTTTTAAATGATTTATTTTACATTATAAATATACTATTTTTATATAAAAAATGTGTCAAAAAATTTCGATCCATTCTTATTTTACGATAATGTCATAAGACAGATGGTTTTAGAAAAAGTAGTAACTTTTTCTCTTTTCTCCTAAAAATCGATTATTTTATAAAAATGTCAATAATTCAATTGAATCTAATTTTAAAAAGATTAATTCAAAAATTAAATTTACTTTATAAAAATTAAAATTATCAAATTTATAATTTATCTTTGAAATTAAAATGAAATATATAAATAAAAACATATTTAATTGAAAAATTCCCGTTTTAAAACTTTAGGTGCTCCTAATCCAATTTTGTATACATTTTTAATTGATTGAAATATTTTAATTTATTATCAGTTTTATTATTCTAACATTTTTTATAATATTTATCTAATATGTAAGAACCTAGAACTTTTTTTCAGGTATGTTTTTCATTTTTCTGGAGTTTTTGAGAAAAGAGGAGTTTTTGGAAATTTTTGAAGTACACACCGTGTACTTTATAAGTACACGCCCTATACCCCTTACCATGCAAGGCCATGTGCTAGCCGTGTCTAGGCCACACACATGGACATGTAAGGGTGATGTGGAGTTCGTTTAAAGTGGAGTACGAAAAAGGCTAGTACATGCTGTGTACTCCAAAAGTACACGCCGTGTACTTTTTTTTTTCATTAAACGCATCGGGCTCACGTCTAATCTCCAGAGGTGTCTTCTTCTAGGTCTCATTCGATCGAGAGACATCATACGACCGCAAAACTTTTCCAAGCCCCCGATCCTCTATCTGTTCTCTAAATTGATCGCCATCGATTGCATTGGAACCACAACGGTAAGCTCTTCCTTCTTCTAGAGAATCGTTTTCCAATTCCCCCTCTTTTTCAAGTTATCGTGGGTTGAACGTCTTATGAGTTTTCATATATCTATGAAGTTATAAGGAGATTCAAGCATTGTGGTTCAAGTATATCGATCTCCTAACATCAAGGTAGGTGGTTTGTGCCTTTCCATTCAAAGTTATTGAGTATTATGTGCAAATTCCACCAATACCCTTGAATGGGGTATTGAATGTTTATTGTTTTTCCCCTATAGTTTTCCTGCCTTTCTTGTATGCTTGTATAGAGGTAATTTGGTCATATATAAGGATAATTTCTATGTTTGGATGTTTTTACCATGCCTTGTTCTGTTTATGACCTTTTGGTCTTGTTCAACCTATTGGCCGTTATACTTTCTTTCCATTCCTTGTGACCGTAGGATGGAGTGTTGTTCCTTGACATGCTTGTTATGCTATAGACTGGTTATCCAAGTAGATCTGTAGGTTTACTTTGGCTATATAGCATTATTATGCACTGATTGACACGAGGCCGTGAGAACCTGGTGCTATAGACTATAAGGGGATAGACCGAGTGAGCTTCCTCAGAGAGTCTTGGATATTATAGACTATAAGAGATAGAATGAGTGAGAATCCTATAGAGTCTTGGATATTATAGACTACAGGAGGATAGACTAAGTGAGCTTCCTGAGAGAGTCTTGAGATTTATAGACTACAGGAGGATAGAACATGTGAGCTTTCTCAGAGAGTCTTTGTTTTGTTTGAAATTCCTTAAAACCTTCCAGGCTATAAAAAGAAATTGACCGAGTGAGTTTCCTAAAAGAGTCTGTGATATACCTGAGGCTGTAAGAGGAATTGACCGAGTGAGCTTCCTCAGAGAGTCTCTAGACCTTGGGGATATAAGGGGAATTGACCGTGTGATCTTCCTCAGAGAGTCCCTGACCACCTTTGACTATAAGGGGAATTGACTAAGTGTGCTTCCTCAAAGAGTATTATAATTTTATATGACCAAAATAGTGGGGTTAGGATGATTTTACTACCCAGAGGGTTGTTGGTATTTCTTGGATAGGACCAGAGGGAATGTCTGTGAGTACTTCCCAGAGGGTTTTCTGTTTGTGGTTAGCTATTTGCTTCACTGCTGCTTGTTGATCTGTGGATTGTTTACTACTGTGTATTATCCTGTTTACTTTTTACTATTTTCTATTTATATTACTTTACCTACCATATACTCAGTGACTATTAGGCACAGATCTTTGGATAGTTTCCTACTGAGATTTAGTCTCACACCCTGTTTGGGTAATGATTTTGGGCCCAAACAGATTATATTGTTGCAGGTATAGATAAGGGAAAGCGCCCTTCTACTTCAGGTACTTGACTTTTATTGGAGTAGGAGTGCACGGGAATAAGCCGAGGCTTGCGATGCTGAGGAGTTGCTTATCTGTTTTTCTTTTGTACTTTGGTTTGGTACTATATTCAGCATTGTGACTTGTTTGGCTTCTTTCCTAGACATATATGTATCATGCATCATTTCATATATATATATATGTGTGTGTGTGCTCTAATTGTTTACTGTTTTAGACTTCCACTATTTACTTTTGTTGGATATCTACTGCTTCCGCAATTGTATGTGTTATTTACTTCCACTATGTATTATGCAGTGAGGGCATAGTTTCCCCACCATCACACCCAAGGCCCTCGCTGCTAGTCGACAGCCTCTGGCATTCGAGGAAAAGAACTTGAGGCCATGTGACCAACCGGGAACGGGGCGCCTCTAGGTGGCTTCCAGAACCGTCACGTTACAAAGTGGTATTAGAGGAATTATTTTCTCTTGATTTACTGTTTGGAGCCTATAGCCAGGGATAGGATGGAATAGGTACTTCGTAATAAGCTGTGCTTGGGATTAGCTAACCCGTGTACAGGGAAAAGCCAATCTACCTCATTTATTTCAATTTCTTCTGGTTTTGTGATTTTTATAGTTGATTTTATTTCACCTTGAGTGACTCACATGATTTGCACTGTTACTATAGATATTATTGAGGTTCTATTTCTGTTACAACCCGATGAGATAAGGGTATGCAATCTCATGCATCATATAGGAACTTGCTAGAAATCACATGTCATGCATTTTTTCCATGCCATTTAGGGTGCATTAGCGATTTCATGTTGTTGTGATAGATTTTGTGTAGAATATGCATGCTGTTGTGATAGATGCTTGATAGAATACCTTCTTTTAATAGGCATTGTTTTATGTAAGGTTTTGTTTGAATGAACACCAAATCTCGATTCTTGAGGTGTTATGGGGCCACATGAATCAGAACATGGTGAATCATTGAATTGTTTTCCTTGTATATGATATGCATGAGATGCCAAACTTTGATTCTTGGAGAGTATGATCCCTCACGGATCAGAATTTGGCACCTTAACTCTTATTTTCTGTTTTTTCTGGGCTTCGGAGCAGTTTCTGAGGCTACTGACCAGAAAAACCCAGAATACACGGCTTATACTTTATGAATACACATCGTGTAGTTTTTAAACTGTGTCACTGACTGTGTGGCCAGAAGCACGGGGTTGTGAAAATCTTCAGGAACATGCTGTGTACGATGAGTACACGCCGTGTTGTAGTGACCATGTGTCTACCCATGTGACTAAAGACACGGATGGATGAACTTTGAATTTACACACTGTGTCCTATTTTCACACGTCGTTCCAAGTAACCTAAGTACCCAGCCATGTCACCAACAACACGGGTCATGGAAATACTTTAAGTACATGTCATGTTCCCATGGAGCACACCATATAGAGTGAACCGTGTTTCCGGCCGTGTAACTAACAATACGGGTCGTTGAAACTTATCTAGTACATGCCATGTCCTTCATGAACACACCGTGTAGTCTAGGATTAAGAGGACCATGTGGGTTAGACATGTAAGGAGACTCGGGTAGGGGAATATAGTTCTAGTACACACAGTGTGTGTGAACAACACGACATGTGGTTGGGGAATTACACGACCAGTTGTGGCAGAAGTACAAACCCATTTTAATGACTTAAAATAACACACCATGTAGTATTTATACATGCCGTGTAGTCATGATTTGTAAAACTTGAATGTTTCTTTCTCCTGTTCCCCTCTTATACTCTTCTGTTCTCAGTCTTTGATAATACTGATCTAAGGTGTGTTTTTGACCTTTCATAATTATGCCACTGAGATATACTCCAGTTGTACGTCAGCTACCAGACGGTTATCAGACAGCGGAGATGGATGATCAGGGACCTCCTCTAGATCCTCCTGTGGTGCCAGCCTTGGCACCAGCAGTTATACCAGTTGCAGGTGCCGATGCACAGTTTAGGGAGGATTTTATGAGGATGATGCAGACCTTCCAGGGAGTGCCGCCTTCTGCCCCGTCGATGGCAGAATTGACACGGGTTTTCCAGCAGTAGCATCCTCCTACTTTCTCTGGTGATGGAGGACCTCAGGCTGTAGAGTCATGGATAGAGGTCGCACTAACAATTTTAGAGCATCTAGAGATACCTCTAGAGAATAGGGTGGATCTCTCCACCTATATGATCCGAGACTCCACCAAGAGGTGGTGGGAGGTGATCTCACAGTCAGGGCGCCAACAAAGTATGACTTGGGATGAGTTTCGGCGCATCTTCTATGATTAATTCTAACTGGAGGCCTTGAGGGCCGATCGAGCCTGGGAGTTTATGAGTCTGGAGAAGGGTACTCTTTCTGTTATGGAGTACTCATCTCGCTTTACTGAGCTATAATGTTTCATGCTTATTTCAGGAGGCGATGAGTTGTTCCTTGTGTGGAAGTTCGAGGATGGTATGAGGCATGAAATTTGATCGTAGGTGAACATCTTCATGTTTACTTTTATATCCTCTCTCTTCAACCAGACGCTGATCACAGAACGTAATCTGAGGGATTCTGGAGTAGTGAGCTAGGGCGGTTCGACATCCAGAGTCAGTGTTCCTCCTACTGATAATAGGAAGTTCCATAGGGAGTCTACTCGATGAGATCAGAGTTGGTGGAATGTATCTTCGGGTAGCCAAGTAGTATGCTACCAATGCGTGAGGAGCGGGCATTCTAGGCCTCGGTTCCAAAGAGACTCGATGGAGTGCCGATCTTCCAGCAAGATGGTCCATCTTCAACGTTTTTGTCAGATCTTCTCACCTATAGCTGGTGGTTGGGGTTCTTCTATGACACCACATTCAAGAGATGCATCACCATTTTTTCACCAGTCTGGGAACTATAGTTCTTCCAGCCGAGGTGGAGGTCACGGCCGTGGTGGTCAGTCACCAGGATACTATCGACAACAGAGTGGATCAGCTTAGAGTGGTCACGTAGGGTCACAGGGCTACAGTACAGGACATAATTTCGCATTGGAGTAGACCCATATGGAGCAGGATCCCGACCCTTCTATAGTTTGAGGTACGATATTAATAGCCTCTGTTTTATCTTCAGCTCTTTTCTATACTGGTGCTACGCATAGTTTTATCTCTGTTGCTGTTGTGGAGATCCTTGGGCTCTGCATATTTTCCTCTGCCGATACCTTGACTCTAGACACACCGTTGGGGACTAGAGTGGTTAGTGTACATTAGTGTAGAGAGTTCCCTCTTGAGGTTGTAGGGTGTCACTTCTTATGGGACCTCTATGTCCTAGAGATGAGAATCTATGATTTCATTCTCGGAATAGACTGGCTAGTTCCCTTCCAGGTATTCATCGACTGTTATTATCGTAGAGTGAGTTTCGTATCACCAAATGGTGGATCCTTTCTTCATAGAGGAGAATGGGATGTCCAGGTGAGAAGAGCGGGTCCAGATCATCATTGGTTGGGAGGTGTTACAACCCAAATTGCTAGTCTATATCTGGATGACTAGGGGACTTCACAGTTAGACTTTCCTCCAGTGGTGGATCATTTTAGAGATGTCTTTCCATGAACTTTTCAGGGTTTCCTCTGGAGTGTGCGGTAGAATTCTCGATTGAGATTGTGCTAGGAGTGGCACCGATGTCCATTTCTCATTATAGGATGGATACACTTGAGTTGCAGGAGCTCAAGAAGAAGTTTGAGGAGTTGCATGCGAAGGGTTTCATCTGACCCAGTACTTATCCTTGGGGTTCGCCTATCTTGTTTGTGAAGAAGGAAGATGGTACCCTCAGGCTATGTGTGGACTATCAGAAGATGAACCAGTTGACAGTCAAGAACCGATATCCCTTGCCGAGGATCAATGATCTCTTTGATCAGCTTCGAGTAGCCCGGGTGTTCTCGAAGATTGATTTGAGATCCATTTATCATCAATTGTGCGTTAGACCATCTGATATACCTCTTACAGCCTTCCAGAGCAAGTATGGTCTATACAAGTATATGGTTATGCCGTTCGGTCTCACGAACATGCCTGTAGATTTCATGGCACTGATGAACCGAGTGTTCCATCCATACTTGGATTCCTTCGTGGTTGTTTTTGTGGATGATATCTTAGTGTACTCTCACACTCGACATGACCATGCTACCCATCTTAAGATAATTTTGAGTACACTGAGGGAGTATCAGTTATATGATAAGATCTCAAAATGCCACTTCTAGATGGACCAGATTCACTTCTTGGGTCACGTTATCTCAGAGGAAGGAGTATCAGTAGACCTAGAGAAAGTGAAAGCAGTAGTTTCCTGGGAGAAACCAAAGAATGACTTTGAGGTGTGTAGTTTTCTAATGATGGCTGGATACTACAGACGTTTCATACTGGACTTTTCATGCCTAGTAGGACCACCGAATAGTCTGACCAAGAAAGGGGAGAAGTTCTTATGGTCAGATTCTTATGAGTCAGCCTTTCAGGTTCTGAAGGGGAGGTTGACTTCAGCACAAATACTAGTCTTGCCAGAGCTGGGAAATAGCTATACCATTTATTGTGATGCTTAAGGTATTAGGATGGGAGCTGTGCTTATGTAAGGAGATGGAGTCGTTTCTTACAGGTCTCGGCAGTTAAGGCCCCATGAGAGAAATTACCCGATGCACAATCTGGAGTTGGCAGCTGTTGTACATGCCTTACGCTGTTGGAGACATTACCTTCTGGGAGAGCACTTTGTGGTGTTTAATAACAACAAGAGTCTCAAGTATATCTTCACATAGTGTGATCTGAATTTGAGACAGTGAAGGTGGGTTGAGTACCTTCAGTCTTTTGACTTTGAACTTGCCTACATGCCTGGGAAAGGGAATGTTGTGGCTAATGCTCTAAGTAGGAGGACTCAGATACAGGTGGTTCAGGAGGCCAAAAGTGAGTGGAAGCATATGGATCTGTTCTCTGAGATGCATTTGGTGGTGCACGATAGTCAGGGGAAGACGTTTCTTTCTTCTGTAGATGTTACCTCTACTCTTATTGATTGGGTACGAATGAGGCAGCTATCAGGTTCTGAAGGCCTAGTACTACGGGAAAGCGTGTTAGGAGAGGACCCTATTCCTAGGTGGACCATAGGTGAGGATGAGATCTTGCAATTCCAGGGATGCATATGGGTGCCCACAAATATACACGAGGAGGTGATGCGGGACTTTCATTCCTCAGTTTGGGCAGTTCATCCTGGTGTCACTAAGATGTACCGCCATCTACACTATCAGTATTGGTGGCCAGATATGAAGAGAGACGTTGCTGGTTTTTTCATGAGATTTTCCACTTGTCAGCAGGTGAAGGCAGAGGATCAGTGACCAGTAGGGCTTTTACAGCAGTTACCCATTACCGAGTGGAAGTGTAATGACGTCGCGATGGATTTCGTGACCAGTTTGCTGAGGTTGTCTTGAGGGAACGACACAATATGGGTTATCATTGATAGACTCTCGAAGTTTGCTCACTTCTTTCCAATCAAGGATACCTTCAATGTTGATGATCTGGGGAAGTTGTACATCCAAGAGATTGTATGCCTGCATGGAGTACCACACTCCATTGTTTCAGACAGGGATTCCTGTTTTACTTCTCAGTTCTGGAAGGGGCTTCAGAAGGCTTTGGGTACACAGGTACTTTTGAGTAAAACATACCATCCCCAGACAGATGTCCAGTCCAAGCGTACAATTCAGGTGCTTAAAGACATGCTCCAAGCATGAATTCTGGATTTTGGAGGTTCTTGGGAGAAGTATATACTTCTTGTAGAGTTTTCCTACAAAAACAGTTTTCAAGCGACTATTCAGATGACACCTTATGAGGCTTTGTATGGTAGGCCATGCCGATCACCTTTATGCTAGCTGAAGGTAGGAGTGGCAGCTTTGCTGGGACCTCGTCTTGTTCAGGAGACCTTAGAGCAGATAGAGTTTATTTGGAAGAGGATGAATACAACACAGTCTCGATCGAAGTCTTATGCTGATTAGTGGAGACGACCTCTGGAGTTCGAGGTCAGGGATCAGGTTTTCCTGTGTGTCACACCGAGGTTGGGACACAAGATGATTTAGAGACATGGTAATCTTTCACCGAGGTATGTTGGGCCGTTTGAGGTGTTGGAGAGAGTTGGACTGGTTGCATATCGGTTGTAGTTACCTCAGAGGTACCGAGCTATGCACGGCGTCTTCCACGTTTCTCAGCTCCGATGTTACTTTTCAGAACCGTCTCATGTCTTTCAACCTGAGGAGGTTGAGCTCGAAGCGGATGCATCATTTGAGAAGCATTCCATCTAGATTTTCGATCACAATACAAAGGTTCTCTGTGGCCAGTCTGTTCCTCTGGTATGGGTGCTATGGTAGCACGGGTGAGTACAGGATGAGACTTGGGAGAGGGAGGCCGATGTACGATTGTAGTGGCTGGAGATGTTTGGGGTTTCTTCTTCTACGCCTCGCTAGGGAAATTCGAGGATGATTTTTTTAAGGGGAGAAGTTTTTAATAACCCGAACCTTCTTTTCAGGTATGTTTTTCCTTTTTCTGTAGTTTTTGAGAAAATAGGAGTTTTTGGAAATTTTTGAAGTACATGCCATGTACTTTATAAGTACACATCGTGTACCCCCTTTCCACACATGGTCGTGTGCTGGTTGTGTCCGGGCCACACACACGGTCATGTAGGGGTGATGTGGAGGCCGCTTAAAGAGGAGTATAGAAAAGGCTAGTACACGTAGTATACTCCAAAAGTACATGCCGTGTACTTTGTTTTTTTTTTCATTAAATGCACTGGGATCGCGTCTAATCACCATAGGTGTCTTCTTCTAGGTCTCGTTCGACCGAGAGATGTCATAAGACCATAGAACTTCTCCGAGCCCCTAGTCCTTCGTCCGTTCTCCGAATCGATCGCTGACAATTGCGTTGGAACTGCAATGGTAAGCTCTTCCTTCTAGAGCATTGTTTTACAATTATTTCTCTTTTGTAAGTTATCATGGGTTGAACGTCTTATGTGTTTTCGTAGATATACGATTTTTTAAGGAGATTAAAGCCTCTTGGTTCAATTATATCGATCTCCTAGCATCAAGGTAGGTGGTTTGTTCATTTCCGTTCAAAGTTATAGAGTATTATGTGAAAATTCCACCAATACCCTTGAACAGGGTATTGCGTGTTTACTATTTCCCCTTTTGTTTTCCTTCCTTGCTTGTATGCTTGTGTAGAGATAATTTGGTCATGTATAAGGATAATTTCTATGCTTGGATGTTTTTCCCATGCCTTGTTCTGTTTACGACCTTTTGGTCTTGTTCAGCCTATTGGCCGTTATACCTGCTTTCCATGCCTTGTGACTGTAGGATGGAGTGTTGTTCCCTGACATGATTGTTATGATGTAGAATAGTTATCCAAGTAGCTCTGTAGGTTTACTTTGTCCATATAGCATTATTATGCACTGACTGGCACGAGGCCGTGAGAATCTGGTGCTATAGACTATAAGGGGATAGACCGAGTGAGCTTCCTTAGAGAGTCTTGGATATTATAGACTATAGGGGATAGACTGAGTGATCTTCCCAGAGAGTCTTGGATATTATAGACTACAGGAGTATAGACTGACTGAGCTTCCTTAGAGAGTCTTGAGATTTATAGACTATAAGAGGAAAGACCGAGTGAGCTTCCTTAGAGAGTCTTTGTTTTATTTGAAATTCCTTAAACCATTCCAGGCTATAGGAGGAATTGACCGAGTGAGCTTCCTCAGAGAGTTTGTGATAGACCCTAGGATATAAGAGGAATTGACTAAGTGAGCTTCCTCAAAGAGTCTCTAGAACTTTGTGATATAAGGGGAATTGACCGCATGATCTTCCTCAAAGAGTCCCTGACCACCTTAGACTATAAGGGGAATTGACTAAGAGTGCTTCCTCAGAGAGTCTTATAATTTTGTATGACCAAACCAGAGGGGTTAGGATGAGTGTACCGCCCAGAGGGTTGTTGGTATTTCTTATATAGGACCAGAGGGGATGGCTGTGAGTAATTCACAAAGGGTTTCCTGTTTGTGGTTAGCAATTTGCTTCACTACTGCTTGTTTATTTGGGGATTGTTTACTGATGTGTATTATCATGTTTACTATTTACTGTTTTCTTTTTACTATACTTTACCTACCATATACTCACTTACTGTTAGGCATAGATCTTTGGGTGATTTCCTACTAGGATTTAGTCTCACACCCTGTTTGGGTCATGCTTTTGGGCCCAAACAGATTATATTGTTGCAGGTATAGATAAAAGCAAGCGCCCTTATACTTTTGGTACTTGACTTGCATTGGAGCAGGAGAGAATGGGGCCAATCCAAGGCTTACGATGCTGAGGAGTTACTTATCTATTTTTCTTTTGTACTTTGGTTTGGTACTATATTCAGCAGTGTGATTGTTTGGCTGCTTTCCTAGACATATATGTATCGTGCATCACTACATATATATGTGTGTGTGCTCCAGTTGTTTACTATTTTAAACTTCCGTTGTTTACTGTTGTTGGATCTCTATTGCTTCCAATACTGTATGTGTTGTTTACTTCCGCTGTGTACTTTTCCAATGAGGGCATAGTTTCCCCACCATCACACCCAAGGCCCTCGCTGCTAGTCGGAAGCCTTTGGTGTTCGGGGAAATGCGCTGAAGGCCATGTGACCAACTGGGAACGGGGTACCTCTGGGTGGCTTACGGAACCGGGACGTTACATAATATGTCACCACTCATTTTAGTTTAGTTTTTTGTGTGAAACAATCCATCAGTGAAACTACATAGTAAAATATTAGGGTGTTACAATTATCAAAAGTATATGAAAATCAGAAACCATTTTTTGTTATTCTACTTCTCTATATCAATTTTTAATCTAATCTTATATTACATTAGAGTTCTTATAAAATCATCAGGAATTATATTAGTCAAGTTCTTCATAACATTAATTACTATAAAATTAGACTCCCACCCCTTCAGAAGTATATACATACCTTTTTGAATAAGATGATCATACGATAACTGTTTCTCACCAAGAAACTATAGATTGTTCAAAATAGTCATGAAGCACTGATACATCTATACAACTAACTCTATAGGTAGAAAATAAAGTTCTAGATAATCTAAATATAACATAGATATTTTAGTATCAAAAACTTTTTAATTTTGTAAAGGTGTGGTCTCTATATTCTTCAGAATTTCATTATCCATATACATAAAGATATTTCATTATTGATATTTCTCATCATTAAAAATAAATATGTATTCTTCACTTTAAAGTTATCCTAAAACAAAATATTTTTATTCTCTTAAAATTTTAGATAGATCCTTATAACATTCTAAATCTTTAAATGTTTTTAAAACCCCCTTTTTTTATATTTTATAAGCCACTTGTGTGAAAAATAAAAAATTTAAATTTCATTATTACCCTTATTGGACTCCTATTATTTACATAAGGGTAATATTATTTTAAAAATATTACATAAGGGTAAAGAAGGTTTTCAATTTGTTACATAGGGTAAGTGGGATATCTATACACTATGTAAGGGTATACCCAACCTCACATAAGTGTAACACCCTATTTATAAGGGTTACATAATGGAAAACCCTTTTTTCTAGGGGTTTCATAGGGCATCCCTAGGTTTATAAAGGATACATAGAGGTAACATGGACACCACATATATGTAACCTATATAATTCACAAGGGTACATCCTTATTTACAATAGTTGTGTAAGGGTAATCAGGTACTCTCACATGAAACTTTGGAGCTGTGTAAGGTTAAAATTGTGTCACCCTTACACATCTCCCTTTTTGATAAATTCCTATTTAAAATCATCATTTACATTTCTTCTTCCCATGTATGCTTATGTAACTCCTTTTTTAATATTCTTAAGTCCTTAAATTTCATGGAGTAATTATTTTAACTTTTTAGGTTTTAAATTCCTATTATGGATGATTTTAATCACACATATTTCAAGATCCTCAAGAATAATGAATTAAATGGTAATTTAATTTTTGAATTCATCATTGTTGTGAACTTATATACAGTTTTTCTTCCTTAAAATTATCCAAACCCTCACGACTTAACTTTTTTATCCTCTCGAGTCTAATTAGACACAAAATTATATTTTAAAATATTAGTGAATCCTACATCTAATCAGAAACCTTCTTTGGGTTTCAAGTCATGAAAAAATATTCTTCTTTTCTTTTCCTGAGTACAATACTCGGAAAGGATTAATTATAGGTAAGAATTTTTTATTTAAAAATTCTAATATAAAATTTGTATTTTTTTGAATTAAATCATAATATTCCTAAAAAAGTGGTTCTATTAAATATTTAATGAGAATAAACCACAATTAACGAAACAAATAAAAATTATTTTCCTTGTCTATCTCAGATTATTCTGCAGAGATAAAATTACTATAGAATGTGGAATTATAATTTTCTCTAATGAAGAAATGGTAAACACATTATTTGACATAAATAAATAATTTAGAATTTTTATAGGATAATTAATATATTATTGTAAGAAGGGTTTAATTTGTTTTTGAAATAAAATAATAGAATCAGTTCTATGAATCGTTGGAAAGACATTTGGGCCAACTAATATGCAAGCATGACTCAAGTGATGATTCCATAGAAAAAATAATGTTGACATTAAAAACTTTAAGGTAGGAAGTTTCTTACCTTTTGGGGCTCTCGTATGCACATTTGTTTCTTATTAAAATTATTATTATTGGCATACTTGATGAACATGCTAGATTGTGATCACATGTGGGTATGTGTGTAGCTATGAGACCCATTATGATATTTGATTCCATGAGTATTTATATAGTAGCTTATTTTCATATATGATTAAGATATCATGTTGTTATATGTTTCCACATTATTCTCATTATGATATGATTTAATTGTACACTATACATTATTATGTATATTACCTTATCTTTTGAGGTATTGTTCTTGCTTATTACAATAGAAGTACCATCATGATAAAATTGCACCTTAGAGGGGGAGTGCATATGAATTGTGATAATGGTGATTATTGACCTAAAAATGGGGTGGAGATATAATGATTCCATGGAACACCATTTTGAGGAAGCACTCTATGCATGAATGGAAAAGTACCAGGTTGATTGATGCATAGTGATTCAGGAGTATCACACTTGATTCCTAACCGTACTTAAGTCCAAGGGAATCTGTGTCACATGCATGCAAAACTCCCTAAGGTTGTTTATAAATAGATTCACTAGACCTATGACTAGTTTTGTTTTCTTTTAACATCTCCTTATTTTCCTTTTGATGTTGATTTAAAGTAGGAACAACCAGGGGTCTATGGCAGCTTGGTTAGCACACGACAACTTGATATGTGATTGTATGTTTGAAATTCGTATTTATACATTAATTATTTTCATGGAATAAACATGTTATAAATGAGAACATTTATTAAGGACAAATTGGTGGTGTCCTTCTTGTTTTTATTACTCACAACCTACATAGGAATCATAATGAACATGAAAGATTCATTTAAAGAGATTTGAGTATGGGAAAGGGGCCCATAACTAATGGCTGAGTAGAGGAGCTTGAAGCTAGTGGTAGATTGGGACAAAATGCAAAGAACTATGTAGTTTCTATATATATTTATTTATATTCTTGTATTATACCCATGTTTGTATTTCCAATTTTTAATCCCATTTATTACTTGTATAAACTGTATGCCATTTTTTAGTTTCTACATATTACTCTGATTACTTATTATATTGATTTATTATTATTTTTTCTATGACCTGATAGTGAGGGTATAGTATCCCTACTAATATAATTAGACACTCACTACTAGTTGGATGCATCTTTTATATGGGGAGGCACACATGAGGTCATGTGACCCTATGACTCAACCTAGGTGGTTCATGTTGGGTGTTACAAAATGGTATTAGAGCATAGTTTCTTCTTTTCTGTTTTGACTAACATGGGACACAATAGAAATGAGATAGCTGTGTGGGACTTGGGTAGGGGAGTTTCTCTATTCCTGGCCATCATATTCATAATATAACTATAGGTTACCACCGACATGATTATTGTGACTATTTTTATGATATTTTTGGGCGCATTCATGCAGCATGGCTAGTCATGTAGAATCACTTCCTTATATATTATGGATGTTTTTTTTGTACTAGTTCTTTAGTTAATGCTTTATTTGTTCTATATTTTTGGTATAGTCTTTTTATTCATTGATTTTATGATATAATTATTTTCCATGCTATTATAATATATCAAATGGTATTAATTAGTTAAACCTGGGAATGTTGCTATGTTTTTTTGTATATATATGTGTCAATAACTAATGTGAAGGGATGAAGACAAGGGTTAGTACTAGTACCTTGTGTTATGAGTAGACACACATGAAAACCTTGTGAGATCCCATATTCTGATTTAGGTTTTTCCTATTGACCTTTTTTTTCTTAAGTGTTCCATCATGCTACAGAAGATGCCTCCTCAACATAGTATTTTGAGACTACATGTGAAGAGGGTATAGAATACATCCACTAGGGTGGATGTTTCCACTATACCAATTAATATATAGGAGTATGATACTAAGAATACTTCAACACCTTCTTTGTGGTATAAAAATTATGGACTCTTTAGATATAATTATTTCCCCTAGTTCCTATCATAGACGCAGAAGTTCAAAACTATGTTCAAATATAATATGACTTAAAACTACAGTCTCCTTTATCCTTTTAGGGAACCATAGCCCCTCGAGATTTAATGAATTGGGTTAAATAATTTTTGGAATCTTTAAACTAGTATAGAATCTAAAGTATCATTAGGTTAAGATATTCACATTCATGATTTTGGAGTTTCCTATTCTTCAATATCTATATATGTAGTTACTAGGGTTGATTTACCATTAAATTTATCCTATGAGTTACTTTACCTTGATAAAACATTTAAAATTAAATTAAAACATATTCAACAGTTCCTATAGTTCCCTATAGTCAACTATAGTTCTGTAAATCTATGTGAATTTATGATACTAGAGATGAAGAGCTTCGATATGATTCTTGATATGGAATGACTAACCATATTATGAGCTCACATTCATTACTATCAAATATGAGTGTCATTTATTTCATAGAAGGGAGTGAAGTATATGGTGGATATATAATGGAAATTGAGAGTAGGTAGAGTTGATCCAGACTTGAGTCAGCTTAGGATGATCAAGATATAGATGATAGTCATAGATCTTGTAGCAAGATCAGTGACATGACCCTCAATTTTTCATAAAGTTGATAATATCTATTAGGATATTATTATAAGAAAATTTACAGGACTTCCTCATAATCAAGGAGTTAACTATGCGATAGTGCTCATGTCGGGTGCACAACTATTTTGATACCTGTTTATCATATGGGGGTTTTCAAGACTAAGGAGCTTGAGGTGAAACTTAACGACATGGAGAAGAAGGGATTTATTAGTCCAAGTACATCACTATGGGGTAAAACTTTGTTATTTTACAAGAAGGTGGAAAATAGTCTTAGACTTTAATTTGATTACTGGAAGACAAACCTGGTGATGATGAATAATAGACAACCTTTTCCAAGGATTGATGACATTTTCCATCAGTTATGGAGAGGTAAGTGGTTCTCCAAGATTGATCTTATATAAGTCTACAAAAAACTATGGGTTTGAGGGTAGGACAACTCGAAGATGAAGTTTCAGAGTACGTATAGGCTGTATGAATATTTGGTGATTCCATTTGGTTTGAACTCATACATGGACAATGTTCAAGTCACTCATGAACAAGATCTTCCATCCATACTGGGACTCATTATTCATTATTTTTGTTGATGATATCCTCATCCAATCACTGACACTAGAGTAGAATTCCAGGAATATTAAAAGAATCCTAAGTACGCTTCAAGCACATCATATTTACACAAAGTTATCAAAGTGTAAATTCTAGATTGAGGAGTTGAAGTTCTTGGGGTATGTGGTTTCTGAGATAGGTATATCTGTGGTCCCAGAGAAAGTGGAGGTAGTGATTTCCAAGACATGTCTCTATAAAATGTTTTAAACTTGAAGATTCTTGTGTTTAATGGGATATTACCAACATTTTATCTAGGAATTATCTTTCTTTTCAACACCTATGACTATACTAATAAATAATGGAGTAAAGTTACGGTGATTTTAAAAGTGTTAGGAGGAATTTATTGATCTAAAGAGGAGGTTGGATACATCTAGAATATTGTTACATTCCAATAAAGGGATCATATATGCCTTGTATTGTGATGAATTAGGTGTTTGTTTTTGAGAAGTGCTAATATAGAGGGAGAAAATAATAGATTATGGGTCACATCATCTCTGAAACCATGAGTGGAACTACTATACTCATGACTAGGTTATAGAATCCATAGTCCATGTTCTGACGTGTTGGAAAAATATCTCTTTGGTGAGATTTTCAAAGTCTACACCAACCAAAAGAGCTTTTATTACATCTTCACATTGTTGGAATTGAATCTAATATAAAGGAACTAGGTTGAGTACCTATAGAAATTTTATTATGAGATAACCTATCCACATGGTATAGGAAATGTCATTGTAGACTCTGTTAGATTTAAGACACATGTAGCTCAAGATCTTGGTGAGCAACCTTTAGAGTAGAAGTGATGGTTGATGAGCTTTTTGGCTGAATGGTGGTTGGATACTTTTCAAGATCATGGATTGATGAATTTTTCTCATCTAGTGATCAAATATTATCTTGTAGACTGAGTGAAGGTTGGTCAAGAGTCTGTCATAGAGTGTATTGTGATGCAAGAGCAACTAGCTGAATGTGAGCCGATACCTGAGTGGTCATTGGATGACGATGATGTGATCCTTGTGCATGGGAGATTAGTATTACATACTTCTATCATATAAGAGATGATGTGGGACTTTAATAACTCTAGATTTGTTGGACATCATGGTGTGAAAAACATGTACCATGAATTTTGGTGATAGTTTTGGTATCCAAGACGAAGAGAGACATTGTTGTATTTTTTTTCATGATTCCTCACCTACCATAGGGTAATGGTCGAGCACCATAATCCTGATCGGACACTCAATCCAATTCCAGTTCCAATTTAGAAGTGTAATAACCCCATGAAGTACTTTTTTATAGGGTTACCCAGGACCCCAAGAAGTTATGATGATTTTTTGGTGATTGTCTATCGACTGATGAAGGATGCTCACTTCTCACCAATATGATAGACTCACTCAGTGGACAAGTTAGAAAAGTTGTATGTCCATGAGTTCATAAACTTACATGGAGTTACATTGAGTATTTTATCTGATAAAGATTTATATTTTTCATTCTGATTTTGGAAAGAATTATAGGACATAGGGACTCAGCTGAGATTGATCAAAATATATCACACTTAGAAATATGGATAGTCAGAGCGAATGATTCAATTACTTGAGGATATGATCTAATATTTTGTACTAGAGTTTTATGGTTCTTGGTATGACCCTATACTTGGTTGACACTGGTAGAAATGGAGGCTTTCCCAAAACTTTTATTCCAAAAATTTAAACAAACCATTGGTATTCTATTTTTACATCAACCTTTCCGAATAGTTTGAACAAACCATTGGTATATTGTTTTTAGAATCAACCTTTCCCAACCGTTTGAGTAAAACATTGGGAAAGATTTAATTTTTTTAATGTATACCAATGGCTTTTAAAACTATTTCTAAATACTATATTTTCTAATGGTTTTTTATAACCGTTGAGAAAGATTTCCCTTAAATACATAGTAGATCCAGTTCCCATGTCCGTGCGATTGTAGCCCTAAACCAAAGGTCTCCCGAAGCTCTCTCTTTACCCTAGGCTGAGAAACTCCTTCCACCTGATAAATCCATATTCAATCAAGCAATTTTTTAGTTCTACACTTCAAATATGTAAGTGCTACCAAAATTGTAATATTCTTCATCTATTTTTTTCTGTTTTTATTTGGCCTAAACCAGAGGTCTGTGCGGTTTGTGGCATGGTATATCCAATAAGTGACTTTGATTTGTTTTCGGTTTTTGTTCTACGCTTCAAGTTTCATGATTGTGTGCATCACTATTATTTCAAGTCTTCATATACACTCCTTATGTGTAGATTTCGTGAACTATATGAACTAATGGAGGTGCTGGTGAGATATATCCACACTCAAATATGGCCAAGGGTTTGTTTAGTTATATTGTCTCGAGGTGGGTAATGGATATAAGGATTGTCCATGTGAAGGGATTGGGGATGGTTGGGGTAGTGGTGTAGGTGGTTTTTCATTTTTTTAGTGGGGTGATATGGTAGTTTCTATGGAATTTAGTTTAGTTGAAAATATGATTTGGGTTTTGTATTTATAGTTTTTGTTCAAGGAATAATGGGAAGAGTAGTGATATTGAGGATGAATTGGTAGTTGGTTGGGTGATGTATTGGAATTTTGATATTGGTTGGAATGGTTATAGTAATTTTCAAGGTATTATATGTGTATTGCCTCCCCTGAACACCCCCACCCCACCCCCCTAGACACCCCAACACCCTAGACACCCCACCACCTTGGACACCCCTAGACACCCCACCCCATTGGACAACCCTCCCTACACACCCCCACCCCCCAGACACCCCCACCCCCCGGACAACCCCCACCCCTTGGAAACCCCCACCCCCTTGGAAACCCCCCACATCCCATAGACACCCTCACTCAATGGACACCCCACCCCCACTCCCTAGGCACCCCTCACCCCCATGGATAGCCCCCACCCCCTCAACACCGCCACCCCCCAGACACCCCCACCCCCTGGACAACCCCCACCCCCTGGACACCCCCACCCCCTTGGACAGCCCCCACACCCTTGACACCACGACCCCTAGACATCCTAACCCCTAGACACCCCCACCCCCTGGAAACCCCACACCCCCTGGACACCCTACCACTAAGACACCCCACCCCATTGGATAGTCCCACCCCCTGGACACCCCCACACCTTGGAAACCCCCACCCCCCTAAAACAACACCCCCACACCTGGACATCCCCTTGGACACCACCCCAACCCCTGGACACCCCAACCCCCTCGACACCCCACCTCCTTGGACAACCCCCACACCCCTGGACAGCCCCCACCCCTAGACACCCCACCCCTTGGACACCACCCCACCCTATAGACACCACCACCCCCTTGGATAGCCCCCACCCCCTGGACAACCCCCTTGGACACCACCCCACCCCCTAGACACCCCCACCCCGGGACACCCCCACCCCTGGACACCCCCACCCCCTTAGACAGCCCCCAACCCCTAGACAGCCCCTCCCCCACTCCCCTTGGACACCCCACCACTTAGACACCCCCACCCCTGGAAATCCCCACCCACCCCCTGGACACCCCCACCCCATTTGATAACCCCCCTGGACACCACCCCACCCATGGACACCCCTCCCCTTGGAAACCCCACCCCCTAGACAACCCCTACCCCCCTATACAACCCCCTGGGAACCCCCCACACCCTAGACACCCCCACCCCTTGGACAACCCCCCACCCCCTAGACAACCCCCACACCCCCTGGACACCTCCACCCCCTTGGAAAACCCCCTAGACACCACCCCACCCCCTGGACACCCCCACACCACTAGACACCCCCACCCACATGGAAAACTTCCATCCCCTAGACATCCCCCTGGACACCCCCACCCCCCATGGACAACCCCCACCCCCGGATACCCCCACCCCTGGACCCCCCCAACCACCCTAGAAACCCCTACCCTCATGGACCACCCCCACCCCTGGACACCGCCACACAATGACTAATTCTACTTTGGTTATTGAGTGTTATGAAATATCCTAAATTTTCAAAATATTTTCATTTTTAGCATCAATAACTTATTTAAAAAACTCTCTTTACACAGTATCCATTTTTGATGCAAAGAATTCATTTTTTAATATCTTGAACAATGTTCTATCAGGTCCATGGTGTCCTCTTGTATGTGATAAATGAAAAAAAAATCCAAAACACATTTCACCTCAAATTTAGGCACACATAACTGAATTAGTATATCTTCACATTGTTTTAATAATAAGGTATCAACCCAGAAATAGTTTATTACATCAACTAGAAACCCCTTCTTTTATAGATATCTAAAATGGGGATATATTATCCCATTTGGAAAATAAATTTCAACCTCATCATTTTAAATCTCCATTTACATGAAATCATGCTTCTTTTCCCTATGGAAACTTAATCTTATGACATCAAAATCCTCTTAGTTCCATTTAATCTTTCTTAGATCATGATCTAAATGTATGACCATGATGTTTAAATCCTTAAGGAACTTCTTACCATCATTTTCAGATTATACTTCCCATTTATTCAGAATAGATATTTTGAATATCACTCAAATAATCTACTAAAATATAAAATTTCTTCGATCTAAAATTTACCAAACTTCTGAATAATTTCCCTCCACAAGTGTTCATGATCTTGTACACTCATGTATAGTTCTTTATAGATATCAAAAAACTTCCTTGAACATTGTTTTCATCTCAAAACACTCTATATATCTTACATAATCAAGTTATTACTTAGTTCATTGAATACTTGAGAATAATGGGATTCTTCTTTTTCAAAGGCCTAGGGATTCGAAATCTCTCCTTCTCTTTGACACAAGATGTACATGACTCTCAAAATTCTCCCATAGATTATATATGTTCTCTCAATATGCACAATTTTCATGGTATTATATTTATAATTGATGTCAATATCAAGGTTTTATTTTAATTTATAGCATTTAGTTATAAATATAGTATTTTGTTGTCTTTTATATTATGATTCTCATATAGAGTAATGTGTCAGTTATTGTTTCACATAAAGTGAAAAATTATCATTTACATAAATATATTTTCAATTAAACTTCAATATTATTGAATTTATTTTGATGAAATTATTTATAACAATTTTTTATACCGGATGGAAAGAAGTTGGATGTATAAAAATGATCAGATCTCAAGAGATTTAAAAAAAATTTAGAACTTTTTAGATTTTTCATTTCACAATGCTTTAGATAGTGGCTACATACATAACCCATGTTATAATTGTGTTGTAATACCTTAGTTGAGCCGAAAAGAAGTCAACTACCACATAGAAAAATATGGTATTCAAGAAAACTACTATGTGTGGTATCACAATGAGGAGAAAATTAAATCTCAAATTGTTGATGATCCAAATGAGAGGACTGGATTGGAGAATTTGTTATATGAACAGTTTCCATTTATTTTTAATTATTAAAAAATAAAGGATTTTGACCCAAAAAGACTTTAATGTGAGCACACATGATATATCTAATTAAAATGATGATGTTATCAGGGTGAAAAATTGAATGATTCTGCCATGACTCCAGTATATCGACAATGATGTAAAATGAAAAAGCTGGAATTTTTAATCCGATTGTTTCATGGGAAAACTATGTATGGGATTTATAATGTTGCCATTGATTAAATTCTTATATTCCTTAAGTAATTACTTCTAGATGATATAGATATTCTCTAAAACCACTATATGGCATGGAAGTTAGTTGAGGAACTTGATTTTTCAAGAAAAAAAATTTATTCTTTCTCGAAAGATTGTAATTTATCCTGGGAAGAAACTGCTGAATGAAATGATTGTATATAATGTGACACATTCCACTAGAAGCCAAAAGATAATGGAACACCATCCCATGTGCCACAGAAAGTAATGTGGCACTTTTCATTGATCCACAGACTCCAGAATCTTTTTATGTCAAATGAAATATCAATAAAAATGTGATTGAATGATATTAAGAGAAAAAGGACTAATGATGAGTTGGTTTACCCTGCAGATAGATTTTCATGGCAGAGATTTGATGCTCGATATCCTGATTTTGTAGCTGACGTGCATAATGTGAGGATGAGTCTTTCATGTGATGGTTTTAATCTGTTTGGGAAGATTATTACTTTGCACATCACATGGCCATTTTTTATACACGTTTATAACCTTCCCCCATGGTTGTGTATGAAAAAACAATTCACTTTCATGGGTATACTCATATATGTTCCTTATGATCCAAAAAATGATATTGATGTATACATTCAACCTTTAATAAAAGAGTTGAAACTTATTTTGGATGTGTGTGTGCTCACTTACAATGCATGTCCTAAAGACATATTTCAGATGCATGTTATGCTTATTTGGACGATCAATGATTTTCCAGCTTATGAAATGATTTTAGGATGAAGCACAAAGGGAAAACTACCATGTCCTATTTGTATGAAGAATGCACAATCTAGAATACCGAAGCATCATTGTAGTTTCAATTTTATGGGACATCGATGATTCTTTCCAATAGACCATCCATATAGAAATAATCATCAAAGATTTGACAATACCGTAGAGATTGATGATCTACCACATCATATGTCTGGAACTGATGTGCTTAATGAATTGAAGGATTTTAGTTTTTCATTCAGGAAGGGTCAAATGAAATTTGGAAAGAGAAAGAATGTTTCCACTGAAACCTGTTACAATTGGAAGAAGAGGAGTATCTTATTTGATTTGCCTTATTGGTCAACCAATTTGTTACGTTATTTCTTAGACATGATATACATTGAAAATAATATATATGAAATGTTTATTTTTATTATTGTAAATGTTAAGTGAAATAAAAAATATGATTTACGGTCTCGGCGTGACTTGGTGGATTGGGACATCAGACCAGAATTGCATCCTGTGCGTATCAGTGAAAATAAATGGCAAGTTCCATGTGCTTCTTATGTGATGAGACCTATAGAAAAAAAGAATTTTTTGAAAGTACTAGAGACTATTAAAGTTCCTGATGGATATTCAAGAACCTTATCTAAATGGGTCAACATAAGATATTTGAAGCTAAAATCTTTGAAGACTTGTGATTATCACGTCCTTCTACATAAGTTGATTTCAATAGAAATTCATCATCTTTTTTCCAATAATATAGGGGTGACTGTTATTCGGTTTTTCCATTTGTTTATATATATTCCCCATTAATTTTGGTTGAGTTAGAGAAAATATTTCCTCTGTCATTTTTCACATGCATACTGCATCTGACTATCCATATTCCAACTGAAATACTTTTTGGAGGTCATATTTCTTTTTGTTGGATGTATCCAAATGAAATAAATATATACACATTAAAGTATTATGTCTAAAACAAAAATCATCCCAAAGGTTCTATCATGAATGGTTACTTGGATCAAGAATTTATGGATTTATGCTCTTTGAATTTGTCTGATCATACTATAAGAATGAAAAAACCAATGAAAAATGAAGAAAAATAGTATGAGAAAATTGAACCCATTTTTCCATCACTACCTTGAATAGGTGGAATTCCTAGATCATATACATTGACGACATTAAGCCTTGAAGAGATGGATATGGAACATCACACAGTTTTGTTCAACTATTATTTTTTCGATGACTACATCATGTAAGTAAATTGAATATGTATATCTTACATATATATCTGTTAAACTATTCCTATTTTTATCTACAGGGAACATAAATAATTGATAAATAGAAAGAATTTTTCTTTGTCTTTGAGAAACAGGGAGGCTTTGCATAGCAAAGAGTTTTCTTCTTGGTTAAAAATGATGGTACAAATATTAGAATTTAAAATAATTAAATAAATATTAAATCAAGTTTAATATTCATTTATATTTCAGGTAATGAGTTTTCCTGCTGGCTCTATCTCTAAGGAAATAAGAGCTTTGGTTTTTGGTCCTAATGACATGGTTCGTGACTGTAAATCAATCGTTATCAATGGGTACAGATTTCTTATCACTAAACAAGAAAATAACATGAGAACACAAAATGATGGTGTTATGGTTATTGCTACAATAGACTGTTATGCCAGTGCATCAGATAGTAGAACACGATTTGAAAATTTAGGTTATTATGGAGTCTTTGAAAAAATAATAATATTGGATTATTACTCTCATGGATGAGTCACGATGATGAAATTACAGTGGTTTGATTTGATGAAAAGGCATTTCACATTTATTAATGACTATGGATTTTGAGTAATTAATATAACTCACACTCTTGCTATCGATGAATCATATGTATTTTCATTAGTGGAGAAACAAGTTTCTTATGTGAAAGACCATATTAGACCTGAATTTGGTGTCATTATTGAAGTAATTCCAAGACATATTTTTGATTATGGTGATGATGGAATTGAAACCATCCCTACTGCCATTGGAAACGATCCATTTATTACTTTTGATGACTCCAATAGATTAACTGTTAGAGTTGACTGTGAACCTGAAGTTGTGGTGGGAAATATATAGAATCATACATCCATGTTCTCAATTATTTTGGTTTATCCCGACTTGGGTTGTTAAGGTTGGTACTATTCAAATATATTTAATATTAATTACTAATATGTTGTATCTGAATTGACCATTATGTGAATTTTCAATGTTTATTGGTTATAATTTTATTTGAATTTCAATTTATAATTTTGAATTGAACTATATTCAAAACTACAAAACCAACATTTCTAACTTGGTGAACATTTCAATACTTTATTGACCGTGTATAAAATTAGTATAACTCTAAGACCTCCCTTTAACATTTCACTAGATAATGAATATGATGGTTTGTCTTCTTATGTAAAACATGTATAGAAACTTGCATCATTTACCTAGGCTAAAGAAATTAAAATTTTCATTAATTTCAACAAGTGCTTTACCCCTTATGAATATGGTAGATATATTATCCTTGTTCATATGATTATATCATCATTTCCAACTATCTTAAGGGTTTAATCGTTCATAATATATACCTTGATGATTTTTCTAGGGACATAATTCAGTATGCTCTCTCTCTTGGTTGTTGAGTGAAATATAGCCTTAGAATCAATGTTTCATGATTTTAATAGACTGGTAACACATAGTAAATAACCATCCCACTCAAAATTAAATTTCCTTATTATATCTTTTATGATTTATTGAATTCATTATATATCCATTCAAGCTCGCCTAGAATAATGGATAGTTAAATTATCCATGAATCCTTATATTCCCTATCATATATTTTTTTGGGTTACACATTACTTATCATTTTATAATTACTTCCATATTTGTTTTAAAATGTAGGAAATGAAACCAATTAAATAGAGGTGACAAAAAAAAGATTATGGACAACAATCGTCGCATGACTGAGATTGGCGTTCCACCACTAGTGCATGTAGTGAGTATTTTATTCCAAATATATATATTTAAATAATATATATTGTTATGTGATTAATTTTTTTTAAACATTTTTTCAGGATCCACCTCTTAGGAAATAATTGTTTTATTAGTATCCTAGTAGTGGTCTCAGTACTCAGGCTGGTGGTACGTTGGAGGGGGGGGGGGGTACGAGAGCTAGCTGATCTGATCGGTGTACCTGATTAGACCCTTCCTCTCGCACTGACATAACATCTATCCCACATTCTGATCTCAGTGTGTCGTTAGGAAAAAAATGGATATTTTGGAATCCCATGTTTTCACCAACCTTTACATCTGAGTCTCCTTACCCATATTTACCATATCTGATGACGATTCCCACTTCCCATCTAGCATTCAACCAACCATCTATGCCATCTTCTTTTACTTCTACTTCCTTCTATCTGAGCTTCTATATTTTATCTTTTTTGACTCCTTATCCACCACATTCTATCCCTTTAGAGCATACACTAGGACCCAATCAACCTGAATAAGGTGTTCCTTTAGTTTCTTCGGATCCAGCGACACCCATTGATCAGACTGTTGTAGGTATATTTATAAAACACTAAAAACATTTTATACCATTATTTATTTTAATTATAACATGTATTGATAAAATATTTGTTTTTTTCCGTCATAACAGATACATATACTAATAGGAGGTGGGGGAGGGGGCGTACACGCATGCTTGTGGTGTGGAACCGCCGCACATAGTTGATGGTGGACAACAATGTCAGCGTTTTTTGGTGACGCTTTCCAAATACACCGACACCATTCCTGTCTTCTCGCTCTCATGGAGACAGTTTCAAAATGAAGTCAAGGATAATGCTTAGGCATAGATATGGGTAAAAAAATATGTTGTATTTAATGTAATATATTATTTTCGAATTTATATGAATTAATATTTTGGTGTCAGTTTTAGTTTAATTTCCCTGATAGTGAGGGTGCACGACCAGCATGTCTAAAGGATTTAGGTGAGCTTTGGAGAGACTATAAGCACAACTTGTATATTGGATAGCATGCTAGAGTTGGCATAGAGTTAAAGGTAGTACCTTTTGTGGATGATTGTATAATAGAATAGTATCTGTAGATGATTACTCATTGGACGACTATCCGGTTTAAGGTATTAATCACATTTGAAGTATTTAAATGAAAATTTTCATGTTTTTCATTAATACTATATTTTGTATTATTTAATTTTATTTAGTAATCATCCAAATGAAATAAAAAAACCATTGATGCAAAAAATACCTCAACACATTGGGACGTACTATGATACCAGATCATAAGAGGAAGCAGGTATGACAATTGTTTATAATTTTTCTTTACAACTTTCAATTTATATTTTTCCTCCATAATTTATTCGATTTACAAAGTTTTCATATAATTTTAGTTATGAAATTAATTATTTGCAACCTATTTTTATTTATGGTTTCCCACATTTAATGTAATTTTAGAAGAAAAAATTAAATATTGAAGGACATGTGTCTCGAGAAAAACTGTTTTTCTCGAGTAAAAGGTTGAAAGATGGAAGTTTGGTTAAAAAACCAACTCAGTAGCAGATTATAAGTTTTAATTTGTTGATATAAAATTTTAATATCTATTTTGTAACTTAATAATCTATTTATATTTGTAACAGGCAGATTTAGAGGCCCTTTATTTCTAGGAACCTGGCAATTTTAGGACAAATGATCACTTACATCAGGTGTTGGGAGATGAGTACCCTGGCAGAGTATGATGCCAACCTATGAAAAATATAGTCCCGACGAGGTATTGATCCTACTCAGGTACGAGTTGTAGTGACACCGAGTTCTAGTAGGTTAAGACACAAGCATAATGGGCTTAAAAAGGTCCACAAAGATGGAATAATAGTATGCTAGGGAAAACACTGCATTTATGAAACTGATGGAAGTTTTAAGTCCAACACTTCCACCATAGACCAGAACTGCTTTTGATGAATATATGTCATTGATGCATTCTATATATGGTTCTCCAGATGTAAGTTCTAGTGGTGTTTGAGATGATGTCATTCTTGGCGATGAAAATAGTGAGGTGGAGGCTGAGGTAGAGGAGGAGGGAGATGAGGAGGACGAGGAAGAGGGGGAGGGTGAGGGGGAGTCCAAGGAGGAGAAGGAGGGTGAGGAGGAGGGAAAGGAAGAGGCAGAGGCAGAGGAGGAGGGAGATGAGGAGGCCGAGGTAGAGAAGGAGGGTGAGGGGGAGTCTGAGGCTGAGGAGGAGGGTGAGGAGGAGGGCAAGGCGGAGGTTGTGGTAGAGTACAAGGGTGAGGAGGAGGGCATTGAGGAGGAAGGGGATTATTATGGGGATGACAATGAGGATGAGGATGAGGATGATGATGATGGTGATGATAATGATGATGATGAGGGACAAATTAATTTGTTACATTTTTGACCTATATTACTAACATTTAATGTTTGATGATTTGCTATTACTGAATATATGTTAGATTAGGTAGGTCAAATTATCTTTATTTCTCTATATATAAATAATAAAACATGACTTGATGATTTTTTGTGAATAAATATATGTGTGATTGATTCACCCCTCCTCTGGACACCCCACCCCCTTGGACAGCCCCTCCCCCTAGATAGCCACCCCCACCCCGTGGACACCCCCACCCCCGTGGACACCCCATGTGGACATCCCCCCACCCCTAGACACCCGCACCACTAGATATCCCCACACCCCCTTGGATAACCCCCCCAAACTGGACACCCCCACCCCTAGGACACCCCCCTAGACAACCCCCACCCCACCCCATGAACACCCCCACCCCCTGGACAACCCCCACCCCCCGGGATACCCCCACCCCCTGGATACCCCCCCCACCAACCTTGGACACCCCTCTCCCTAGAAAGACTCCCCCCACTCTAGACACCCCATCGACCCCCCATTGGAAAACCCCCACCCCTGGACACCCCCACCCCTACACACCCCCACCCATATACACACCCCCACCCCCTAAACACCCCCACCCCTGGATATCCCCCCACCCCCTAGACACCCCCACCCCTGGACACCCCCAATCCAACCCCCTGGACACCCCTCACCCCATGGACAACCCCCACCCCCTAGACACCCCCACCCCTTAGACACCCCTCCACCCCTGGACACTACCCCACCCTATCGACACCCCCACGCCATGGATAAACCCCACCCCTAGACACCCCCACCCCCTAGACACTACACCCCCTAGATAGAACCCACACCGCCCTCGATACCCCCACCCCCATGGACAACCCTCACCCCCTGGACCCCCACCCCCTTGGAAAGCCCCTCACCCCTGGACATCCCCCACCCCTGGACACCCCCACCCCCTTGGACAACCCCACACCCCCACCCCCTAGACACCCCACCCCCTGGACACCCCCAACCTTGGCCACCCCCACCCCCTGGGACACCCCCACCCACTTGGATAGTCCCACCCCCTAGACATCCCCCACCCCTCCCCCACCCCATTGGACAACCCCCCTTGGACACCCCCCACCCCTGGACACCCCCACCCCCTAGACAACCTTCCCTAGACATCCCCCACTCCCCTGGACAACCCCACCCCCTAGGACAACCCCCACATCCTTGGACATACCACCCCCTAGACACCCCTACCCCTTTTACAACCCCACCCCTGGAAAGCCCCCACCCCCTAGACACCCCCACCCCATTGGAAAGCCCCCCCACACCCCTAGACACCCCCACCCCCAGGACCCCCACAACCTGGACACCCCCACCCCTGGACATCCCCCACCCCTGGATATCCCCCCACCCCTCGGACACCCCCACCCCCCTTGGACATCCCCCCTCAGACACCCCCACCCCCTTGGACAACCCCCACCCCCTTGGACAGCCCCCCTGGACACCACCCCACCCCCTGGACACCCCCACCCCCTTGGACAACCCCCACCCCTGGATAGTCTCCCCCACTCTTAGACACCCCCACCCCTAGATACCCCACCCCTTAGACAACCCCCACCCCCTGGAAAACCCCACACCCTTGGACACACCCATATTCTAAATTCAATTTTGTATTCCATATTCTAGATGTGTTATACATAATTAAATTATATATGTAATGAATTCTGAATTGAATACATTGTACATAATTCAGAATTCTATATGTAATTCATAATTCATTTTGTATGTGTTATTCATTCATAATTCAGAATTTAGTACATATTTCATTCTGTGTGTATTTAATTGAGAATTTAATTCTGAATTCTATATTGCATAGGTTAATTGGGTTCTAAATTGAATTCTAAATTCGTAGGTGCATAGGGAATTGTAGAGGGGGAGGCAGGCCGACCTGCTGCTACAATTGCAACAAGGCTATACCAACAGTTTTAAACTGTTGGTATATGTGTGAAAAGTAACTTTATACCAAAAATTTACATAAAACTATTTGTAAAACTATATACCAAATGGTTAGTAAACCATTGGTATAGAACATGTAATTATTCTTTACCAATAGTTTTATGTAAACCTTTGGTAAAGAGTTATTCCAATATCTTTGAAACTATTGGAATAGATCTGAAATTACTTAATTTGAAACGGTTATAAACCATTGGTATAAAGATATACCAACGGTTAGCTGAAACCATTAGTATAAAGATATACCAATGGTTAGCTGAAACCGTTGGTATAATGTGCATTATAGAGAGATATACCAATGGTTATACTATAACCGTTGGTATATGTCTATCCCCATGACTAACTTGCCAACAATTTGAGAAACATTTGGTATAGTTTATACCAATGGTTTTTAGGCCTTTCCCAATGGTTTGAAACCATTGGTATAAGTCATGTTTCTAGAAGTGTGATTTTTCATATAAAAATAGTTACTAGACTTTAATTCCACTGACACCTTATGAGGCTCTTTATCGAAGACCATGTTTTCATTCACTTTGGTAGCATGAGGGAGGTGAGGCAGTAGTTGTGGGGACCAATTTTGTTTAGGATCCCTCTAATAGAGTAAAAATAATTAATAAGAGGTTAATCACCAATTAGAATATGTGGAGATCTTATACTGATCATAGGTTGATATATTTGGAGTTCACTGTGAGAAATTAGGTTTTAATAAGAATTACTCCTAGGTTAGGCCACCAACATCTTAGGAAGCAAGGAAAGCCAACCCCACATTTTTTCAAACCCTTGAAGATCACTGAGCATGTTCAGATAGTTTCATACCATATTGACCTTCCTTCACATTACCTAGGTATGCATGATGTATTTTGCATATCTCATATCTAGAGGTACAAACCCAATCTTGTGAATGTCATCGACTATGATGATGTTGAGATAGATATTGAAACATCATATGTAGAGTTCCCTGTGAATATTTTGGACTAATGAAAGAATGTTATTTGATGTAATAGAACACAAATTTTTTGGATCCTATGGAAGTATGGATAGATCTAAGAGGATATGTGGGATTGGGAGACAAATGTTTGATCTCAGTGTCCTGAGTTGTTTGATCAAGACCACTAATAACATTTCTTGAGGGTGAGAAACCATTATAGGGGATAATTTTAACATTATCAATATTCAAATGTTCTTAAAACACAATTTTTTATTTTTTATAATACCCCAGTGTGAAAAAATATATATTTTTTTCGTTTTTATTCATACCCTTACGTAGAACCTATGTTTTTCGTAAGGGTAACTCTTGTTTTACAAAGGTTTTGTAATGGTAAGGAGGGTTTACCTTAGTTTTGTAAGGGAAAGTGGTCTTCTCGTGAATTGTGTTAGGGTATACCCAAACTCACATAAGGGTAACACTTTTTTAAGGGTTATGTAAGGGTATACCCTTTTCCTATGGGTTTCATAAGGGTAGACCTATGTTTCTAAAGGTTATGTATGGGTAACCTAGTTATTGTGTAAGGGAAACATTTCCATGATTTTGAAGGCCTTTAAATGTGGGGAATTATTATTTTTAATCGTTTAGGTTTAAAATTCCTATTATGGATGATTTTAATCACTCTGATTTCATGAACCACATGAAGAAAGAAATAATTGGTAATTTAATTTTGGGGTTCTTCATTATTGCGAACCTGTACATGGGCTATATTCTTTAAAATAATCCAAACCATTTAGTCTTTATTTTTTTCATATTGAGTATAAGAACCCTTTAAATTCCGTTTATAAAGATAAATGAATTATACTTCGACCAATCCAAACCCTTATTCATGTTTCTAAGTGTGGTAGAAACTTATTATTTTCTCCTTCTAGGTGTATCTCTTAGAAGGGATTAATTATAGGTAAGAGTTTTTCAGGTAAATTTTTTGAAATATAATATCTATAAAAATTACTAAATTAAATCATAATATTCCTTAATTTTTTTGTATTAAATCTTTTACAATAATAAACCAGAATTCCAGAAAATAAAAATAAGATTTATTCTTCTCTATCTCAGATTATTTTGGGGAATGAAAATTATTATTTTATGTGAAATTATAATTTTATTTAAAGAATAAATGGTTAACACATGCTTTAGATTAAATATATAATTTTGAAATTATCCAAGAGAGAGAATCTATTATCTCATGTGTTATTTTATTTATTTATTGAATAAAATAAAATAATTTGTTCTAAGAATATTTGGTGAGTAGTTTGAGACAACAAATATACAGATGTGACTTAGGTGAGGATTCCTTGGTGAACCTTGACTTTGATGTTGATGAACTTGAGTTAGGATGTTACTTACCTTTTAGAGATCTCATATATACATGTTTTTTATGGTATAATTATTTTTATTGGAATACATGATGTCCATAATTAACTATGATTTCATTTGGGTATGTTTGTTGCTGTGAGACCTGTTATGATATTTGAGTTTATGAGTATTTCTAGAGTAGTTTGCTTCAATGTTTGATTATGATCAAATGTTGTTATGTGTTGATAATTTATTCTCAGGATGATATTGTTTCCTTGTATTATCTACCTTGTTAGGTATGCTACATTTCCTTTAGAGTTATCATTCTTGGTTCCCAGAATAGGTGGACCACCGTGAAACGATTTTACCTTATAGGGAGAGTGTGTGTGACTTAAAATGATATCGATGATGGACCTAAGCACATGGTGGAGATATGATGATTCCATAGTACACTGTGTTGAGGATGAACTTGATTCCTGAATGGACAAGTATTAGGCTGCTCAATTCTAGCAATTCATGAGTAGCGCACATAATTCCTAGTTATTTGGGACAACATTCCATACTTAGGGCCCAGTGAAGCCAAATAACATGTATGAATAATTCCATGAGGTTTTCAAGCAATAAATTAACTATCCCTATGGCTATTTTTGGTTACTTCCAGAATATCCTTATTTTCTTATTGGCATAGAGCCGAATTAGGTATATCTGGTGGTCTGTGGTGGCATGATTAGTACACAACCACTCAGTATCTGATTTTATGTTTGATATTCCTATTAATGATTTTATAATTATTATATAATACACTAATTATATATGTGGAAATTTGTTAAGGATTCATTGGTGGTTTGAAACTAGGTTTTATTACACACACCCTACATGGGCATCCTGATGCATGTGTATACTTCACGTATAGGGATCTGAGTAAGGTAAAAAGACTCATAGATGATGGTTGAGTAGAGGGTGTTGGATATGGTAGTAGACCAGGAAATGATTTAAAGGACTATGAAACTTTTATATATTTATTTACCCCCTTGCTCTATACTTTGGTTTGGCTTTTCGCTTTGGGAGCCTATTTATTACTTGTATGACATTTATGGCATCTAGAATTTTCTGCATGTTACTAAAATTATTTAATATATTTTATTAATATTATATGTTCTTTGAATTGATAATAAGGATATAGTCTTCCAACTAGTAGACTTAGACCCTCACTGCTAGCGAACAAACTCTCGTGTATGGGGAAGTGTGCATAATGCTATGTAACCCTTCAACTCAAATTCAATGGTTTAGGTTGTGGTGTATATTCCTTATCCATAATCAACTAATTTTTAATTATCATTAAATATCCCTCTACTATAGTATTTATTAAAAAATTATTCATTTGATTACACAACTAATCATTATCATTTCGATCAAATATCATTGTATGAAAAGGACTCATATTTTCAATCGATCCAACATATATTCCTTCCATCATAAAAAATATTTTCTCCAATACAAAGTTAGTGTAAGGAAATTGAGATATTAAATTCCAACATGAATAGTGGGAAAAAAAGAAAAACCAGGCTTAGTCTTAAGTGTACATACCTTCTTTGATACCAAGTGTTGGTATCAATAAAAAATATTTGATTCACTACTATAAAATTAAGCTATAGCCATGGTTCTATAGTAGTAGTCAGAATAACCATGGTTGTAGGGGAGTCTATTTCCATAGTTAGAGTTAAACTATGGTTGTAGTGCTCCATGTGTCAGCCTATAGCCACAATCTATATAGACCATGGAGTTAGGCCAACCTAAAAGCATAGTTATGTAATAATGTGGTGTTAGGTGGATGCAGGAACCACCAAATTTTTTTGGGAATTAGATGGGAAAGTGATACTATTGTGGATTTACAAAAACCATGGAGGTAGATAGGATATATAGGGATACAAACATTTTTTTAAAAAAATCGTGCTTTTTGAGAGTATCTATAGGGATACAACCACAATTTAACAAACTTTTTGGTGGTAAAGTTTATTTATAGGGATATGACCATGATTTTCCAAAAACTATGGAGGTAGATAGGATTTATAGGGATAAAACCACAGTTCTCCAAAATCTATGGTGGTTGAGAGGGCCTATGTATATGGTTTTTGAAAATCCTGGATATAGATCTTAGGATAAACACCTATTTCCACAATTATCTTGAATTGTGGTTGTATGAATTCGTTTGAATACCTACAATCATGATATTCCAAAACTACAACTATAAGTCCTAGGCCACAATGCCTTTTTTCACCTTTTTAATGTTTAATAATAATGTTTATAAATATTTATATATATAAATAAGTATATATATATATATATTGGTACATATAAATACACATATAGAGTTATGAGTCAATGATAAGGTCTTATATGGAATTGGGAATAGGTCATGAGATCAAAGCATGCTTGGAATTTTTATTTATTAAAATATATGGCCATGGTTTGAAATTATAACCATATATTTTGACCAGCCACTATGGTTTAAAACTATAGTTGTATGTCGAGCCCTGGTCTCTGTAGCCACAATTCCCAATATCATGGTTATAGGCTGGGCCCTATACCAATGACCATGATTAACATGGTGGCCAAAACCAGGGCCATAGGCTATGACATCATTTTCACCCATTCATTCATAATTTTATACCATGGTAGGAGCCTTATTTTCTAGTTTTGAATATCTAAACCCAATAGAGATAGGATCTAACACCAAGTGTTATCCCATATATGATAGGATGATAACCTAAAAGTGGGGGGGGGGGGGTGAATTGAAGTATAAAATTAGACTTATATTTTTCTTTCACCTCATAATATAAGACTATTATAATTTATGATCTTTTAGAGAACCAAAAATTTAGCAGAGTAAAAATAGTGCATGTAAAATTACAATAAAAAACATAATATAAATCAACTATTAATTAAAATGATATTAATGCATTAAAAATTTAAAAAGGTATAAAATTTTAAAATATAGATGGAATTAATTTTTTCAATAGTTTAGTAAAATTTCATAAATATAAGAATATAAAATATACCTAATAGAAAATAACAAAACATAGAGTATCTGACTACAATATAAATACTTATGTAAAAGTTATTAAAAACGACACACTTTTACCCCAAGTGTAATTAAGTTCTTTAAACCTAAATAAAAGTATCAAAAACTATAAAACTATTTGAAGGAATATCTTCATATCCCCAAAATTAATCAAATTAAAACCATTAGAAGGAGATTTTGTCTTCTTACCCTTGGAATCCCTCAATAACACATTATCAAATCTATCTTTGTCTTCTTATCCCTAGAAGCTGTCAATCACACATGATTATAAATAACTTGATCTATATTCTTGTACATAGAATACCACAATCAATTATTGGAAACAAGATAATTAAAACATAAACTTTGAACATTTACAATATGATCCTAAAAAATAGATACTCTAAGAGAAAATCCCAGTAATAAAGACTAAAACTGTTGAAAAAAACTATGGAAATAAGAAATTTCAAGATTCAAAATGTCTTGGTATCTATTTCTAATTTTTTTTTATCACTATAAAGAAGTTGTTCTTATCTTTTGATACTCAAATAATATATTTTTTTTAAAGAAACATTAAATGGTCCGAATGCATGATATTTGGCGTTGGTTAGAATTACATCAAAAATGGTTTAGTCATATTATATTAAAACCAAAATCACTTTCAATATTACAATGGATTTATTCCTACACCTATATATTGGTTGTATATACAATGAAAAAAATATGGGTGTAATTCTTATTTCTTTTCATTTTTATCTTATTAAATCAAACCTCCATAAATTCACTTACCAGATTTATATTCTATAAAAAAATTCAAGTTACATAAATTTTTTATTAAGTGTCATGTGATTTTCAAAACAAATTAAGGTTATGTTTCATTGAATAAAAAAGTAAATATGTTTTGACTATCTATTTGGGTGAGGGGGTGTGATGTGCTCATCAACTAAGATAAACAAAATGTGATTTATTAATTGACCTAGTTAGTATGTAATTATAGAATATATAATATATGAGTAGTCTATATGGTTTTAAAATAATCTATGTACCATGCTCCCTTGATTTCTTAAAAAAATTGATTGTACGACTATACATACCAATATATGATGCAACAGATGAAAATAGGTGTATAGATACATGTTTTTTTGTAGATCTTTCTAGATAACTTTTTAGCATGAGTAGAATCGACACTTTACTAGAGGAAACTCTTTATATTTATTTAGGAAATTTGGAATTTATCTTTGTTTTAAACACTACTAAGGCCCATGGGGTCACAATTTTGGGTCATGAAAATGATATTAAAGTTTATAAAACTTTGAGAGCTACCCAAAAATTGTTCTATAAGATATATGATAGAAGTTTTGGATTGGTTTTCACAATTTTTTATATATGATGTAACATATAGGGAAAATGTATGATTAATTTTCAAAAAGAAGTTTTGAAAGTTATTAAAATATATTTTTTGATATAGTTTCAAATGTTGTTATGTATGATGTGGCATAAGATAAAATTGTTCTAGGTCTGTGAGGATTTTAGTATAATTGATAGATTTATGGTTATGTGCACTAAAATCCTAACCATTATATGGCAGTTTAGAATATTTTTTGGCTTATCCTTATATGCACTAAGATGTAGGTTGGGAAACTATTATGTGGTGGATATATGTGGGTTTATCATATATCATCATAATACATGGTTTGACAACTATATTCCATATTAGCTATCATGCTTGGCTCTTTATTATACGATGATGATTTCAATGAGTATGAAACACTTTAATTATTTTTTAAATGTTAACCAATAAATGTAGTGATTAATATTATTGTTTTAAGTTTTGAAACTTTGGATAATATTTGTAAAATATTTATTCAATTTATTCCAACCATTTGAGGTTATTTGAGGCATATATATAAATCATTTCTATACTGATGTATTATGTGGATATATATTACATAAAAATTCCATATTGAACTCATCATAATCGATTTCATTTATTATATATGGTATATCTCCCACCTTTAAACTCAAGGTTCTAGATGGTCATGATGTTGAGATAGATACTACCTAATCATCAGGTGATTTCCATGATCCATGGATACCTCTAGATGAAGATTTTTTTGTTTCTTCTCAATGATGTTGATTAAACAACTATTTAAATCTTATATATGTCATATCGATATATTAAAAATTACACATTATTATTCTGATTTTGGTTCATTCTAATTATATACATATATTTTGGGTATAATGGTTATTTGGAGTTATTATTCCATTGTATTTAGGCTGTTATACATTTCTTCAAACCCCATAATTTTTAATATATATAACTATAAACTTAATGTGAAAAAATAAAATATAATTAATCAATATGTTCCTTTAAAACAACATGTTATGTGTTCTTATAGATAAAAAAACATTTAAAAATAAAAATTAATATGTTTTATATTAAGAGAACCCTACCCAAGATTTTAAATCAAAATAACTTTCAAATAAAGCATTAAATTTTGCAATGCTTATAAAGAGGAAACATCACCATTTTTTATCACTCATGAAAATGAAGTAGAAAACACATTTAGTGATGATAAGAAGGAAATTATGATGAAGAGAAGGATGATAAAGTATATTTTATGATAATTATGATTGAAATATGTATTGAATATATTTTCTAATTAATGAGAGAAAATAAATTTCCAAAGAAGGCTTAAGGTGTAAAATATAATGAGTAAAAGTTTTAACTCAAGGAATAAGAACTTGTAAAAGAGATTAAATATTTTATAATAATCATTTTCATTATAAAAAATATCCTTGACGAATTTATTTCGAAGGTGTTGTGAAAAGAATAAATATTATAAAATCTATAATTAAAGGTATTTTAATATATATGGTACCTAAATAATTACAAATTCTAATTTGAAGAAAAAAATGGATGTTCATTGTGAACTTATAAATATTTAGAGCATAAAAATATGGAAATAAAAAAGTTATAAGGATACATTAATTAAAATAAATAAATATGTATTTTTAATGAAAGGGATATGAAATGTTAAAAAAAATCTTGTTTTTAACTAATAAATTAATAAATATCGATTTTTTTATTCAACAAGATTAATAATAATTTTTTTCCTTAAAAATTCCAAAATAATTTTTTATTAATGTATATAAACGAAATTAAAACAAAATTTTTCGATAAAAAAATGAATATAATATCATTATCTATAATTTTATTTCATAAAAAATTTTGAATCATATATATCAAAATATGAAAACTCAACATTGTCAATATTTTAAACAACATGCCAACCTAAAAAGAAATTATGGTTTTAAAGGTATACATTGGCACTATGGTTTTTATAGGCATAAAACCCATGTTTTTTTTGAAAAAACATGACATATATAATGAAATGGAGAGGTGTTGAATCAAAAGGGATGTAGTCTCTGAGTATAAAGAAATTTAAATCATGTAAGTGAAGTAAAAGGTTGAGGAAAAGAATAAGTTTGTGTATATTTATGAGGTTTCAATGATTTGTCACCAATAAGGATAAAACATATATTGACCATCTCACAATTCTCTTGGTTCAATAAAAAAAATTTAAGTTAAATTTTCTTATTAAATAATGAATAATAGGGAGAAAGTTATGGTGATTGAGTTGGATTATAAATGTGAAAAGTTATAGTTGTAAGTGAGTGGTGTTTAATGTATTAATATATTGTAATTTAAGGATTTCAATTGATATTGATTAGGAATATGACAATTTTCATAATCATGTGACCACATTACGTCTGTTATGACTATAATTTGGAGTTATAGATATAATTATGCCATTGAAATGGTCATTTCTACTAGAAATTGTGATCATAATCATACCTGGATGTAACAAAAAAATGACATCATTTTAATCATTAATCTACAACATAACCTTATTACACCCAAACTCTTTAGATGATTTATTCCTTGTTTACAAATATCCTTGTATGAATCATTTTAACATTTTTTTATTATAAACCTAATTGATATTCTAAATATTTCAGATAAAATGTTTTCCATGATTCAAATACAAGAATATAAGAATAATAAACTTAATTGTTTCCATGATATCAAATATGATAATAAAACACATGTAACATTCTTGAACTAGTATTCATTTATTCTTTGAGTTTTCTTTTCATTCTAATTTGAAAAACTGTGGATTGATGTTCATTTTTTATTATGCATGATATATATGATATAATAACCATGCAGGTTAAAATTGAATATACACCATTTTGAAATAAATAGGAACATACAATTAAATAATTCTATCAAATAATTATAATTTTTTAACTCCTCATGAATAAAATAATGCATATTTTGTGTAATATATTGATATTTTAAAAATAAAGTCTATAACGTAAAAGATAAAAAACACTAAGCTTAAATGAACAAGAAAATATTATTATGTGACTTTTATATTCTAGACATTAAATTGGTTGGTATAAATAGGGAACATTGACTTATGAAATATATAATGGTCTTATTCATTGCTAATTTATTAATTAATTATTTATAAATAAGTAGTTTATTTTAAGTAAATTTAAAAATACATTTTCTTTAAATTTTTTATTTATTTATTTTTGTGAGAAAATAATATAATTAATTTATCTAAATTTTAAAAAATATCTCTGATAATATAAAATTAGTTTTTAAAATCATCATGTCAAAATTACATTCGGATGGTTTTCTGATAATTTTCTAAAAACACTGATTTTTTTAATGCATAGTGAAACATACTGATTTTTTTGAAAAATATATTTTATTTTAAAGCCTTTGAAAAGTCAAATTATTTTTTGTATCAGTTTTAAAATTTCATTAGTTCCTTCTCATTTAAATTATTTTTTTGAAAGAATTTTTTACTTGAATTTATAATAAATACATTTTATATTTAAAAGGTAATTTTTATAAAAAACTATTTTTCATTTCATTTTATTGATTTAATTTTAAATTAAATTCTTCCATTACCATAGTTTGAATTTTGAAAAATATATTCATTATTTTTAATCAAGAGTTAAAAATTTTGTAGATTTATCCCTTTTAATTTTGGACAATATGAATAATAATCTGAATAATTTTTTTACCATGGTAAAGAGTAAATTGGGTAATTTTTGATACGAATAAAATTATAAGAACCATTAAATCACCCACTTGAATAAATCTTATTGGATAATAATATCTCAAACATAATCATCCTTTTATATAATTTATGACATTTTGGGGCCACTTGGTTGAGATTATGACATTTATAATATTTTATTTAAGGAAAATCTAAACATCTCACCATATTTTATATAACTAAAATATTTTTAACATGGGGTTATCTAGATCATATTCTCGATTATAAATAGTATTTTTAAATTTAAAAGATATATGTTTGTCATGGTAATTTATTTTTAATTTTTCAATGAATAAATAATTACCTTAACTCCTTGCACAACACTGGTGTAGTAATTATTTAATTAATTGAAAAAATAAATAAATAATATTAAAAATATTAAAATAAATATAATTTGAGATAAATAATATGATACAAGATTTTTTATATTAACATGACATGTCAGGGATATAATAAAATATATTTTTTTTCTAATTTTATATGTTTTCTTCACATTAATAAAGTCAAAGTAATAAATAGTTCTAGAAATTTACATTTTGGATATTTTACAGTAAATAATATTTTATTAAATGGTATAAGAATCCTAAAAATATTAAATTCAGATTGTAACACCCCGACCCCAATTACCCAGAGTCGATGCATTAGTACATATCATTGACATGATCACAAAAGATCAAGTCTCAAAAGACCGATTAGTTTAGTAGCCTTGGAAACACTACATATATTCATAAAGTTTACATTACATCAATAAGTGAAAAACTACAACAACATATTGTCTTCATATCCCCTCATAATATCCCTGTAGGTCATTCATAAAATACTTCTTCACATCCTGGGAAAAATAAAACATTGAAAGGGGTGAGCTCAGATGCCCAGTAAGGATAACAATATAGCAGAAACTTTCATAAATAAACATAAAAATTTAAGGAAATGTATAACTAAAAAAAAGCCTTTTAAACTTGAAATTCAGTATAATATGGAAAGGATAAAATGAAATAATTTCATTTACTTATTCACATGGATATTCTACTAGTCGAATAATCACATGAAAATATTAATAACTACTTTCATAATGACGGAATGCATAATGCCAGACTATCATAACCACATAGCCAAGGCCTCATGCCAAGACTACAAATAATATTTTGTCAAGGCCTCCTGCCAAGACACTAGTTTGTCTCATGAGACCTACCGATGCATCGAGGAGATATATCAGGCTCCACCCGTCACTTACTAAGTCCAATGCATTCCTCATATGAAAATATTGAAACATAACATAAACATTCGTATTAAAACTAGTATACAAAATGTCAATACTTTAACCACAAACCATGAATGGTATAAAAATAGCACATCCATAGTCAAACATAACTCATTCGATACAATATGAAAGATTGTATTGTATCAGATTAACCTCAATCGAGAATAATGAAGGATATTGACATAGATTAAAATAATCATCAAACTATTGAGAGAAATATCCCCCTTTTTCTTGAAAACATTTAAAAGTCACACTATTTTTCAAGAAGCCATTTAAAATATATTTTTGAATCAAAGTGTTCCATAACAATTTGAAACTTTAAAAAGGAATTTTTATTTTAAAACATTAATGTCCATATAAATAAATCCTTAAAACCATTTTTAAAACATGGACATTAATGAGAAATATTTAGAATAATAAATCTTTAAAACATTTAAAATGATATTTTAGTTAGTGTTTCTAACCAAAAGAGAGACACTTGAATACAAATAATTAAGGTAATCAAAACTTTGTAATATCATGAGAATAAAGGGATTCATGATATACTATATCAAAGTGCATTATATACACTATGTAAAAGTGATTTGGTGTATAACAACAAAGAATTCTCAATGGAATGTAAATTGAGATGAATTCTATTATAAAGACCATATCCTTAGGTTAAGGATACATCAATGACATAATTATGTGTGAAAAATATAAATACACTCAATATGATTGTATATTCATTGTAAATCAATCATAGGACATTCACACATATTCTTGTAAAAACAACACCAATTAATTGGATATTTAACTCAACAAATGGAGATTGAGTTAAAATTACACTTATCAAGTTAAAATCGATGACTTGAGAATTTATCAATAGAGTGATTATGTGTATAAAAAGTATATCCACAGAAAGGGGAGTGGAAATTATGTCATAATCAAATTAATAGTGATTCCACGCATAATCTTGGAGTAAAATAATCAATGAAGTATGCGTAAAGCTGAATGAGTAGAAATTGAAATTTCAAATTACCTTATCAATTTGGTAACATACGAAACATACACCCATGAAAGAAGGATCATATAATGATGATGTAGATATCCATAAATTAAAGTATATTACACAATTAATACAATCATGGGCAGTACACACACCACATGCAATAAATAAGTGGTGAACAATGGAAATCTCACAGAATTAAAAGTGAGATAAGAAACCCCTTACTTTGTACTTTTTACTTAGTCGACGGTAGGTTAACCTCCTGTATAATGGTGAAATAATTGTTATTGAATTATACAATAATCATTTACATTAATATGATATCATATATGATATTTTAACATTGATTTGTTAATAATATCTTAGTATTATTGTCATTTCGGGTGTTAACTTACTCGTTTTACTTTATATTCTTTGTTACGTAAGACGTGTTTGTTATGGATAGGTTATATATTATTCATATACAGAATGATATTAAATCCTTAAACATTATTTTTAATCATTAAATGATAATTAGACTCAAATGGATATGATGGGTAATGAATCTCATCGCGTTCGTGGAGACGGTACTCCGTACGTACGCACGAGCGACAATATCATTCTTTTGATATTAAAATAATATATAATTGGATGGTATATCATATAGAAAAAATAATTATCATGTTATATTTATTATTTACATGAATTACACATCATTATTATACCCATCCAAATAATAATTTATTGAATGACAATTACACCACAACGTGGAGACGGTAATCCGTACGTACACACGTATGATGACATGTCATTCAAAGGATGGATATAATACTGAATATGGTTGTACCATATTTATAATAAAATCACAGTATATATAATATACGGTATTTATTATTTTATAATAGAAATAACAAAGAAAGAAGAAGTTGAAGAAGAAAGGAACTTGAAAGAGGGTGGTGAAAACATTACCTCTTCTTCGGGTTCTTCCTTTTGATTTGATCAAAAGGGCTCCTTAGGTTAGATTTATAATCAAACTAAGGCCTATAGGTTAAAGTGAGGGAAGTTTAGAGAATATTTGGGTAGGTTTTGGCCGATCCAAAAGGCTTTGAATGTGTTAATTAGTGAGAAGGGGGAGTTCCCTTTTATAAGAGGGGTGAGGGGCACCTTTGGAAAAGCCAGAAATATTATTTTATAATAAATTCATATTCGGTTTATAATAGCTCCAAAGAAATTTATTTAAAGGTTAAGGTGGGTATAGGTTTAAAACCACTCAAACAATAGAATTTACACAGGTTTGGGTCTTTATATTAACCTTATCTTTTAGTTTTAACTCTTAGTTAATTAGTTTGACACTTACCATGCCACTTTTTATTTTTATATTATATAGTTAATAAACTTACCATATACATCCAAACGACCCCCAAGTGGTCCATTAATGATACAACTATCATGATATAAGTCTCTTGGCCGAACCTTAGATTTTTAGGAATTTAATATCAATTAATAATATAATGTTTGTTTTAAAAACTCTTTTATGTCAATTTTGACACTATTGGGTATTTTGTTTTTGATAATTTCATAACAGCATTATTACTTCAAAAAAAATTTATATAACCAATAATAATATGTCTTATTAACCTATAAAATTAGTTTAATTCATAAAAAGTCTGAAATTACATTTATTTTGATATTTATAATATCAATTATTTTAATATTTCAATAATTATGTAATTACTACATCAATTTTGTGTCATAAATAAATTATATTATTTAATTTCTAAAAATTATAAATAAAATACTATTATTTAGGAAATCGTTTTATCTTTCTAATGAATATTTACAATCTAATTTATCTTATGTGTAACCCTATATTAAAAATGTTTTAGTAAATAAATTTTGATTTTAACTCTTTTAACTCTTCTTTGAATTAAATAATAATAAATGTTCTTATCTAATCAAAGTGGACGTAAATGATAATATTTTATTCCTAAGGTTGTTTTCGGTCGAGATACACTTGTCCAATAGAATTAGGACATGTGTTATGGTAATATTAATATCATTTTTACCCTTAATTACCCTATTTACTTTTAACCGTGGTAAATAAAAGTAAAAAGTTACTATTCACCAAAAATTATTTTCATCTCATTGAACCACATTTTACCCTTTTATATTAACCGTGTGTCTCGGATTTTCAAAATTCCACTCACAGAAGTGGTAAAATTAAGTTTTATGTGAATTTTCAAATTCTCCTAGGAGGTGGGTAAAAGACGGTGAAAAGTTAAATAAACTTTTTATATATCTAAAATTATTCTAAACTAACTCCAAAGAATTATATTGAAGTTATATAGGTATTATGTATCTATTTTGACCTTAATTAAATTTAAATAAAATAAATAATTATTTAAATAAAAATTCGGTTTTAAACTATAACTCAGTGTTTTTTCACTATTCATCAAAAATTGAAAGTTTCTAGAAAAATACCAAAAAATAGGCCTTAGATATATTTGATATTATGAATTCAAAAATTATGTCTATTTTACCAAATTCAAAACATATAAGTTGCATTAATTAATTTAAAAATCAATTCCCGTTCTCAAAACAAATAGCGTGTTTTTAAGAGATAATAACTATCAAAAGATTGACACATGTTTATGTCTGGTTTAAATGTGAAATTACGTCCAATGACCAACATTTTATTAAATGGTAAAAATATATTCTAAATATACTTTAAAACCACTAAAATTCATAATTTATGACTATTAATTATTTCGATTAAAAAAATTTGTTTTTAAATAAAATTTAGTAATTTTCACTATTCATCAAAATATGAAAGTTATCCGAAAAGTACCAAACTTTCACCCTAAGATAATTTCAATATTACGAATCCAAAAATTAAGTCCATTTTGAAAGATAAAATTTATAAAATTTCAAAAAGCAGGTATTACAATTCATAACGGCTAGTTTGATTGGTTGTGGTGTGTTAGAATCTCGAAGTTGCGTACAATGCAAGCCATTACATTATTCAAAGGGAAACGTACCGTGGAAGCTTGGGGTGTTACACAGATAATTTATTTTGTTATAGTTTATAATATCAACCAAGTTCTATTTATGGTATTTTATTCAATTTATAGTAACTATATTGACCCTCAAAGAGTAAAAATCGTTATTGTCATGGTTAGAGTTATAAAGGTTAAATAGGGGTTTATAAAAAAATATAAAGTTAGAAATACTGTAAAAAACTATCTAAGTTTTTTTATGAGGTTATTTATATCCAAACTTATATTATATTATAAATAATTCAGTTTTTACACATTTATAATTTAATATAAATTTATATTAAATTAATATTTTGAGAAATTCCAAGAGTTCCCCTCCTCTCTCTAATAAAAGGGAACCTCTTATTCTAAATAATTCACACTTAAAAACCCATTTTTTTATCCAATACGAACCCAAATAAATTCTTATAATCCATACCATCATTCAAGAAGCCTTGTTTTAGGATTAAATCTTACCTTATAAGTCTTACGGTGTTAATCAAGAAGATTTTACAAAGAAGAGGTGTAATTTTTATCCACTTGTTTTAGTTTTGTTTCTTCTTCCACCCCTTTAAAATATTATTCAACCATGGTAAAATAAAAAAACATTACAATTCATATAATTAGATTTTATTATGTTAAAATCATAACATATATCCATCTCCATCAACTATAAAATAGGATAAGAATTCATCGTTCATGTGTATGGCAGACTACCACCTCACGAACTGGTGTAATTCATTTTCAATCACTATCTCTCAATACTGGTTTTAATGATGGAATTAATGTTTATATATTATATTAATAAAATATTTATAATTTTAAAAGTATAATATATCAATTAACTTCTTACCATTCCATCCACTAAAAAATGATAATGACGTTTGTGCGTACGTGTGGACTACCACCTCCACAAAGTGATGTGATTTTTTTTCATCACATCACATGGATGATAAATATATATAATAATATTTTAATAAGTAATGTGATATATATTATATGATTATAATTCTTGAAATATAAAATAATACTTACTTTCTTTCCATAATTATCTTTGAAAAATGGAAACACTACTCATGCGTACATACAACCTACTGTCTCCATGATTGTAATATAGTTCATTTTTCATAGTAATATTTAATAGTTGTATTTAAAAGTATAATTTATGTATAAAAATTATGATTATATCATGATTATTATTTTTTATATGATGTAATAATGACCTCTTTGACCATAGTCAACCTACTGAAGTTGTTTTGGAATTATGAATCGAATATTGCTAAAATGTTTGACGTTAACAGAAATGATTAAGTAATTGTTGTAACATGTTAATAATTGAGATAAAATGACTGATAAACATAAAAAAATATCTTAATAAAGTAAATAATTATGCTAAATTTATTATTAATAAAGATAAAGAACATACATGAATCGTTGGAATCAAGGTAAGATATTTTTGTCCCACTTTTATTTCTATGGGACACATGCCTTATACACTACATATTTCTTTTGTGTGGTTAATATATTTCCCATGAATTTATTTTATGATTATTATGGTGAAAATTATGGTATATACAGATCCGTATAATGTTATTTATTTAATGGGGCTTATTATTCAAATGATACAAAATCGTAAAGGGTTAATTTTACAATCTCATAATTATTTGAGATTGTTTATGTTTAAGTCTCCATAGGGGAAAATTTCTTTTCAATATATGTATTTTCTAAAAATATTTTCAAAGAGTATTTTTTAAAATCCCACAATTATTTTTTTAAATTAATTTTAACCTTGTTATAAATATTAAAAAAATTTAAAAGGAATCTTCCTATTGTTTTCCAAACAAGGTACATTTTGAATTTTCATAAAAAAATATAAAAGGATTTTTTTAACTTATAAGACATGAAAAAAATTACCACCGTCATGATGAATCACTGATTTGATTCTTCTTTTTCATGTTTACAAGTTTATTTTCCATGAAAAATTTCCCATTTATAAGTGCAACCCTTTTTAAAAAGAGATGTTATTTTAAAATTGAAAAGTTATTTTTATCAATAATTATTCCAAGTGATATTTCAAAATAATTTATCCTCTATGATGATATCCTTTAATGTAACATAAGATTTAATTTGGATATTATCCAAGGATACCATACTTATTTATTCTATGGTTTTATTATGTTTATGATGACATGGTGTTTATGAAACCCATTACCTTTCCATGGTTTATAATTTGATGAAATGATGAGATGTTTATGAATCTTATTACCTTTCCATGGGTTATACTTTGATGAAATTATTAAATGTTTATGAAACAAATTTATTTTCCATAGGTTAATCTATTATGGAATGTTTATGAAACCCATTTATTTTCATGGGTTATAATTTGATTAAATTTTTATAATCTTTTGGAACACATATGTATGGTATTCATTATGTGAAAGTGGTTATGTAATAACAAAGGATAATGGTTACGTTATAAAAAAGGATGGTGGTTATGTTTTAACCAATGATGGGTGGGACCTATATCTCCCTTCAATAAATTGGGTAAATATTGATATCTCATGAGATAAATAGGATTCAAATGGGGAGTGAACCCAGTTCAGTAAGGGACATTGTACACTATGATAGTATTTGGGGTGAACCTTGAATACTATGATGGTTTAGGGAGTAAACCCATTACCCTATGATAGTTTATGAAAATATCCTTTACTACCAAGGAAATTATTTTCTATTCTTATGTGTATGAAAAAACTTTGTTTTATTCCAATGTTATGCTCATGGATCACATTCTTTAAATCCATTATAATTCATGTCTTATGAAATACCCAACATTATTCTATTATTCAAAATTATTATCTACTATATACAACATATGGTTTTCAAATGTTATGATCATGTTCTCATGAAACTTTCTCATGTTAAGCTTATGTGATCATTATTATCTTCCTTTTCGACCCTTACTAAGCATTTGAGCTCACCCTTATTTATGTTCCTTTCATCCAGGATGTGAAGAAAGGTTTTAAGTATGTTATACCTAAGAGGGTTACTAGATGTGAAGATTTCAGTGGAAGATGATGATGACTATAATGAACCAGTTGTTTATGACACAAGTTGTCAATATATTTTCCTAATTCTCTAAAAATCTAAACCAAAAAGGTCTTTGGGTATGTAATTGATCAAATATTTCCCCATGAAGTTGTAATTTTTTATGGAAAATGGGTCACATTTATTGGTATCAAAGACATAAATATAACTTTTAGATTTTTTAGTACCAGATCTTGAAGAGCAGGTTTTGAGATTTTACAATCAATATCGAGGTAGGGTTTAGATAACTTTGGAGATTATGATTTTTCATGAAAAAATATATTAATATTTATGGATTCTATTATGGGCATATAAGTTTGAGCTTGACTATAAGTTCAGAGTCTTAGATACCCCTTATAAGGTTTTAAGTGACCGATGTTTAATGAGGCTAATGATATCTTGAGATAGGTATATTTAACCCTTATATTTAACATGAAGTATTATTTGGGGAAGAATTTTTTTTCATTTTTTTTCATTTTTTTGAAATTTATTTATGAACTTTAGGGTTTATATGATATTTTATTTTGAGATAAGTATGGGTTATTACATTTTTTGGATGAAAAATGAAAGGTATGGGATAAATTTTGAGGTTAAAACCTTTCTTTATTGTTAAATATATTAATGTTATATTTTAATATGTTTATAAAATTCCTGGGAATTTTATAAGGATCATATTTATATAGTTTTAAAAAAAAGACAAACTACAGGTTGGAAGACAACCCATCGTTTTCAGAAAGCATGTAAGGCTTAAACCTAATACTAGAGGGAGACAAGGGCAGATAACCTACTATTGGACTATGTGATGTCCTGGTTATTATGAAATTGTTTTTATTTATTTAAAATATCTTATAGATAAAATTTAGGTTCATTTTGGGAACATATGTTTTATCATGTAGATAACTATGGGATTTGAAATTGATTTCGTGTTAAGTAGTTAATGTTATTTTAGGAGACGTTCACTATTTTCGGAACCCTATATTATTGAGGTAAATATAATGTTATAAAATTATATTTTAGGAAATAAAGGTTGGATTATATTTTGGAGGCATATATGATTTTATTGTGGATTTATGGTGATTCAAGTAATTTATGGAAATTGTTAGAATTCCTTATAGATTATATGTTTAGTGTGTTTAAATTTTGGTAGATAAATACTAAATTTATCTTTTAATAGTATATGAACAAATCCTTATGATTTTTGGATTTTAATATTAGTATGGAATATTTTGAGGAATTTTAAGGATAATCATTTATTGAACGATCTATGTTGAACTTTGGGTATTACTGTTTAATTTTAAAGATTAAAGGAGTTTCACACATATGATGGTTTATTATTTTTTGGAATAATATTCTAATGTGGTAACCATTTTTGTTTTTTTAAATGGATAAAGATGGTAGGAATATATTTTTATTCTTTTATGGGTTATGAGATCCATTATATGTTGATTCTAGTGTTTATACATGAAACAATTCATCTTAAATACTCATCATTTGAAGAAAAAAATAACATTTTGTTAGAAATTTATTAAATGATGAAACTATTATTATCAAGTAATTATATTTAAAAGGATAATTTATTTATAAAAAAATATAATTATTTAGGGTTATTATTCTATTTATGAGGGAATAATTACCTCTTTGACCATACTTAATCAACCAAATTCATTTTGGACTTATGAACCCAATACTGCTAAAACATTTGACATGAAAACAAAGGATTAAGTAATTGTTAAAAAATTTTAATAAGTGATATAAAATGAATAATTAACTTGAACAAGGTTATTAAGAAAATAAATAATTAACCTATGTTTGTTATTCAGGAAGATAAATAATATATGTGACAAGTCACACTCAAGGTAAGGGATTTTTGTCTCACTTTTATTTCTATGGGTCACATGCCTTATACACTACATGTTTTTTATGTGGTGTATATACTTCCCATGAATGAATTTTATGATTCCTATCATAAAAATTATTATACATTAATATCAATATAAATTTATTTCTTTCATGGGGCTTATTATTCAAATGATACCAAAGCGTTAAGGGTTTATTTCACAATCCCATCATTATTTGGGATTGTTTGTGTTATGTATCAATAGGAGAATATTTATCTTACATGCCCATATTAAAAAAATATGTTTTTACTATTCTACAGTGATTTTTTAAATTCATTTAACACTGGTTTTAATTTTCTAAAAATATTTTAAAATTAATATTCCAATCATTTACCAAATAAAGTAATTTTTTAATTTTCCAACAAAAGTGCGAAAGGAATATTATTTCAACATATATAGAATGAATATAATTTAACACTATATTAATATTCAATTATTTGAAACTCACTTTTGATTTTTATAAGTTTATTTTCATAGGAATGTTTTTCATTTATAAGTGTATAGGTTTCTAAAGTGAGTTTTAATTTGGAAATAGAAAAGTTATTTCACTCAAGGACTATTCTAAGGGATATTTCAAAATCATTTTACTTAAAAGTTGAAATCACATGATGTTGCTTAAGATTTACTAGGGATATGATCCAAGGATACCATACTTATTCATTATATGGGTTGTTTATGTTTATGATGACATGGTGTTTATGAAACCTATTACCTTTAACTAGGTTATACATTGATGAAATGATGAAATTTTTATAAAACCTATTACCTTCACATGTGTTATAATTATGTGAAATGATGAAATTTTTATGAAACTTATTTCTTTTCCATATGTTATGCTATGATGTAATGTTTATGAAATCTATTTCTTTTAATTATTTCTCATTTCATGAATTTTTTATAATCTTGTGGTACACATATGTATGGTTTTCATTGTATGAAAATGGTTATATTATAAACAAGGATGGTGGTTATGTTATAAAAAACAATAGTTGGGATCTATATCACCATCAAGTGTATTAGGTAAATATTGATATCTAATGAGATAAACATGACATGAATGGGGGAGTGAACCCAGTTTAGTAAGGAACATTATCCACTATGATAGTATTTGGAGTAAACATTGTCTACTATGATGGTTTGGGGATTGAACCCATTAAATTAGGATATTATAGGAAAATATCCTTGACTACTAAGGAAATGATTTTTTATACATATGTGTAAATAAAAATTTGATGTCATATTCCAATGTTATGCTCATGGATCATTTTCTTTAATTCATTTATGATTCATATATTATAAATTAGGAAGATTTATTCCATGACTCAAAATTATGATCTATGATTTTTAGGGTATGGTTTTCAAATATTAATCTTATGTTCTAATATCTTTTTTTTCATTTTATTATTATATGATTAATACTATCTCACTTTTTTACCCTTACTAAGCGTTATATCTCACCCTTTTTTATGTTTCCTTTCTATAGGCCCTGAAGAAATGGTTTAAGTATGTTATACATAAGATGGTTACTAGATTTGATGATTTTAGTGGGAGACAATGCTGGAATTAATGAACTAGCTGTTTATGAACCCATCATGTTAATATTTTTTCCTAATTCTCTAAAACTCTAAACCTAAAATATCCTTGGGTATGTAAGTGATCCAATATTTCCTTTTGACATTGAAAGTTTTTGATGAAAAATATTTGGTCACATTTATTAGTATCAAACAATGAAATGTAAAGTTTATATTTTTAGAAATGGATCATAAAGTTATGGTTTTAGGCTATTACATTATGGAACATGATCCAATGATATTTCAGTAAACCATGAAAACGTGATTTTTTTAAATTTATGGTTAAAAAACCATGTTAATGGTTTTAACTCATATTTTTTAATCCTAAAATACCTTATTAACCCATTAAACACAATTAAATAACCTATTAAGTCATAATTCACTTTTACATATCAGATATGGTAAATTTGGAGCCTCTTTTCTAAGAATAAGTGGATCATTTGGTTTATTTGATCAATTGAAACCCGATTTTAAGGTTAGAAATCTATAATATATTCTTACTATTAGTCTCCATCTTTATTATCAGTTGGAAATTTTTATATAGGAATTTTCATCATGAATTAAATTAGTCATTAGACTAAATAAATGAATTTTATGATAGGTATTAAATAATTAGATTAAAACCTAAATCATGAAATTTAATATTTTGTGAAATTATGGGAGAGCACATCTAGGTAGGTGAATTCAATATATTATTATCTTACTGGATAATTTTAATACATTTTATTGATTTTTATATTTTAAAAAATAATTATATTTTTATACATAACTCTCAGTGGATATTTTATATGGGTTATGAAATAATTATTCTAATAAAAGAAAAAAGGGGTTTTGTTATCCTTTCTAAATTTAATGTAAATTAGGTTTTAGAAAAAAAATTAATATTTTTAGATATATCACCAATTTTGGGTTTTGTAAAAAAGGTTTTTATTTAAATTTTATTAGAAATGAGGTTTTTTGTGATTTTATTTAAAAAAATTATTTAATAGTTAGTTTTGTGATTGAAAATGGATTTACATGTGGGTTTTGTTTAAATGAATTAAATTAAATTGTGTTAATGTTTTTTTGTGAAATTTATCTATAAAATTGATTTTCAATATAGGTTTTATTATTTACAAAAAATGGAGGTAAATTGTCAATTTTTGGTTTAATGTTTTCAAGATTAATGAATGTTTTTGAAATTATTATGGGTTATATTATTTAAATAACAAAGGAAAATAATATTTTATTAGGGCCTTAGATCCATGATAAGTGTTATGATTTGGTTGGATTGATCAATCAGGGGGTGAATCAGTGGTATTATTTTATGATTCATTATTTTTAAATCAACCTCTTGAACTTTTTAAGGTTTTTATACTCTAAATATATTCTAAAAAACTCACATCATATATAGTAGATATAAAAGAAATACAATCACACACATATTTACAAGGTTTGGAATAAAATCTTACTCATTATTGTGATTGGTTAGATACCCCAATCATAGATTATGCACTATATGAACAAGTGGTTACAATGTATACCATCACAGTCCAATAAAAAAAGATTTACATTGTGTTCCAGATCATTATTCACATAAGAGAGTCTGTAGCTTCACACTACCCCACTGCAATGTTTTATCTAAACAAGAAATATCATCTTCTTCAGTTACATGTTACTTCTTCACTACCTGTAAAAATTATTTTACTCCATTTATAGGATGGATCAACATGTCTTTTCATGTACACAAAAATATTCATATTTATAGGCATTATTCATTACATAAAAACATGACATTATTAGATTTCTATTTCTTTAAATGAATCAGTTCTCCTTAGTACTTCAAATACCTGGGGCACACAATAGGTCTTCATCTTCTTATATGTATCCTAAATTTTATCTTCTCTTCTTTATTTGATATAGTAATTCATTGAGTTTCTCAATTCTTCGAAATTATTACACTAATTTTTTTTGATATCTCTCAAAATTATCATCATCATACCCATTCTTCACTTCATACATATTTATATTCATTTAATAATATCATGAGTTAATATTAGCATCCATAATGGAATTTTGGAAACTCATTGATCTTCGATAATAATAATGATCTTTATTTTAAATCAGATAATAGATTCCAATTTTGTATTCCTCATTCAAATTCATATGAATCTCAGAAAAATATTATTTGTTAAATTTGATAAAGACTCGATATAATTTCTTCATATGATAAAAACATTGAATATTTAATTTCCATGAAATCATCACCTTAAAATTATTCTAAAATATTCTTTTAAATTCTTTTAGGATGGCTTGTGATGTGGGAAATCCATCTTATGGTATAGAACTAATATTACTATATTTTCATCTTGGATTATTATCATTCAATTGATTAAAATTCTTTTGAATCCATGAAATTTATAGTATAAACATCATTAGATTTATTCTACTTCAAAATATATAATTCTCTCAATATATTTAAAATTAATATTTCATACGTGTGAAAATTCACATGAAATAATTCTCTTATTAATAAATAAAATATAATGTGACCAGTTGAAATATCATACGCTGTATGAATTTTTCCTTTTAAGAATCTCAGAATACTCAAATATCATATGGTATCTCAAAATATATTATGAAAAACTAAAATTTATTACACATCAAATAATTCTCTTACATAACTCAAAACTTATTATATGTCACATAAATTGTCTTATTAAGGCTCTATTTTGTTATAAATTTTTTCAACTCCAACATAGTACTTCTAGAATTTCATAACTTCTTGAAATCAATTATAGGTCATCTCAAGCACTAAACAACATCTAAAATAATCTCATAAACTATTTTAAATAGGTATATAATACCTGATCTTAACAGCTTGAAACTCAACATAATATATATAATATTAATGAAATTTAAGCTATACTTCTTCTTCTAAACTAATTTATTCAATCTCCATATTTGTCAAGATCTTAAAACATTTTCAAAACATGTTGTAGAAAATACTTTCACCGCCATAAATTATATTTGACATGAATATAATTACATAAATCATAATAATTTTAAATTCCATTTTGTTTTGAATATTTTCTTTAAACTATCTAATTATTATCTTCAAGATGTAGCCTCAAACCTATACTTTTCTATATAACATGAAATCACCTTTATCATCTCATAACACACTAGCTTTACTTTATATAACCTCATTTTAAAAAAATACAACATGTTCATTTTGGAACTTCAATCCATCTTTTGTATTTATTGATCAATACCCCTTTCAACTTCTTTGAAGTTAAAGAAATTCATATCCCCCTTATTGATAATAAATGTAAAGGAACTACGAGGTTTATATAATCTCACCACCTCAATCACATTACTTAAATATATCTTATTTCCCTAATTTGTTTTATAATTATAGTTTGAGCCACTTGTGAGAGAATGATATGACCATAAGATATTCCTTAGAAACGAGTCTTTAGTTAGTCCACTATATGTCTACTAAAGGTAACTTGGTGTATAAAAACATATGGATATAAACAAGGTTGTCAATTCAGTCTATAAACTCACACAAATGTGATACCAACTCAGATTATTAAGTCTTTTAGGGATTCTCATAAAAAGATTTATCAAGAAAAACTTTGTTTCCTACACACATATCAGCAAACATATCATCGTTTTAGGTGAAAATAATAATACTTTCATCTATATCATATTTTCATAAATAAACACTATTACTTCATAAATATGTTTGACATAAACAAAAATAAGGGTTGTGAGTGTGATTGTAAAATATATGTCTCTAGTTTTTTAAAGTAATCCAAAAATTCTAGATTCTTTATATGATAGCTTTATCGTATCATTAATCCCACCTTAAGTGATTAACTCAACATCTTCTCCTAATGATAGTTAGAATAATCCACGAAGAACACTTTCTTCAATATATTGGGTTTAAATCACTTAATTTTCTCATTATATTCTTTACATGTTAGTACAAATAAACAAAGATTAAGGGAATATGAAGGGACTTGTTAGATTTCATAGTTGAAACACTTTGGATGAGATTTTCCCCTCAACATAATACTCCCTTTTCATTCAAACATAGAATTGAAACATTTATTTGAACTTCATTTCCTATTATCAGTCTCAATAAATTTCTAATATACTTTTTCCCTTGAGTTATTTCCTTATTCTGGGTAGGTTTCTCCACCTCATTTACTAAATAAAACTCTTTTTTCAATGTTTTAATATAATTACTTATCAATTTTTCTTGGTCTAGAGATATTTTTGGACAATATTTTATACCATGTTCAGTATTTCCACACCATTCACATTGTTTTCCCTGAAAGTTCAAATCACCACTAATGGAAAAATTATCATGATTGTTTAATCCAGAACATGTTGATGACTTCTCATAAATTTAAGACTATTCATGTCTAACAAATTTCTTTCCTTTGACACTAGTGATAATTTCCACTCCCTATATCTTCTTTTCCTACTCCATTTTATGTTGATAATATGTCATGTATCCTTTATTGACATGCTCAACTTATTTAGGATTCTCACATGAACACTTGGAAAAATTATATGTATAAAACTACCTTTCCTTTTATTTATGAATTATATTCCCATTAACATAATTATAAATATATCTAGATATTATATTCCTTAATACCTAATATTTGTGACCTTATTATACACATATTCCACATATTTATTCTATACACACAAATATGTTTTGGGTGGGTAGATTTAATAAATCTATGAAACCTGATTTCTTATTATTTAAATATTTCTTCAAATAATGGTCATATCCCCCCTTGGTTATTAAAACTTTCTTAAGAGTGGAATATTAAAAAAATATACATTGTGTCTATACCTTCCACAACATAATCCAAATCCTCTTTAATTGGTTCTTTTATTTTGATAATAAATCTACGAGGAGTTTTTATGCTTCCGTTCTGCTAAAAAATGAGCCTCTTTTTTCCTAGGGGAAGTAATATCCTTGGATTACTTTCCTAATTTGTTGGTAAATAGTGTGTATTATGATTTTATTGGTCTAAAAAACTTCAAATCCATTTTATTCCCTACACTATTAGAAATGAAAAATATATTTTTTAATTGATTAGGTGTGGATTTAATTTTCCCTTTAGAGTTGTCCCACTCACCAACTAGAGAATATTCTCCTTTATCCTTAATTTAGATGTTAAAGTCTTATATAAAATTATATCAATTATTTTAAACTAAAAGTCTTATGGATTGTGTATTTTAATACTCTTATTCATTAAAAACCATCCTCTTATCAATATCTATTACAAACTTCTCATGTTAACTACCTTCAATTTTTTATCATGTTTTTTACTTTATTTATTGATTTGTGTGTTATTCTCAAGATAATATAACAACTAACCTTTCAACTACCACTCTAGTTTTTTCCTCTCTTCCTCGCCATGACTACTTAAAGAACTAAAAACCTTTTCAACATTAAAAAAGAAATTAAATTCACAACCAGATTTTCTACTTGATAATGATGAGTCTAATTTCTCAATTTTTATTAAAAAGGTATTCTTCTTTCTAATGACCTTATTTTAATTTTTCCATACTCTTGTGTTTTAATATTCTTATATTTCTCATATTTGTTAGTGTCATCAATATTCATCTCTGTAATTTCAAAAGAAAATTGTCCAATTCCATTATAATTGTACCAAATTGTTTATTATTTACCAATTAAACTACACTTTATCGTTCTAAAAATCTTTGAAATAAGATGAAAAATACTGTATAAATCTTCCTCATATCCCACATATTCATAATCACATGATTTTATATCTTATTTATCATTAACATTATTCTTTCTCATTGATTAAAAATAAATATAATATTTTTACTTCTTCTTGAAATCTATAACCATTATAATTTTATAAAATATGAGAATGTTATAAAGTCATTTCAATCAATAATCTTTTTATATCTCCCAATTCTGATATAATGGGATCAAATTTGTTTGGAAGGATTCTCATAAGTTTTTTTAGATTGGTAAAATCTTAAATCATCTCACCAAAACCCCTAAATATTATTCAAAATATCATTAACTCTTTTAAAATAATCTTCAATATTCTCATCATCATCCATATTAATTTTTTTCAAATATACTCCTAAAAACTATTAGTTTGGTTTCCTTGACTTTTATTTTTCTGTCATAATTTATCCTCCATTTATCTAAGATTCATTTAGTACTTTGAAGTCCTGTTACTTTTGTATATACCTTCTTTAATAGAGAAATATAGATAAAATTTTACTCTTTTGAATCAACCTCTATATTACTCTTATTAGTAAGAGTTACAAGAGAACCCTTAGCAATGGGGAGGTATCCCACTATCACTACATCTTTTATTTCCAAGACAAGTGATAAGAGGAAGAGTATAAAATAAGGAATTCCAAGGTTATAAATAAAATTATACTCTTTTTGGTGGTTGGTTAGATGTCCCAATCATGGATTTTCCACTACATACACAATTAGTTACTCCATGGGTCATCATAGTAAAATCAACATATATTCACATAGTGTTCCAACTATTGAGTCACATAGGAGAGTCTGCAGATTCACACTACCCCACTATAATATTTGATCCAAAAAAGAAATGTATTATTATTCAGTATCCGGTTAATTATGAACCAATTTTAAAAATGATCTTCCTCCTTGAATAGGATAGATCAACATGTTATCTCATGTACACCTTCAGGTCTATATATGGAGGTTCTGAGCACAACAGAAGCATCGTTGGGATGAGGCCCAACTTTAATTTTTACCATGATCAATGATTATTCATGAATCAATACAATGATTAACAACAATCTCCACAAAATAGAATCAAATATTTAGATAAAGAAGGAAGACACCTGAAACCTTTAGAGAAAGGATATTTATCATCATGTTTATAATTAATTTATAATTAATTTATAATGAAATAAAATACCTGGATCTTTATTACTTTCTTCATTGATGATGTTGATCATCCAAAATGACCCTTCCGTATTATCTCATTGTGCTTGTGAGGATCCAAACCAGGATCCATCTAGCGGTGATCAACACAATCTATGATAGCCTCCAATCAAAACAACTCATTCTCCAGGTTCTAGTGCAAAGAAGTGAGTGTCTTATGTCAATCATTATTGATCTCCAGTTCTTCAGTCTTGAATAACATATCTCATTCATGATAGGGGAGGAAAGAGTATTTGAGATAGAAATTGTTTTGATAAAAAATTATCAATTCATCGGGTGTGCAGTTTGATACATGACCCAATAGAAGTAATTGTCTATTTATTGACACAGTGCTTTGGTTACAATATTTAATTGTATAAAAAAATTAAATACATTCATAACCTTAGAGAAAACCCATGATCTTAATAATAATATCGCGTCATTATTTATGGTGCGCTGACTTACACAAAATAGAATTATAAATAAAATTCTGCATCAATAAATAATAGCAGCGTTATTATTATTTTAACTTATTATAACTAGTTAAATAATTATTTACCATATTTTAATTAATTATTTTACTACTGGACCGGTCTTGGTCCGCTCGAACTACACTTCCACTTATTAAACACCTGAATTAATAAATAAATAATTTATTCTCTTAAATAAATATTTTACTTAAAAACTAATAAATAAATATTTATTAAATGTTCAATAAAATAAGTAAATATATTTTATTTAATTTATGGAATCATTTTATCTTGAATAAAATTATTCCACGGTATTGAGAATAATATTTATTCCATTAATTAAATTAAAATAGAATTTAATCAAGACCAAAAAAAGTTATTAGTGTGTGACCCTCTATAATTTTTTCTTATTGGAATTAGGTGGGTTTGTCTAAAGTACAAGAGTACTATCTAGAAACAGGTCAAGGAACTTAAGATAAAGAACTTAAATTCGCAATAATGACATCCATATACAAACACTCACTATGTAATATAATCCCTTTGTCTCAATATATCATTAATCAGGTTTCATGATAGTGTTTTCAACCTTTATGCTTGATACGTTGTTCTTTGACTACATGAAATAAATTCAATATTACACCATAGACATTGAATTTTTCATGAAAATTCTATTTCAATCAAATGGTCGAGATATCAACTTCTATAAATGGAAGAAAAAAAAATCCTTCCTTGACTTATCCATTAATAATATGCCACTCGTGATGCACTAAACATACCCTACTTCCCCTCCAACATATGGCGTGATGGTTTTCATCAATAATTCAAAGTACGTGAGTCATGACACATATTAAAAATAATCTTAAAGTCAAAGGACTATTACACATGCTCACAGATAGGAATATCTAACAACACCAAAACATGTAGAATTCTTACTGGTGGGTCTGTTCTCATAATCTCCCATCTTGGAGATTACCAAGTATGAAATTAATGAGATAAAGTCTCATATTCTTACGAGTACTCACACCTGATGGTCTGTATACTATGTGTCTCATCATTGTATGTCATCCAACCACAGAACTATATTTAATAATATTGTTATAGCATTTCAAGGTCCTCATTATAACGAGGAACTACCATGAACTTAATAATTAAAAACAAATACTCTAGGACATTATTACAACATAGTCATACAAACCAATGAATAATATGTAACAATATGTTTAATACAATAAATATCCATGTAATAAAAGTACAAAGAGTTGGTTCTAGGAAACCAACTCTAAAAAACTCCCACTTGGACTAGATCCAACTTAATATGAATTTTAGTCTACTAGACCTCACATGATGATCATGTTTCTGTTGAGTCAAGGTTTAGTCAATGGGTCTTCCACGCTGTATTCCTTGGAAATACTACTTACTACAACTTCAGCTATTTGAGAAAAATCCCTCAAGAGATGATACTTCTGAATTATGTTCTTCGTTTACTAATGTGACCTTGGATATTTTGCAAGAGCCACTACTGTAGTATTATCACAATAAAGTGTGATGGGATCATTACTGCTGGGTACCACATCCAGCTCCTAGGTGAATATTCACATCCAAAATTTTTTCTTAGCTACCTCCTAAGCTACGATATACTCATACTTCATTGTAGAATCTACCACCACACTCTAATTTGAGCTCTTCTAGCTTACAAAACCTCCAATCAAAGTGAAGATGTATCTTGTTTGTGACTTCATGTTATCCTGATCAGTCTCATATCCTCCATAAACTAGGAACATATCCTTAGTACGCCTCAGATACTTAAGGATAGTCTTGACTACCATCAAATTTCGATCACCTGGGATAGCTTGATAGCTTCCTACTGCACTCAATGTGTAGGCTACATCTAGACTAGTACATAGCTTGACATACATGACTGAACCAATTACTAAGGCATATGGAGTCATCTCCAATCTCTCTCTTTCCTCATGCATTTGAGGACACATTTTCTTAGAAAGATTAATGTATTGTGATACGGGAAATAATCCCCTCTTGGATTGTTCAATAATGAATTTCTTTAGTATCTTGTTAATGTATATACTTTCACTGAGACCCAACAATATCTTAGATCTATCACGATGAATCTGGATCCCAAGAATATATACTGCCTCACCCAAGTCATTCATGGAGACACATTGATTCAACCAGACTTTAACAGACCATAATATTGGTATTTAATTTACAATAACAAATATGGAATCAATATATACTATTAGGAAAACAACCACAATCCCACTAAATCATTTTATAGATATAAGGCTCACATTCGTTCTTTATAAAACCAAATTATTCTATGGATTCATTAAAATGAATGTTCCATGACCTAGATGCTTTCTTTAATCCATAAATGGTTTTATGCAACTTTCATACCTTATTAGCATCCTTTGGAGTCATAAAACCTCCATGTTGTGTCATGTAGAAATCTTTATGAAGGTTCCCATTAAGGAATGTTGTTTTTAAATCCATTTTCCAAATCTCATAGTCATGGTAAAACACAATAGAAAGTATAATTATGATGAATTTTAGCATTGAAACAGGTGAAAAGGTTTCGTCGTAGTCAACGACTTGATGCTATTTGAACTTTTTTGCAACCAATCATGCCTTATAGATACTGAATTGTCTCTCCATATCCAATTTCTTCTTGAATACCCATTTGAAACCAATAGGATTTACATCAACAGGAGGATCTACCAAAATACAGACTTGGTTTTGGTACATGGAATCCATTTCATAATTCATGGATTATTTCTATTTGGTAATGTATATTCCGCTTACTACTTCCTTGTAGGTCATAAGATCATTATTATCAACAAATAATGAGTCACCATCCTTGGTAACTAGAAAACCATACCATTTTGGTTCTTTAACCTCTCATGTAATCCTACATAGTTCTTGTGTCTTTGGAACAGTTCTTTCTTCCACAGGGCTTTGTGGAATTTGTTCTTATACCAACTCTTGTGTACCTTGAGCCTTGACTTCATCAAAGTCTATCTCACTCCCACTATCACAGTTGGAGATGTTCTCCTTCTCAAGGAATACAGTGTGTCTTTCCACTATAACATTTTTTTCTGAGGGGTTCTATAGGTAATATCTCTTTTTTTCCTTGGGGTATCCTATAACGGTACACTTTGTGCCTCAGGGTGAAAGTTTGTTACTTGAAGGGGCCTTAACAAATAGTTCACTTCCCTATATATGTAAATTTGATAACATGAATTTATTTCTACTCCAGAACATGTAAAAAATATTATTTATCGATTTAGTTGGTACTTGGTAAAGTATGTGCACTGTTGTTTATAATGAATATACCCAAAAGGATAATGGAATACTTGCATGACTCATCATTGATCTCACTATGTACAACAAGGTGAGGTTCATCCTTTAACTCTCAACATTCCACTAGGGTGTTTAAGGAGGACTGAGTTGGAATAGGATCCCAAACTCAAGTAAGTAATCAATAAAGTATTGATTAAGATATTCTCCACCACGATCTGAACAGAGTTTCTTAATCTTCTTACCAAGCTAGTTCTAAAATTCATTCTTGTATTCTTTGAACTTATCATAAGAATTTTACTTATACACTATTAAGTAGATATATTCATATCTACTGAAATCATCAGTAAATGTTATGAATTATGAGTACCCATCCCTTGTTTCAACTGGAAATGGTCCACACACATTGGTATGAACCAATTCAAGAAGCTCTTTTCTCCTTTAACCTTTCCCAATAAATGCGTATTTGGTCATTTTTCCTTGTAAACATGTGTGACAAACGCCAATTGGTTTTAGTTCAAAAGAATATAAATATCCATATTGATCTAACTTTGTTAAGAATTTCTCATTTACATGACCTAGCCAATGATGCCAAATTTGGGAGTAGTATGAGTCATGCAAAGTATCTGTGTTATCGATTTCCATTACTTGGGTTGTGTAATCCAACACCTAAAGACTGTTGTATAAATGTGCCCTACTGTTCCTTTCTTTTTAATAAAGGGATTCACCCACAAATTTTGTAGTATAAATGTGCCCTACCCAAAAAATGCTATCTTTTTAAAAGAAACACCATTCATTTCCAAACTTGAAAACAAATACATTTGTAAGTAATTTGGATATAGAAATTATATTTTTAGTAACAGACGACAGATAATAATAACCCTTTAACTCCATGATCATCCCATTTGGCAATGTGATGTGGTAGTACTCAATAGCTACAATAGAAATTCTGTATCCATTAGATGCCCATAGATCTACCTCTCGCCGATCAATTTTTTGAATCTACATGGTTCTTGTATTTGGATAAATATGTGAGCACCACAAGATGTATATAATACCCAGTTTTTAAATATAGATAGATTTCATTTGATAAAAAATGCACCTAAATCTTCCCCTTTCTTCTTAGGCTGGGTTCAGTTCTTCTTCTAGTGTCCCTTCTTTCCACATACAAAACCAATAGCTTCATGTTCCCTTGCCTCCCCTTTAATATACCTTTTCTTGGAAGGCTGTGAAGAAGCTTTGGGATTAAAGCTCTTCGCCTTCCCTTTACTCTTATTCACCATAAGGACAAAATTTTTTTCGCACTTCATATCTTTATCCACTTAGAGAATGAGGATAAAAATATTAGATAAAGGATTCTCAATGTTATTCATGTTGAAATTAATAAAAAAGATGGAAAATCCCTAAGGGAGTGATGCAAGAATGAGATTGGTACCCAGTTCTTCGGGTAATTTAAAACCTAGAACCTCTAGGCGCTCAATGTAGCCAATGAACTTGACTATGTGAGGCCCAGTTGGGTACCCATATCTTATATCACTCTGAAATATTTCCTTAGATATCTCAAACTATTCTTGTCTTTCTCTCACTTAGTAAAGACCACAGAGGTGCTCGTGCATGCTATAAGCATCCATGTTTTCATGAGACATCATAAGATAACTAGACATTGATGATAGCATCAGACATTAAACATCAACCACATTGTTCATATTTTTATCATAGACCAAGAAATCTTCATCACTTTCCTCTTTATCAGGTGGATTAGATAATTCTGACTCTATCACGTAAGACTTCTGTTCATGGCTTAGAATAACCTAAAGGAATCTAAGCCATTCCTAGAAGTTACTTCCAGTGAGGATGTTGTCTTTATCCAGAATTGATCATAGGGATAGTGTGGTTGATGAGCTTTTCATTTTATTCTCCATTAAAAGAGTATATTATTAGTATTTTCTTGATTGAATTTTATAAGAAATAATAAATTAATTTTATTAGGTATACCACTATTTTATCAAGTCCCAATGGCCCTCATAATTGAACTCAGAATGTTCAGTTTCCATGAAATTATAGTGGCAAGGATCCATATTCCCCTTTTCATAACCCCAAAAAGGGTTGGTCAAGCTCTTTGAATGTATTTTAGGTAGGCATGTCTCTTCCAACTATGGGCTTTCATCTCCTTGATCCATTGACTGGACTCCCCAATCATGAAATCCTAACTTGAATTTTCTCAACACTTGCCTCCAATATTAAACCAAGTCTAGAAAGGACTACTCCTACTGATGCAATATTGTTATGTCAACTTGAAACCTTTCATAAGGGCTTCCTGTATAAATTTATGAGTCCCAACAAGGCTTTCTGAAACACATAGTTTTATTGATTCTTTCCCTTAATCAAGCGATGGAATGCTTAGTCTAACTTAATTTTTTGTTGAGTGATTTTTATCTCTTATTAATAAATTTTCTTATTATCTTTATCACATGATTTTTAATGTTAAGTTGAAATTACATAAGTGATTAACCATGTATTTATAATATTTATGCATAATTAAGGTTTATTTTATTTCCATCTGGCATTCTTGTTAGTTCATTAATTATGTTATCACGACAACACATCCGTATTGAAAAACTATGAAAATGACAGAAATAAAATAAAGGGCATGATCATGATCCTTTTCTAATAGTTATTTTAACTACCAGTTGATAAAATAACCCTGACCTAGGTGAGTAACAACTTCATGTTTATAGTTTTCCACTTGTCCACCTTTGTATCTCCTTGGATTGGTTTTTCCTTGGCTCCTGACTTGGACCACCTCTACAATCTTGGGAGCTCTATCAATTACATATGATTTTTAAATCACATGTAGGTGAGGGGTAAAAAGGGGGTTTACATAAAAGAAACCATGGGTACATAGGCCCTGCATATTAATTTGGGGAGATGGCTCATAGGTAAACATTTAATTTAATAAATAAATTAAAAGGAAACCAATCACATACAAAGGTCTTGGTCTATCTCATGATCACCCGCATACATGCAATGAGTTAAACATTTAATAAAACTATAATTCAATTATTTAATAATTCTTATTAATATAAATCATACTCGAATCAATTAATAATTATCTTTAATTTATCAACCCTTTTATCTTAATCCTTTTCAGAATTTCCATGTGATTCTCATTATTGTACATAAATACACCTTGGAGGTAAGCTGGTGAATACCCATTTGAATCTACAAAACTTGTATTATATTAATATATTGTTTTACTCTTCTAACATATGGAACACATGATTCTTCAATTCATAGAGTAACAACATGTAGTATGACTTATACATGATAAGTAGTTCTAAACACTATACAAACATTAATGTTTTAAATTTTTGTAATTTGGTAAAGTATATGGAATGTAGTTCTGACTACACAGTGTGTACTACCTTAAATGTTCTTCCTAAAATACATGCCTAGATACTCGATGTGTGAGTTTTAATTCAGAAAATTTGGAGTGTATGACATGTACAATGGGCTACAAGCCATGTTCTATCCACGTTACAAGGTCACCTATCGTCTTAGCCGTGTATGGGATACATGGTTTAGACCCTAACCAGAAGAGACCACTTTCCATGTCTAGTGGGCCACATGATGTGTAATTTGGTATCTGTGTGCCTATCTATCCTGGTCAACATGGGGTGTAGAATTAACTACACTACATGTAATAAAGCAAAACAGTTTGAGTAATTTCTGAATTACTCCTGATGCACTGAACACAACTACACGACGTGTAGTCCAGATTACACAGCATGTGTGGAAGATAACATGGCATGTAAATCCTAAAACATGGCATGTACTTTCATTTCACCTAGGCAGAATCATTAGTGCCTCCTGATAAGTTTCTCATTAAAATTTTAATCCAAAAATTATTCGTTATAGTGAAATCTTTGAGAAATGAAAAATAAAAAATAGATCTTGAAATCTAGATTACAAGAATTATTAACCTTGACTTTATAAAGTAAATTATTAAACCATAATTCATCAACAAATTATTTAGATAATTATAAACTATGATGAGGCTCCTCTGATACCACTTGAAGGTTTTGGGCACAACGAAAGCATGGTTGGGTCGGCGACCAACAATAATTTTTACCATGTTCAATGATTATTCTGGGATCAATATGAAGATTTATTCCAGTCTCCATAGAATTGAATCAAAGATTTAGATAAATAAGGAATAGGCCTGAAACCTTTAGTGAAAGGATATCGTACATTATGTTTATAATTAATTTAAATTTAATTTCTAAAGAAATAAAATACCAAGATCTTTGGTAATTTCTCCATTGATGATGTTGATCATCTGGAATGACTCTTTTGGATTGTCTCATTACACTTGCGAGGATCCAAAACATAATTTCTCAAGAAGTGATCCAAACATGCTTTGATGTCCTCTGATTGACCCCACTCTTTATTCTGGTGCTAGCACGTCGAAGAGAGTGTCTTGTGTCACTCATTCTTGATTGTCTATTCTTATATCTTGAATAACATCTATCATATTTGAGAGGGGAGGGAAGATGATTAGAGATAGAAATTTTTTAGCTCAACAATTCCCAATTCACCGGGCATGTAGTTCAGTACATGGCACAATATACATACATTTCTATTTAATGACATAGAGCTTTGGTTAGAATATTGAATTTCCTAATAGAAATTAAATACATTCAAAACCTTTGATAAAACCCATGATCTTAATAATAATACCATTTCATTATTTATAGTGTGCCAAATTACACAAAACAGAATTGTAAAAAAAATTCCATGTCACAAAATAATTTCAATTTTATTATTATTTTAATTTGTTCCAACTAGTTAAATAATTATTTACCATCTTTCAAATAATTATTTTACTATTGGACTGAGCTTGGTCCGCTTGAACTCTACTTCCATTTACTAAACACATGAATAAATAAATAAATAAATTATTCTCTTAAATAAATATTTTATTTGCAAACTAATAAATAAATATTTATTAAATGTTTAATAAAATAAATAAATATATTTTAGTTCATTTATGCACTCATTTGATCTTGAATAAAATTATTCCACAGTCTTGAGAATAATATTTATTCCATTAATTGAATTCATATAGAATTTAATCAAGACCACAAAAAACACTTAGTATGTGAACCTCTAGGATTCTTTCCCATTGGTATTAGGCGGGCTTGGATAAATTCTAGGATTATTGTCTAGAAATGGGTCAAGGAACCCAAGAGATAGAACATAAAGTCACAATAATGGAATACACATATGAATGATCACTATGTAATATAATCTCATTGTATCTATATCTCATCAAGAAGGTTTCATGATAGTGTCATCAACCTTTATTCTTGATACGGTATTCTTTGACTACCATAAATAAACTCTTTATTACACCCTGGAAAATGAATTTCTCATGGCAGTTCTACTTCAGTCAAAGGGATGAGATATCGACTTCCATAAATGGAAGGGGAAAATCCTACCTCAACTTATCCATTAATAACATGTCTATCTTGATGCACCCAACGTACCATACTTCCCGCCAACATATGGCCTGATAGATTTTATCGGTGAATCAAAGTGTGAAAGTCATGAAACATATTAATAATAATCTTAAAGTCTAAGGACTATCACATAAACTCATAGATAGGAATATCTGATGACACCAAAACATGCAGGATTCATACTGGAAGGTCTGTTATTATAGTCTCCCATATTGGAGATTACCAAGTGTGAAACTTCATGAGAGGAAGTATCATATGTTTATGAGTACTCACACTTGAAGGTATATATACTATGTGTCCCATCGTATTATGCCATCCAACCACAAAACTATATTTAAGAATACTGTTATTTCATTTAAATGTTCTCATCATAATGAGGAACTTTCATGAACTTATCAATGCAACAAATAATCTAGGACATTATTACATCATAATTATGTAGAACAATGAACAATATGCCATAATATATTTAATAAAATAAATATCCATATAATAAAAGTAAAAATAGTTGGTTCTAGGACACCAAATCTAACAATATATACATGAATTCTTCAAAACATGAATTCCTGAGATTTCTAGTTATTCACACCATTTGGTCTATTCAGCACATCGAATACTGGGACACATGCTATGTATTCTTCCATCTGGATATATACTGGCTTTAATATCTTCTTCTTTCTTTGATACAGTAATCTATCAACCTTCTTAATTCTTCATAATTCTATTACTCTAAATTTGTGAGCGGTCTCAAAATTCTCATCATTATAATCATTCTTCACTTCCTATATATTTATTTTCAATTAATTATAAAATGAATTAATATTAGCTTCCATAATGGATTTTTTGAAACACCATGATCTTCGACATCAATAGAAATATCAATTTTAAACCATTCAATTAAATCCAATTTTATCTTCCTTATTTATATTCATTTCAATATCACTCAAGTATTCTTTTTAAATTCATTGATGTCTTGGGATTTTTTCCATTTTTTTATGCGATATAAAATACCATTTCTTTAATTTAGATGAACTCCATGGATTTAAATTATTTTATTCTAGCATGTGATGTGATAGATCCATATTGTGGGGTGGAACTCAACTTCCATCATTTTATACTTGGATTATGATCATTTGATTGATCATTATACTTTTGAATACATGAAGTTCATAGTAGTATCATCTTCAGATTTATTTTCCTTCAAAATATGTAATTCTCACTACATTTCAATAAGTAAAATATCTCATGTTATAATATCTTATGGGATGAAAATATATTACACAATCAATCTTATTTCATACATAAAATTATATTATGTGTTGTTAAAATTTATTACACAGAACACGATTCTATTACATGAAGATTAATTCTAATAGATGAGTAATCTTATTATACATGACACAATTATATTATGTGTATAAAAAATTTATTACGAAATATTGGAATGTTAGACACCATGAGAATATATCTTTTGAAGGATTTCAGTATACTCAAATGTCATATGAAATTAAAAAATATCATATAGCCTTATAAAATTTATTATATACTGGATAATTCTATTATGAATCTCAAAACATCCAATGTGGCTCAAAAATTATCCTAGGAAGGTACCATGAGACTTTTTCCTTAGTAATTTCTCAACTCTAGCACAATACCTCCATAATTTCTTCAAATGAGTTCAAAACTTATTGAAATCAATTTTAGTCATTCTCAATCACAAAAGTCATCTAAAATAATCTAAAATACTATTTTAAGTAGTTCAACAACACCTAATCACAAAAAATTCAAAACTAAATATAACTTAGATTATTTCATTAACCTTCAAGAGAACCTTATTCTTCCAAAAAAATTTCTCTAATCTCCCATTTCGATTAGCTTTTAAAAAAATATTAAAAAATAGTGTATATAAAACTCCCACCACCAAAAATTTTCTTTGACATCAAGATCAGTACATAAATCCTCACAATTATATACCATTATGTGTCTTGAATATGTTATTCAATCTATCAAAGTATTATCTTCAAGATGTAGCCTCAAATATATCCATTTATGTATAACATGGAAACAATTCTATCATAACCAAAAAAATTTACTTTACTTCACACAAACTTATTGAAAACATATACATCTTGTTTATTTGTGAAATTCAATCTATACATTATTTATGGTACATAATTGATGTGAAAAATTTAGGGTGTTTGTAAAGAACTGATCCCACACTTCCAGATTCAGTTCAAAAAACATGTTGTGTATTTTTTTATAATAGATAACTGAAAAATATACAATACATTCTACATCTGAGGACCTTTCCAGGCCTAGGTTCTATAAAATTAAAAAAAACTATACAATTAATCAAATTTTTTAAAAAATAAAATAAAATTTCTAATTTGATTCATGTGTGCAAAGTCCTTAAATAAAGACATAAATTTTAGAATTTTATGATACCTGTGAAAAATATTTTAAAAATCATGGAATGTGCTTAAAATTTCCCTATCAGGGGTTTTAAAACCATTGAAAAAAACTTTTTAATTTTTTTTTTAAAAACTGTTTAATTTTTTTGAGTAATATATATATATATATATATATATTTGACATATGAAATACTTTTCAAAAAGCATTCAAATATACTTATCAATTTAAAAACCCATTTAAAAAATACACTTTGAAAAAAAAATTATTTTTACTTAAAAATTCATTTGAAAGTAATAATTGTTTTTATTGATTAAAATGATACTTAAATGATACTTAAATGATCTTGTAAAACCCTTATAAGAACTTAGAAATATCATTGGAAGGATAGTGCCCTGTTGAGGTCATGGGTTCACTCCCCACTCCTCATTGTCTCATTTGATATACAAGCATCGAATTTTAAGAATTTTTTTTAAAGATCCACATCTCTCATAAATAACCCATTAAAAACCTTTCCAAATTATATATTTTTTTATTTTTAAAGAATAAAATAATCAAAAACTTCTAAAATTTAATATATTACTTTTCAAAAAATCCATGGGGGAAATATAAGTTTAGAAAAAAAAATTATACATTAAAAGAAATAAATATAAACAAATTTTAATTTAAAACAATTCAATTGTATTTAAATGCATGAAATTTAAAATATACACATAGAATATGAACATATATACTTGAATGAAATTCATTGATAAAAAAATAATTTTCACATAAAATGATATCTTTTATGAAAAATATATAAATCATATATTTATTGCTCTAAAATATATATAAGTCTTCAAAAATAGAAGTGAAATAAATATAAAATATTATTAGATAATGGTTTTGAACAAAACATTGATGATAAAATTACTTTACCTAAATTTTGAACAAAGGCTATGGTTGGTGTTGGAACACACTAAAAAAATGGAGGGTTTTCTATCTGGGTCATCAAGAGTTTAAAAAATCGATTCACATCTTATATATAGTCACATGATCATTAATTTATATTATTATTAAAAGATCTTATATTGATTTATTTTGGTTAAGACGTGTTTATTGGGTTTGATAAGAATATATATATATATATATATATTATTAGTTTTCCTTATAGGGTTTTTAATGATCAATTTGGATATCCCACTAGCATTTCATTCAAGATTAATGGTGTCAAACCAATATGGAGATCATTTTTTTCAAAATGATAGAAATTTACAATTGTTTTATATGTTGTCATATACCTGGAGAACCAGAAAACCCCACAAGGTCATCTACAATGCTGAGAATATTACCTATTTAAGGTTTATGGGGAAATATATATATTTTATACCTAAAAGCATCACTGACAAAGAATGTAAACCATGAAAGGATGGAATCCATTCATGATGATAGGGTTCTTTAAATATGCATGTCACATTTATTTTTATTTTATAACTTATTGATATCATATTTTTGAAGTCCCAATTCTTCATCAGTTTAACATTTAATATGAGACGATCCATAGTTTGAAAACTATTTTGATAGTTGTGGTGGATAAAAACTCCCCGACATTGAGGGTTTCATTTCATAAAACCCTAGGATGAAGATGAACATGGATCAAGGCGGACAACCTAGATAGAAAAAATTGAATGAATGGGTTTATATCTAGTGTTATTAAGCTTGGATGAATATCATCCACTCTTTGAGTACCACATCAAACCCTATCGTGTTTGAGCATCACTTTATAATATAAGTGAAGAAGAACATAGTCTGAAATCAAAACAAAAACCACACAAGCTGAGGCCCAGCAGGCACTATACCCAAAAATTATAAAATTCTTTGTCCCTATAAATCGAGTCAGTCAATCTTTGAGGGTTCTATACCTGAATCGGGTTAGATATATAGATATCCATCCTTGGGATTGGATGAGTGAATTGTTCCCACTGAAGCAATGATTTACCAGGAACTTGGCTTCCCGGATTAGATAAAAATACTTTTTTCTTCATTTTTATTTATTTATAAAAATATTATGAAGTATCAAATAAAAAGTATATTTTCACTTATCCTTTATATATTATTAATCTGACTAGGTTACCCATTAAAAATTAATTTATTTTTTATAGTGAAATTATTATGTGATTATTGATTAAATATATTTTGTAACTATCAAATTAAAATTATTATTAATTTAAATTTATTTTAATACCGCTTAAATCTATATACAACTCTATTAACAATGGATTGAAATAAAAAATCCTATAAATACCCTTGCTCAGAGTCATTCAGATAAACCAACATCTATTGAAGTCTACTTCTTGCTCTCAAAATTGATCTCTATTTCTATCTTAATCTTTGTATTTTCACTATACTCATTACTACTGATTTTCTAATTATGGAAAATCTAAGAGAATTGGGTTACACTTTTGGCATTATTATATTGATCGGAGGATCTCTAATTGTAATAATGATGTTAGTAATAAGTATATTGAATTAATTGAAGGATTCTATATTATAATGAAGTCAGTGCATTATTAATGAAATATTTTATATATTTTTTATAAATTATAAAGTATTATTTATTTATATAATTTATAATACTAAAATATCCTAGGGTGTTAAATTATCGCACCCTTAAAGGAATTGAGCCCTTAGAATTCTCTTGTACACACACCCTCCAAGATTCAGTCTTGAGTCCCTACAATAAAAACTGAAATATTATCATGAGATTTGAATTTAAAATATATATTTTAATAATTATTATATTTAATAAAGTCTCTAATGTATGTGATTCTCATATAATGGAAAGTTTCTTCAAATTAGATTGATCCTCAAGGAGGATTTTAGTTCCCCAACTTCTACTTCCCATATGAAACTTATACAATATGGATGATTTTGATGTAAAAAATGATAAGTAGTTATTATTGAATTATAATGAGTATATTTATCATAATGGTATGTTGGAACATGATTCCTATAATATAGTATAACTGACTCATAGTCAAATATTTTAAAATCAGTGTTGAATCTTCCTTTGATTCTTCCATATAAACGAAAAATTAAAAGTTGCTATATATATACTATTTAGAAGTATTCCCATTACAGAACATAAGAAAATTTACAAGTGATTCAAGTTGGTTGGATAAGGTGAAACATTTGGAAAGACCTTATTCATACTTTCCTTGGTGAACATAATAAGAAACATGAGTCAGAAAAATGTATAATAGGTATATCTTTATCCTTGAATGAATCAGAGTATGTAAAAGATGTTGGATATTTTATTGAGGAGTTTATAAGTAAGTTTAATAGTATAAAAAGGATCAAACTCAATTGAGAATGAATTTTTAATAATCATAATAAGAAAATCATCTTGAAGGGGTAAAAGAGTTGTTCACATCCATCTTCCTTCCATCTAAAAATTACAGAATAAAAGATTTTACCAAGAAGGAACACTCAAACCAATTAAATGTTATAATCTCCAAAATTATCTAGAATATTCCTCTAATACAAAAATTTAAAGACCTGAAAGCACACATCTAGATTCAGTGCTAAAAAATGTTTTGTAATTTTTTATAAATGATAACTGAAAAATATGTTAGGTATTATACATCTGAGGATATTTTCTGGTCCATGTTCTAGATAATTAGAAAAAAATAGAAAATTTATCAAAGTTTTATAAAAATAAAAGAAAATAACTAATTTTCTTCATGCGGGATAACTCTATAAATGTAGAAATCCATTCCGAACTTTTAAGATACCTGTGAATTTTTTTTTTAAAAAATGGGATGCATATAAAATATCCCAGTAAGGGGTTTTAAAACCAGTGGAAAGTAATTTTATAATATGATTTTTTTCAAAATCTTTAAAAAAAATTGTATCATATATATATATATATATATATTATAAAATTATTTTCAAAATTATTTAAAACATACCTATCATTTTGAGAATAAATTTAAAAAAAATAATTGAAAAACTTTTTGATTTCTCTATAAAAACTCATTTGGAAATAATAATTATTTTTAGGTATTAAAATGACACTTACAAAATCTTATAAAAACCTTGTGGTTTCTTAGCAGTATTGCTGGAAAGAAATCATCCTATTGAGGTTGTTGGTTTACTCCCCATTTTTCATTATCTTATTTGATATGAAAGCTCTAAATTTTAAGATTTTTTTAAAGATCTATATTTCTCATAAATAAACCATTAAAATACTTTCCAAAATATAATTGAATTATTTTCAAAGAATAAAATAGTTTTAGAACCTCTAAAATTTAATAAATTACCTTTCAAAAAATTTGTGGGAGAAATCCATGTTTCGAAAATTATTTTTTACATTAAAAGGCATAAACATAAACACATTAAAACTTAAAACAATAGGTTTGTATTAAAATGAATGTAATATAAAATATACACATCTAATATGGCCATATCTACTTGAATGAAATTCATTAATAAACAAAACTAATTTTCACATTATATTATAGATTTTATGAAAAATATGGAAATCATAAATTTATTACTTCCAAATATAAATAAGACTTTAAAAAAATATGGGAAATAAATATGAAAATTCTTTAAAAGATGGTGTTGAGAAAAACTTTGATAATAAAATTACCTTACCTCAATTTGTAAACAAGAAAGAACAAAGGCTATGGTTGTTGTTGGAACACACTTGGAAAAGAGTATAGTTTTATCTATGGGTCATAGAGAGTTGAAATACATAAAATATTCACATCTAATTTATATTTACCACCCCCCTACTGTATAATAATATTAAAAGATGGTATATTGATTTATTTCAGTTAATATATGTTTATTGAGTATGATAAGTAAAGAAATATATATATTATATAAATTTTACATAGAGGGATTTTAATGCTTGATGTAGATTTCCCAATAGATTACCGTGCAAGCCAAATGATTTCAAATTGATATACAAACCATTTTGTTCAAAATAATAGAAATATACATAATTTTTATATATACTTTCATGTATCTAGAGAACTAGACAACTTTAGTAGATCATCTAAAACACCGACAATCCTACCTATTTAAGGTAAATGAAGAAATATATATATTTTATACATGAAATCATCACTGCCAAATACCAGATATCTTGGAATAATGAAATCCATCCATGATGATAGTGTTCTTTAAATATGGTTGTTACGTTTATTTTAATTTTATAGCACATTCATATTAGTTTTTGAAATAATCAATTCTTATTTGGTTAAATGTTAAATAAGAGCTAGCCTATAGTTTGAATATGATGTTCATAGTGGTGGTGGAGAAGAACTCACAATCATTAAGGGTTTTTTCTATTGAACCTAAGGATGAAGATGACTAGGGATAAAGACAGACAACTTGGATGGAAATAATCAAACGAATAGAGTTATATTTGGTGTTTTTAAGATTGGATGAATAGTATTCACTCTTCGAGTCTCATATCACTACTGGAAATATAACCTTTCCCAACGCTTCTATACTAATGGTTTTTAAAAACCGTTGGGAAAGCCCACTTTGAGGACACCTTTCCCAATGGTTTTCCAAGGGTATGGCTTTCCCAATGGTTTGGCCAAACCATTGGGAAAATTCCACTTTGTGGCCACCTTTCCCAACGGTTTGGCCAAACCGTTGGGATAGGTATACCCTTTCCCAACAGTTTGGCCAAACCGTTGGGAAAAGTCCACTATATGGATACCTATCCCAATAGTTTGGCCAAACCATTGGGAGAGGTCCCCCATATATCAACCTTGCCCCCAAAATTTCTCCTAGAATCAAGGATCTATACCAACAGTTGTCAAAACCGTTGGTATAGATCCATACCAACGGTTTTGACAACCGTTGGTATAAATCCTTTGATTTTTTATCAGATCTTCTTACCGAGAACATTATATAAATCAAAATTTAAAATAATTATGAGAATACATATATATATTTATGTAATTATGCTCACCAAAGTTATGTTAGGTTAGTGGTTAAGTCGTTCAATGATAAACTAGGGGTCCTGGGATCAAATCCCAGCGAATGTTTTTTTTTGAAATACATATACCAACAGTTCCATAACCATTGGTATAGATTCTCATATTACTTATACCAATAGTTTCCAAAACCATTGGTATAGGTCGATACCAATGGTTTTCCCAAAACCGTTGGTATAGACCTATCCCAGTGGCTTACTTGGCAACGGTTCCCCAAACCGTTGGTATAGGCTATACCAACGGTTTGGAGGCATATACCAATGGTTCCAAACTATTGGTATAGGTTAGTTTTCCAGTAGTGTATCGAAGCCTACCATGTTTACGAATCAATTAATAATTTAAGTGATGAGATACATGGTTCGAGTTCAAAACACAAAAGACACTAGCTGAGGCCTAGTGGGTGTTATACCCAACCATTGCACAATTCTTTGGCTGTATACACGAGAATGGTCGATCATTGAGGGTGTTATTCCCAAAACTGTTTAGCTACATGGATTCCCCTCCTTGGGATTGGCCAAGTTCACTCGTCCCACATAAGCAGTAGTTGACTAGGAACTTGGCTAACCAAATTGTATAAAATTATTTTTTTCTACCTTTTTATTTATTTATAATGAGATAATGAAGTATCAAATACAACATAAATTTGTTAATTATTTTTTTCCATTTTTTTATCCTACGAGGTTACCCATTAAAATTAATTTATGTTTTATAGTGAAATTATTATTTTATTACTATTTTACTATACATCGTAACTATCAATTTAAAATTACTATTAATTTAAATTTATTTTCATACCTACTAAATCTATTAACAACTTTATTAAAAATGATCATAAATAAAAATTCTTATAAATACCCTTGCATAGAGGCATTTAGATAAACCAAAATCTCTCAAAGTCTACTTGTCACTCCCAAAATGGTTCTCTATTTTACTCTTACTATTTATATTTTAGTTATCCTCCTTGTTACTAATTTTCTAATTATGGTAGATTTGAGAGAAGTGGGATACACTTTTGAAAATATTATTTTGATCAGAGGTGATCCAATTGTAGTAATGATGTTGGTAATAAGTTTATTTAATTAGTTGAAATATTCTTTATTGTAATGATGTTATTAAATTATTAATTAAATATTGTTTATATTATTATAAAGTCTAATGTCATATTTATTTATATTATTTGTAATACAATAAATCTTTGTGTGTTATAGTGAGGGTGTATGGAATATATATATATATATATATGGTTGGTTAGTCATGTGACATCTCAATTATGTTTATATTTGGTCCCTATAAAGTGGTCTAAATTATGAGTTTTAACACTCATGTAAAACAAAATCATATATGGGTAACAAATAGTTTTTTCTTAATACATTTTGGGAAATGAGGAAAAATAGTTGGATTTTTTATTTTTGGTTTTTAAATCATTAACAATGGGTTTTAGTTTGAATTCATATAGAATAAATGAGTTTTAATTTGTTAATAATATATTATTTTTTCCAAATGAATATTTTATTTTAAATAATTTTTATATTATTTATTTATTTTCACAATGATTTTAATTAGTTATAATTATCATCTTCATAACATTTTTGAGTTACTCATGCATGAGAATTTATAGAATTTGTTGAATAAAATCCTACTAGAATTTATTTCTCAACCTATATATGTATACATTTCTATATACATTATTTTTTTAGGTATAACATGATAAAATAAATAATTCTTTGTTCATTAGTGGTGCACTTCTATAAAAAATACATGTAACCTTGGTTTAAAACTATTGGAATTAGACTTCAATTAATTGTTATAACCTATACCAACAATTTAATAAACTGTGGATGATACACCGATTAGTGATAGTCCATAAAATTGATTTTATACAACTGTTTGTATAGAGAAACACCCCATATTCATGAGAATCATGGGTATAGGCCTCAATACACTAATATAACACTAGTTAACCTCCACACCACCTATACTAAAATGCCAAAAAAGTAGTTAAAATAGATAGATAAAAAAGAACCTAATGTATTATTATTAGTCATAATACATATTAAAAATAGGACAAATAATATATATTTTACATTAAAATAGTTAATAATATTAAAATTATATGACAATGTAAATATATAATAATTTTAAATAATTCAAAAGTTTTCAGCCAACAATATGAACTAAAATTTCATAAAAAGTCAAAAATGGATTATATCATTATGATTTTTTAAATAATCATCATCATTGTAACACCCTAAAATTTGGAAATATATTTTTCTAAAATAATATTGTGTTTTATAGATTCCTTAACATGAAACACTGAAATAAAACAACTGATGATATATTAAAATAACTTTATTAAAAATATTCAAAATAATAAAAATTTTAGTAAATAAAAAATTTATAATCAATTAGAAATTTATATAAAATATTATTATGATCACCTAAATTTTTAAAGTGTATTTTTCAATAAAAGTGGATTATCTTTATAAATATATATATTGAATTTTCATTTAAAATCTATATTTATTTTTGAATTTAAATTTTAATAAATGAAATTAATTTTTTGATGTCACATATCAGAGTTATCCTAGGGCCATTTTTTGATATTTTTCTTAAAATATTTAATTTTTAGGTAAATATTAAAAAATACTAATTTTACTAAAACCATAACTTTTATGACATTATCATAAAAAAGGAATGACTTAAAAGTTCTTGAAATATTTTTTCTATGAAAATACATTTTTATAAATAAAAAAAAATCATTCAAAAATACTATTTTAAATTTATAAAATCTATGTTCATCATTTTAGAAACATAAGTAATATTTTACTCTAAGAACTATTTTTATTTTCCTATATTAAAAAATTAGTTTCCATCACTTGAAAAAATTAATTCTCAAAAAATAAATTTTTTATTTTATATCTAAATGTTTATAATGTTTAATAAGTTAAATTTCATTTTTAAGAAAATCATTTTCAATAATATTATTAAATTTAATGACCATGATAATGGTAAAATTTCTATTTTCAAAAAATTGATTTGTTAATATTATATAATATTTTTCTAATCTAGTGAATTAATCTATTAAGAAAAATGAATTTAACATAATGTTTTAACTTATATATAAATATTTTTTCACTCATTCAATTGGTAATCAATACTAAATATGATTAAGAGCACTTAATCATAAAAACAACATTTTTCTAAAGAATAATTTTTTAATATAATAATTTTTTTTATAAAAGCTTTCTTTTTTACTTATAAGTTTAATTTAACTAAATATAGGTTAAATTTAGGTTCATAACACCCAAGGAATTTATAATAATTAATCTAATAATAATCCAATGGATTTCTCAAGGCATTCCATAACATCATACCTCCATGAATCCAAGGGTGTCATCACATAATGACATTCATGAAAGCCCCACATTAGAATCCGAGGCTCACTCATGGTATTACACACAAGTTTAGGTCCATTAAGAATCTAATAAATCATTCCATGTCATTATATCCCATCATCATTACAAGATAATTCAATTAAAAAACTTTTATTTATCAACAAATAGTTTTCTATCATTAAAAACATCACATAAGAACAAAACCCCAGGGTCCTCCTCATGGGCCAATTCCATAGATTATCAAAAAAGACACAAGAAATTCAATAAACCCCATACTATTACATAAATTATTTATCACCTTTATTTTTAAACAATTGGAAAAATAATCACTATAGAACAACTCAATTTTAAAAAACATTTCTAATTTCAAAAAATGAACCTATCTGTTTACCAAGACATATATCCATAAAAAATTCCAATTCTATTTACAACATCAATGTTTTTGAAATCCCATTTTACAACCATTGGATTAATCTATAATTCCCTTTTAACAATTTTAGGGAAAAACGTCCCTTTAACCTATTCCAATTCTCTTTCCTTAAAAAAGCATACCTTTTAGCTAGCCAATTCTGAGGTCATGATAATTTATAAAGTGATTTATTAAGAAATATATTTCTAAGGTTTCGTGCATGTTAAATTGGTGTTAAACATTAATAAACTAAATTTTAGAAAATTCCATTTAAAGTAGGTAAATTAAAGAAATGTCAACATGACCACACAACCTAATCACTATGAAAAGTAAGTGAGAATATAGGTTAATTGAAAAGTATCACCTAGATTATGATTAGGATAGTCTACCCATCAAGTATCGATAAATAGTTCAATATGAATTAGAAGGATACAAGAAACTAGGTAAAATACTTTCAAATAAGGAATATTATAATAAAGTCATGGGAGACAACTAGACACTAAAATAAATCATGAAGGAAGACAAGAGGACTCCTAGAGATACCATGGGATATTAATCACAAGAAACAATTCTTCCAATATCCAATGATCAAGGGAGATCCTTACATGGAGATTTGAAGATATGGAGATCTTTTGAGGGATGCTACTGACTATGGGGAATGCTAAAATCCCATGTAAGGGGGATACATAGGAAAGTGTAAAAAAATTAAATTTGGATCCTTTTAAAAAGAAGTCACCCTTATCCATTGAATATCTATTACTAGTACATCAGATAGTCGGTGAGAATAATAATGCTTAATTGGTCCTAGAAAGGCCATTATATGGATGATGATTACTATAGCATCCCAACTAGTTCCAATATCCCCTCATCTCTCTCCTGAAGCCTCATTCTTTTACCCTACCCCCATTCTACATCCAAAGTGGATCTATTCAGGGTATAAAACCCCCGTGATTTAAATTTGATGGTCATATAAAAATATGACCCCTAATTTAATAAAAAAATCTAAATTCTCACAAAGGCATCAAGCCTATTCATAAACTCATGCATTGAAACCCCCTCCCATACCACTTCTCATCCCTGAGAATTTCTGGTGACTATCTAACCATATCACCTAACCTATTCCAGTTGTCAATTTGATGCCAAATGGTCACATTACATTACCAAACATCGAACATGATTCCAAATCACTACTCTTAAAACAAAACACTAACCTTTTCCTCAACACTATGATGAGGTTCCATGGTTTCCATATGTCCTAAGATACCCACAGGTCACACTCCACCTTCTTTTGTAGAATATGTTTCTCCCCATTATAGGTGTTATATCATATGGTAAATTTTAAACCTAGGTTCCTCCCACCATCATAATTTACTTACTTATGCTTGTTCTCAATGGTTCACCAAACTTATTGACATGGATCCTGATATAACTCATCCCAACATGCTCTATAGTGCTGATCAATATTAAAATTAACTCTCATCTCCCACCTTTGAAGACAAAATGGACGTGGCTAAACCATAAAAGAATAATAAAAAACATTATATTTTCCTATAAAAGCACTATACAACTTTGAATATTTCACTTTAATTTCCAAAAATGACTCACCTGTTGTGGATTTTGGATCACGATATCCATCCAAATAGAAGAACCATCAGGCCTCCTCTGGCAGACATATCTCAAAATTTCCCAACCTACTCCATCAATGTATCTATAAAAACCGTCAACCATGATAAATTTATCTACAAATGTATTATATGGTTATCTTAAGCACACACCATGGTCGAAACCTAACCTTTTGGTACAATCCCAGGGTCAAAATACCAAACACCTGCACTACTCAACTTTCCCTCACATGAAAACTGATACACTACCACACCAAGCCATGATCGGATAAAACCCTTTAATATCGAGCTCTAAGATACCACTTGGAATCCCAAAAAAACTACCTAAGAACTTACCTTTATATTTCTTCAAGGACTTTTGATTACATCAAAATAACAAGTGCATCAGCATCCAATGCCTTCATGACTATCTAAAGGCCTGTGCCACACATAAAAAACCTTTTTAGTACGAGGATATCATACACCTGGATAACACAATTCTACCCACCATTGGAGTGTCATTTTTTCATTCCATTAGGTTAAAACACCATTAATAGAATCCCACAACCCATCTGTTACAGAGCACAATGGTCAGATATGGCCAAACCTGCTCATAACCAAGTACCAATCCAATCATTGAACATATTTGGCTCCCAAATCAAGGAACACCATCCACATTAATTATTGAAACTCATATTAAGTGAGGGTCACACCCTCTAATATCTCATGGTGTTATCCCCACTATATATATTTCCTTACACAGTCCTAAATCACTGACCCCAATGGGTTCTGTCACCAACAAACATGTGTCACTCCTACCGAGCCACAACCACTTTCCTGCCAAATCATGACCATGATTGATATATTTGATTAATCGTATCAAAATATTCTAGTATAAAATGATTCCACCCATCTCAAATAGGTTTTTTTACATTTCAAACTAAACCCCATGAATCAATTCTTCAAAAACTCCTTAAGGTTATCATCCCATGGTTTCCACACAACTGATTGATGACCCAAAACATGGTATAAATTGTACTTAACAGCACACACTACCTTAGTCCCTCAAATAAAAATGAGTGTAAAATCCCACATCAATCAATCACAAGGCCCAAATAATAATCCCATGAGTCACATCACAACCAAAATATGCTCACATACCTAAATCAAAAACCACACTAAAGTGGAATTCATCCTTAATTTTCAACATTAATCTTCCAAATCAGGAACTTTTCTTATACCGTGGTCCATCGCATGACTAAATTCCACTTGGAATCATATCAAAACTATAATAATATAACCATGAGTCACATCACAACAAAACTATTCTCACATACCTAAATCACAAACCACACTAAAGTGGAAGTCATCCATAATTTGCAACATTAATCTTCTAAATCAGGCACTTTTCTTATACCATGGTCCATCGCATGACTAAATTCCACTTGGAATCATATCGAAACTATAATAATATAACCATGATCTCAACAAGATAATATAATCACACCTCAAACTCGATTGGGAATGACACTTGATTACTCATGCCTTATACCACAAACCTTGATACATAGAACTAGTACCCTAGGTTATTTCATGATTTAACATCCAAGGAATCACCTTGACCATGCCATACACCTCATAAAAAATAACTTGCACTGATCCAGTCCATAAGAATCACCTTAATACTATCCAAAAAATGGGTTCTCACTCTTATACCATATGATCTCATCAAGACCCAAGGGCCACACCATCAACTATGACCAACTTATAGAACCCAAATAATCATACTAAGAGTCAAGAATCCATGATACTAGAATCAAATACCTATCTCAGAAAAAACTAGACTCATAGAATTTCACTTTCACTAACCAAATGAAACTTATATTCATTCATTAAACAATCCTGAAACCTTACACACATCAAGGAAAAGTGATTGACCACCCACCACCTAGAGTGTTTTTTGTAGATTCCCAAACATCTTACCCACATATCCACTTCATACCAAAAGCATGTATACAATTATAGGCCCAAGAATCTAAATGATAATTCCCTTTTGATACCAGCCTAAATACAATTACCTATCACCAAAAGTGCACAATCACAACTATAAAATCACTTGGAAATACTAAATATGTTCCAATTACATAGGCCAAATCATATATCTATGCTCCACCTTTCTAAAGGCATCTCATAAGATTAGGTCAAACCCTATTATAGTTTCCCTTGAAGGTCACAAGGAATCAAATCACTAACATGAGTCTCTCTTAAGGGTTACTAAGCCCTACCTCCTAGCCTCTAAAACAAGTGTCATAGGGGTCACCACCCAAGATATTGCACTCATCCTTGTCCAAAAGGCACATGAAATCCCACCAACCAAATACCTAACTAATGGTTATCCAAAATTGGGATCTCTCTATATACCTCCTACTACCCTCACTAGGGTCATCACTACACATATGAAAGATCCAAAACATCGGAACATCATAACTCAGGCACTCACATAGGTCATATTACCCATACACCAGACCAAACCAAACAAAAAATTACTCTAGGTTACCTTATCCATTTTTGGGTCAAAATATTATAAAATTACATTCTAATGCCTTTTTTTACATTAAAAATGTTTACATTCAAAGGTTAGTTAGATAAAATTTCATTTACAGGTTATAGGGGAAAACACTTGAAAATTTTCATACTGGAATTTTATTTAACCCAACCCTTATCTCCCATAGAACACACATTTTCCAAGGAATTACACATCCCCAAGGATTTATTAAATAGTGCACAATTCACAAGATAAAATGGAATACACATTATCGGATAGTTACTAGTGATCTATCTAACTAATACCTTCATTTAAAATTTCAGTTATACCTCTTCTGAAGTTACACTTTTATTCAACTGAGACTTTAAGAAGTTTCAATGTTTCCAAGGATTGATTAAACAATGTTTCATTCACAATATTTGAGGTAAAAAACATATATATTGCTTACTTGTAACAAACTATAGTTTATAAATGATATTTTTCTCTTAAGATAAATGTGTGATATATTATATTGTATTTTATTGTACACATACAACACATAAAGAATCCAAAAAATAATTATTTCATTAACAAAAATCATCACATTAATCAAAAATTAAACCCATGAAAATGATAAAAATCACAATGAGACCAAAAATTTAGATAAATAAAATTAGAATGGTCAAATTAGGATCCTTTAAATTAGCTAGAATCAATACCCCCACAACCAATACTATATAATATAAAACAAATATTAGTAAACCAATCGAAATTTTATAAAATGGAAAGTAGAACCTTGGGAGAAATTATAGAGAATGTTGAATTAAAGAATTATGTGTTATTTATAGGAGGTAACATGACCATTAGAATGGAAATATGACTTTTGTAACAGTAACATGTCTATTGGTAATAGTAACATGACCGTTGGTAATTGTAACATGACCATTGGAATAGTAATTTGACTTAAAAATAATAAAATATAATGTGAATTATATTTATCATGATAAATTTAAGTAAATTTAAATATTATAATGCTATAAAATAAATATCAAGAATAAAAATTCCAAGAAAATATAATAACATTTTTAATAATTTTTTTTAGGTATTTAAAAAACTAATATTTTTTATATTAAAAATTAAAGTAACCTATGTTAGAAAATTTTTCTGATAAAATAATTTTCATTTTTTAAAATTATAACATCGAAATTTTCCAAGGGTTCTTTTTCATAATACATAAATGTTTAGGTGAGTAGTGAAAATACAGTTTTTTGTAACCAATGTATTTTAAATTACATAATTCATGGTGTAATAATAACCTAACCAATTATATAAAATTTTATAGAGAAATAACAAATTAAATTTAATAAATAAATCATTTAATAACAATAACATTAATTTCTTAACCTATTTTTTTCCGAATTCTAAAGTCAAAAGTGTTCCCTTAAAATAATTAGTTTTCATTTATTGCACTTTTTTAAAAAAAATTAGTGAATTCGGTTTATAAATGTGTTTTAGGACCTAAAAGAATTTTATTTTATTAATATATGATTCATTATGTAAAAAATATCACTATTATAAGGTTTACCTTTGATATCATATTTTATTCAATATTTTATTCTAAACAATCCCCTCTCATCAAGTATAAATAACCCCTATTATTCCCCATGGAAAACCAATCCTCCCTCATTTACCAAAGAAAAAAATCTACCCAAATAACCTCTATAAATATCATTAACATTATTAGTGATTTTTTAGAGTAACCAACTACAAACATCATTGGATTTTAGTGTGATACAAGAGAAGAAATAATGACTAGAGGGATTGTTTTCATCAAATCTCCTTTGCATTTTCCTCTTATATTTTTCATTTCACAACCCTTCCAAGCTCAATTAATATAAGTATAATTAATTATTATTTTAAAATTATATTAATTATTTTATCCTACTTAAATAATTACTATGTAATTATATTTTTTAATTCCCATATCTTATCTTTAGAAAATGTCTTGTTAAACGACCAGTTGACCGCCAACGAGGACATTTCCAATTATTTTCACCAACCATATAGTTGGTTATAATAAATTATTTATTAGATTTAAATATATAAATATATTTATTTTAATATTCTAAAGTCAATTTGATTCAAGTACAAATTACCTTGAAAAAATAGCAAAATCAAATAAAAATGGAAACTTTTTAGGGAAAACAATAAATAAAAAAGCTTCCATTTAAAAATGAGAATTAATAAATGTAATCAATTTATTATAATTAATAAATTGTGATAAAAATTAAAATAATTAACTTTATTTTACATGTTTAAATGAACATAATTTTATTATTTACGAGGTAGAAAAGTGACAAAATACATCGAGATTTAAGGTAAAGGAATTAACCAACCCTATTAATTTTTTGGTTTATCTTCTATTTCATACTATTTTTCTATATGGATATTAATATAATATCATAAATTGATCTCTAAATATTCATTACCCTATTCTTTTCATGTATATTCTTGGTTCTACAATTTTAAAATGATTTCTAAGCTAATATCAATGATTTTTCAAGTGTCTTTTTTCATGAAACACATATTTATCTCCTCTTAAGTTGCATATTATTCAAAAGAAAATGATATTTAATGATAAATTATGATCTATATAATTCATTTTTGAATCATAAAGGTTATTCAATGAAATATTAAATGTGAATTTATTTTTGAAACCCATTCATTTCTTTGAATTATTTCATGACTATGATTATTATCTTTCTATGTGGCATGCATGATTAAAAGAATTGTTTGGTGTGATGGGTGATACCATAATTATATTTCCCTAAATTTAATTGGTTAATGTGTTATATCTCATGAGATTATGTGTATTGTGAATGAACATTACTCTTCATTTTCTCACTATGATGATGTTATGAATTATGTACATATGTTATGCATGAACATGATGTTAGATTTGTTCACAACTATGTGTGGTATTTGAACACTATGGTACAATGTTTAATCAGTTTTTCCCCCATGATTTTTATTATGATCCAATTCCTATAATATGATGATATTGATTATGATCATCCATGCACTATTGATTCACATCCCTTATTCCTTATTTTAATCAGATTTAAGATCACCCCTTTATTTGATGTATATCATCAAGTGACTAAATTTACTAAGGAGACTATGATATATTTAGAAGGATACAGAAGAATAATTTAAATAATGTTTATGTTTTATTATGTAAAATTGATGTATGTACCTAATTTTCCCAAGACACTAAACCTTTGGATCCTGGATTGTATATTAATTATGTTAATTTTCTTTAAAATTATTTAGTAGTCAAATAAGAAAACTTTGGGTCTCAATAGTTGGTATTATAGCTATGGTTTAATTAATTTATGAATTATGTAACACCCCAAGATTCCACGGTACGTTTCCATTTGAATAATGCAATGACTTGCATTGTACGCAACTTCGAGATTCTAACACACCACAACCAATCAAACTAGCCGCTATGAATAGTAATACCTAATTTTTGAAATTTTATAAATTTTATCTTTAAAAATGGACTTCATTTTTGGATTCTTAATATCGAAATTAGCTTAGGGTGAAAGTTTGGTACCTTTCGGATAACTTTCATATTTTGATGAATAGTGAAAATTACTAAATTTTAATTAAAAACAAATTTTTTAATCGAAATAATTAATAGTGATAAATTATAAATTTTAGTGGTTTTAAAGTATATTTAGAATATATTTTTACCATTTAATAAAATGTTGGTCATTGGACGTAATTTCACATTTAAACCACACATAAACAAGTGTCAATCTTTTGATAGTTATTATCTCTTAAAAACACGCTATTTGTTTTGACAACGGGAATTAATTTTTATATTAATTAATGAAACTTATATGTTTTGAATTTGGTAAAATAGACATCATTTTTGAATTCATAATATCAAATATATCTTAGGCCTAATTTTTGGTATTTTTCTAGAAACTTTCAATTTTTGATGAATAGTGAAAAAACACTGAGTTATAGTTTAAAACCGAATTTTTATTTAAATAATTATTTATTTTTTTAAATTTAATTAAGGTCAAAATAGATATATAATACCTATATAAGTTCAATATAATTCGTTGGAGTTAGTTTAGAATAATTTTAGATATATAAAAATTTTATTTAACTTTTCACCGTCTTTTACCCACCTCCTAGGAGAATTTGAAAATTCACATAAAACTTAATTTTACCGCTTCTGTGAGTGGAATTTCAAAAATCCAAGAAACATGGTTAATATCAAGGAGTAAAATGTGGTTCAATGAGATGAAAATAATTTTTGGTGAATAGTAACTTTTTACTTTTATTTACCACGGTTAAAAATTAAATAGGGTAATTAAGGGTAAAAATGATATTAATATTACCCTAACACATGTCCTAATTCTATTGGACAAGTGTATCTCGACCAAAAACAACCTTAGGAATAAAATATTATCATTTAGTTCCACTTATATTAGATTAGGACATTTATTATTATTTAATTCAAAGAAGAGTTAAAAGAGTTAAAATCAATGTTTATTTACTAAAACATTTTTAATATAGGGTTATAAATAAGATAAATTCAATTTTAAATATTCATTAGAAAGATAAAAAGATTTACTACATAATTTTAGTTTATTTATAATTTTTAGACATTAAATAATTTAATTTATGTACGACACAATAGTGATGTAGTAATTACATAATTATTAAAATATTTAAATAATTGATATTATAAATATCAAAATAAATATAATTTGAGACTTTTTATGAATTAAAATAATTTTATAGGTTAATATGACATATTAGTATTGGTTATATAAATTTTTTTTGAAGTAATAATGCTTTTATGAAATTATAAAAAACAAAATACCTAATAGTGTCAAAATTGAAATAAAAGAGTTTTTAAAACAAATATTATATTATTAATTGATATTAAATTCCTAAATATCTAAGGTTCGTCCAAGAGACTTATATCATGATAGTTGTATCATTAATGGACCACTTGGGGGTCGGTTGTATGTATATGGTAAGTTTATTAACTATATAATATAAAAATACAAAGTGACATGGTAAGTGTCAAACTAATTAACTAAGAGTTAAAAATAAAAGATAAGGTTAATATAATGACCCAAACCTGTCTAAATTATATTTTTTGAGTGGTTTTCGACCTATACCCACCTTAAAATTTAAATAATCCACTTTTTATCCATTAGAAACCGAATATGAATTTATTATAAAATAATATTTCTAGCTTTTCCAAAGGTGCCCCTCACCCCTCTTATAAAAGGGCACTCCCTCTTCTCACTAATTCACACATTAAAAGCCTTTTGCCTTGGCCAAAACCCGACCAAATACTCTCTCAACTTCCCTCAATTCAACCTAGATGCCTTAGTTTGATCATAAAGCCAACCTAAGGAGCCATTTTGATCAAATCAAAAGGAAGAACCCGAAGAAGAGGTAATGATTTCACCACCCTCTTTCAAGTTCCTTTCTTCTTCAACTTCTTCTTTCTTTGTTATTTCTATTCTAAAATAATAACTCCAGTATCTTCTATATAATGTGATGGTATTATAAATACGGTACAACCATATTCAGTATTCTATCTATCCTTTCAATGACATGTCACTATACGTACGTACATATGGCTTACCGTCTCCACGTCGTGGTGTAATTGTCATTCAATAAATTATTATTTGGATGGGTATAATAATGATGTGTAATTCATGTAAATAATAAATATAACATGATAATTATTTTTTCTATATGATATTCCATCCAATTATATATTATTTTAATATCAAAAGAATGATATTGTCGCTCGTGCGTACGTACGGACTACCGTCTCCACGAATGCGATGAGATTCATTACCCATCATATCCATTTGAGTCTAATTCTCATTTAATGATTAAAAGTAATGTTTAAGGAATTGATATCATTATGTATATGAATAATATACAACCTATCCATAACAAACACGGCTTATGTAACAAATAATATAAAGAAAAACGAGTAAGTTAACACCCGAAATGACGATAATACTAAGATATTATTAACAAATCAATGTTAAAAGATCATATATGATATCATATTAATATAAATGATTCTTGTATAATTAAATAAAAATTATTTCACCATTATACAGGAGGTTAACCTACCGTCGACCAAGGAAAAAGTACAAAGTAAGGGGTTTCTTATCTCACTTTTAATTCCGTGAGATTTCCATTGTTCACCACTTATTTATTGCATGTGGTGTGTGTACTACCCATGATTGTATTAATTGTGTAATATACTTTAATTTATGGATATATACATCATCATTATATGATCCTTCTTTCATGGGTGTATGTTTCGTAAGTTACCAAATCGATAAGGTAATTTGAAATTTCAATTTCCACTCATTCGGCTTTACGCATACTTTATTGATTATTTTACTCCAAGATTATGCGTGGAATCACTATTAATTTGATTATGTAATAATTTCTACTCCCCTTTATGTGGATATACTTTTTATACACATAATCACTCCATTTATAAATTCTCAAGTCATCGATTTTAACTCGATAAGTGTAATTTTAACTCAATCTCTATTTGTTGAGTTAAATATCCAATTCATTGGTGTTGTTTTTACTAGAATATGTGTGAATGTCCTATGATTGATTTACACTGAATATCCAATAATATTGAGTGTATTTATATTTGTCACACATAATTATGTCATTGATTTATCCTTAACCTATGTATATGGCCTTTATAAGAGAATTCATCTCAATTTACATTCCATTGAGACTTCTTTGTTGTTATACACCAAATCACTTTTACATGGTGTATATAATGCACTTTGATATAGTATATCATGAATCCCTTTATTCTCATGATATTACAAAGTTTTTATTACCTTAATTATTTATATTCAAGTGTCTCTCTTTTGGTTAGGAACTCTAACTAAAATATCATTTTAAATGTTTTAAAGATTTATTATTCAAAATCTTTCTCATTAATGTCCATGTTTTAAAAATAGTTTTAAGGATTTATTTATATGGACATTAATGTTTTCAAATCAAAATTCCTTTTAAAAGTTTCAAAGTGTTATGGGACACTTTGATTCAAAAATATATTTTAAATGGATTCTTGACAAATAGTGTGACTTTTAAATGTTTTCAAGAAAAAGGGGGATATTTCTCTCAATAGTTTGATGATTATTTAAATCTATGTCAATATCCTTCATTATTCTCGATTGAGGTTAATCTGATACAATAAAATCTTTCATATTGTATTGAATGAGTTATGTTTGACTGTGGATGTGCTATTTTTATACTATTCATGGTTTGTGGTTAAAGTATTGACATTTCGTATGCTAATTTTAATACGAATTTTTATGTTATGTTTCAATCTTTTCATATGAGGAATGCATTGGACTTAGTAAGTGACGGGTGGAGCCCACTATAGCTCCTCGATTCATCGGTAGGTCTAATGAGACAAACTAGTGTCTTGGCATGATGCCTTCATAAAATCTTATTTGTAGTCTTGGCATGAGGCCTTGGCTACGTGGTTATGATAGTTTGGCATTATGCATTCTGTCATTATGAAAGTGGTTATTAATATTTTCATGTGATTATTCAACTAGTAGAATATCCATATGAATAAGTAAATGAAATTATTTCATTTTATCCTTTCCATATTATGCTGAAGTTCAAGTTTAAAAGGCTTTTTATAGTTATACATTGCCTTAAATTTTTATGTTTATTTATGAAAATTTATGCTATATTGTTATCCTTACTGGGAATCTGAGCTCACCCCTTTCAATGTTTTATTTTTTCCCATGATGTGAAGAAGTATTTTATGAATGACCTGTAGGGATAGTATGAGGGGATATGAAGACAATATGTTGTTGTAGTTTTTCACTTATTGATGTAATGTAACCTTTATAAATATATCTAGTGTTTCCAAGGCTACTAAACTAATCGGTATTTCGAGACTTGATCTTTTGTGATCATGCCAATGATATGTACTAATGCACCGACTCTGGGCAACTGGGGTCGGGGCGTTACAAATTAGTATTATATAAAGTTAGTAAAAACCCTTATGATAATTATATGTATAGGTAAACAACCTAGAATAATCATTTTAGAAAAATGTTAAACAAAATGTTCCCATAAGATATACCTTGAGTATTAATTTTCAAAAATGCATAATTTATTTATTCATGCTTTTTTACTTATGATTTTTTCAAATAATTTATACTTTAGAAAATGGTGGGAACCAGGAGAAACCATACCAATATCCAATGTGAGGGACAATGCAACTATAGTCCAAATGACATCCACAATGCCATGAGAGGTGGTGTTCAAAACATCATGGTAATGCTAACCCAAATAACTTAGGCTATGAAAAATAACATAAAACATGTGAAATGTCCTCCTTCACCCAAGAAGTAGCAACTAGATATCGAGTCATTTATTCCACAATGACTACCAACATTCGATGGGTCTTTTGATCCACTTTTCATTGAATAGTGGGTTAAATTAATAGATAATATATTTCTTATAATCCATTATTTTAAAAAGGATGAGGTTACCCTTGATATCAATTATTTAATGATAGAGGTTGATCAATGGTGGATGTTGATAAAGAAAAAAAATATGAAGGATGAAATGGAAGAGATGGAGTGGGAAGACATTAATAAAGTAATTCATAATAAGAATTTCACTAGAACTCATTGAACAAATATAGAGAGGGAAGTATTATAGATAAATGAAAAGGAAGATGAATATTTCATTGATTAAAAGGAAAACATAACAAGGATTTCATGATATTCTATAGGTTTTGTTATCATTAATGATAGAAAAATAGAAAGATTCTTTAGTGGTTTAAAACCACACCTTCAAAAGGATATAACCATCGAAGACTTTGTGAGTTATGAGGATGTTGTTTATATTCTCTCAAATTAGATATGGAGTTTGGTGAATGGTCCCATGGTTATAGAGATAAGAAATTAAATATAGAGTTTCATACTAGATAATTAATTGAAAATTTAGCAAATAAAATCCAACCACAAAATTGTGAAAACCATGGGAAGAAGAATCATGGTAATTGCCTCAAACAGATAGGGAAATTATTCATGTTTGGGGGTTAAGTCCACCAAAATCATTAATTTTGAAGATACATGAATAATCTATCCAATGTGACGGAGGAAAATAAGGTACCTCCTAATAATCCACAACATGCTTAATGCTTCAACTATAGGGAGCAATGTCACTATGAAAGCCAATGCACTAAACTATGGATCCTTAAGGGTAATTAGAATCTGAAACCACCAAAGCCAAATTATAAAGGGAAAGATTATTCCATCACTACAACTTAAGTAGAGAATTAAATGAAGTCGAAGAAGGTAAACTTCATATTCACTCAATAATGGATAAATCTTTATTTTATTATGGATCTACATATTCCATTATATTCTACAAGTTTTCTAGAACTTTTCAATCAAATCCTCGATACCTTGAAGTATAGATATCTTTAAAAAACCTAGTGGTGTGATAAGTGAAACCGAAGTGTTGGACTCTTATCAAATTAGCATGTGTGGAATTATTTTTCAATAGAATATTATAATACTTCCCTTGATATAATTTGACGCTATATTGGGAATGTGTTGTCTCGTATTATATAGATAAAAAATTAATTTTTGGGAAATGGAAATATCCTTTTATATTATAAAGAACCCTATGCTCCTATATAAATTTAATGAAGATCATGAATCTCATTTTGAAAATCCCTCAATGATGTGGTTTCTGATTACTATGAATAAGAATACCATTCCCAAATGGTTGAGTTGAAGGAAAACATCAAGCTTGAGGAAATTCCCATCAAAAGGGAATAGATTGATATATTTATAGATGAGTTTTGTAGAATTTAACTAGATCATGAGGTATAGTTCTCAAAATAGATTATACTCAGAGCCACTCTATTTGTAAATTACCTTATAGTATATGCCTGATCAAGTAGGAGTAGTTAAGGAAGTATCTACAATAGAATTTGAGAAATGGTTTTATAATCTCCAGTGCATCTCCTTGGGGTGAAATTATTCTCATTATTAAGAAAAAGTATAGATTAATTTCTATATATATTGATTATTAGGAGCTCAAAAAGAACAGCATAGAGAACAAGTATCCCCTTCCAAGGATTTATGACTCATTCGATCAACTACAATAAGTTCAATACTTTTCAAAGGTGGATCTTAATTATGGATATCATTAGATGAATGTAAAGAAATAAGATAATTAGAATATATCCATCTATATAAGGTATGGACACTATGAGTTCACAATAATGCCCTTAAGACTTACCAATTCCCCTTAAATCTTCATGGATTTGATGAATGGAGTCTTCAAGGACTAACTCAATAAATTTATGGTAGTCTTAATCTATGATATTCTCATTTACTCCAAGTGAAAGGAGGAACATGAAGGTATTCTAAGGATTGTGATGAAAACATTAAGGGAAAAAATGTATGCATAGTTAAGAATGTGTGTCTTTATGATACAATAATTCACATTCCTAGGGAACATGATCACAAGTGAGGGAATTTATATGGACACTTTAAATGAAAAGGATATCGAGGAATGTCCTAAACACACTAGTATTTCCAAAATCCATAGTTTTATTTCCATAGAAGGGTAATAATGATGTTTTGTGATAAATCTATCTTGATTTTAAAGACTTATAACTAAGTTAATATAGAAAGTGGTAAAGTGTGTCTTGATGAAATAATGTGATGAAATGTTTGAGTAGATCAATAAGAGTCTAATAACTATGCTTATACTCACACTACCATCAAGAGGATATGGTTTTGTGATATGATGTGGTGATCCAATGAAAGGCATGGGATGTGTAAAATTTAGAATGAAAAAGTGATAGCTTATTCCTCATGAAAACTAAAGATCAAGGACCAGAGCTACCTTATTTAGGATCTGGAGTTAGCAGTTATGATCTTCACCTCAAAGATTTTCCAGAACTACATCTATGGTAAGAATTTTGACATATATATAGATCACATGAATCTAAATTATATATTCATATATAAGGATATCAATATTAATTAGATAATATGGATATATATGATCAAGGACTACAATTTATCTATTTATTACCATCCTAGAAAGTAAAACAAGGTAGCTAATTCTCTTAACAAAAAATAAATTGTTACTCTATTAATGATGTGGATTGAGAAATACCCTATCTTCATGGATATACAAAGGATGGATATAGAAGTCATAATGATAGGGAATACTTACTACCATTCATAAATGATTACACAACCATCTATCCTAGATAATACTATGGAGGAAAAAGTAATTATTTGGATCTTCAAAAGAGGGAGAAATATTTAAAGGATGTGAATAATCATGAGTTCCATATCAATAGTGATAGTTTCATTTGATTTGGAAATAGAATTTTCGTGCCTTCATCAGTTGATATAAAGGATCTATTGGATAATCCACATATATCTCATTTCTCCATCTATATTGGAATCACCAAGATGTACTATGATATTTGAGAGCAATTCTGGTGAGACATCATGAATATATAGACACCTGAGTACACCTCCAAGTTCATGGAATATTAGTAAGATAAATTAAACTGTTAGAAGTATAAGGGGATGATACGACCATTTCCCTCAATGACATGAAAATGGTACAACATCATAATAGAATTTTTCACTGGACTATGAAATACATCAGTTGGAAACATTGAAATATTGTTTGTGGTGGATAAACATACCAAGACTTCCCATTTTATCGCTATTTGTGAATAGTTATTTCTGTAAAAACTTCAAAAATATAAATAAAGAAATTGGTGAGGAAAAATTAACTAGTGGAAAAAACATTTAACACATCAGCATTTTTCACATTGGTTCTATATAACCGATGTGCAAAGCTTTAATAATTGATATATCACATCAGTTATTTTATAACCGATGTAAAATATACGAAGATTAGCTTTTTTACATCGGTTATTGTATAACTGATGTGAAAATTGAATCTGACATGATTTATCACATCAGTTATAAAATAACCGACATGATAAAGGAAAGCTTGGTGCTTTATCACATCGGTTATAAAAAAACCGACGTGATAAAGTTAATCTCACCAATTTATCACGTCGGTTATCAAAAGAACTGACATGATAAAGTGACATATATCATGTTGATTATTTTATAAATGACATGATAAATTGTTTTATACGTTGGTTGTTAAATAACCGATGTTATAAAAATAAATAAAAATAGTTTACCACATCGGTTATTAAATAACCAATGTGCTAAATCTTTTAAATGATTTATCACACCCTGTATTCAGTCATTCTGTTTTCTTCGATCTGGCGACCAACGATTCGTCTCTCTCATGCGGAAAACCTAGAAATGATTCTTTGAAGTCATTCCCTCCAGTCTCTTTTTTCCAACATTATTCTTCATATTTATTATCATCAGATCTATCAGGTCAACTCACAACACTCAATTAATCCCCACACGAATCCTTTTTAGTTTTTATTTTCTGTAGTGCCCTAAACTAATTTTTTAAGATATTATTTTTCTTTGTTCCTGCTATCATGGTAAGTTTCACAGTGTTAATCTATACCATGCTAAATTATTTTCTAGTAAAATAAACCTATAGAAGTGATATCATGCAAGTTTACGATTTTTTTTGTGTTCTATCATGTGTGTGTGCGCGTAGAGGGGGTTTCCAAGGGGGTGGGGGGGCTGTGAAAGTGGGTGGGGGTGTGGGTTGGGTGGGCTGTACAGTGGGGTGGGGGTGTCCAGGGGTGTCAAAGGGGGTGGGGGTGGTTTCTAGGGTGTGTGAGGGTTGTCCAAGGGGGTTGGGGGGTATCCAAGGGGGTTTAGGGGATTTCCAATGGGGTGGGGGTGGTGTCCAGGGGGGTGCGGGGGCTGTCCAAGGGGGTTGGGGGTGTCCAGGGGTGGTATTTTCCATGAGGTGAAGGGCTAAGGGGGTTGTCCAAGGGGGTGTCAATGGGGTGGGGGGTGGTGTCCAGGGAGGTGAGTGGGCTGTCCAAGGGGGTAGGGGGTGTCCAGGGGGATGGGGCCTGTCTAGAGGGGTGGGGGATGTCCAGAGGGGTGGGGGCTATCTAGAGGGTTCGAGGGGCTATCCAGAGGGTTGGGGGTGTCCAGGGTGTCTATGGAGGTGGGGGGGGGGGGGAGTTTAGGGGTGTGTGTGTGTGCGTGTGTGTGTGTGGTGGGGGGGGGGGGGTCCAAGGGGGTGGGGGTGTCGAAGGGGTGGGGGCTTGTCCAGAGGGTTTGGGGGGTTGTTCGGGGGTGGGGGGGGGGTATCTAGGGGGTTGGGGGGTGTCCAAGGGTGGTGTCCAAGGGGGTGGGGGATGGGGAGTGGTGTCCAGGGGGTCCGGGGGCTGTCCAAGAGGGTTGGGGGTGTCCAAGGGGATGCGGGGGATGTCAAAGGGGGTGGGGTGGTGTCCAGGGGGTGCATGGGATGTCCAAGGGGGATGGGGGTGTCCAAGGGGGTGGGGGTGGGGGGTCCAGGGGGGTGAGGGGGATTTCCAAGGGGATAAGAGTGTCTAGGGATGGGGGTGGTGTATAGGGAGGTTAGTGGGCTTTCTAAGGGGGTAGGGGGTGTCGTTGGGGACTGTCTAGAGGGGTGGGGGCTGTCCAGGGGGGTTAGGGGGCTGTCCATAGGGGTGGGGGCTATCCAGAGGGTTCAGGGGGCTGTCCACAGGGTTGGGGGTGTCCTGGGTGTCCATAGAGGTGGGGGGGGGGGGGGGTATTCCAGGGGTGTGTGTGTGGGGGGGGGGGGATCCAAGGGGGTGGGGGTGTCTAAGGGAGTGGGAGGGGTTGTCCAAGGGGGTGGGTGGGTGGGGGGTGTCCAAGGGGGTGGGGGGGATGTCCAGAGGGTTGGGGGTGTCCAAGGGGGTAGGGGTGGGGGTGGTGTCTAGGAGGGGTGTGGGTGTCCAGGGGGGCTGTCTAGAGGGGTGGGGGGGCTGTCCAAGGGGGTGGTGGTGTCCAGGGGGTGTACAAGGGGGGTGGGGGTGGTGTCCAGGGCGTTGGGGGCTGTCCAAGGGGGTGGCGGTGTCTAGGGGGTGTCCTAGGGGGTGGGGGTGGTGTCCAAGGGGGTGGGGGTGTCCAGGGGGTATCCAAGGGGGTAGCTGGTGGGGGGTGGTGTCCAGGATGGGTGGGGGTGTCCAAGGGGGTGGGGGTGCTGTCTAGAGGGGTGGGGGCTGTCCAGGGGGTGGGGGGCTGTCCAGAGGGGTGGGGGTTGTCTAGAGGGGTGGGGGGTTGTCCAAGGGGGTGGTGGTGTCCAGGGGGTGTCCAAGGGGTGGGGGTTGTGTCTAGGGGGTGGGGGGATGTCCAATGGGGTGGTGGTGTCCAAGGGGTGTCCAAGGGGGGTGGGGTGTCCAAGGGGGTGGGGGTGTTATCCAAGGGGTTAGGGGTGTATAGGGGGTGGGGGTGGTGTCCAAGGGGGTGGGGGTGGAGTCCAAGGGGGGTGGGGGGATATCCAGAGGGATGGGGGGGGGGGGTTCCAGAGGTTTCAAATCGTTCGAATCTATGTAATTTTCAGTAGAGAATGTATACATATTTTAATTTTTATACTTCATATTTCTTTTTTACAGAAGGGTGGATTTGGTATCCAGTTTCACCAGGATATATTCTTTGTGAACCTTAAGAAGAAAGGATCCAAGATGAATTTAAAACTATTATATCTAACTATATTTTCTTTTTAAAATCATTTTTAAGCATATTTTTTTTAATACGCATAGATTTGTTTTATATTTCAAAATTGTTTTACATTAAAATTATGATATATTTCATATAAACATATATTTGTATTATCTTAAAAAGATGTATAATTTTAATATTTTTTATAGATAATAATGAGTCAAAGTTGGATTATGACACATCGAATGAGTAATGAATATTAGGAAGGAGTTGATTCCTTTTTGGAATTTTCTAAATGAAATGTTCCAAGTAGTGACATTTTTTTTTGTCCATGCCTGAAATGTTTGAATATGAAGAAGTTGAAAAGTAGAGAAATAAAAGATCATCTGATTTTTCATGGTTTTAATCTGAGTTACAACCCTTGTATTTGTCATGGTGAAACTGGATGGAATGTCAGATCTACTGATGATGATGATTCGCAAGATGGTAACTCTGATGGAATTGAAGAAATAATTCGTGATATTGCATCAGAACAAATTGAGATAGAACCGAAAATTGCACGTCTATATGGTGATGCTGAAAAACCATTGTATCCTAGTTGTACAAATTTTACAGTTTTTTCAGTGGTGTTATGATTGATTAACCTGAAGGTGAAACATGTATGGAGTGACAGAAGTTTTAAAGAGCTATTACAATTGATGAAAGACATTCTTCCAAAAGAAAATGATCTTCCAGATTCATATTATAAGGACAAGAAAATATTATTCCCGATGGGATTAGGATACAAGAAAATTCATGCATGTTCGAATGACTATATGATATAGAGGAAGGAATATGAATTTCTGTCAGAGTTTAATAAATGTGCGACATCATGGTATAAGGTGAAAGAAAAATCATAGGTTGATGTATAGATTACAAAGATCCCTTCCAAGGTATTTTGGTATCTTCCTATAATCCATCATTTCAAAAATTTATTTGCTAATTCAGATGATGAAAAAAGGTTAAGATGACATGCTGATGAGCGAATATATGACGGAAAAATACGTCATCCAGCTGATTGTCCACAATGAAAGAAAATTGATGAGCAGTATCCAACATTTGGAAATGAAATTAGAAATCTCAGACTAGGTTTGTGAACAGATGGAATGAATCCATACCAAACCCTCAATAGCACACATAGTTCATGGATTGTTTTATTGATAATTTACAACTTCTCTCCTAAAGTTTGTATGAAGTGAAAATATATCATGTTGAGTATAATGACCTCTGGTCCGAAGCAACCTAACAATGATATTGATGTTTTCTTGTTACCATTGATTGAATATTTGAAACTTTTATGGGAGGATAGTATTAGGACGTATGATTCTTATAAAATGGAATATTTTCAACTGCATACTATGCTTATGTTCACTATAAATGACTTCCCAGCATATGGATATTTATCTGGATACAGTGTTAAAGGGAATAAAGCATGTCCAATTTGCGAATAATAGACTTCATATTTTCAATTTTATCATGGGAGGAAAACAGTGTACATGGATCATCGAAAGATTTTTCCCACGGATCACTCTTATAGAAGACTAAAAAAATAATTCAACGGCTCACAAGAATTTGATATTGCTCCAAAACATTTATCGCCTGATCTGTATTTTTAGAGGGTGGAAAACCTTGATGTGACATTTGGAAAGACATAGAAATCTAGTAATGATAGACATATTTGGAAGAAAAGGACAATATTTTTTGAGCTACCATATTGGAGATATCATGATGTTAAACATAATATTGATGTCATGCATGTAGAGAAGAATATCTGTAATAGTTTGATTGGAACATTTTTAGATATTAAAGGAAAGAAAAAATATGGGTTGAATGCAAGATTAGACTTACTGTCAATGGGAATATGTTTGGAGTTAGCTCCCACTCCTAATGGAAGATGAACATTTCTTCCCTCGACTTGTCATACATTATCCAAGAGGGTTAAAATTATCTTTTGTTAGTGTCTTCATGATATCAAAGTTCCTCAAGGTTATTCTTCAAATGTAAATTTTTTTTCTCATTGAAGGACTTGAAGTTGATAGGTATGAAATCTCCTGATTTTCACGTCATGATGCAACAACTTCTACCAGTTGCATTGCGTGGAATATTTCCCATCCGTGTTAGAAAGACTATAATGAAGTTGTGTTTTTTTTTTCAATTAAATTTGTAATAATGTGATTTATGTGAATGCTTTGAACATATTGGAAAAGGATGCAATTTATATACTCTGTCAATTGGAAATGTATTTTCCTCCACCTTTTTTGATATAATGGTGCATTTAATGATTTATCTGGTTCGAGAAATAAAGCTTTGTGGACCTGTATATCTTCGTTGGATGTATCCTTTTGAAAGGTATATGAAAATATTAAAGGGGTATGTTAACAATCCATATCGACTAAAGACTCCATTATTTAAAAGTATATTTTTGAGGAGGTTGCAGAGTTTTGTACGGGATACCTAGCTACGGCACAACACATAGGTTTTCCTCAATCTCTCCATGAATGAGTTAATAATGAGGGAAAGGGGATTCGTGGATTGAAAGTGAAATTGTTTTCAGCTGAACAGATGAAGAAGTTAGAATTATACATCTTGAATAACATAGTTGATGCTCAACTATATATCACATTTCATATTAATGAGTTGAAACAATGTCATCCAAAGAAGAAAGAAATGTGGATTTTGAATGAGCACAATAAAACATTTTTTTCATGGTTTGAAAAGACCTTTCTTGGTAGATTAGATGTATCAGAGACATTAAAATGGGTTGTGGGTGGTCCATGTTTAAATGTGATAACAAGGTCTGGTTATGAAATTAATAGATATAAATTTCATATGAAAGCTCTGGACAACATAAGTGTAGTTCATAATAGTGGTGTTTTGGTGTTTGTAGAAGCAATGCATTTTTCGAGTGCTAAAGACAAAACCCAATTTCTACCTCAAGTGCATATTATGGAGTGATTGAAGAAATATGGGAGGTTGATTACTTTAAAATTAATGTTCATGTTTTCAACTGTAAATGGTTTATCGATAATAATACTGTCAGACACAGTGAATTTGGAATGACAGTTGTTAATCTGAATATATTGGAAGACACAACTGATTCTTTTATAATGGAAACACATGAAAAAAAAATTTTCTATGTAGTAGATCAATCAGATATGCAGTGGGATGTTGTTTTACAAGGGAAAAAACAATATATTGGTGAGGATGAACTTGATGAAGATTATGATTTATGTGAGATCCCTACTTCCATGGAAAGATTAATAGAACACAATGATGAGCATGTTGAAGACATGGTTTGTGCCATAAGGAATGGTCATGATGAAGGAATTTGGGAAAACAATCTATCTGTACATTCCTAAAATTACAGGTAACATTTTTTTATTTCTTTTTTACATTTACTATTTTCATAAAATTTTAGATATTGTAAGTTTTTTCTTTATTAAAACATGTATTAAAACAAATAAGTATAAGTTTTTTTCTGTTTTAATTTTGTTTAGTTTACTTTATCATGTTTACCATTACATAAATTATATATCTATTATTTTTGTTCAATGACAACTACTTTACCATGTTTACTGGGTTTACCATGTTTACCATGTTTACCATATTTACCATTGTTTAACATGATTACCATATTAACCATGTTTACTATTATGTAACTTAGTACAATTTTCTATTTTCTATTTACATTAGAATTGTAATATTCGAATTTTTATATTTGTGAACTAATGTTTATTTTTTTGATTTGAAGGATAATGATAGATCAATCAGTTGATCAACCACATGATTTTGGAGATGATCATATTGGTCATACCTCTGGGTATGAACATTCACATGCTCCTCTTGATGTTCCCCAATCTTCCTCATGTGCTCCAATTACGACAAAGAGTTCAAGAGTTGGTAAACGTGGGTGCACACATTTACCAAAATTATCACTTGCTCATACTTAGGATCAGAGGATACTCATTGAGTTTGATGAGGATGATATTCATAGAGGTCCAAATGTAAAAGATTTTAAGAGTTTTGTATCAAATCAGGTTAAGATAAAAGTAAGCATTTTGTATGATGACTGGAGAAGTGTGGACAAAGTGATAATCTCTTAGTTGTGGGAGATGATTTTGGTAAGATATTTTTCTATTGTTTTCTGATTCTTTAAATGTTTCTAGTATATATAATATGTTTAACCACTTATTTATCAGATGAAATTTGATATTCCTAAGACTGGAGGAGTCAGGAAGAAATGCTTATCGATGGCTGCCAGGAGATGGAAGGATTTCAAATCAACCATCTCATCTGATTTCATTTTTGGTCATAGGAGTTATGATAATCTATGTCGTATATATCCTTTCATAGATGAAGACACATGAAGACAATTTGTTTGAAGTAGAAGAAAAGATTTATTTTTGGTTAGGGTAATGTAAACTTTTATAAGCTTTCTTATATAGATGATCTTATTAATGTTTTGTTAATGATTTCTTATTCTTAATTTACATAAAACAAGGAAATCTCATCAGGAGATCCAATCTAAAAATGTATACCCTCATAGTTTATCTCGGAGAGGGTATACTTTATTAGGAGAACAAATGATGGAGGAAAAATTACAAAAACTAAGAGTTGAGTCTTCAAGATCTGGAGAGGTGGTCCCTCCATCTCCTCCATCTAGACATGGAAAATGGAAGAGAGCTCAGATGGGAAAAAAGGGCAATATCTTTCAGAAGATTATAGAATCATACCTGAGAGGATTGTAAGATATCTTTTTTATTTATTTAAGTTAACTATTTTCTTCATATAATTTCAATTATTACAGAAATATTCAATTAATTAATATAGAATTCTCTTGAGGAGCAGAGCTCACAAGGGGGTATTTACAGCTGCTGAGAGGAAAGATTTTTTATCTGCAGCATTGGGAAAGCCTGAACATCCTGGTCATGTACAAGGATATCCGGTAGGTGTATTAGTAAGAAAAGTGTTTCCATGTTATTCAACTTTTTACATTGAGGGTGTTTATAAAAAAATAGAATCCTTGGAGGCTGAAGTTCATAATATTAATGCGAAGATGGAGGAAAAAATTAGAGCATCGGTACAGTCTATGTTTTCATATAAGCAAAGACAATTTCAGACTACAGCTCCCACTCCTCCACCTCTCCCTGTAGACCCCATTATTTATCCTCCACCTCCGCTAGTAGGTCCCACTCCTGCACCTTAGCCTGTGGACCCCATTTTTTATCCTACTCCACCGCATGTTCCTACTTATTGCGAGTTGTATATTGATGATCCTCAATATCATATAGTTGCATATGGTCTGGTATATTGTATATGAGATACAATTCATCATCAATAATTAGAGGTAGAGAATCATAGGAACACTATACATGATATTATAGATAGATCATCTCGAGTACCATTAACTAAAGATGAGGTGATGACAGTTGGACATAGTATCGACCATTTTTTAATTTGGCCATCCAGACTTCCGCGACTCATTACCATAGAGGTATGTATGTTATATCTTCTATTTTTTTTATTAAAGTTTTTTTATCATTTTAAAACTAATATTTTTTTTATTTATTTTTACAGGAATACTTCAAAGGTAAAGAAATACTATATAGACAACAAAAAAGACAAATGACTATGAAATCAAATTCAGATTCTAGTAGTCTTGACAGATTGTCGAGATATCCAAATTTGTTGGTGGATCATTATGAGTTTCCAATGGAAGCTCTTGTTTGTGGATGTGCAATAACTGTGGGGATTATGAAAACTGATATCATGGAGCTTGTTACCAGAGATAAGTTGGGCATCAACATGGTGAATTTTTTTTCCATGTAAGTCTTAACACCTTTTCATTGCGTTATATTTATTAAAAATGTATACTTATGTTTGTTTTGTATTAGGTATCTTTATAACATTTTTAAAAAGAATGAGCGGATAGAAGTATATGGATTCATGGACCCGCATTTGATTTCCCCTAAAGCACGTGCATTAGATGAGGAACAAAGAATGCTTTATATTTCTAAAAGACTTGAACAGAATATTGTCACACAATGTTGGATGATGCCTTTTTGTGAGAGGTATGAAACACATCTCTCTCAAAGAGTTCATTATCATTTAAAATAAAAAACCACTAACCTTAAATTTTCTTTTATCAGTGTTCATTGGATGTTAGGTGTTTTTTACCCAAGGGAGAAAACACTTTATTGGATATTCTTTTTCCATGGAGATGTGCGGGAAAGTTTTAAGAAAATGTTGGAAAATTATGTTTCAATTTCTCAATAGTTTTATATATTATAATTAATTTTAAATTTATCCCATTCATATTATTTTCTAACAGGGGATGAGTCTACTTTCGAAAAAACACAAAGAAAAGGAGTGCGAAGATCAAATATGTAAATGTAATGGTAAATATCCATTTATAATTTGTACATTTTGATTTATTACATAAAAATAATATATTGAATTTACACTCATTCAAACAGAATTTTCATGAACAACAAGGCGTCATCTAATGTGGATATTATATGTTAAGATTTATATATGAAATAATAACAGCTAGAATAGTTGTGAACTTTGACCTGGTAATATTTATTTTTAAACTTTTCCATAATATTTAATTGGATTTATTCATTATACACATTAACAACTATCCTTTTAAATTGTATCTATTTGATGACCCTCAACCCTATAGTGCTCAAGACGTCAAACACTTACAAGTGGAATGGTCAAATTATTTTACAGGTTTGATTTAATTTTAGTTATTTTTAGTGTAAAATGTAATTTTGAATATTGTAATTGTAATTGTGTATTTATTAGTCATTTAGGTTGGATTTAGTTTTTTTAAGTTGACATTGTAAGTTTTGAATGTTACATATGTGAATGTTTAATTTTTCTCTACTTCTTGTTTTGGTCTACTTATGATGGTTTTTCTGGTATGGATTCTAGTCTGGGGGGAGGGGTTCCAAGGTTGTGGGGGGGGGGGGGGGTGTCTAGTGGGGTGGGGGTATCTAGGGGTGTGGGAGGGATGTCCGGTGAGGTGGGGTGTCCTGGGTGTCCATGAGTGTGTGTGGGGGGGGGGGGGCAGTCCAGGGGGTGGGAGCATTTCCAGGAGGGTGGGAGGGCTGTCTTGGGGAGTGGGGGGGGGGGGCTGTTCAGGGGGTGTACAGGGGTGTGGGGGTGTCCTATTGGGTGAGGGGGTTTTCAGGGGTGTGGGAGGGCTGTCCTGTGGGTTTGGGGTGTCTATGGGGATGGGGGAAGTCCAGGGGGTGGGAGAGGAGGCACCGCCATCCCTTGTGGGGTTGAACGCTATTGGAAGGTACTCATAACTCTCACATGTGAAGCTTGAGCTCTCAAAATGTTTCACCAATGCTTTATTCCCCTGTAAACATCATTCATTCTGTCACTTTGATGCCAGGATATCCAGGGGACACACCGTCATGTGTGACTAAAATACCTGGATCTTGGTGGTGGAAATATCGCAGATCTTGCGGGACTGGAAATGATGCTCCCAAGGCTGCCCATGAGACGCCTGAAACAATGTTAACAAAAAGCCTGGTGGTGGGAAGAGGGTTTCGGTTCAGTTGGTGGAGAGGGATGCGAAGAAGATTACTACAATGATCCGAAATATACCCAACAAGTACACATAAGTGACCGTTTAGTTTCCCAAATTAGATGCTTGAAAAAATATAGGGTTGTTTGTGTGTTTTTTTGGTCTCCTCCATGCAATGTTAGTCTAGGAACATTACCAGCATATCCTTCCTATCACCAAAGAAACACACAACCAGACTAATATTTGTTCAATAATCTAATTTTTGAAACTAAATAGTCACTTATGTGCACTTGTTGGGTATATTTTGGATCATCGTAGTTGTCTTCTCCACATCCCTCTCCACCAACTGAACCGGTTCCCTCTTCCCACCACTGGGCTTTTTGTTAACGTCAATTTAGGCATCTCATGGGCAACCTTAGGAGCATCATTTCTAGTCCCGTAAGATCTGGGAGATTTCCACTGCCAAGATCCAGGTATTTTATTCACACATGACGGTGTTTCCCCAGGTTATACTGACATCAAAGTGATATAATGAATGATGTTTACAGGGGAATAAAGCATTGGTGAAACATTTTGAGAGCTGAAGCTTCTCACGTGAGAATGATGAGTACCTTCCAGTGGCGTTCATCCCCCTTGAGGGTTGGCGACGCCTCCTCTCGCAACACCAGCTGTCCAGGGGATGTCCAGGGGGTGGGGACAGTCTATGGGTGTAGGTGTGTGGGGGGGGGGGGTGTCCAGGGGTGTGATTAGGGTTGTCCAGTGGGGTGGGTGGGTGGGGGGGGGGGTTCTGGTCGGGTTTTGGTCTGTTTTTGGTCTGGGGGTGTCCAGTGAGGTGGGTGTCTAGGAGTGTGGTGGGGGCTGTCCAGTGGGGTGGGAGGGTGGGAGGGTGTCTAAGAGGGTGGGAGGGATGTCCAGGTGAGTGGGGGATGTCTAGGGGTGTCCAGGGGTGTGTGAGGTAGTCCAGTGGGGGGGGGGGGGGTTCTAGGGGTGTGGGAGGGAAGTCCAGGGGTGTGGGAGTGTTGTCTAGGGGGTGGGGGTGTCCAGAAGGGTGGGGGGATTGTCCGGGGGTGTGGGGGGCTATCTAGGGGGTGGGGGAAATTCCGGGGTGTGTGGGGGGGTGTCTAGGGATGTGGTGGGGGCTATCCAGTGGGGGGGGGGGTCTGGTCTGGTTTTGGTCGGGTTTTGGTCGGGTTTTGGTATGTTTTTGGTCTGGGGGTGTCTAGTGAGTTGGGGGTGTCTAGGGGTGTGGTGGGGGCTATCCAGTGGGGTGGGAGGGTGGGAGTGTGTCCAGGAGGGTGGGAGGGATGTCCAAGTGAGTGGGGGGATGTCGAGGGGGTGTCTAGGGGTGTGGGGGATAGTACAGTGGAGGGGGGGGGGGGTCTAGAGGTGTGGGAGGGATATCTAGGGGAGTGCTGTTCAGTGGGGTGGGGGTGTCCAAGAGGGTGGGGGAGGGGGTTTCTAGGGGTGTGGGAGGGCTGTCCAGGGGTGTGGTAGTGCTGTCCAGGGGGTGGGGGTGTACAGGGTGTGGGGGGTTGTCTAGGGGTGTTGGGGGCTGTCCAGGGTGTGGGGTCAGTCCAGGGGTGTGAGGGGTGTGATAGGGGTTGTCCAGTGTGGTGGTGGTGGGGGGGGGGGGGGGGGTGGGGTCTGGTCTGGTTTTGGTCTGGGGTGTCCAGTGAGGTGGGGGTGTCTAGGGGTGTGGTGTGGGTTGTCCAGTGGGGTGGGAGGGTGGGAGGGTGGGAGGGTGTCCAGAATGGTGTGAGGGATGTTCAGGTGAGTGGGGGGATGTCCAGGGGTGTGTGTGTGTGGGGGGGAGTCCAGTGGGGTGGGGGGAGGGGGTTCTAGGGGTGTAGGAGGGATATACAGGGGAGTGTTGTCCTATGTTGTGGGGGTTTCTTGGAGGGTGGGGGGTTTTTAGGGGTGTGGGGGGCTGTCTCAGGGGTGGGTGGTAGTCCAGGGGTGTGTGGGGGGTGTCCAGTGGTGTGGTGGTGGCTATCCAATGGGGTGGGGGTGGGGGGTCAAGGGGTGTGGGAGGGCTGTCGAGGGGTGTGGGAGTGTAGTCCAGGGGTGTGGTGGGGGATGTCCAGTGGGGTGGGGTGGGGGGGGTGTTTTGGTCTGGTTTTGGTCGGGTTTTGGTCTGTTTTTGGTCTAGGAGTGTCTAGTGAGGTGGGGGTGTCCAGGGGTGTGGTGGTGGCTGTCCAGTGGGGTGGGAGGGTGTCCAGGAGGGTGGGAGGGATGTCCAGGCGAGTAGGGGGATGTATAGAGGGTGGGCAGTCCAGTGGGGTGGGGTGGGGGGGGGGGGGTTGTAGGGGTGTGGGAGGGCTGTCTAGGGGTGTGGGAGTGTTGTCTAGGGGGTGGGCGTGTCCAGGAGGGTGGGGGGTTTTCTAGGGGTGTGAGGGCTATCCTAGGGGTGGGGGTAGTTTAGGGGTGTGGGGGAGGGGGTGTCTAGGGGTGTGGTGTGGGATATCTAGTGGGGTGGGTGTGGGGGGGGGGAGGGGTCTAGGTGTGTGGGATGGCTGTCCAGGGGTGTGGGAGTGCTGTCTAGGGGGGGGGGTGTCCAGGAGAGTGGGGGGGGGGGTTGTCCAGGGGGTGTGGGGGATGTCCAGGGGATGGGGGGAAGTCCAGGGTTGTGGGGGTGTCCAGGGGTGTGGTGGGGGTTGTCCAGTGGGGGGGGGGGGTTCTGGTCGGGTTTTGGTATGTTTTTGTTCTGGGCGTGTCCAGTGGGGTGGGTGTCCAGGGGTGTGGTGGGGGATGTACAATGGTGTGTGTGTGTGGGGGGGGGGGTTATGGTCTATTTTTGGTCGGGTTTTGGTCTGTTTTTGGTATGTTTTTTTATCTATTTCAGGTCTTTTGGTAGGGAATAATAATGGTTGATCGATGGTGGGGGCTGTCCAGTGGGGTGGGGGGGGGGGTTGGTCTATTTTTGGTCAATTTTTGGTAACTTTTTGGTCTGTTTCAGGTATTTTGGAAAGGCATAGCAATGGTTGATAAGTTTTATTTTAAAAAAAATTGTTTTTCACCTTATTTATTTCATAACTGATGTAAAAAATGTATTGGGATTAGTTTTAACATTGGTTATTTGGAAACCGACATAATAAATGCATGGGAAATGGTTTTTACGTCAGTTATTTCATAACCAACATAATAAATGGAAATGAATAGTTTTTTCCGTCAGTTATAAAATAACTGATGTAGTAGATATGTTTTCACATCGGTTATTATATAACCAACATTGGAAACCGCTTGGCATACAGGTTTATCTCATCGGTTATAAAAATAACTGACATGATAAATGCTTCAGAGGAGTGATTTATGACGTCAGTTATATAATAACTGATGTGAAAGGGTATATAACACGTCAGTTATTAAATAAATGACGTAATAAACCATGACTCCAAAGCATTTTCCACTTTGGGTTTTTATCAACCGATGTGAAAAATGCTTCGGATTTGTGTTTTTTACGTTGGTTGTAAAATACCCGACATAAAAACAATGTTTATAACATCTCCTATAATAATGTCAACCAAAAGCCGATGTAAAAAATAAAAAATAACTGCCATAAAAAAACTTTTCTTCACTAGTGATTGGAAACCACTTTCAATACTCTTTGATCATGATCAAAGGTTCACTTATAAATTATGGAAAAGTCATCGACATGCTCTAAATAATGAACTGAAATTCACTATGGCCCATAACCCCAAATTGATGGAAAATCTTAATAGACTTTTTAGACTTTCTAGGACATGATGAGAGAATAATCAATGGAATTTAAAGGAGGATGAGTTTGATATCTCCCATTATATTAGTGATCATACAATACTATATTGCACTTGAGTATTCAAATGGCTCTATGTAAAGCTATGTATGGAAGGTGATGTGTAACTCTCCTACTTGTTGGGATGATGTTGGGAACAAAAGATACATAGACCATATCTTATATAAAAGATGAAAAATAAAGTTCAAGACACCCAACAACATATTCAAACTACTACGAGTAGAAAGAAGAGTTATGTTGACAACTTTATAAGAGACTTAGAGTTTTAATTTTGAGATATAATTTTCTTTTGAATATCTTCATGGAAGAGAGGCATGCAGTTTAGAAAGAAAGGGAAGCTCATCCCTAGGTACATTTTCCCATTTGATATCCTTGATCACATAGGACAAGTGACAAATTAGATTTCACTACCACCAAATATGGCTCAAGTTCATGTTGTGTTCCTTGTATCTATCATGAGGAAGTACATACCCCATCCCTCAAATGTTCTAAATCCATAGGTGGTACAACTAGAGAATGACCTCTCAAATGAAGAGCAATCAGGGAATAACTTGGACTGTAGAGATAAGGTTTAATTAAACAAGACAAATCACATTTTTAATGTTCTATGGTGGAACCATAAATATAAATAGGTGGCATGAGAACCAGAGAAAACAATATAACATACGTACCCACACCTATTATTAATCGAGATTATTAGTTGAAATTTTGGGGAACAAATTTCTAATGGGGGGAAGAATGTGAAAACCAAGAGTTTATAAAAGATATTTATTTATTTAGATAAATGTTTATTATATTAATAAACCAATGAAAATTCCAAACATTACGATGGGAAAAAATATAAATAAAGAAAAGTGGAATTTGAAAATTTGGATCCCTCTAATATGCTAGAATCATCGCCCCCACAACCAACACTATAGAAAGGAAAAAAAATATTAGTATACCAATAAACATTTTAGAAAATGGAAAAGTTTAACCTTGAGATAAATTATAATGAATATTGAATGAAATAATGAAGTAGTATTTATAGAATGTAATATGACTGTTGGAATAGTAATGTGATCACTGGAATAGTAACCTAAGCATTGGGAATTGAAAACTAGATTGGTGGGAATAAAAACCTTCCCATTTGAATAGTAATATAACCTAAAAATAATAACATAAAATGTAAATAATATTTATCATGAGTAATTTATGTAAATATAAATGTTATAATTCCATAAAATTGATATAAATATTATAAACTCAAAGAAAATATAAGCTTATTTTTAATATACTTCATTTTAAAGTGTATCATAAAATGATCCTAATTTTTATAGTAAAAATTAAAAAAAACCTATTATATATCTTTTTTTTAAATTAATTTCATTTTTAAAATCATCATATTGTTATTTTATGAGGGTTATTTTTTGGTAATACATAAATTTATAGGGGAATAGTAAAAATATAATCTTTTCATAACCTTTGTATTTTAAATTAAATCATTCATGATATAATAATGACCTAAACAATTTTATAAAATTCGGATATACGAAGAACATATAAAATTTGAAAATGAGTCATTTAAAATTCATAAACAAAATTTCCAAACCTAAAAATCATTTTCCAATGTCAAAAGTCAAAAGTGTTCTCTTAAAATAACAATTTTTTAATTATTCCAAATTTATTTTTAATAAATTCGATAATTTGGTTTATAAAGTGGATTAAAGTACTAATTTTTTTTATTTTATTAATATATGATTCATTATGTAAAAAATATCACTATTACAAGTTTTAACTTTGATATACTATTTTATTCAATATTTTATTCTAAAACTACCCCTCTTCTCAAGTAGAAATAACCCCTCTCCCTTCCTTTTGGAAGACCACTCCCCCATTACATAAAAAATCAAAAAATATTCTCAAATAATATCTCTCAAGACTCTTAATATACTTAGGTACATTTTAGAGTAACTAACTCTAATCATCAAGGGAGTTTAGTTTCATACAAGAGAAGCGACACCGAGAAGAGGGTGTGTTTTTATCAAATCTTAATTCCATTTTTCTCCACTCCTTATATTTTATCTATCAATTCCAAAAATCAATTCATATTAGGATAATTAATTATAATGAAAAAAATTATATTAACTATTTTATCCTAGATAAATGATCATATCTACTATGTAATTATATTTTATAATTCCCATACCACCTCTTTGGAAAATTCCTTGGTAAACGGCCGGTTAACCACCAATGAGGGTGTTACCAATTATTTCCATATCAGATAAATTATAGATGATTATAATAAATTATTTGTGATATATAAATATAAAAATTTATTTATTTTAATAATCTGGAATTAATTATACTGATGTAGAAATTACCTTGAACAAAATTGTCAAATCAAGAAAAATGAGAAATTTGTAAGGAAAAAAAAGATATCAAAAGATATCCATTTAATATTGAGAATAAAGAAATATAATAAAATTATTATAATTGATAAATAGTGATAAAAATGAAAACAATTAACTACTTATTCGGTTTTTTAATGAAGATATGTTTATTATCAAGAAGGTGGAAAAGTGAGGAAATAAAACGGGATTTTTGGTAAGAGGATTCTCAAACACAACTCCTTTTTTGGTTGTCTTATATTTTACACTATTTTAAATTTGTAAATTCATAAAATACCCTAAAATTATCTCCCTATATTTATTACCCTTTTCTTTTTAGATATATGAAATTTTCTACCATTTTAAAATGATTTCCAAGACAATCTTAATAATTTTTCAAAAGACTCTATTTTTTCGAAACACATTTTTAACTATTCTTAAGATATATCATACTCAAAGAAAATTGATATTTTATTCTAAATTATGATGTATCTTATTCCATTGGTAATAATAAATTCCATTTTATGAAATATGAAATGTGAAATTATTTATAAAACACATTCTTTCCATGGAATATTTTATGACTACGATTGTTATCTTTCAATGTGGCATTCACGATTAAGAGAATTGTATGATATGATGGGTGAGACCAGGATTATATATCTCTATAGTTAATTTGTTAATGTGATATATCTCAAAAGATTATTTTTATTATTCACAAACATGATTCTATATTTTTTCACATAGATGATGTTACGATTTATGAACATATGTTATGCGTGAATGTGATGTTATCTTTATTCACAAATATGTATGGTATTTGAAAACTATGATATGATATTTTATTATTATGAATATTCCAAATTGCATGCATTTATAAAAATTTTATTTCATTAAGTTTATGATGATCATATTCTTATAATATGATTATATTGATTATGCTCTCCCATGTATAATTAATTGATGTTCCTTAATACTCCCCTTATCAGGATTTTAACTCGTCCATTTTATTAATGCATATCCTCATGTGTCTAAATATACAAATCATATCATGATATATTTAGATTGATAAAGGAGAATAATTTAAATAATTTTTAATTTTTGTTATGTACATTTGATGTATGAGCCTAATTTTCCCAAGAAACAAAACCTTTGGATCCAAGATTGTATCCCTATTATATTATTTATCTTAAAAATGGTGTAATAGTCATGTAAGAAAAAGTTGAATTTCTATATTAATGGATCATTATTTAAATAATACCGCCATTAATATATTTATATCTTCCTATACATCATAAAATATTCCCAATAATTGGTCAAGTAAGATTCCACCATAGCCTTATATGAAAAACACCATATAAAACATTGTATATACTTTAAATCACCAACCCATTTTATCTAAAAAAATTCATAAAACATAAGTAAATATAGAAAGACAAATAAATTCAAAGGATTTTATGAATTTATTGATATAGACATATCAATCACAAGCAACATATGGATAATATAAAAATACTATTCTCCTAGCATGATTTATGAACACACACACCATCTCTTTCCATAATGGGTTAAGATAAATAAACCCAAAATGTCTCATCCAAGGTGAAAATCAAATATAACTAATAATTAATTACAAAAACAAAAAGTCCCATCCCTAAAAAATTATGTATTTCTTCCAATCATTTGTTGATAATTCCAAGACAAAATATCATTACTAAGTTCTGAAACAAAGTTTGTCTCATGTCTACCATACCCCTAATAGTATGGAAAATGAAAAATAATTTGATACTATTTCGTAATGCCCTGAATTAGAAGTCCACAGAACCAATCCCTTGATTTGGTGTGACACATGGAATTAGATGTGATTCCCCATATACCAAAGGCCACTGAATTGCAGAAAGGTTAGATAATAATACCATGGGGAGACTATACCCTTTTATCAGAGTCATAATAATAGTATAATAATTTTGATCAAGTAAATAAGGCCAGTTAAACATCACAGATAAGCCATGGTAAATGATAAAAATAACTACAATAACAAAATTCTACAAAAAGGAGTAATTATAAACTTTCCATAAACAATCCCCCATGGGTGGATCACATAAAAGGATGGATCAAATTATGTAAAAAAGATCTAAAACTCATCATAATGCCAATCCTAAGTCCTTACTGTTCCTAACATCCACACACCATGAATTACATGCCAAACCAAATTAATTAACAACATCGAGCACCTTCCCCTACTAAATTTTAATTAGATCACTTTCTGCTTAGGTACCTAAATTCCATGATAACCCATGTAAGGTGTGAGTTGAACATAGTAGGACACCATGAATGATGTCTCTAAAATAATCAGTCTAAAATAGAGTATAGGACAGAGTGATATAAATAATAATTTTACAGTTAAATAATTTATCAGTTTAAAAACTAGAATATTAACAATATGAATAGAAAGTAGAAAAATAACCATAGATGCTGAGGCACCACACTAACACCTAAAATCAGTATTTCCCTATTTTGACCCAATGTTATGGGTCTCCAATAATATTATACATCCTGGATTGACAAGTTCTAAGGTATATAACCAAGGAAACAACATTTGTAATTACCCGAGGGAAATACACATTCTTTAACCAAGAATTCCCTTTCAATAAATCCCATAGGAAATCCAATGGAGGGGTGAATCATAGAATTCCATTGATTTTTAATACATATATAAACTAAAGGAACCATCATTTATATCTATCAAAATATCTAAATGTAAATCCATAGATTACACATGAGGCGTTCCTCTAAAAGTAATCCAGCTGAATCCAAGGATCTCATCCTATGATATCCACCATGGTACCTTGAAATAATCAATGAAATTATTATATGGAATTTGATAAATATAGAAATTAACTAAATATAAAGGGGATCTATACCAAGGAATTCATGATAATGAATCTAAGAAAAATTCAATAGATTTCTCAAGGAATTCCATAACATTGAAAATTCTATAATCATAGGGTGATATCACACTATGTCATTCATACATGTCCCCTAGTGTAATATGAGTCTTTCTAAAAGAGTTACACAAAATTATAGGTTTATGCGGAATCCAAGGAATCCTCCCAAGGCATTCTAACCAATAATAATTTTAATAGAATTCAATTAATAAAGAATTTTTTACCTAGAAAACACTTTATATCAAGAAAAAAATCACCCAAGAAAAAAACCCCATGGTCCTCCTCATGGACCATTTCAAACAATTATCAACAAAGAAACAAGACATTCAATAAACCCCATCCCATTATATAAATTTTTATCACCTTACTTTTTAAATAATTATAAAACTTAGCACCTTAATCCAAGTCACTTTTAAAACCCATTTCCAATTATATAAAATGTTTAATTTTTTTTACCAACACATGTATCCATATAACGTTCCAATTTAATTTATAAAATCAATTATTGTGAAATAACATTTCAGAACTATCAAATTAATCCATAATTTCTTTGAAACCATTTAAAAATTAAGTCTCCCTTTAACCTATTAAAATTCCATTTCCATAGACACACATACCATTTAAATAGATAATTCAAAGGTAAAATTCATTTTAATGTTATTCAATAGGAAATATTTTTCTTCAGTTTTAAGCATGTTAAATAGGATTTGATTATTAGAAAATAAAATTTTAGAAAATTCCATTTAAATTAGGTTAATGTACAAAAAGATGACATGACCACACATCCTAAGCACTTGAACAAATAAGTGAGACTATAGGTTAATTCTAAAGGACCACAAAATGTATGCTTAGGAGTGTGTGCACATTGAGTATCAGATTTAATTTTGGATAGAATATAAATAAAACAAGAAACTTTAAAAAATACATGAAAATAAGGAATATTAGAATAAAAGAGGGAGATACAACTAGTCACTAAAATAAATGAATTAGTAAGTAAAGAGGACTCATAGACTAAACATGGGATCCTTCTTACAAGTGACTTAATTTCCAATGGAAAAATATCAAGGGAGATCCATCCATGGAACTTAGGAGAGAGGGATAGAATTTTAGGTCAACTACTAAATATGGGGAATGCTAAAATCATAATAAAGGGGTTTAAAAAAGCAAGGGGATAAAATAAAATTTTCTACATTTAAAAAATTGACACACATGGGTCACAAGATATACAGTGCACCATGTATAGATACCTATACTCTGGAAAGGCCATCAGTCAACTAGATGGTTGGTGGTTGCTATAATATCCGGAATATCACCGCCCTCACTCGATGCTCTCTTAAACCCCCAATATACCACCTGACCCTCATTATACATCCAAAGTGGCTCTTTTTGGGGGTTCCAACCCTCAAAATAAAAATATTAAAGATGATTGAAAATATTACCTCTCTACTAATCAAAAGAATCCAAATTTTCATAGTGACTCTAGGATCATTTTTACATCAAGGAATTATAACTTCTCTTTTTTATGATGTAAGTTTTGAAAAAAGGTAATTATATATATTAAAATGTTTTCCCATCCTTTAAAAATAATTTTTTTTATATTTTACCCCAAATTTATTTTGATAATAATTATATATTTTAAAGGATTTATATTTTATTTTTTTTAAAAGAAAATGTTTTCCAAAATTTTCACTTTATATTTTTAAAAATATCTTTTTTGAGTGACCATAACTTTTTATTATACACCAAAATTAAAATAATTTTATGAAATCTATTTTATGATTTCACCAATCTTTTCATATTTATCTCTAAAGCCCTTTATTTTATTAGAAATTATTTTTGATGAATCACCCTCTAAATGTTTGTATGCAATACACTTTTGGGTGATTATATTTTGGGTATCAACCATTCACATTATTGAGGTTAAATTTGGTGATACCATTTGGAACTGTTATGAAACCATTTTTTATTTCCAAGAGTTATTAATTATGTGGTGAATGATTATTTTCAATTGGCACACAAATATATGGATAAATGATGGGTGGGGTCCTATATCTACCTTTAATGCATTAGTAAATTTATTTCATACGAGATCAAAAGGGTATATAAGTGGATTTATCACAATCCAAAGGGTACATGCAAGGATTTATCCCAAGGAAAATGGTACACAATAGGATTTATCCCAAGCCAAAGGGTAAATGGTAGGATTCATCCTAAGACAAAGTGTATGTGGGAGGATTTATACAAAGCCAAAGGGTATACTGGAGGATTTATCCCAAGACAAAGCATATAGAGAAGGATTTATCCCAAGACAAAGGGTATACAAGAGGATTTGTCCCACCCACAAATCTAAACAACATTATCCCAGCCCTAATAAGGTACACAAGTGATTATCCCAAGCCTATTATGTGATGAATGTATTGGTGGGTATCCATGGCGTATGATTTATTTGATTATATTCATTTCACACTCTTATGTTAAAATCTTATGACCATGATTATGGTCCTAGACTCATATTTAATATCTTATGGATCCACACATGTTTTCTATGGTATATGTTTTTTAATTGGAGATTAAATGTACTTATATCAATAATTATGAATAAATATTATTATTACATATTTTTATTAATAATTAATGTATTCTCTTTCCATGATTTCTAAAATTCTTATTATGTAACCCTTGATGATATTTTATTAATTTATCCCTTATTGAGTATTTGATCTCAACCCTTTCTTATGTTTTATTTTCCTATGTTATAAAGAGAATTATAACTTTTGGGTAGTCTAGAAGGGAGTCTAGATGAGTCTAGTAACGGAGAAATGTTCATATGTGTTGAAAAGAAAATTTCCTATGTAGTTAGTCCTCAAAGACACTATACTAAATAGTTCCAAAAGTTACATGATATTATTATGAGATGTAATACTAATGTGAAAATTTTAAAAGTTATGCTTGGATCATCTCACTTAGTATCGAACTTAATTTGTAGAATTATGTATTCTTAGCATCAAACACAAGAGTGTAGATCTAGGGAACCTAAGTTGGTATTAAATGAGTTTTTAGTTATTTTTATAGACTAGTTAGTTATTTTGGGGATTAGGATAAGATAACATTAGTAAATACCATGGATGAGTATAAGGGATAATTTTAATCATAACGTAACATCCTAAAATATTGGTGAAGTAGAGATGATGTTTTTCTCCTAAAAACGTCATCCCGATTTAGATACTACATGTGGATCCCAAATTTGGAATAGATTCACCCTGGGGAAACAACCATAAAAATGGTGGATTGGGTATTAAGTTGATTTTCACTTAGTGCATAACAAATATGCCTAAATACACATAGGGTTTTCCACTCCATGAAGATATTATATAGTTAATTAAAATTATCTCTAATGAAAATTATAAAGGATTTGAGTATGATACAGACTAATTTGGTTAGAGAACCTAGTTAGAAAATTTTAATGAATAACAAAATATTAAATAAAGAGATTCATATGTTGAATTTATAGTATCATATGTTAAAAATGAAGTTGTTATATGGGAAAACATCTTCATATTAATGCTATCATATTCATATTTTGGATAATATCATAATTTTTATTGGTTTTAGTATTTAATTGAAATGGAATATGAAAAATAATGAAAAGAAAAGTATGTAACTAGAGACAACAATGTATTATGAATAGATAAGGTAGAATAATTAAATGTTTTATAATATTAGTATATACTTGTTATGATAAAATACATGAATTTACTATTCATACCTAAGGTTTTGAGGTTGATATATTTATATAAATTTATTATTGATGTTCTTGGATATTTTTTATAGTGAGTGATATTTATTGATGATATTTTGGTTTATTCCAAAATTTATAAGGAATTCGTGAAATATCGAAGGATTTTATAGAGTAGTTCTATATTAATGAAATGGAAACATATTTTAAATGATGTTAATAACCTCAAAAAAAATTTAGAGAAAAAATTTATTTTTTAGGATTACTATTTAAGAACACATGATTGAGGGATGGATAACTCTTTGGTTTAATATATTCTTGATGTTAAGGTAATAAAGGGTTGATTGATTTTGAGGAAAGCGAGTTAGATATTATTTATATCCCTAGAAATGATTATTTATTTATCGAAAAAGTAATCCGTGATGTTTTTGGTGAATTTTATTTCTTTTTTGGGATTAAAATAGTGTGAGACTTTATGAACTAGTGGTTAATAATTTTTAGGGTGAAAGATAGAGTTAATTTTGGAGGAATATATAATTTCTATATAGTATAATGTATTATATATTCAAATGGTTTTGGGATTGATATATTATAGAGAATATATGATTAGGTTGTATACATACTAGGGTACAAGATTGTATGAACAATTAATGTTGTTCGAGAAAAGATAAGTAACTTGATATAGCTTATGAGAGTAAGGTAGATGTCATATTTAAAGTTATAATCTTAATGATAAATTTGTTAAAAATAGCCTCACCCATTTTCATCATTGAGTAATAAATAGAATTGTTTGGATGCAATTTATTTAAGGGGGTATTATTTAACACCCCAAGATTTTAGAATATGTTTTCTAGATCAAACCATTATTTGATAGCTTTCTCAACACGTAACACAAAACTAAAACATTCTGTGACATATTACATGTATATTATTATAAAAATTCAATAATAATAAAACTTTTATTAAATAAAAATATTTTAATCAATTAGAAATACATAAAAAATAGGATTATAAATTCTTATAGTTTTAAAATATAATTTTCAATAAAATATTTTTTTCTTTATATATTTTAATTTTCATTAACAAGTTTAATTTATAAATTTTTGAATTTTAATTATAAAAAATAAACTTTATTTTTTTATTCCACACATCAAATTTTTCCTAATGTAAATTTTTGATATTTTTTCAAAAATAATTGATTTATAGATAAATAGTAAAAAAATTATGATTTTTCTAATACTGTCACTTTTATGACATTATCATAATATAAGAATTAAATAAAAGTTTATGAAACCGTTTTAAATGAAAATATATTTTCATAAAATAAAATAAATAATTTAAAAATATTATTTTAGAATTTATAAAACCTATGTTTATAATTTTGGAAAGATAATAAATATTTTACTCTAAAAACTATTTTTTTAATATTATATTAAAAAAATGATATTTCCTCACTTATAAGAATTAAAAAATATATTTCTTATTTTATATCAAGATATTCATAATATTTATTAAGTTTAATTAAATCTTAGGCATGAAATTATGATTACTAAGATTAAAGTTAATGACCGCAAAAATGGAAAAACTATTATTTTCAAAAAATCTCTTTATTAATATTGTTTATTTATTTTATAATAAAATAAATTGTTATATTCTCAAAAAAAAACTTCAATATAATGTTCAAACCTATATATATATTTATTATCACTCATTATATCGGTAATATATACTAAATAAAATTAATAATACTTAATAGTTAAAATTATATCTTTCTACACATTAAAATTTCTATATTTTAAATTTTTTAATTTAAAAGTTAATTGTATTTTATTTATAAATTTAATTATATTAAATAGGGGTAATATTTTTGATCATAACACCAAGATTTTGTAGGAGATTTTATTTTATATTTTTAGTAGAACACATATTACTTAGTTAAAAACTACTTACCTGGGAACAAAATTGTAAAATGTAAAAAACTAATGTTAAATGACTTGAAACACATTTAAAAAATGTGTTAATGTACCATCATGATATTTTATAATAAATAAACTATGTTAGATAGTATATGTGACATGCAAGATTGTGGTTACATGAACCATGATATACTATATTATAATATTATTGTATAAACGAGACTGTTAAAATTTACAACATGAATAAGAATAACCATATTATGAAAAATATATCAAAAGGTTTTATATAATAAAAAACTTCTTATTAATACATGATAAATAAGAACGTATTTTTTCATAATATCATTTTATTATTTAGAAATATGTTGTCTTAAAAAATGTTTTTTAGTGATTTTGTGTGTGGATAATATAATTAATTCTTTCCAATTTCAGTAATATTTTTTTGTAATAATGATATTATTCTTCAAATAAAATTATAAAAATATTCTTAGGGTGATATTTTGGGATTTTTTCTAAAATTATTGATTTTTTGGTGAATAGTGAAAAATATCGATTTTTCAAATTTCTTTAAATTAAGTAATTTAAAAGTAAAATTATATTTTATATTTAGTATTAAGGTTAAATATGAAATAATATTTTTATAATAATATACTTAATTTCATTTCAATCTCAATTTTTTTTATTTTGCTGTCAGTTTATTTTTATTCTTAAAAACACATCTTTCTGAAAACTATTTTTAAGTGTATAATGTTTATCCATACTAATTAATTAAAATAAATCCTAATAAGTAATGATGTAAATGAAATTTATATTATATATATATGAATTTGAATTCATATTATTATGATTATTACTCATAAAGTTAATATAAGATCATTTATTACTTGAAAAATGCATTTTCATAAAAAACTGATTTTTGTCGTATTTTATGAAATTGTTTTAAAATGAATTTAATCCACATATATAAATTAAAAATGGTAAAATGGATTCCATATTTTTTATGATCTAAATTTATATACTTTAATATGTTAAAATTATTTTTTGTTCATAAGGAATAGTAAAACCAGAACAAATTTACAACATGGTAAAAGGGTAAATCGGTTTAGCCTAGGTTAAAACTTAGTGATAAGACTAACATTTTTCATTTTAATTATTATCAGATGAAGGTATTTATAACCTAATAACCTTAGGATTTATATTTAACTATTTATGGTACATTGTTTTATGAAAATAACCTATATTGTATTTTAAATAATGAAAATGGCAAAATGTAACTCTCTCACTTTTATATATCCCTTATGTGTTCACATAGGAAAAAATGAGAGTTTTGAATGAATTTAAATGTTTTTTTGAGCATAATAAAATTATTTTCATCATGGAAACTTATTTATAATTTTTATTAATGAAATAATTAATTTATGAACCTATTAAACGCTAACACAATATTTGATTGGTTAATAGAAAAGTACAAATAAATAATTTAATTTTCATAAAAGTAATATAAATTTAATGAATTATTTTGTTCCATAAATTTATAGATAAAAATAAAATTTTAATTATTCTTCAAATAATTATATTCTAATTCCATTATTTTCATGTTGATTTCATTGTCAAATTAAATGAATAGTGTCTAAAATGACATTATTAATATTTTATGAAAATAAAATTTTATTAAAGAATTTAAAAATCATAAAAATATTAAAAGATTAATACTTGGATAATATATTATATAAAATTTATTATCTTATATATATATATATTATCCAATTTTCACTTTATAAGTTAAATTACAACCATTTAAGAGTGAAAAATATGTTACCGTAGTCAAGGTTAAAATAGGTTCATTAATGGGTTTAACAAAAAGATAAGGTTTAAAAACCACTAAAACCTGTTAAAATTTTATATTTTATGGTAATTAAACAAAATATTACCATATATTCAAATAAATATCCATTTTTAACCATTTGGATTGATAATGATGTTTTTATGTTTTAGTCTTTTAAGAAATTCCAAGAGTGATCCACCCCTCACTTATAAAAGGGAACCTCATATCCTATTTTTTTCACACATAATAATAATTTTTGTTCTGAAAATACCTAACCAAACACCATAAATAATTTCCTTTATATGTATAAGAGGCCTTATTTTGATTATAAATCCCTCCTATGGAGGATTTTGCTGTAAAACTAAAGTGGTTGTCTGAAAAAGAGGTATCATTCTTAATCGGGTGTTTTGTATTATATATTATTACACCTACTTGAAATATTATTAAAACATGATGATATAATAAAATAATTATATCATATATATTGGGATTTTATTATTTTAATAGAATAACATACACAAATCTCCTCTTTCAACAAATGGGTAACGAAACCATTGTTCGTGAGAACAATAAACTATCACCATGGGGACCGATGTAATTCATTTTCCAACACATCCAATCATGGATGTTTATGATGATAAATTTAATGAATATATATAATATTAATGAAGTATTTATTATTTTATAAAAGTAATATATCATTTATTTTCTTACCTTTATATTGATTGAAAGATGATAATGTTGTTCGTGCGTATATGTGGATTACCACCACCACAAAACGATGTCATTAGATTTTCATTGTTATATTACATGGATGGTACATATAAGTATATTTAAATATATTATATGATATTTATGATATAATTATAATTCTATAAAGATAATATAAAACTCACCTTTCACCATAGTCATTGAAAAATGGAAATGTTACTTATATGTACGTATGACCTACCATCTTTATGATTGTAACATAGTTCATTTTTCATAAACATATTCATAGTTAATTTTAAACTTATAATTTATTTATGAAAATGATAAATATTTCATTATTATTATTATTTAGATTATTTATTAATGATATCCTTTAACATAGTCAACATACCAAAGTCATTTTGGACACATGGGTCAAATATCGTCAAAATGTTCGATGAGAACTTAAGTAATTGTATGTAACATGGTAATAAATAAAGTAAAAGGAAGAATAAAATTAAACATAATTATTATGAAAGTAAATCATTAGAATAAGTTTATTATTCGTAAATATAGAGAACATACATGATTAGTTAGACTCAAGGTATGGGAATTTCTTTAAAAATATCCCTCCTTTAATTTTTATCCTTCCAACTATTTTTCTTACATGACCATGTTCTTCTAAATGTTTCCAAAAAAATTATTTTTAATTAAATGGATTATAAATGAAAATTTTGAGCATATTTTAATTTCTATACAGTGTTTTTAAAAATTAATCCTTTTATGGTTTTTTAAGGGAGACTTTATATTAAGAACCTCATTTTGAAGGTTTTAAAAAATTATTTTATAAATCATTATATTCAATGTCCATATTATAAAAATTATTTTATTAATGTATTTATATAGACATAAATGAAAAATGAAATTTTATGTCACTTTTGTACTTTCTTTAAAATGTTTTTAAAATTAATATTTTAAAATATGTTATATTGAATGTTTTTAATTTCTTTAAAAAGGACAAAAATAAAGTCATATTCTAACCTATAAGGCATCAACAATATTTCCCACAGCCGTAATTGTTACTTGGTTCTTGGAATACTTTATACGATTTAATGTTTTCTTAAAATAAAACCCCCTAAACTTTATTCAAGTTATTTTCAAAAAATGTTTTAAAAGAAATGGATATTTTTATATCTATAAATTTTTTTCATGTGGGTATACGGGATCTCTCTAAGACACCATTTTCTTTGAGTTATGACCATTCTCCATCTAAATCACTCCATCTCTCCCTTTAATGATATGGAATAATTCTAAACTCTTTATATATTTATGTCACATATATACCAATATTATTCCCCCTTCCTTTTATGGGGTAATACATGCCTTAAGATCATTTCTCAAATGAACTCTTTATCAAATTTTCTTTTATTATGACTTGAGGTAAGATTATACAACCCATTTCTTCCCATGGGTAATTATTATGCTCATACCTTATGATTTATTTCCTTCTTGTAAAACACATAAGCATTTACCTAATATAAAGGGTGTTTCAAGATACTAATCTAATGAATTTGGTAAAGATTTTGTCTCATTAGATGTTATGTATGGGATTATGTAGTGAAATTAATCCACTAGAGTACTTTGTCAACCGTGAAATGTTTTCTCGAAAGTTAAACTTGACTTTGTATTATGTCATGTTTTTTGTTTCTTCAAATTTAAATATTTACATGATATTATTATACAATGTTCTTTATGATATTATACCATGTGATTACTCATAATAATATATTTAAAGAAAAATATATGATACTTTGTTGGGGATAAATGTATAATTTTTATAAAAAATAATAATAAGTTTTTATGATTTTCCAGGAACCTTTATGAATTTTATTTTCCTTTTAAGATTTCTCAAGAAATGTTTTATCTAGAAAGAAAAATTTATATCTTAGGTGATAAATGTTTAACTTTGAGCTTAAATTTTAATTTTTAAAAGATAAATATAGTATAAGTATTCAGGAACTAATAAGTTTATTTATTTCTTTTTATATGTTCCTTACTAAGATTTGGTGGTCATCCAAAATTTTTTAATATTTTTATGAGGGTTTAAATATGGGTAAGAACAAATATGAATTCAAGTAAAAATAAATTAATATTAGTCATGATAAGAAAACATGATTCATTTTAGAAGTTTTATACTCTGTAAAAAATGGATACTAAGTATATGTGTGCATTTTGTAATTTAGTGTTCATTATATAAGATTTTTTATGAATTATCTAAAAAATACTATAAGATATTGGGTAATAAAAGAAATTTAATTGAATTTTAAAGGCACTGGATTATGTAATCACTAAGTATGGGTCCTTATAGTTGTTATCATAGAAAGGTATAGATAACATTAGAGATTATGATGTTTACAAGAGAGTTTATCTACCATCATGGGTTTATAAGTTTAAGGATGATCAAAAGATCAAATGAATTAAACACCCATTTAGGTTTTAAGTGATGATATTTTTAGGCAATTTAGTGATTAATTTCATTTTGGGGATATCATATGATTAAATTTAATATTATATTTGGGGATTTTATTTGAGGAATAAAGGTTAAAATACATTTTGGAAGAATATCTAATTTTAATGTAGATTTATTGCGATTCAGGTTATTTATGAAAATTATTAGTTTATTTTATAGATTATATGACCAGGGAATATATATTTTTGGTTATATGGTTTTAAGAGTGAATAATTTTGATTAGAGATAAGTATTAAATTAATCTCAGAAGAATATGTGATCAAATCTCAATTTTTTTGGGACTAGAAGTTATTTGGGAATATTTTGATGAATTTTAAGGTTGGTTATTTATCAAATGATATTAGTTGAGCTTTAGGTGTTATTGTTGAGTATTTAGATATTTATGTTGTATTTCATTATATAAATGTTTATTCATTTTTTGAATTATCTTGTACTTACTCTTTTAGTTTTAGTTAATGTATAAACATTAGAGGAAGATATTATTATCCTTTTTTGGATTATATGATATATTATAAGTTTATTTAAGTACTTTAGGCTTTAAAAATTCATCTTGAATACTCATCATTTAGAGAAAAAGATGGGATTATCATTGATATTGATTAAAATATGAAATTATACTTATCATATAAGTATATTTCCTTATTTCCTTAGTCTATATAGTAAATTAATGACTCAAATATAGGAAAAGAATCTTGAAATTAAAATTTTATATATTTACCTTCATTTGTGATGAATTAATGGTCTTTTCACACAATAAAGATTTATGGATTTCTGTTCATTAACATTATCCTAGCCATGTAATCTAACACTCTCTATTAGTACTTGGTCATTAGTTTTCTTCTCAATATAAATATTTTCACTTCACATTAATGTTTTATATTTTTAAATATAGTTATGTGTTATTCCGGATGACCTTTACATTTCCCTTTTTTCTCTTTTAAAAAGGATGTTTAATACTTTTTACAATGTTAGAATTTAATAAAAGTATTTTAAAATGTGAAACCTACGATTATTGAGATGAAATTAAAATTATGAGGAAAAATTTTGTAAAATGGTGTTGAATGAAACACCTTGAAATTTTAAAAGAACACTATGTTCAATAGTGTATACAACACACAACACCAAACTTATACGAACCACGATATACTATTAAAATATTATTATATGAACATGACCATTAAAAATGGTTGTATAAATAGGAATAAACATATAATAAAAACTTTATAAAAATGATTTATATAATACAGATTTAATAATTAATTCATAATAAATATAGAATTATTTCTCCAAAAAATCATTTTCTGCTTCAAAAATACGTTTTCTTCGAAAGTGATTTTTATTTATTTTATGTGAGAATAATATAATTAATTTCTTCAAATTTAAATAATATTATTTTATAAAAGGATTATATTTTATAAATAATCATTTAAAAATTACATTTGGTTGAAATTTTGGATTTTTTGAAATGATTGATTTTTCAGTGAATAGTAAAAAATACCGACTTCTCAATTACTATCACTTCTTTTCATTAAATCAATTAATTTAAATTTCATATTATATTTTGTATTTATTATTAATTTTTAATATGAAATATTTAATTTATAATAATCTAAATAACTTATTTTTAATCTCTATTTTTCTTGATTTTATTATAAGTTTGTTTTTATTTTTAAGAATGCAGTTTTCTGAAAACAGTTTTAAATTCATAAAGGTAATCTATTTAAATTAATTAAAATGAACCCTAGGAAGGAAATATTTAAATTAAATGTATATATTATAGATAGATTTATATTAATTTGTATTCATGTAATGATCATTACTATTTATACAGTTAATATAAGGTCATCTATTGCTTGAAAAAAGCATTTTCATGAAATACAACTTTTCATCACGTTTTTCAGAATAATTATCAAATTAATTTCTTACACATATAGATAATTAATTTGGTAAAATGTATTCAAAACTTTAAATCATAATAATTTATTTTATTTAATAAGTTCATCATAATTTCCATCTTAATGAATTTTAAAAACATTAAAAATTTGTCACCATAGTAAAAGGGTAAATCAGTTTAACCTAGGTTAAAACTAAGTTACAATGCCATTTTTTCATCTAAATTCTTATATTATGAAGTTATTTGAACCATTTTCACCTTAGGATCTCTGTTTAACTATTTTTGGAAAACTTGTGTTTGTAAATTACCTATACAATATTTTATGTAATCAAAATGAAAAAATGTCACTCTCTTTCTATTAAAAATATTTTCTATGTTCACATAGAGAAAAAAGAAAGTTTAAAATTAATTTAAATGGTTATTTTGAGAATAATTAAAGAATTTTTATTGTATAAATTTATTTACAATATCTAGTAATTAATAAATTACCTTAAATTCCTATGCAACGCTAACATATTATTTATTCAATTAAAAATAAAATAAATGATTTTAAAAAGATTAAAAGTAGTATAAATTGAATTAATTGTTTTGTTACTAAATTTTTTTATAAAAATATAACATTTTAGAAATATTTGAAATTATTATATCTGAATTCCATTGAATTCATGTTATTTTCAATGTCAAATTAAATGAATAGTTTCAAAAATGACATTTTTGTTATTTTATGTAAGAAAAATTTTATTAAACTATTTAAAAATCATAAAAAACAAGAATATATAAAATCAGGATTTTCATATATGGATATTAAATTTTTTTAGATGAATATTCATTACTTTTCACGTACACATGCTGAAGGACTGTAATAGTTTAGTTCCTTTGGAAACTTGGAACACATTCTTATAATTTGATAAAAGATCTTCAACATCTCCCGTAAAGATCTTCCCATTTAGTATTCTTACCAAAAAAAATTCCTTATATAAAAGGGAAAATGAACATAAGAAAATGGAAATCTCATATGCTCAGTAGGGGTAAACAAGGGTGATATAAATCATATTACAATCATAAGTTAAAAGAATATAAATAAAACATTTGGAAATAATATCATGTATATCAAAGATAATGATATCATGTCATGGAATAAATCATAGAAGTTAAAAAAGAATTAAAGAACATATTATATGAGATAATAACATAAGAAATGGAATTTTTGGTGTAAAAATAAGCATATAAAATCATTTCATTATTATTCAATGCTCATTCCCAAGACCTTAATAATAAAAATAATCCTTTACTAAACTAAGTTCATTCTTTGTGTCTAGTCCTGTAATATAGAAGCGAGTTTACTACTCATTCAAGTATTGTCTATCTCATGAGATATAAGTATTTACCCAATTAATTGGAGGTAGATACATTTCCCACCCATAAAATAATTAAAACCATATATATTTCCACTACAAGAACATAAATCATTCATCTATTCAAGACCCCTGAAATGAAATGGGTTTCATAAACATCATTCCTTCATAACATAACCCATGGAAAAGAAATGGGTGTATAAATTTCATTCCATCATAAACATATAAAATTTGTAGAAATGATAGGGATTGTATCTATGAAAAATATCCCTTGTAAATAGTTATTAAAATCAAATAATATTACCAAATATGAAAAATAATTTTGAAAGATCACTTGAAATAATTCTTTTGGAAAATATCCTTTCTTCTTGAAAATATTTTATTTTCTTAAAAAACAATGAAATTTTAAAAGAATATATTTTCTATGAAAATAACCTTGTATGATTTTAAGGGAATCATAAAGGAATTAATGTGTCATGAAATCATTAAAAATCCATTCATGACGTATAAGCTAAAAAAACATTCCTCTCGTACTTTTTCCTAAAGATTCATAAAGTACATTGTTAGGAAAAGGACAAAAATATTCCTTTCAAACCATCTTGTAAATATTAAAACATGTGTAAAATGGATTTAAAATTTTAAAAATAATAGAAAAAATATTCTAGAAAACGTTTCTAAGAATCATGTACATGGAAGATATGTATTCCCTAAAAAATACTTACATACAAATAATCTCATATAATAATGAGATTGTGAAATTTACCCTTACCTTAGGTCCGATATCCTTCATGCATATTTGAAAATACTATATAATTGTTTAAATATTGTTATTAAATTATTATAAAATGATATTAATATTTATTATATCATATATTATCCTTTTATATCATCTTATCACCCATTTTTTTATAATATTTTATTATCACTATTCTTTTGGGTGTTAACTCCTTCATTTTCCTATACATATGTTGTCGTATAAGTCCTAGTTCTTGTGAATAAGAATCCATTTAATAATATAAATAATTATAATAATTTAGTATATATCATATTTATTAATTATATACATTTACATAAATTTAATGGTGAATATATAAAATGAATCACATCGCATCGTGGAGATGGTATGTTGTATGCACGCACGAGCGATGGTATCATTCCTTTAATGAAAAAAGCTTAAGAAAGTAGTTGGTATATATATTTTTCTAGAATAAATATCAATTCATAATTATATCACATATATATATATATATATATATATTATTTCCATCGTTATACCTATCCGAATAATGTGGTGATGAAAAATGGATTACACCACGGTGTGAAGACTGTAAGTTGTATGTACGCATGCATGGTGATTTTGTTTTTTGAAGGATTGATAAAAGGTAGAATATTTTGTTCCATAATCATAATAAAATCTCATTATATATTTGAAACTATATTTATTACTTTATAATTAAAACAACACATGAAGATGGAGTAGAAGAAGAAATAATCTTAAAAGAGTTGGTAAAAATGATTACCTTTTCTTTGGAGAACTTCCTTTAGATCTCCTCTCATGAACACTAAAGTTAGTCTTTTAAGAAGAATAAAACATATATAATAAAGATATGAAATGTTAGAAGGAAAATTTGTAGTGTATGGTTGATATTTAAGGCTCAATGTGATATGAAGAAGTGAGGGACCCTTTTATAATTGAGGTGAGGGGCACTTTTAGAATTTATGGAAATATTAATTAATAACAAATCCAATATCAATAAAAATACATCAAAAACCCAATTTATTTGAAAATAAGATGATATAAGATTGTAATATCACCGAACTATATATTTTATACATGTTTTGTTATTATTTTAAACCTTATCATTTTGGTCAACCCATAGTATACCTATTTTAATTTTAACTACGGTAATAACTTTTTCAATATTAAAAGGTTGTAATTATTTCTAATGTGATGTCAATTAAGTAATAAATGAAATAATTATTAAATTTTAGACCATAATATACTATTATTTTATTTAAAATATATTTTCTTATTTTTAAATAATTTAATAAAATATTTGTTTTATAAAATATCATTTGTTTTAATTTGACACTATTTATTTTATTTAACATAAAATACTTTAATAAAAAGCAGAAATTTTAATATAATGATTTAAAACTTATATAATATTTAATATATACCTATAAAATTAATTTCACACATTAAAAAATTCAAATTATATAATTATATAATTATTAATATTATTTATTTTATATTTCGTTTAATTAGATAAATACTATTTTAGTATAACATACACATTTGAGGTAATTAAATTATTTCTGAAAATTATAAATAAATTTATATATTGAAAAAAATTCCATTAAGATAAATATATAGTTTTGGTTTCATTCATATCTTGATTTTTTTCCTATGTGAACACACAAAAGATATTAAATACAATGAGAGTGGCATTTTGTAACTATCTTTGATTTAAACAATATATAAGTCATTTTCATGGAAACTTTTCTATGAAATAACTCCAATTAGAGCCTAAGGTTATAATGGTTTAATATTATTCATTCAATAAATTTTTTGGACATGTTTTGTTCATGGTTATAACCTTATATTTTTGTTTTAATACTTATTTAACCACCTTAGCTCTTACCTTGACAACATGATATTTTACTCTTTGAGGGTTAATATAGTTACTAAAAAAATAAAAAAATACCCATAATTGGATTTGGATGAAATTTTCAACATTATCCTAAATAATCTATCAAATTTAATTTTTTTAATAATTTTATATCATTTAATAAGTTATTATTTATTTTAAAATACTATTAATGTCAAAATGAATACAATTCATTAGTTTGACTTTTAAAAATATAAAAACAACTAGATAAATTTAAAAAAACAATTACCATATCCATAACATATCAATATCTTCTTTAAATTCATGGGTGATAATAGTTATGTCAAATTATATTTATTTTAATATTTTTAATCTAATTTATTTGAAATTTCTACAAATAAAACAATTAATGCATCACCATATTGTGAGAAATTAAGGTAATTATTTCTTCACTAAAAATTAAAAATAAATTTCCCTGATATATATATATCTTTTATATTTCAAAATAATACTTATTTTCAAAGATATAATTTGGTTAACCATATCTTGAAAATATTACACTTATAAAAATGAAAATTGTGACATTTTTTCACTTTCCTTGATTTTAATAATAAGTCATTTTCATGGAAATGTATCCATTATATAATTAAAGTTGGAACATTAGGTGTAAAGGGTCTAAATAATTTCATTCAATAATTTTTTTTCTTATGGTAGAGTCATTTTATATTTTTTATCATTTTATTTTTAACATAAATTACATAAATTACCTAAATAACCCTTTACCGTGGTAACAAAATTTACCATGGTAACTATTCATATTGAAAAAAATATAAGAGACCCATTAACTAAATTTGGAAATTTTGAATCTAAATTTGGAATCCATTTTTAAAAATTAGAGAATATTTATAATTTAATTTTAAACTGGTAAAATGCCATGAAAAATAGTTTTTTCGAAAAAAATGTCGTTTTAAAAATAAAATAATTTAACAACAATTTCAAGGAAAAAATCCTTTTAAAAAACATAATTGGATTAAAATGAACTAATTAAAATTTAAAACTAATACAAAACATAATTTTACCTTGTAATTAAGTTAAAAGAAAAAACAGTTTACAATAAAAATCTATATTTTCACTATTTATCTAAAGTTGAAACTTTTTTAAAAAAAATTATTTGAGATAATTTTGACATTATTATTTCAAAAATAAAATTTATTTTTTCAAATTTAAATTATAAAAGTTCCAAAATTTATTTCAAAAATATGTATTCCATTAAAATGTAATAAAACCGCCTTTAGAAAAATATAGTTTTTAAGCATAAAATTGGATTTATTATATCTAGAAAACAAAAAGGATAAATATTAAGTATTATATTTAATAATATATAAATATAATCATAAAAAAATGATTTTTATATTTATTGGTAAAAAATAAACTTATAAAATATTAAATAATTTTTGGGGAAATAATATTTCCTTTTATATTCAAAAGGGGTTTTATTTTCGTATATAATTAATTAGTCACAAAAAAATTAATTATATATACATTTGTAAACAATATTTTAATGATTCAGTTAATCCTCTTTTAACCTACCATTCTTAAGGATAGGATAAAATTGTATTGTTTAAATAATTACAATATAAATTTATATTTCATAGAAACTCAATGTTGCATGTAACACAAACCAAGATAGTGTTGTGTATAACACAAGATTAACATAGTGTAGTGTGTAATTAAAGATATCATATTTTTTCAAAATCTATTTCATTAAAATATTGGGTTGTTTTATTCTTTCCCCCTTAAAATGAATTTCTCCCTCAAAATTCATCTAGGTTATAAATGGTTTAATACTAGAAAGTTTCTTTTATATAAATGCACAATGTAAAAATAAATACTAAGAATCAATTTAAAAATGGAATGTTAGAAATATAATGGTTACCCAAAGTAACACATAACTAGGGATACACATAGGATAACATAGGTAGAAAATGAAAACATGGACATATAACAGAAAACTAACTATCAAGTTTGGATGTTGAGTGATAAAGAATATGGTTTGAATAAAGTTAACAATCACAAATCCATAAATATATGAAGATATAAGGGACCGTTTGATTCATAGAATAAGTAGGTATTAGGATAAAATTTTCGGTTTCAAGATATTTTTATAGAGTTCAATAATTTTAATAAGAATAAATACTTACTTGATTTCATTACATTTCACAGGAATGGTATCATTCTTTCGTTATGCCTTGATCAATTTCCAGTTCATCCCTTATTTCAAGCAATCAAGGGGAATTTTTCATTCCCAATTCATTATAAAATCATGAGATCCATAAATTTAATGATAGGTCATTATAACTATCATTAGTTAACATAAAAACAAAAAAATTTAACACAAGTTATTTGACATGCATAAATAATCATATGGAAAGGTAATACTTTAATATCAAAATCCTCATCCAAATTTCAACATAAAAAATTTCATAATTAAAATAAAAAACATTTGAAAAAAGGTCACTAAATTTCCAAAATCAACTTATCATTTATTCTCCAAACATATTAATGTAGCCCCTAATTATCACGCACTAAATATGTGAAGACCATTATCATGTACTCTCTTTAAATAAGGTAATCACTTGAATTTACATAAAACCAGAGTGACAACATGAATACTTTAAAAAATTAATTCTTTCCTCATAACATAAACCCAAAAATTCTATAAACACAATCCCTGATATCATAAACCAATTTTTTAGCATATCATTCCCAATATCATTAAAACTATCCCATCTATTTTATCACAATCAAACATCTATTTATTTAATTATCCCAAAATTATATACATATTAAGGTTTATCCTTCCCTTAATCTTATGTTCTACAATAAATATCACCATACCACCTAAATAACTTTTCATGGTTACAATATCATTCAAAATATGCTTTCAAATCCTTGGGGAAACATATAGTAGAAAAATCCTTATATGCCTCATTATTCCACAATACCATAAAAAATATTCTTGAATCTCATTATATAAACACTAAGTCATTCCATTACTTTGTTTTTATCCTCCACATCGCCTATAGTGATTGCATATGATTTCACTTTTCCTTTGGCTTTAAGATTTTGTTGATGTTGATCATTATTCAATTCCCTTATATTTGGGAACTAGTTAGCATAATTCCCATTTTCCTTACATTTGAAGCATCAAAGTGTGGGTGTTTCATTTTGTGTATATTTTTCATAATTAGATATATTTTTTCCATCACATAGGTAGTCAATTTCCCAATGGCCTTATTTCCCACACTTAAAAAATTTACTAGTCCCTTTAAGACTGTTTCCTATATGTTTCTTTCCACACTTTGAGCATAAATAAAAGCTCATCAACTTTTCCCCATGTTTTTTATTTTTTTTATTTAAAATTAATCTTCATTTTTTATGAAAACCATGAGATTGATACATAATTTGAACCTATATTTCACCTTGATGGTACTTTAGATGATCTATTCCTAGCTACTGAAGTCCCTTATAGAAAATGCTCTTTGGATATTTGATTTTAAGCCACAAAAGAATCAATCAATGCTACGTTTAGGCTGGATGATAATTATAGAATCAAACCTCACAAGTCTTGTAAAATTTTACCCGTAGGCACCAACACATTAAATATCCTTTTACTTAAGCTCTAGGAAATCCTTCTCCATCTTCATACAACAAATAGGAGGAATGCAATTAATGAAAAATATGTTCTTGAAATCATCCCATTCCATGTTGTCAATTTCATCACATTGAATCATATTATTGATAATAATTTTCCATTGATATACTTAATCTTTCAAAATATAGAAGGCCAAAATGAATTTCTCATGTTTTGAACATCGGAGAACCAAAAATATCTTTTTAGTGGTTATGATCCATTATTTTGCCACTGGTGGATCAGAAGACCCACTGAAATAAGGTGGAAGTTTCCTCATAACGGACTCAATGGAATGTTGTTCCATCCTTATTTCATTTGGAATTCCATTATGATTAATATCTTGAGAAAGTTGTGAGACCATAACAATAAGATTTTCATTCCAGATTCCAAACCATTTGGTTTCTCAAGAGGACAATAATTTCATTGCCCATCACATTTAGAATTAACATAGTTCCTTTAGGTTTTATCCATTAACAAAAACCAAAAGTATTATGTGAATAATTCTAATCATATTTGGAAAACCACACAATCAAGGGAAACTAATTCCAATCTATTACATATTAGGTTTAATCCTAAGGTTAACCACAATGATTACCAAATTTCTTGGATTTTAACCTATAATTAGACTTATACAATGTATATTACTAAGGTTTTAAATTCATAGTTTCCAAAAGTATACAAATACATTGCTTTGATACCAAATATAATGACCTAGTATTTTCATTCATGGATATTAAAATTGTTTAGATGAATATTCATTACATTTCACAAACACATGCCAAATGATAGTAATAGTTTAGTGGCTATGGAAACATGGAACACATTCTTCTAATTTGTTGAAATATCTTCAACATCTCCCATAAAAATATTCCCTTTTAGTATTCCTACCTAAAACCAATGTTTATATCTTAAGGGAAAGAAACAACATAAAATGGTGAGCTCAGATGGTCATTAAGGGTAAACAAGGAATATATCAATCATATTATAATCATAAGTCAAAATAACATAAACAAAACATTTGAAAGTCGTATCCTATATATCAAAGATCATTATATCATGTCATGGAATAAATCATATAAGTTTATAAAGAATAAAATAACATATTTCATGAGATAGAATATAATAAATAGAATTTTTGGAATATAAATAAGCATAGAAAATAATTTCCTTATTAGTCAAGGGTAATTTACAAGACTATCAAAGTGGATAAAGTCCTTTACTAAACTGGGTTCATTCCTCATTCCATCCCTGTTTTACTGAACCAAGTTTACTACCTATTCCAGTCTAGTTAATCTCATAGGATATATATATTTACCCATTGAATTAGAGGAATTTATAGGTCCCACTATTCACAGAATGAAAATCATACATATATGGGAAATAAGAACATAAATTATTCATCATATAATAACCCATAAAATGAAATGGGTTTCATAAACATAATTCCATCATAACATAACCCATGGAAAAACGAGTTTATAAATATCATTCCATCACAAACATAAAACAATTATAGAATGAATTTTGATAGTATCCTTGAAAAATATCCCCAAAAATGAATAAGTAAAATAAAATAATTTTACCATAGAAGGAAAATAATTTTGAAAGCTCAACTAAAATAATTCTTAAGGAAAATATCCTTTCTTCTTGAAAAAGTCTTCTTTTCTTAAAATATTGCACAATTTTATGAGAGAAATTTTTCTTTAAAAAAAATCATCTAATATTGTAAGGGAAGATTCAAGGAATTAACAAATCATGAAAGTGAAAAAAATCCTTTTATTATATATAAGTTAAAAAAACATTCCTCTCATTCTTTGGTCGAAAAATTCATAATGTATCTCTTTAGAAAAATGAAAAAAAATATTCCATTAAAACCATTTAGTAAAAATTCACACCTGGGAAAAAATGAATTTAGATATTGTTAAAGAATATTAAAAATATTCCGTATTTTTTTAAGAAACATAGAAGTGGAAGATAAATATTCCCTAGTAAATACTTACTTACAAACAATCATGAATAATAATGAGATTGTGAAATTAACCCTTATCTTAGGTCTGATATCTTTAGTTTTTATCTGAAACTCCTATAAAATGGTTTAAATAATTTTATCAAATTAATACAGAACCATATTCATATTTATGATATCATATATTATCCAATCATATAATGTTATCACCCGTTTGTTAGTAATATTTTCTTATTAATCTTCTTTCAGGTGTTAACTACTTCATTTTCTTATGCATATTTTGTTGTACAAGTCCCAGTTGTTGTGAATTGGTTATTGTTCCATCCTTATAAGAATTATATTAATTTAATAAATATCATATTTATTCATTATATATAATTATATAATCATTATTGAATGGTGAATATGGAAAATGAATCGTGTCACATCATGGAGATGGTAGGTTATACATACGCACAAGCGATGATATAATTTATTCAATGGTAAAAGTGTAAGGAATTGGTTGGTATATATTTTTTTATATAATATATATAATGTTATAATTATTATATATATATATATATATATATATTATTTTTTGTCATTATACCCATCCAAATAATGTAGTGATGAAAAAAATACTACACTATGACATGGAGAGAGTAAGCTGTACGTACACATGTGTGGTTATTTTTTTCATAGGATAGATAAAAGGAGGAATATGGTTGTTACATAATCATAATAAAACTTAGTATATAGGTGATACTATATTTATTACTTTAGAATGAAAACAAAACATTGGGAGGAAGTAGAAGAAGAAATAATATTGAAAGAGTCGGTAAAGATGATTACCTCTTCTTTGGAGAACTTCCTTTAGATCTCCTCTTAGGGACACTAAAGTTAATATTTTGAGATGAAAAAAACCTCTAAACTGGTATAGGGAAGTTTAGAAGTGAAATTTGTTAGGGATGGTCGATCTTGAAGGCTCCACATGATGTGAAGAACTGAGGAAGGAGGTTCCCTTTAATAATTGAGGTGAGGGGAACTTTTGGAATTTATGAAAATATTAATTTATAATAATTAAATCACAATCCAAATACATTTAAAATTTCATTTACTCAAATCTAAGATGAAAATAATTTGTAATATGATCAAAAAATAGATTTTATACAAGTTTGTGTATTATTTTAAACATTATCATTTTAGTAAGTCCTTAGTAAACCTATTTTAATTTTATATAAGGTAACAACTTTTTCAATATTAAAAGGTTATAATTATTAGTTTTGTAATTTCAATTAAATAATTAATAATAAATTTTTAAAATTTTAGACCATATTATATTTTTTTATTTTTAAATTTTTTTTTTCTTTTTAAATAATTTAATAAAATGTTATTTTTATAAAATATCATTAGTGTCAATTTGAAACTTTTCATTTAATTTAACTTCAAATTCCTCAAGATAAAGGGGAAATTCGATTATAATTCTTTTAAATCTCTATTATAAGTCATATGGATCTATAAAATTCATTTCACATATTAAAAAATTCAAATTATAACAAAATTAATATTTTTTAAATTATTTATTTTATTTTTCTATTAATTAAATATATAACGTATTGGTATAGAACATACATTCAAGTTAATTATATTATTTATAATAAATGAAAAAATCGATAATATAAATAATTTCATTAATATCGAAATAGATTTTTTTTCAATCATATCTTTTTTTACCTATGTTAATACATTAAAGATATTAAATACAAAGAGAAAGACATTTTGAAACTATCTTTGATTTAAATGATATATAAGTGATTTTTTATAGAAACGTTTCTATTAAATAACTAAAATTAGAGCCTATGATGATAATTTTCAAATATTATTCATTTAATAATTTTTTTGGACAAGTTTTCATCATGGTTATAAACTTATAATTTTGTTTTGAACAATTATTTTCCCACTTTAACTCTTACCTTGGAAACATGAATTTTTACTCTTCGAGGGTTAATATAGTTTATATAAAGTGCCAACAGACCCATTATTGATTAATGGATTACATGTTCAACAATATCATAATTATTTTTATGAATTTAATTTTTTTAATAATTTTATATCAATTAATAAAATATTATTTATTTTAAAATATTATTAAAGTCAATTTTATACTATTCATTACTTTTGACTTTTAAAAATATCAAAACTACAACATAAATCCAATTTTTTTATTATATCGCTAATATATCAAGTTATTCAATTAAATTTTTGGGTGATATTAGTTATTTCAAATTCTATTTATTTTAATATTTTTAATACCATCTATTTCGTATTTCCATTAATAAAACAATTACTGCATCAACATTGTGTGAGCAATCAAAGTAAATTTTTTTCACTAAAATTATAAATAAATTTCAATGATGTATATATATATTTTATCTTTTCAAATAATATTTATTTTAGAATATATCTTCTGGTTAACTCTATCCTAAAAATATTACACTTATTAAAATTAAGACTATGACATTTTGTAACTTTTTATTTTAGTATTATATAAGTCATTTTTATGGGTAGGTGTGCATTAAATAATTCAATTTAAAACTTTAGGTGTTAAGGGTAGAACTAATTCATATAATAAAAAAAATCATGTGTTAGAGTCATTTTATAGTCTTTATCATTTTATTTTTAACCTAAATTATCTAATTTACCCTTTTTCGTGGTAACAAAATTTACCATGGTTACTATTAATTTAGGAAAAAAATAAAAGATATATTTAATAAATTTGTACATTATGAATCTAAATTTGGAATTCATTTTTCAAAATTAAAAATATAGAATTTTCATGATTTAATTTAAATTTAAACCTATAAAAATACATGAAAAATAGTTATTTTTTCGGAAAAATTCCCTTTTAAAACATAAAATGTTTTTATAACAATTTCATAGATAAAATAATTTTTATAAAGCATAATTATTTTAAAATTAACTAACAAAAATTTAATAATAGTCCAAAAAATAATTTTAACTTTTAAATAATTTAAAATAATATACACCATTCAATAAAAATAAATATTTTCCCTCTTAATGAAAAGATGACACTTTTAAAAAAATTCCAAAATCCCCCCACCCCCCTGAGATAATTTTGACATTCCTATTTCAAATTTAAATTATATTTTTTCAAATATAATTTATTAAAGTGCAGGGAAGGGATTGAGGGGAGCTGATAATGGAAATTATATTGGTTCTATGGTTTCTCTTCAGGCTGTCGTGGATGTGCATAGTACTCCTCTGGTTCCTGAGGGCTCTCCTATGGTGGTAGTCCCTCAAAAGGAGAACGAAATTTGGGATATGCAGGTGGCTTCAGATGGACAGGTTGGGGAAGCTTTGCAGGGGAAACAGGTCTTAGGTTCTATTAGTGTCACATGTGTGCATGGGACCAATGATGCAACCTTTACAGTTCTAGACATAGGGGAAATGGGTGATATGGTGAACCACACAGTTGAGTTTGCTGAGAAGAATGATACAATGAGGGACAACCTCGTTAAGTGTATGCAAGGAGGTGATTCACAGGATGAAAATGGTGGGTGGGTGCCGGTTTCAACTGGCTTGCCGACACATCTTGAGAAGCAGACAGACCAGATTGAACTTGGGAATATTTTTGCGAGTTTGGTTAATGATGAAGTGGAACTGGTCCTCGATCGGGCTACGCTGCTGATTTCTCAAGCTGCCTCGTCTCCTAGTCGGGTGTCGATTGAAGCTACTGATGAACTGGATGACAATAGACTTCCAATTTTGGGGGGGAAGTGTACTCAAGGTGACAGTGGGAATGGCTAGTTGCAAGAGCAGGCTACTGGAAACTGTTTTCAGGATTTAGAGCATGGGAGGCATGGAGATAAGGAGCATATAGAGCATTCACACTATTTAGTAATGGTTGATTCTAATAGTCACGTTGAGCAATAATAGGGGGTGCATGATGGTTACTAGGAGGTGCATATCCCGGGAAACTGGGGGGATATCTCTGATAGTGAAAAGGATAATGTTGGAGGCAGGGTGGGGACCTCTTATAGTGAAATTGTTCAGGGCGGCAAGAAGATTGTGTCAGGTATGAAAGAATCTATGACCAATCCTCAAAAAATAAGGCAAAGGAAAGACTATTATAATATGCCGAATCCGATGCCCACCAGGTCCTCTGTCAGCAATGGGAATGGTGTGCATCCCTCTAAGGAGTTTTTATATTTGGAAAAATTAAATCTCATAAGGAAGTATGCTAAGATATTGAAACAATATGACGGCTCAGAATGGGAGTCAGCCACTGCGGATGAAGCAAACGGTTATAGAGATGGGGATGAGTATGGATCTTATGATATGTAGTTGTTTCTTTATGTTATATGTTGCTTGCTCGCTGTAATTTTTATTCTATTTTAATAAATGGTCGGAGACTTTGTCTTTGACTAAGATTTTTGGGTATAAAAGTGCAACAATCTAGTTCAAAAAACGGTTATCCATTAAAACGAAAGAAAATATACCTTATAAAAATAAAGTTTTAAGCATAGAACTAGATTTATTATGTTTAGAAAACACATAGGGTGAATTTTAAATTTTATATTGAATATTATATATATATATATAATCCAATAATAGATATTTCTTTATTTATTATTAAAAAAAACTTGTGAAAAATTAAATAGTTTTTAGAAAAAAAACTATTTTATTTTATATTCTTAGTGGTTTCAATTTTCAACTAATATTAATTGGAGACAAAAAAATTAATTATATACACATTTGTAAATAATATTTTCATAATTTAGTTAATAATGTTTAAACCATCCATTCTAATGGATATGTTATTATTGTATTTTTTAATTAATTAAAATATAAAATGATGTTATGTAGAAACTTAGTGTTTCTTGTAACACAATCTAAGCCGGTGTTTCATATAGATCAATCTTAATATGGTGTAGTGTGTAATGAAAGATATTAGATTATTTAAAAATCTATTTCATAAAAATATTAGGTTGTTACCTGAAAAGGAAAAATTTTGAAAAAAAATTGGTCTAAAACATCATTTATTTTCCATTTGTGATCCAATTTCAAATTATAAGTGAAATTATAACCCTTTAAGAGTGTAAAAGTTGTTATAGTGGTTAAGGTAAATTTAGGCTAACTAAGGGGTTAAACAAAATGATATGGTTCAAATAACCACTAAAACTTGTAAAACTTTTATTGGTAGTTTCTATTGAAATAATATAATACCATATATTCAAATTTCTATCCATTTGGAAGTATTTTTATAAAAAAATAATTTTTTTTATGTTTTATCCTTTTATGAAATTCCACGAGTGCCCCTCCCCTCACTTATAAAAAGAAACCTACTCTACAAATTTATTAACACTTAAAAATACTTATGTATTCCTAAATACCTTTCTAAATACATTAAATAATTACATTACCATATCCTATAGTCTTTTTCTTTGATTATAAAACCATCTGAGTAAGGATTTTGGTGTAAAGCGAAAGTGGTTGTATTAAGAATATGAATTGTTCTTAACCGAGAATATTCCTTTTGTTTCTTATTTCACCATAATAAAATATTATTAAAACATATTGATATAATAACATAAGTATATTCCAAATATTGAGATGTTATTTTTTAATGAAATAACTAACATCCATCTCCTCTTCCATCAAATGGGAAACAAAAGAATTGTTCATGTGTGTGGTAGACTACCACCTTAAAAACCAATGTAATTCATTTTCAATCATTAGATCTCATATATATTTATAATAATATAGTTAATATATATATATATATTATATTCATGAAATATTTATAATTATGGAAAATTAATATATCATATATTTTATTACTTTTCCATTCTTTGAAAGATGATAATGTCATTCGTGCATACATGTGGATTACCACCTCCATGGATCGATGTGATTTGTTTTTCATTATTACATCACATGGATGGTATATATATGTTTATTCAAAAAATAATATGATATTTATGATATAATTATCGGTATTTAAAGTTTAAAAATACTTACATTTTTCCATCATGATTGTTGAAAAATGGAAATGTTATTCATGCGTACGTACAACCTACAGTCTCCATGATGGTAACATAATTCATTTTTCAAAACCATATTTCATGGTTTGTTTTAAAAGTATAAATTATTTATAATAATTATATCTATTTAATTATTATTATTATATTTATGATGTATTAATGATATTATTGGCCATACTCAACATACCTAAGTGATTTTTGACACATGAGTCAAATATTTTCAAAATGTCAAACTATAACTTAAGTAAATGTATATAACACGGTAATAAATAAAATAAAAGGGATGATAAAATTTAAAATGATTACTATAAAAGTAAATAAATTATGAAAGTTTTTTATTTAGGAATATAAATGATGCACATGATGATTCAGACTCAAGGAAAGGGACTTTCCATTTTTAAGAAATATCCTTTTTTAATGTTTCCCCTTCCAAATATTTTTCCACAATGTCCATGTTCTTCTAAATATTTCAGGAAAATTTTTATTTATGATTCAATGGATAATAAATTATTTTTTTATATTTACTTTCTTTAAAATTATGGTAAAAATTAATAATTTTAAGGTTTTATGTAAGAGACACTTTACCTTAAAAACAACATTTTAAAAGATTTAGCGATTTATTTTATAAATCCTTATCTTCTATGATCCTATTGTTAAAATTATTTTATTAATATATTTATATAGACATAAATTAATTATAAATTATATTTTATCTCTTTGTTTTACTTCATTTTGAAGGTTTTGAAAAGGAATGTTTTCACATATTTTATACAGAATGTTTTGAATTTCTTTAATAAATACAAAAATAATGTCTTATTTTAGCCTATATGACATTAATAGTTTTTATTACAACCACAATCATTACTTTATGTTTGGATTCCTTTATAATATTAAATTTTTTTAAAGAAAAAACCTTCTTCTCTTTTCTATGGGTATTTTGAAAAAGGGGTTTAAATTCAATGTATATTTTGATATCTAGAAATGTTTTGATTATGGGTGTGATGGATCTCTCTAAACCCACATTTTCTTTATGATATGATCATTATCTTTATAAATCTCTCTACATCTCTCTTTAATTCTATGAAATTTATATAATTTTTTTATATATTTCTCATATATAACAATATTATTATACCTTCCTTTTATAGGGTAATACATGCCTTATGTATAGTTATCAAATGCATTCTTTATGAAATTTACTTTGATTAGGACATGTAGAAAGATTATGAATATAATTTATTTCCTTGAATTTTTTATTTTTATACATTATAATTTATTTCCATTACATGGAACACATAAGCATATACATGTTATAATTGGTGTGTCCAGATATTGATCCAATGCATTGGGAAAAGCTTTTGTCTTGTGTGACATTATGTATGAGATTAGGGAGTAAACCTAATACACTCCAGTACTCTATCAACAATATGATATTTTCTTAGTAGTTATCCTTGAAATATTCTTATATCCTTTTATTATTGTTGTCACATTTCCTATGATTCCCTGGTACCATGATACCATGTTCTTTATGTTATTCTCCCATGTGATTACTCATGAGATTATATTTAAAATAAATTATATTCTAATTCATAATGGTGAAATTTATAACTTTTTATTAAATTGTTTTTATATATTTTTCAGGATTATAAATGAACCTTTATAAGTTTTATTTTTTTTACATTAAGATTTCTTATGAATTGTTTCATCAAAATATTTGAGTATGAAAGTTCATTTCATGGGGTATAAAATGTTTATTTTGAGACTATAGTTTAGTTTTGAGAAGGAAACTATTATATAAGTATTTATGAATTAATATGTTTCATTATTTATTCTTTATATGTGCATTATTGTTATTTAGTGATTATCCCATATTTTTTAATGTTTTTCATAGGGTTTAAAGATGGGTGTGAATAAATAAGAAGTCAATTTTAAGGTCATAAAGATTAGTCAGGATAAGAAAAAATGTTTCATTTTAAAAGTTTTATTCTATAGGAAAAATGGACAGCGAGTAAAAGTGTCCAATTTTTAATTTATCAGTTATTTATACAAGATTTTATCCTAATTAATTAAAAATCTATTCATGAAATAACTTTGGGAATGGAAGAAAGTGAATTAAAGTATAAATACACTAGATTATGTAATGTTTATGTCTTTATACTTATAGTTAAGATGACAGATAGAGTATTTATAGATCTTATCCCTCCACAAAATTCATTATTTATCACTTTTGGATCCTTTAACCCTTGAATAGTGTAATTCTGTTATTGAAAAATAATGGATGTTAAAAGAAGTTCCCTTTTAATCACTTATAAAAGTGGAACAAATTCACCAATTAATACCACACCTATTAATTATAATTTCTCCATAAAACTCTACCATTTTTATGATCATATAATATTATCTCATGTTTGTATTCCTTTGGTTTGAATTAGTTATCCCAAACCATTTATTCCCAAGGAGATGTTCAAGATAAATTTCAAGGTCCCAGCGTGAGTATTACTTAATCCTTATCCTTTTATTCTCAAAATTTCTATTGAAAACCTACCCTAACAATAAAATTATAATTAAATCAGTATCACTAGTATATCTAAGTTTAATTATATTAATCAAAAAAACATTATTTATTCATTTCTAAACACTTAAAATAACAAAAAAACATCAACCATGCGTTGTGTGGATGACCACCTCCATAAAATAATGTTTTTTCATTTTTCATATTTATTTTAATTATTGGTCAAAAAAAATTTAAAATATATCTCAATATAAAAAAAAATAAAAACACTATCATTTTTTTCTTTTATAATGATATTATATACTTTCTTAACCATACTCCCCCATAAAGTTATAAAGTGTTTACATTTTGGTCGATTTTACCACCTACACAAACAACACTATAAAAATATATCATTAATGAATATGGGAATATAAAAAATAATATTATTATAAGTTATTAAGAATATTAGGATTTTTTGTAGTTCAGGAAAGTTTATATTGATTATTTAACTTATTATTGAAATATTATCCTTGGTCGCTAAAAATCGCCAAAATAAGCCATCATCGATTCGATTTTTCTGTAGAATAATACCCATTAGAAAACACTATATAATATATAAATAAAATATGACAATAAATGGTCCCTAATAAGTTATTTATAGAATAATTAGTTTCCTGAGAGGGTACAAAATAAAGTTAATTTTATTATTCTAAAAGTTAGGTGCATGCACAGAGAGAATCAGGACCACGGTAAGGGTTTCTTATCTCAACCCTTGAGACATATTATTTATTATACACCATGATTTATTTAGATTTACCTATTAATTTACATTTTAATATCATGTATAATGATACTACCATTTTTCATGATATTTAATGTTTTTTTAAATCATATTCTTTAACAGGCTCTGATTCAAAATCCACTAATATTGTAAGGGTTTCTATGTTTCGTTTTCAAATCCATGAGGCATGTTTGATATTTCACATAATAATTTAAAATTATATAGTTTATTCACTACCATATTTCCTTCAATAATAATGAATATATGTTATTTTATGATAATTTAATTTCCATTCATCATAACCCTCTTATTCTTATCTTACAATTTCTGTAAGTGTTTTTTGACAAATCAATTCCCATTCATTGAGCTACGATGGTAATTCTTTAAATTAATTCATATAATTTGGGAATATTATAATATTTTATTTTTTATGCGGTATTATATTTTTTTAATGGAATTACATTTCTTCAACGTCAATACCTTTCGAAATGAATCTTTGTTTGTGAATTATGCTATTTGTAAGGGATTTGGTTTAATCAACTTTTTTTTATTTGAGTTAATTTTTTTATTTTATCATAATTAATATACATTTAATAAATTCAATATTTATTGTTTCATAATATATTTAGTATTTATCCTTAAGGAAAAATGGTTCTTTTAATTTAAATATTATTCCTCGATGAATTTGTTTTATCATAAATATGATGTTTTTTAATAAAAAATACCATCACTTTGAAATATGGGGTTTCCTCCATTTCCATGTACATTATTAAAAAAAATACATTATTTTTTTAAAAACCAAATATCTATTTACTCATGTGACCTCCATATTTTCATTCACTTATTTTAAAAAGGAATTTTTAATACCTCTTTCTACTATATGGGTTTTCAAAAATGGTATGTCAAAATATTAAAAAGGTTTTTCATCCTTTAAAAATAAAATGTTTTATATTCCAACACAGATTTCATTTGATAACTTTTTTGTATTTTCAAAGATATATTATTGAAGTTTATTTCTTTAAAGGTAAATTATTTCCAAATTTTTCACTTTAAATTTTAAAAAATGACTTTTTGATGTGACGAAAACTTCTTCTTCTAATCCAAATATAAAATAATTTTCTAAAAACTCTTATATGATTTCACCACCATTTTACTATTTATATAATTCCCTAACCCCAGAATCCCAAAGTTGGTGCATTATTACATAACATTGGCATGATCACAAATGATCAAGTCTCGAAAGACCAATTATTTTAGTAGCCTTGGAAGTACTAGATACATTCATAAGTTTTACATTACATTTTTTTTTGAAAAAGTGATGACATGAACTAGTTTCCCAGTTCATGTCATCAAAGGAGTTTATTAAATGAAAAGTTGCAATACAAAACATGGGGAGTAATGTGTTTACTCCAGCAGGGAAATAAGGGGGGTACAAGGAAACTCAGAAAAACAAAATCCAACACCCAATAAGAGCTCCTTCAAAATGCAGAGGGATCTTCCATCAAGGATCATACAACAAATATCTTCACCTCAAGAGCTAAGAGATGCTCCAAACAGTGCATATAACATTCACAAATCTTCGAGCCAAGTATGAAAGGAATCTAATAGTCAGAGAAAACTCCAAAGCAGCAAATGGTCTAAGAACCAAGAAGCAAATGCAGACCAGCCAAACCAATCCAGAAAATATAATGTCAGCAAAATATAAGATCCAGATACATATTAGTAGCTCCATCCATATGAGTTCCACGAAAATCAGGACATGCATCAAATACTCTAGGCAAGCAGAATATATCAGTAACTGTAGACCAAGCAGCAGGTTACAGTTTCATGAAGTTAAGAGAAGTAGGACCGAGGTAGATAAAGATGGAAACAAAACAGTCCTCTAATCAAGAATTCCAAACATCAAGACACTGAAATCAGGTTATAGAAAATAGAGGGGAGAAAATTCTTGGTTGCAGTCCAAGTTTAAACAAAGTCAGACTCCAAGCAAAATCTGAGAAGTCCTCCAAGACTTAAGTTATCAGAATTCATCCTTCAGAATGAAGATTCAATTAAGTTGAAACAAATAAACAGATTGGTTTAACTCCATTCCAATTCAACTGCAACATCTTCTAGTCAGAAACACCCAGATTGGAGGAAAGACTTTGCATGTTTCCTTATGGCAGCAAAAGAGAGTGATCATCCAGATATTCTGAAATTGATAACCACTAAGATGAAGATCCAAGTCCACTAGGGGGAGTCTCCATAGACTACACTCATATCCCTTATACTATCCATATAGGTTAGTCATAATATACTTATTCACATCTTGGAAAAAATAAAACATAGACAGGGGTGAGATCAGATGCTCAGTAGGGATAATAATATAACAGAAACATTCATAAATAAGAATTAACATTTAAGGCAATTTATAAGACTAAAAAAAAGCCTTTTAAACTTAAACTTAATCATAATATGATAAATATACACCAAAATAATTCCATTTACTTACTCACATGGATATTCTACTGGTCAAATAATCATATGCAATATCAATAGCCAATTTCATAATGATTGAATGCATAATTCCAGACTTTATAACCACATAGTCAAGGCCTTGTTACAAGACTAAAAATAAGATTTTGTCAAGGCCTTATGCCAAGAAACTAGTTTGTCTCATGATGCCTACCGATGTATTGAGGAGCTATAGCAGGCACCACACGTCACTTACTAAGTCCAATGCATTCCTCATATGAAAAGGTTTAAACTGAAAATAATCATTCGTATTGAAAATAGCATATGAAATGTCAATAATTTATCCCAAAACCATGAATGGTATAAAAATAATACATCCACAATCAAACATATCAAAAAATCTTCAATACAATATGGATGATTTCCATCATAATAAATCAACTTCAAACAAGTTTAAAATCCATCAAAGGATGTTGACCTAGATGAAATGAAAACTATTTGAAAGAAATACCTCTTTCTATTTTGAAACCATTTAAAAGAAAACATTTATTTTTGAAATATTCTTATAATATTATAAGGGAAGCATTAAAGGTTTTATAAGGGCAGAAAATAGAAGCACCCGCCATATAAGTTAAAAAAACATTCTTTCCTTAATTTTTTCAAAAAGGTCGTAAAGTACCTTGTTTGGAAAACAATGGAAAGATTCCTTTATAAAAATATTATAAAAAGTAAAAAAAAGGTATAAATGACTTTCACCCATAGTATAGTAAATAGAAAAAATGTTTTGAAATACATTTTAAGAAACATGGATGTGGATGATAAAGAGGTCCTAGTAGATAATTACGTATAAACAACCTCAGATAATGAAGAGATCGTAGAATTAACCCTTACCTTATACTTTTTTATGTCGATGGTATGATAACCTCCTGTATAATAGTTAAAATATTGTTATTAAATTATACAAGAACTATATACATTAATATTATATCATATATGAACCTCTAATATTTCTTTGTTAATAATATTTTAGTATTATCATCATTTTGGGTGTTAACTGGTTCTCTTTCCATTATATTCTTTGTTACATAAGTCATGTTTGTTATGGATAGGACGTATTTAATTCATATCCAGAATGATATTAATTTTTTAAGAATTATTTTTAATCATAAAATGAAAATTATTCTTGAATGGTTACGATGGGGAAATGAATCTCATCGCATTCATGGAGACGGTAATCCGTAGGTACGAATGAGCAACAATACCATTCTTTTGATATTAAAATTGTATGTAAAAAGATGGTATGTCATATATAATGAATCATTAACATGTTATATTTATTATTTACATCATTTATACATCATTATTATACTCATCCTAATAATAACATATTGAATAACAACTACACCACGACGTAGAGACGGTAAACCGTATGTACGCACGTATGGTGACATATCATTCATAGGATGGATAGAATAATGAATATAATTGTACCATATTTATTATAAAATTACATTATATATAAGGTATTGGAGTTATTACTTTGGTATGGGAATAATAAATAATGAGGAAGTGGAAGAAGAAAAGAGCTTTGAAAAAAGGTGGTGAAATTATCACCTCTTCTTTGGGTGCTTCCTTTTGAGTTGATCAAAAGGGCTCCTTAGGTTGGATTTATGATCAAACTAAGACCTCTAGGTTAAATTTATGGATTTTGGGAGGATATTGGGGTAGGTTTTGTCTGAGCCAAATTGATTTGGAGGTGTCAATTTGAGAGGAGGGGAAGTGACCTTTTATAACAGAGGTGAGGGGAATCTTTGGAAAATATTGAAATATTATTTTATAATAAAATAATTTTCGATTTATAATGGCTAAAAAATGATGTATTTTGATTATAATGTGGGGATGGGTCGAAAAACTCTCAAAAAATAGGTTTTAGATAGGTTTGGGTCACTATATTAACCTTATCTTTTAGATTTAACTCTTAGTTAAATAGTTTAACTTTTACCATGTATTCTTGTATTATTATAAGAATTGGTTAATAAACTTACTATAAAATGCCTAGATAACCTCAAGTGATTTATTAATGATATAAATATCATTATATATGTCTTTTGGCCAAATCTTATATTTTTAGGAATATTATATCAATTAATAATATAATATTTTTTAAGAAAACTCTTTTATGTCAATTTTTACACTCTTTGGTATTTTGTTTTTGTTAAATTCATAACAGAATGATTAGTTACAATAAAATTCATTGAATCAACCATAACATGTCATACTATCCTAGAAAATTATATTAATTCATCAAAAATCTTAAATTCCATTTATTTGGATATTTATAATATCAATTATTTTAATCTTTCATTAAAAGGATAATTACTGCATCATCATTGTGTCATAAATAAATTTAATTATGTAATGTCTAAAAATTATAAATAAAATACCATTATGTATGAAATCTTTTTATATTTCTAATTAATATTTATAGTCAAATTTATCTTATGTATTACCCTATATTAAAAATGTTTTTGTTAGGAAAATATGAATTTAACACTTTTAACTCTTCTTTAAATTAAATAATAATAAATGTTCTAATCTAATCAAAGTGGACCAAAAAGATTATATTTTATTCCAAAGGTTTTTTTTGGTCTCAATAAACTTATCCAATAGAATTAATACTTGTGTTAAGGTAATTATAATATCATTTTTACCTTTAATTACACTATTTACTTTTAACTGTGGTAAATAAAAGTTAAAAGTTACTATTAAGAAAAAATTATTTTAATCTTATTGAACCACATTTTACTTACTTATATCTACCATGTTTCTAATATTTTTGAAATTTAATTCACAGAAGTAGTAAAATTAAGTTTTATGAAAATTTGAAAATGCTCCTAGGAGGTGGGTAAAAGACGGTAAAAAGTTCAATAAACTTTTATATACCTGAACTTATTATAAAATGAATCTAGTTAATTAAATTGAACTTATATAGGTATTATGTATCTATTTTGACCTGAAATAAATTTAAATAAAATAAATAATTATTTAAATACAATGTCAGTTTTAAACAATGACACAATGTTTTCACTATTCATCAAAAATTAAAAGTTTTCAGAAAAATACCAAAAATTCACCCTAAACTAATTTTGATATTCTGAATCCAAAAATGAATTCCATTTTGAATGAAAAATTTTATAAAATTTCAAAAGGTGGGTATTACTATTCATAATGGATAGTTTAATTGGTTGTGGTGTGTTTGAACTCGAAGTTGTGTATAATATAAGCTATTGTATTATTCAAAGAGAAGCATATCGTGGAAGCTTGGGGTGTTACATTCTTCCCTCCTTCAAATAATTTTGTCCTCAAAATTTCTAGAATATCAATGCATAAAAAGACTCGGGTGGTTCTTCATCATAAATTCGTCAAGTTCCCAGGTTGCCTCTTCCATCTTATGATTTCTCCATAGAAATTTTACCAGACGATTTTTTCAGTTTCTCGACACATGTTCTTTGGTATACAGAATCTTGACAGAACCTTCACAATAAGTTAGATCAGGTTGCAGTTCTATTTCTTTATAGGTGAGTACATGTGTTGGGTTAGGCTTTTATTTTCTCAACAGTGATACATGGAACACATCGTGAACTCTGGAGAGACTTGGAGGCATTTCCAAATGGTATGATACAACCCCAATTCGTTCTAGAATTTTGAAAGGTCTGATGTACTTGGGACTTAATTTATCCTTCTTACTAAAATGTATAACACCCTTCCATGAAGGTACCTTCAGGAAAACATGATCACCTACCTGAAATTCCAAATCCTTCCTTCAGTTATCAACAAAGCTCTTTTGCCTACTTTGAGATGCTTTGATGTGGGTTTGTATAACCTTAACCTTTTCCATCATTTCCTCAATAAGTTATGAGCCTATGAGTTTGAGTTTTCTTTCACCAACATCATCCCAACAAGTTGGTGTCTGACATCTCATTCAATATAACGCTTCATATGGTATCATCTGAATACTTGAATGGAATCTATTGTTATAGAAAAATTCTACAAAAGGTAAATATTGATCCCACATACCATGAAAGTCAAGTGAGTAAAATCTCAACATGTCTTCCAAGGTTTGAATAGTTTTTTCTGATTGTCCATCAGTTTGAGGGTGGTAGGCAGTGCTCAAATGAAGTTCAGTATCAAGGGATTTCTGAAGACTTTTCCAGAATCTTGATGTAAAACGGGGATCACGATCAGAAAAAAATTGATAGGGGTACTCTATGAAGTCTTACAAATTCATTAATATATAGTCTTTCTAAACGTTCAAGTGGTAAATCTTCTCTTATAGAAAAAAAATGTGTTGACTTGGTAAGACGATCAACAATGACCCATATTACATCATTTATTCTAAGAGTCTTTGGTATTACCATGAAAAATTCCATCATAATATCATCATATTTCCACTCAGGTATGGGAAGAGGTTGCATGACACCTCTAGGATGTTGTCTTCCAGCTTTCACCTGTTGAAAAACCATACATCTTGACACAAAATCAGCAATCTCTCTCTTCATGTTGTCCCACAAAAAATGTTCCTTCAAATCTCTATATATCTTAATGCTACCAGGATGTATAGAGAAATTGGAGCTATGAGCGTCATCCTATAATTCCCTTTTTAGATCAGGTATGTCAGGAACACAAAGTCTCTTACCAAATTTCAAAATCCCATCTTCATATACGAAGTCGATCAGTCTCCCATCGTTCACAGCTTTAATTTTCTTTTGAAACTTCTCATCATCAGTCTGAGAAATTTTTATCCTTTCTAGTAAAGATGGTATATCTACCATTTGAAAAAGTATTGACGTTTCACCTTCCACGATTATTCCCATATCCATCTTTACTAGATCCATGAACATAGGATCCCTTTCAACTCTCATATTTTTCAAAACACCATGATCCTTTTTTCTCAAAGCATCTTCCACCACATTTGCCTTCCCCGAGTGGTAGTGTATAGTTAAATCATAATCCTTGAGTAGTTAAAGACATCTCCATTGTCTCATGTTGAGTTCTTTTTGTGAAGAAATATACTTCAAACTTTTGTGATCAATATAAATCTCACATTTTTTAACATATAAATAGTGTCTCTATATCTTCAGAGAAAAGATTACCGCTACTAACTCAAGATCATGAGTGGGATAGTTTTGTTCATGAAATCTTAGCTGCTGTGATGCATAGGAAATAACTCTATCATTCTGCATAATTAAACAACCAAGTCCTTTCTTTGAAGCATCACTATAAATAACAAACCCATTATTCCCCGAGAGTAGAGTCAAGATAGGTGTATTGACTAATATTCTCTTCAGTTCTTTAAAACATTCTTCACACTCTTTTTTCCAAGCAAATTTAACCCCTTTATGTGTGAGCTTGGTTAATGTGTTAGCCAATCAGGCAAAATTCTGGGTGAAACACCAATAATAACCTACTAAACCAATAAAACTGCATACCACAGTTATACTTGTTGGTGCTGGAAATTATTGTATTTCCTTTTTCTTAGAAGGATCAATAGAGATTCCATAATTAGAGACAACGTGTCCAAGAAAATAAATCTCCTAAAGCTAGAATTCACACATTCTAAACTTCCCATATAATTAATTTCCTCTAAGAGTCTTTAGAATAATGCGTAATTGATTTTCCTGATCTTCGTATCTTTTGGATTATACCAAGATATAATCAATAAATACCACTACAAATTCATAAAGGTATTCCTTGAAAACTCTATTAATTAGATCCATGAAGAAAGAGGGTGCATTAGTCAGTCCAAAAGGAATTACTGTAAACTCGTAATGCCCGTACCTGGTTCAAAATGTTGTTTTTAGAATGTCTTCCTTCTTCACACAAAACATATGATATCCATATCATAGGTAAATATTTTAAAAATATTGAGCTCCATGAATTTGGTCGAATAAATCATCAATGCGAGGAAGGGGATACTTGTTTTTTTATTGTTATAGCATTGATCTCCTAGTAGTCAATGAACAACCTCATAGATCCATCTTTCTTCTCAACAAAAAGAATAGGGGATCCCCATGGAGAAACACTAGGGAGAATAAATACTTTTTTACTCAATTCCACTAGTTGTTTATTTATTTCCACTAATTCTATAGTGGCCATTCTAAAAGGGGTCTTTGATAAGGGCCTTGAACCAGGAATTAAATCAATGGAAAACTCAATTTCTCATTCTGGAGGATGTCCAGGTAAATCCTATGGAAACACATCAACATATTCTTGAACAATAGGTACATCCTCTATTTGAACATTTCTTTCCTCACCCATAGTTATTTCATTCTCTTCCTCCCCAGTAATTGAATTTAGGAAGCTACAGGGGGTGGATCTAGATAAGAATCTGATGGTGACGTTTCTTCTATAAAGATAAATTGTTCTTTATCATCATCATCAAAAATTGTAACCCCATTATTATTACAATAAATTTTGGAATCATGGTCTGAAATCTAATACATACCAGGGATTATATCAAATTCAATCATGGGTATGACGATGAGATCAACAGATAAATAACATTTATATGCCTTAATGGGAACTAATTGACAAAACTTTGTTGCAATGATACTTCCCTTATGATTTTGACTAACAACTCTCTTGTTAAATCAAATTTGAAATATCTAATTTTCTTAGCAAACTGGGAATATATGAAACAATGCAATGATCCAGTATCAAATAAATAATTGGATAAACTTGAGGAAACAATTAAATTACCTGCCACCATGTATTTCAGAGCTTCAACCTCAGTAGTAGTGATCACATAAGCTTGGCCTTTCTCCCTTGGCCTTTTCTTAGGTAATTTTCCTTAGTTCTTAGGACATTCATTTTCATAATTCACCTTTCTCTATAATTGTAGAATTCAACATTGACATCCCCTTTCTTTCCTTTGTAATCATGAGTTTTGTGGCCTTTTTCACCACACTTGTAACAGACTCCCATTCCCTTTAGGAAAGTACCGGGGTATTTCTTCCCACATTTACTATAGGATGGATATTCAACTTTTCCCTTCTTCCCATTATTTCTATCTCCATAGTGTTCATCAGATCTATTTTTCTCATACTTTTCTCTAAAGTCGTAAGACTTGGAGAATTTTTTTCTATCTTAATAGCATATGGGAAAATATCTTCGTATGATGAGAAGGATTGTGAGACTAATTCTCAATGGATAAATGGTTTTAACCCATCAAATAATCGATCAATCTTACTCCATGGGTTACATATATAATCTGAAGCATGCCTTGCTAACCTTGTAAAGTTAGCCTCATACTTTGTGTCACTCTCATCCTCCTTTTGCCTCAAACTCAGAAATTGTCTTTCCATATCCACTCGATAGTCACGAGGAAAGTATTTTTCTAAGAAAATATATTTAAACTCCCTCCATTACATATTTGATACTTCATCATCTTCATTTGTGTTTTGAATCAATGACCACCATCGATATACATCTCCTGTGAGGTGATAAATTACCATGATAACTTTTTCCCTTTCACTACACCCCAAAGCATGAAATATCATCTCTAAGGGACTTATTCATTGCTCAACTAAAAATGGATTTGTAGTCCCATTGAATGTTGGTGGTTGTTTCCTCATGAAGCGGTCTAACATTGATCCTCCATGTTGTGGATTAGGATGATCCATATGGGTATGGTTATTTTTCATAACCTGAGTGAGTTGTCCCAGTATAGTGATAATCTAATCAGCACCAGTTGCATCACCAGCTCCACTATAATTATCTTTAGTATAAGGGAAATCCATATATGGATTATATTCATTGATACAATTTCCTTTCCTTCCATTAGGAGCTATTTCTAAACAATGGAATAAACTACATTAGTTTATGAATCATAATTCATAATTCCAAACTTGTAAAACACTTAACATAAATTGAACAGTTTATGAATATAATCCATAAACATAAAAATGTTTTCTTTGAGGAGGTATATACTCATAAATCCTTCATAATGGTTTGTAAATAAAGTGTGAATTATCCTTATCATATCACCCGTAAGTTTCGTAACCAAGAGTGCAGCAAGGCCCGTTGTCATGTATCAGGATACCCCAGGTCAAGCCCGAAACTCCTTGTCGGAGTTTTCACTCCTAGGTACATCTATGGCAGAGCTTCCTTTACCTTCTTGTATCTAGATAAGGATGAATTTCTTGGAAAATACACAAAATATCTACATTACCAAAATTCTAGGAAGTTCTTCTATACTAATTCTCAAAGTCTATCTTATGGTAATGTTCTCTAATCAGAGTTTTTCTAAATCTGGCTTCCATGGTTTTCACTAAACTTCCTCTTATACCAAATATGATGCCCCAACCTAAGAATCCTAGAGTTGGTGCATTATTACATAACATTAGCATGATCACAAAATATCAAGTCTTGAAAGACTGATTAGTTTTGTAGCATTGGAAGTAATAGATACATTTATAAGTTTTACATTACAGTATAAAATGAAAAACTACAAAAACATTTTCTCCATAGACCACACTCATATCTCTTAGACTATCCCTGAAATTCAGTCATAATATACATCTTCACATACTAGGAAAAATAAAACATATAAAGGGGTGATCTTAGATGCACAATAAGGATAATAATATAGCGGAAACATTCATAAATAAGTATAAACATTTAAGGAAATGTATACAACCAAAACAGAAGCCTTTTAAACTTAAAATTAATCATTATATGGAAAATATAAACCAAAATAATTCTATTTACTTACTCTCATGGACATTCTACTAGTAAAATAATCACATTCAATATCAATATCCTATTTCATAATGATGGAATGAATAATGCCAGACTTCATAACCATATAGTCAAGGCCTTGTTCCAAGACTACAAATAATATTTTGTCAAGGCCTTATGCCAAGACACTAGTTTGTCTCAGGAGACCTACCGATGCATCGAGGAGCTATAGCGGGCTCCACCCATCACTTACTAAGTCCAATGCATTCTTTATATGAAAAGGTTTAAACATAACAAAAACATTCATATTAAAACTAGCATAAAAAATGTCAATACTTTATCCATAAATTGTGAATGGTATAAATATAACACATCCCCAGTCAAACATATCACAAAACCTTCAATACAATTTAGAATATTTTTATCATAATAAATCAAATTCAAACAAGTTTAAAATCCATCAAAGGATGTAGACATAGATGAAATGAAAACTATTTGAAATAAATACCTCTTTCTATTTTAAAACCATTTAAATGAAAAAATTTATTTTTTAAATATTCTTATAAGCTTGTAAGGTAATATTTTAAGGTGTTATAATGGAGGAAAATAGTCTCACCCTCTGTATAAGTTAAAAAAACATTCTTTCCTCAATTTTGTCAAAAAGGTCATAAAGTTCCTTGTTTGGAAAACGATGGAAAGATAACTTTATAAAAATCTTATAAAAAGTCAAAAAAATGTATAAATGACTTTAACCCATAGTATAGGAAATAGTAAAAATGTTTTGAAATAAATTTTAAGAAACATGGATGTGGATGATAAAGAGGTCCCGGTAGATAATTACATATAAACAACCTCGGATAATGAAGAGATTATAGAATTACCCCTTACCTTGTACTTTTCCTTAGACGGTGGTATATTAAACTCATGTATAATAGTTAACACACTGTTATTAAATTATAAAAGAACTATATACATAAATATGATATCATATATGATCCTCTAATATTTCTTTGTTAACAATATTTTAGTATTATCGTCGTTTCGGGTGTTAACTGATTAGTTTTCCTTTATATACTTGGTTACGTAAGTCATGTTTTTTATGGATATGATGTATTTGATTCATATCCATAATGATATTAATTTCTTTAAACATTATTTTTAATCATCAAATGAAAATTATTCTTTAATGGTTGTGATGGGGAATTGAATCTCATCGCATTCGTGGAGATGGTAATCTGTACGTATGCACAAGTGACAATATAGTTCTTTTGATATTAAAATTGTTTATAACAAGATGGTATATCATATATATACATAATAATTAACATTTTATATTTATTATTTACCTCATTTATACATCATTATTATACCCATCCAAATAATAATGTATTGAATAACAACTATACCACAACGTGGAGACGATAAGTCGTACGTACGCACGTATGGTGACATGTCATTCGTAGGATGGATAGAATAATGAATATGGTTATACCATATTTATGATAAAATCATATTATGTATAAGGTAATGGATTTATTACTTTGGTATGGGAATAAAAAATAAATAGGAAGTGGAAGAAGAAAAGAACTTTGAAAAAGGGTGGTGAAATTATTATCTCTTCTTCGGGTGCTTCCTTTTGAGTTGATCAAAAGGGATCCTTAGGTTGGATTTCTGATAAAACTAAGGCATCTAATTTGAAGTGAGGAAAGTTTGGAGGATATTTGGGCATGGTTTGTTCAATCCAAATGGCTTTGGAGGTGTGAATTTGAGAGAAGGGTAAGTGCCCTTTTATAAGAGAGGTAAGGGGAACCTTAGGAAAAGATTGAAATATTATTTTATAATAAAATAATTTTCCATTTATAATGGCTCAAAAAAGATTTATCTATAGTATAAGGTGGTTATGGGTCTAAAACCTCTCAACCAATAGGTTTTATATAGTTTTGGGTCACTATATTAACCTTATCTTTTAGATTTAACTCTTAGTTAAATAGTTTAACTTTTACCATATATTCTTGTATTATTATTATAATTGGATAATAAAATTACTATAAATTTCCAATATAACCTCAAGTAGTTCATTAAAGATATAACTATCATTATATAAGTCCTTTGGCCGAACATTAGATTTTAAGAGTATTATATCAATTAATAATATAATATGTTTTTAAAACTTTTTTATGTCAATTTTGACACTATTTGGTATTTGGTTTTTGTTAAAGTCATAACAGCATGATTACTTAGAAAAGTATTCATTGAATCAACCATAAGATGAAATATTATCCTATAAAATTAGTTCAATTCATCCAAAGTCTCAAATTACATTTATTTGGATATTTATAATATAAATTATTTTAATCTTTCATTAAAAGGGTAATTACTAAATCATCATTGTGTCATAAATAAATTTAATTATTAATGTCTAAAAATTATAAATAAAATACCATTATGTAGGAAATATTTTTATATTTATAATTAATATTTAGGGTCTAATTTATCTTTTGTATAACCCTATATTAAAAATGTTTTAGTTAGTCAAACATGAATTTAACACATTTAACTCTTCTTTAAATTAAATAATAATGAATGTCCTAATCTAATCCAGGTGGTCCAAATGAATCATATTTTATTACTAATGTTTTTTTGGTCGAAATAAACTTATCCAATAGAATTAGGACATGTTTTGGGTAATTATAATATCATTTTTACCTTTAATTACCCTATTTACTTTTAACAGTGATAAATAAAAGTTAAAAGTTACTATTCACAAAAAATTATTTGAATCTTATCAAACCACATTTTACTTACTGATATCAAACATGTCTCTTGGTTTTTTGAAATTCAATTCATAGAAGTAGTAAAATTATGTTTTATGAAAATTTGCAAATGCTACTAGGAGGTGGGTAAAAGACGGTAAGAAGTTCAATAAAATTTTAGATATCTAAACTTATTATAAAATTAATATAATTAATTACATTGAACTTATATAGGTATTATGTATCTATTTTGACCTAAAATAAATTTAAATAAAATAATTCTTTATTTAAATAAAAATTTAGTTTTAAACAATAACGTAGAGTTTTTCACTATTCATCCAAAATTGAAAGTTTTCAGAAAAATACCAAAAATTCACCCTAATCTAATTTCGATATTTTCAATCCAAAAATGAAATCAATTTTGAAAGATAAAATTTGTAAAATTTAAAAAAGTTGGTAATACTATTCATAATGGCTAGTTTGATTGGTTGTGGTATGTTTGAACTCAAAGTTGCGTACAACACAAGCTATTGTATTATTCAAAGAGATGCGTACCATGGATGCTTGGGATGTTACATTTTATATCCAAAGGCTTTATTTCAAAGGAAATTATATTTAATAAATCACCCTATAAATGTTCTTATGAAATAATATTTTTTGTGACTGATTTTGGGTATCAAGAATTCATATTATTGAGTTCAAATTTGGTAATGTCATTTGGAAATGTTATAAAACCCATTTCCCTTAAATGATTTCTTAATTATGTGAAAAATTATTATTTTCAAGTGGAAAAAATATGTATGGAAGAATTTTTGGTGGGGTCCTATATCTCCCTTCAATGAATGGGTAAATTTTATATCTCACATGCTCAAAAGGGTACACATGAAGATTTATCCTAAGCCATATGGTATATAGGAGGATTTATCCCAAGATAAAGGTTACATGAAATGATTTTTTCCAGTCCAAATGGAAAATAGGAGGACTTATCTCAAGACAAAGTATATATATGAGGATTTACCCCAATACAAAGTGTACATGAAAGAATTTATCCTAAGCTAGTGGATACATATTAGGATTTTCCCAATCCCAAGGTTTCATGGGAGGATTATCCCAAGCTTAATATGGTACATGGTTGATTATCCCCAATCCTACTATGTGATGAATTTATTGGAGTGTATACCTGAAAAATGATTTCTATTCTTATATTTATTCCACACTCTTTTATAAAAATATTGTTCTTAGGATTATACTCCTTGACTCTTGTTTAATGTCTCATGATTCTACACATCTTTTCCTTGTTATATGTTTGTTCATTTGAGATTACATGTCCTTCCATCACGACTTACAAAAAAACTATTATTTTTATATGTTATTTTAATAATAAATAACTTACCTACCCATTTTTTTGCATATTATTATGATACTACCCTTTATGACATGTTGATAAGTTTTCCCTTGGAGATTGTTTGATCTCACCCATTTCTTATGTTTCTCTTTATTAGGATATAAAGATAATTATAAATTGTGAGAATTATAGAAGGGATTTTATAGGATTTTAATTATGGATAAATGTTTACATGTGTTGAAAAATAAATTTCTTATGTATCTAGTCATAAAAGGCACTAAACAAAAGGGGTTTCTATGCTATGTGAGATTATTATGATATGTAATACTAATGAGAAATTTATACAAGATATGTTTGGATCATATCACATGGTATAAAAGTGAATTTTTAAAATTATATGTTTCTAGAATTGGTCTTGAGAGTGTGGTTCCAAGGCACCTCAATCATGGACACCACTACCACCATCCTCATCATATGCCTCATCACTAGGATCATATTCTCTATAAGATTTATCTATATTAAAACCATGAAGATCATAACCCTAAACACGAATAATACAATCATCATCATCATCACCTAAAGAATCATAAAATGAGTACATAATTGATATACATGTATCAAAAACAACAACACTATTTAGAATAAGTGATAGACACATAGACATTATAGATTTCATTAACTAATTGAGAAAATTTGTATTTTATTCTCACTCTTAGACTCCAAATTTCCTTTAATACTTATAAAAATTACTCTTACAGATATTTATTGGTATTAATAGAGTCATTTTAATTAATAGAAGTAGAAAAATACTTATTAGGCATGACATTCATCATAGGTTAAAATAGACCCTCCCCTAGGGCTCTGCACAAGATGACTATAAAAACAAATCATTTAGAATGAATCTATCGTCTTATTTCACATTAAGAGACTCTAGGAAATGTATTTGATATTTTAAATTAGATATAAATTTAAAAAAATATATTAAAATATTAAATGATTATAAATATTTTTATAGTCTTATATTGCACCTTGTAATCAACAACACTTTCATTTTTTTCCACTCGAGCAATACAATTTTACTCATGGAATACACCCTTAAATGTTCAACACCACTCATTGTAAATAATTAAAAAAATAGATGTAATAAAATAATATTAATTTATACTAAATTAATAATATTGAAAAATAAATAAATAAAAATAATTAAAATTTAGTAGTAATAATATTATTTTTTAACCAATTGTGTTAAATTTAAATAGTACCATAATATAGTAACTCTTCTAGTAAGAATTCTTCTCCTAGTATAGTTTAACTAAACAATAATTAAGGATATTTATACCCTCTAACTATGTTCCATCTTTATTGGTCCAACCAACATATGAGTTATGCTTATATTCTCTCTAATAATCCCATAATTATATCCACTAACAAACCCTCACAAATTGACCATTAAGAAAATTAAAACAAATATTGAAATATAATAATAATGTAAAATTTGATATAAAAAATTTCAATACCCATATCATATACCATGATTTATCTATTATTTGATCATCGATATGTGCATTGATGATTAGTTATATGAAAATGATTTAACTTAAATTTTTATGTATTCCCATAAAACATCTACATTCCCTACCATGTTTCCCAATTATTTTTTTATCTTCGATTTACTTGACCATTACATGTGTATGATAGTTCTATGTATCATACATGCATGTATGGGCACACTGTATAATATTATATCCATATGTGAAAGATAAAATAGAAATATGAAATAAATATATATTACAACTCAAATAAAATCATTTTAAAAAACTTAATAGATTTGTAAAAATTTAAACGATGAGAAGGGTGTCCAATGTATTTTTTCAAAATATTTTTTTACTTACTATATGTATTTTTTTCATCATAAATTACATAAGTTTTTTTAATTATTTTATAATTTTATTTTTATGGAATATAATTTTCTTATTAAAAGTGTCCTATAAAAAACATCAGAATTTTTTATTCATAATTGTTTTCCCCAAGAATAATTTCATGGTAATCTTTTAAGTTCCGTACCTATTTAAAATTTATTTTGAACTTTATTTTTATAAAATTATTTTTATTTCATATAATAAATTATATGGTTAATATATATTTGAATTTTCAATAATACATAATTATAATTTTGATATTTTAATCATTTAAAGTTTTATTATTATCTATATCATGTGTTCTATTCAAGTATAATTTATTTGAAGTGTATTTTTTATGTGTTTTTTTAATTATTTTATGTTCATTATTATTATTTTTTATTTTGAGTTATTCTTCATATAAGTATTGTATTTTTAAAATTTTCTAAAGACTGAATTTATGAAATATATCTTTTAAACATTAATTGTTTTTTATTCATGCATTCTGATCATTATGTCTATTACTTTCTAAAATTATCAATATATGAAATGTTCTTCTGAAGAAACCATTTTCTATGAACTTTAAAATATTTTATATGTATTATTTTTATAAAAAACTTTTTATCTTTATTTCTATATAATATAGTTAATATTTTAATTCCATTGTGTTTTGATTTGTATATTAGGAGTTCAAATTGTTCAAAGTGTCCTGTATAGAAAAAAACATATTCTACATAACATAACATATTCTTTAGGACAAAACATGTTCTTTTATTTTCAATATACTTTGAATAACTATAAATCCTAATTTAAATATAAAATATAAATGAAATTAAAAACATAACTAGATTATATATGAATAAACACGATATTAAATGTTTTTTAAAAAAATTGTAAAAAAATATTTTAAAAGCGATAAAATATGGTTGTTTTAATTTTTTCAGAGTGTAATAGAAAACACTTGGGATGACTAAACAAGAAAAATTAAATGTTTAACACACACAAACCATAACTACAATCTTAATGAAATTTTAAATACAATATATCAACTTTACAAATAAATCATAATAGAAATAATTTAGTAAATAGAATAAATAGAATATAATTAATAAATCATTGAATATATACACTTCTGATTCCACAAAACAAAGAACATGTTCTATTCTGTACTAGATACTTTGAATAAATATAACTTATAATATATGAATTAAAAATAAATTAAATTTAAATAATAACATTATTCTATAACAATAAATATATAATCAATATGTTTTTTATAAAAATAAAAAATATGAAATATTTTAGATGCCACAGAAAATTTCAATTTCCATTATGCTTTTCCTAATTTTTTTTCAAAGTGTTGGATAAGACATTTGGCATTATGGAACAAGTAACTTTGAATGTTTAAAACATACAAACAATAACTTCAAATTTAATGAAATTTTAAACATAAACCACTTATATATCAAATAGAATATAATAAAAGTAATTTTTTTTAAAAATAATACATAGACAAAAATTAATAAATAAAAAATATTTCACACATTAAATAAATTACAACAGTATGTAATGAATTTTTTTGGTTCTCTACAAGCTAGTTTTAACAAATATAACTCCTAATCTAAAACATTATACTCAATGAAATTAAAATAATTAATAGATTATATATTAATAAATATAAAATAAAAATCATTTTATAAGAATAACAAATTTAATATATTTTAAAATCCATAGAAGATAACTATTTAAATAAAAAGTCTCATACATAGAAATATTTTCAAATTTATAGACAAAACACTTAACATGGTTGAACATGAAACTTTGAATATTTTTAAATCATAAAATTAATAACATCAATATTAATGAAATTTTAAACATAAAAAACCTATGTAACTAATAAATTAGAATATTATTTTTGATAAAAATAATAAATAAAACATAATTAATAAATCACAAAACATTCAAAATTTAAATAAATCCTACCTGCTTAAAACATTTACAATTGTTAAATATAAAACTTTAAATAATTATAACTTTGAAACTCTAATTATTTCTCAATAAAAATTAAAAAATAAGATAATCATAAAATATATTACATTAAATAAAAATAAATATATAAAAATAAAGATCAAAAAATATTTTAAATAGGTACAATACATGAAGGATTAAAACATAATATATTATACTTCAGAAAACTGCTATGTATAGAAAATTCTAATTTTCTTTATAGAGTAATTTGAACATGAACATTTTAATGTTCTATGATAGATAGATTCTTAGTGCGGGTTAGTTTCTGGTACTATTTGGGTTGGCCCTCCCTGATCCTAATAATGTATCAAGGCTCAGTTTTTGAGGTATCAATATTGGTTATATTTACATAGATATTTGATATAGGTTGATTAATGAGATTTGAAGGATAAATATTCTTTAAGTGATTAATAGTTTGTGAAGGATTTATGGGATCCAATGTTTTCTTGAAATGATTACTATTCTTCGGATGATCATAAGGCTCCAATGCATATGTTGAGAAGCACGAGCATAAAATATCAAACAGATAAGAGAAATAAGAAATAAATGTGCTATAGAAGTTGATGGAAATTGATAGTAGGACTGGGGAGGCATCATCAGATAGGTAAAATGTATATAAGAATCATTGCAAAACTAAAATTGAATCAAAATCATAGGTGTTATAAATATCTTTATTATCTCAAGTGGAACTGTGGTATTATATAGTTTGGAAAAGGGATATGTGGTGAAGTTCTTGAGTGTGATAAAGTACAACAGGTCCTCTATGTTCCTCTATTAACATCCCCCCTCGATTAGTCTTATTGATCACTATGATCACTAGTATGAAAAGAAAACAGTTTTCGCCTTGATGGTGTTTCTTAATTGATATAGAAAAATGATTAATATAATGTAAGTTTAAATTATGTATTTTATACATAAAATTGAAATACTGTACTCACAATGGGAACTATAGGACGCAATCCAAAATATCACATTCTACAATCATTTTTAAATAATATTTTCTTTTGCACCTCTTCGATATCTTACATATTTTTCTCAGATAGAGTAATTTATGTTTTATTATATATATAATATAAATAATGTTTAAATTATTTAAATAAATAGTAAATAGTATGAAATACATTAAAATATTAATAAAATGAGAGCGATGTAGTAGTGTTGAAAAAGCATAGATATATTGTTTGTTCTAAAAATTTCCCATCACTATTTTTTTTTGAATCAACTTTAATAATTATAGTATTTGAATCATCGTATGATATAATTTGTTTACAATACCAGTGGGGATATTCAAATCTTAAATTTCTTCTACACTATCATCGAAAACATGTCTTAGTATTACTTAAATAATGACACTGAAATGAGGTTTTAAAGGATATTTTAATTAAAATACTTCTTTTTCCATTATTTCTATAATATATAACTCATAAAGAGTAATAATTGATTCATTTAAATAACAATAAATCCATACATATATATATATATACCATCTCATGTAATTGAATTAAAGCACCTAAATTTCATCAAACTCGACCATGAAATAAATAATTCATTATGAGTATTTTTTTATCCACTCCATAATAAGATATATTTTCACATTGAGGTTGGTTATTTTATGCACTGATATAAAATTATGTTATTTAAGTTTGAATAAAATTTTCATGTTTTATTATTATTTTTAGTACTCAACTTTTTATAAAAAATATATACCCATTGATGACTGGGATCCCGGTGATGATAATTATAGGATTTAAAGTATATCAATTATATATCAAATAAAAAGAACACATGGAAATATAATACCCTCAAACCACCTCTTTAAACCCACTAATGATAATCCCCTTATGGGTTATTAACAAAAAAATCATAAACAAATAATATTAAAATCTCTCACATAATATAATGATTCCCTTAGGAGTGTAACACATTTAAGAAAACCTTTGAAAGGTTCCAAATAGGACTTAGTGTTTTATTTAGAAATATCTTTTTAAAATATATTTTGAAATTGACTTTAAAATTAGAGTACCCTATTTAAATTTTAAGGAAAAGAAAACCTTAAATAAAATACTACTTATATGGCTTATACATAGAAAAATCATTAAGCATATTGAATTATAATTTAATTAAATGATATCACCCAGGAAAAGGATAAGATTACAAAATAAAAACGCATTAAAATTCATAATAAATAGAAATAAATATAAAAAATATCCTCAATTCACTAACAAAATTTATATAGAGACATATAAATCCAAAACTACCAATAAAAAACCCAAATCCTCATCAAAACCATTTGGTCCTTTTTTTTAAAATATATCATAAAAACATTTTCTAAAAATTATAACTTGAGTTTATAAAATTTATTAAAAAATTATGGATTCATTAAGTGTAAAGAGCCTAGACCTAGTCCCCCAAATCTAGTTTTTACTTTATTACATTGACAAAAGATACAAGCGATCACATCCCAAATGATCGAATAGTTTAGTAGCCTTGAAGAACTAGATACATACATGATACCCATTTACATTGGGGAAAAATATAAAACATAAATAATAAATATTCTGAATCATTGAAACTCATTCAAATAATTCTTCTTCATAACATAGGGAATGGAAAAAAAATAATGGTGATATTAAATTTTCAGTAAGGGTTATGTACAATGGAAACAACCACAAGTAAATAAGGAAAAATCCATATGAGAAGGAAAATAACTGAAAACACATAAAATTTAATAAATAAATTGAGGAAACAATGCATCAATTGATAATATCAGTGCATTAATCTCATGGATAATAATAACAACTGCATTCCCAATAAAATGAATTCATACTATTGGACATTAGTATTTATGGGATCATGATATCTCAACCGTCAATACCTTGCACCAAAACAATTTAAAACTATTGGTAAAGACCCATTTAATTTGGAAAACTGATTTTTCTATTAAGAAATATTATTGCATCTAGGGGATATATAATTTCTGGCCCCATCCATCACTGCATGACCAATGCATTCCTCATATATTTAATGATAAGTTTAATTCATGAACAACATGCCTTATCAAAATATTTCTATGTCGATTAAAGAATACAAATTATCAACAATTCTGTCATCAATTAATTAACTTTTAAAGTAAAACAACATATGTTGAAATGGTATTTTTTAGGAAAAAATAATATCCATGATAAAAAGAATATGGGTATTTAAGGGAAATATAATATCCAATGATCATAAGAAAGTAAATGTTTCAAGAGAATCCTAATATCTAAATAATTAATCAATACATGAGAGAGGAAAATTAAAAATAGAAATAAAAAGTTTAAAATATTTTATAATATAATATGTTTATTTTTAAAACCATTGAAAACTTTTAGGAGAAGACATAGAGTTTAAAACAACTATTTTTGTGGAAAGGTCCTTTAACATTGTATTAGGTAAAAAGAACATTCCTTTTGAATTTTCTGTTGAAAATGAACCATTTTGGGAAAAAATTGATATATTTCTTTAGTACTATATAAAAAATCAAGGATAACTAAAACTATCCTTTATAAATCATTTTTTTCAATAAAAATTATTTTCACAAAACAATTTTTAAAAATATCGATATGGAAAAAAAATATACCTGATCAAGAAGAGAAATAGGATAAAATTTTGTTTTAAACGTAACTATTGAAAGAATAAATTGGTATTAGTCTTTAATCATCATTAATAAATTAATATGCATGTTAAATACCTCAAATTATTAGTATATATGCCTCATAAAAATAAACAGGTGCATAATACCAAATATGTCTCAATGAAGTGTAAATTGAGACGAAACCCCTTACAACATGTTAAAATTTCATCATAAGTAATTTGAAACATATTTATAATAAATTTTGATTAATTATAATTACATAAAATACCATATATATATATATATAATTTCATATATGATCTTTTTATAACATTTTATCATCTATTTTTTAATGATCCTTTTGCTATTATCATTATTTTGGGTGTTAACAGCATCATTTTCATGTATGTTTTGATTTGGTAGTTCATATCCTTGGAATATTTATCATGGTTCCCTTATATAAATAATTTAATTAATGGTATAAATATCCTATATATTCAATATGTTGATATTTATAGTAATCTATAAAATATAGAGATAGAAAAATAAATTACACCATTCATGGTGACGGTATGTCGTACATATGCACAAATGTTGTTTTCAATATTCAAAGGATAGAATAAAATAAAGGTGAATAATAATAAAAAATTACAGAATAATAATTATATAATATATATAATATATAATCATTAAATCCACATGTATTATCATCCATATAAAGTGTAAATGAAAAAAAAATCACATCGCTTCGTGGTGGTGGTTGTCTACACGTACGCACGAGCAATGTTATCATTTTCCAAAATAATTGTAAGGTAATAGGTAATATATGATTTTATAGTTCTAGAATAATAGTTATTTCATAAATATAACATTTACTCATTAGTCCCATATTTATAATCATCCATTTAAAGTGGTGATGAAAAATGAATTACACAGTTATGTGGGGACGTTAAGAAGTATATGCGTAGGAGAAATGTTTTTTCTTCTTGTAAGATGGAAGGAAATTTAAATATTGTTTTCCAATAATGAAAATAAAATATTAGTAAATTTATGACACTTTATTTATTATTTCATTATTGGTATAACATATTTATAGTAATTATAAGAAGAAATAAACTTGAAAGATTCGTTAAAAACAATTACCTCTTCTCTGGTAGACTTCCTTTAGTTATCTTCCTAAGAGAGCATATATAACAACCTTGATTTGTATTATATATGAAAACATGATTTATTACACAAATTCATCACTTGAAACAACAAAGAATATCGAGAGGTATAATTTCATTGGGGATTAGGAACATTACATAACAACTTAAAACATAGAAGACAACATCTTTATTGAAAACTTCCTTTACATGACCACTACATTTCTTCGTACTTAGAATTTCATGGGATAACTTGAGGACATGCTGTTTCCGACGCTTTCACCAGGTTGCGCGCATCCGTCCGTCTGCAGAGGAGGACGCGCTGCATTGTTGCCCCATATTCCCGCTGTCCAAAGGCGGGCGACATTCGATCCTTATTCAGGAATGTCTTCTCCTTGATCGAAACGGGATGATGGGATGTCGGTTCTTCCTTCTGTGGATTCCTCCTCGGAACTCATCACCTAATCCGGGTATCCCTCATAGATTTAATACGTTGTTCGTGAAACTCTTCCCAGTGCCATGTTTCCATGGACACCGGTTAATTACACTGCTTCTGTCAGGACATTCCAAAGGGTTCGGTCAGGGCAGCAACCTGCAGTCGGTGGAGTAGTCACGTCGAGGAATCAGTAGCGTGTCTGGATGCTGGGGAACTGGCGTGTCTGTCTTTTATCCCTTGTTATAGGGCTTCTTGAGGGCGTGGAAGCCCGAGGCATCCCACATCGAGTATGGGGAATTATATACCATATACATATATCTGAGGTTTTCCTCAGCTTCCTGTGTTTAGCACAGGGCATGCCACAGGTTTAACGTCCAGCGGGGGACGGATCAGCCCGATCAGAGCATTAGCTGGGATGGATCAGATCGAGGGATTTCCCTTGAAAGGGTGCCGATACCGAGACCAGCCCAGGGGCGGCTGTGAAGAGGAGCGGAATGGTATGATCTTGCCGGGACATGGCAGTCCGGGTGAGAATCAGGATGGGTGATGGAGAGTTGACTGAAATGGAGGGGGAATGAAATGGGACCATCGCAGGGGTGATAGTGAAGTTGGGCTTGAGCCTCGAAGAGACCTCCTACATATCCCCGTGGCAGGGAATCAAATTCCGCGTAGTTTGGGATGGTGCCGGCGAGCCGACGTGAAGGTGGACATTGGCCCGATGAGCATCGTCAGTGAACCGATGTGAATGCGGACTTTGGTCCAGATGGTGTGGGGCTTATGCACTAGGTTTCCCAGGTGCTAGTGACCTGAAGGGAATGAGGTCAGGATGACCAAAAGGTGGTGGGATTGAACCTCTGGGAGGCTTCTTACATACCACTCCTTGACATGGATCAAAGACCACGTAGTTCAAGTTGGACGCAGGAAGGCCGACGTGAAAGAGGAGGACCAGGGGGGTCCCAGTGGTGGTGGGCTTGGACCTCGTGGAGGCTTCCAACGTACCATGCCTTACCACGGATCAAAGACCACATAGTTTAGGTTGGTCACAACGACATGCCGCTGGACCGGAATGCAGTTTAGCGTCGTGTAGGGAGAAGATGAACCCTGACATGAATAAATGATGGGTGGGGTTGAACCTCGTGGAGGCTTCCTATGTACCATGTCATGACATGGATCAAAGTCCTCGTAGTTCAAATAATGAAATTCGTCAGCGAACTGACGTGAAGGGGGGCCTTAGTCCAATGAGATATGGGCATGAACCTCAGGAAGGCTTCCAACGTACCATGCCTTGACATGGATCAAAGACCTCATAGTTCAAAGGGTTTCATCGGTGAACCAACGTGAAAGTAGACCCGGGGGTCCACTAGTGGTGGGATTGAAGCTCGTGAAGGCTTCCTACGTACCATGCCTTGACATGGATCAAAGTCCTTGTAGTTCAAATGATGGAATATAGTTTAACGTCATGCGGGACGGTGGTGAACCGACGTGAAAGAGGTAGGAACGACCGGGTTGTGGGCTTGAACCTCATGGAGGCTTCCTACGTACCACGCCTTGATATGGATCAAAGTTCTCGTAGTTCGGTTGGGCGTGCAGTTTAACGTCATGCTGGACAAGGGCATACAGTTTAACATCCTGCTGGATGAGGTGTTTTCATGGCCAATGCTTACTCTAAGCCCATGTGAGTCGTTCTCAGTGTGAGAAACAAGAGGCAACAGATACCTGACGATCACACTGCGAAGGGTGCGTCCGTGAGAAGCAAAGAGGGGCTTACACGTTAGGCGACCTATGGTGCTGGGACTTACTCCAGGATGGAGGCCCAAAGTGCGGCAGAGCGCAGCGAAAGAGGGATTTGGGACCAATGACGGGAGGTGCTTCGTTCCCTATTACGCCCTCCACCGACCTTGGTAGTGGGGAAGTACGGAGATGCAGGGGTTCATCCTTCTGCAAGAGGGGCTAGGGGGATTATACCAAGGTGGTTTCCCTTCTCCCATGGATATACGATACTCTGAGAAGGAGGATATCATCCCTTGTGGAGGGGGTGACCCCGTCTCTGTGGAAATGGGTGGCGTAAAAAATGTCCGAGATGGGGGGACCCTTCGTGCGAGGCACGAGGCCGGATCACAGTTTAACTTCATGTGTTGAGGATGAGGGGCTTGACCGTTTAACGTCCTACAGCTCGGAAGAGGTGGGTTTACTCCGCACCCCTTGGACTTACATGACTGGTACCCATTGCTCCTTGGGGGAGGGAAGGTACCGGTAAGGCCGTGGCTAAGGGGGGTCGTAGAGAGAACCATCGAGGGGTCCACGTTAGTGTGGCTATGCGAAGAAGAAATAGCTGTTAGCATGCCTATGCGAAGAAGCATTAGGCGAAGCAATGCTACGAGTGGTGTTGTCCGTGGGACTTTGAAATCAAATCGTGCAAACCTGGAGGGTCGCATGGGAAGAGGAACTTCCAAGCAGAGGAGTGTGCTTCGCGAAGTGGAGTGCCTTGGCCTTAGCATGGGGCAGAGGTGTAGATGGGGGTGCTTCGCGAAGTGGAATAGTGTTCACGGAGCACTGCCTCGCGAAGCAGAGGTGCCTCACAAAGCAAGGTGCCACGAGGCAGTGTGCTTCGCGATATGTAGCGATCCTGCCTTAGCATGGGAATCACTAGTATAGGATGGGTGTTTCGCGAAGCATAAACGCTTCGTGGCTGCCCGGGTTCCCTTGGGAATCCCCCTCCTTCGCGAATGACCTTGAGCTTCGCAAAAGGTATCCCTCTCGGAAGAGGGGCTCAATACGAGACAAAGCGAAGGCGTCACGTGAAGTAGAAGTACCTCGTGGAGCTCATGATTCCCAGGGCAAAGGGTGCTTCGCGATTCGGGAGAGGAGAAGACGAAAGGTCGGATCGTCCGTCCTCTTGGGCTCAGGGGGAACCCAATATTTATAGGCAAGGGGATCCGTGAAGCAGAACTCATGCGCCGCCTCTGGCGCTTCGCGGCGTGCTCGCGAACGTCAGGCTGTTCGCGGAGAGGTACCGCCTCCGGCACTTAGAGGCGGGAGCGCGAACATCATATTTGTTCACGGATAGGTACCGCCTCCAGCGCTTTACAATGGGAGCGCCAACGTCAAATTCACTCGGGAGAGGTACCGCCTCCGGAGCATCGCGGTGGGACTGCGAACGTCAGATTCGTTCGCGGAGAGGTACCGCCTCCGGCGCTTCGCGGCGGGACCGCGAACGTCAAATTCAGTCGCGGAGAGGTACGGCCTCCGGAGCTTCGCGACGGGACCGCGAACGTCACATTCGGTCGCGGAGAGGTACCGCCTCCAGAGCTTCGTGGCGGGACCGCGGATGTCACATTCGGTCGCGGAGAGGTACCGCCTCTGGAGCTTCGCGGCGGGACCGCGAACGTTAAATTCAGTCACAGAGAGGTACCACCTCCAGCGCTTCGCGGGACCGCGATGCTCGGGGGTGCTTCGCATCGGTTCTTCATGGGGAAGTGTGCGGGGATTCTTTGTTTCTCCTTCCTTTCGGTCAATATTTTGGCACCAACAAATGCCCCCCCCTCAGACTTGGAGTCGCGGACCGTAGGGTCAAAGTCTGAGGGAAAATCGCCAAAATTGTCGGCAGTTTTCAATGTGACTTCACAAAGGGGGCCCGCGATGGTGATCGGGGCCATAGATCCGGACGCACCGTGATGCTCATCACGGGTGAGGCACGCCGCGATGCTCCAGGGTCACCGCCTATAAATAGGGGGTCGGCCTCTTTTGTCTTCACGCAATTTTCTTGTCTTTTTGTGCTCTCGATTTCACGAAGCTCCACGTACTCCACGCCTGTTCTTCGCGAATTGAGCTTCACGGCGAACCGCGGGTCTCCGACTCCGCAACCATGCCAAGAGAACTCCTGTTTGACGGCCTAGGTTAGACTCTGCGGCTTGGTCTCACAACCGACCTTCATGAGCCGACTTCACAATCCAGCTTCACGATCCGTTCTGAAAAAAAATTCTTTTCTGAGTGCCGGAACCAAAATGGCCCATCGAGAAGCTGTATTGGGGGTGATTGTCGATGCCGCCCGGAGGGATAAAATGGCCAATTGTCTGGGCCTTGGGAAGATGGTCTGAATCCACTAGGACCACATTTATTTGACAGAGCAACTATCGGAGGGTCAGAATAATTATATGCAGTTCAAGAAGGTGCCATTGTACGGCTTCGGGTTGAGGGATGACATCTTCATCCCTGAGGCGAGTATGAATGAACCAACTTGTTGGTTTAGGAGCAGGCCATGTCAGCACCAATGGTTCCGGGCGGCCGATGGTCATGCATGGGAGGACTTCAAACCCATCACCGCCAACTGTCTGTACAACCATGTGAACAATATTGACGGGAAGACACTGTAACCGAAGACATCCCCTCCTCTATACCGTACCATGCTGAAGGCGGTGTTGCAAGATCCGAAGAAGGGGTGGTTTGATGAGTGGGACCTACACCATGGCGGAAAATTTACCAATGACTGGGCCTAGGCCTACAGGGTAGGCGCCTCATGAGAGGAGTTTGGTGCCGAGCTTAGAAGAGTGGGTTTATATGAGGCGGCATGGGCCTCCCAATTCCACATTTACCAACCAAAACAATTGATGCTGGAGTTGTTGAGCAGATGGTCGTCTAGGACCAATACCTTTCACCTGCACCACGGGGAGGTGGGCATCAGCCTGTGGGATGTCCACCAGATTTCGGGGGTTCCGATCTTGGGGGCCATGTATGATGAGTTCCTCCCCATCATGAGCGCGTGGGAGGATACAGAGCAAATTCCGCGACTGGCGTCGGCGCTAATGGCACTCCTCCCTGGAGAGGACAAGGTGGCAGTGAGGGATGTCCACTTGAAGAAGTGGTTCAAGTGCTTCCTGAATTTCCCAGAAAATCGAGAGTTCCCTCCGAGGCCTCGAACTTGTCTGAGGGAAGCCCAATGGGGTAAGGAGAACTTGTATTGGCAGGTCTTGGAAGACAACCAATGGAAGACTTGGGGCTTCAGTGTCAGCACTAAACATCAGCCGATAGTCAGGTTGGCGACATTCATTTCGGCTCTCATCTGCGGTTGGATCCTACCGGTGAGGGATACCGGCATGGGGGTCTGGCCCAGCTTGTTTATCATGGCGTCCATGCTGGCCATGGGGCAGCGGGTCAATCTGGGGATCCCATTGCTCGCCAAGCTCTACAAAATGCTGCGGCACATTAGCGAGGGCAAGAAGCCGCCAAGGATATGCGGACCCTTCCACCTCCTGTATGGGTGGATTTCGGCGCACATCAGGGGGATCTATGAGTATCAAAACCCTATCTCACCACCGGGATCAAACTCCCGCCCCTCTATCCTGAATGCGTCCGGGAGCTTACCGTTCAAACTAACCGTGCCGATGGTGCTGAACCGGGTGTTGAGGGCGGATGAGTTTAATTTCCACCCCTTCCCATTGCCGACGAGTATACTCACAGATGAAGGGCAGGGAACGAAAGAGCACCGGGCTTACTTCCTGGCCTTTCGAGGTGGAGTTTTGGTGGCGCGAGTGGATCGTGAGCCGCTCTGCGAACCGTACACCCCGCATCGGTTTGCGAGGTAGTTCCGGTGCCTCCAGCGGATGACCCCGCAGGTCTACTGGGAGGTGTGTCACGAGGAGAACCCGTGTGTGATGAGGCAGTTGTGGCTCATGTTCACACGAGAAGATGGGAAGATGCGAATTGCATTGCCTCCATCCACCACCGCTTTCTGATTGGTGAGGGAGTATGACATTAGTTGGGAGGCTGATTACCCAGGGGATATGCTGAAGCATACAACTGTTCGGGTTGGTGACGGTGGGCCTCCTCTATCCCGAGGTTGGGGTTAGAGGGCAGCTAGGGCCTCTCGCGGTGGCGGGGCTGCCATGGCGGCGAGACCTGCACCGGCCGAGGGTGTGGCAGTAGCGGCGGATCCGGTGATTCCGGAAGAGCAGGGTTATCCGGAGGGGCGGCCACCAAGGGGATTTCGTAGGATATCCACTCAGGCTCCAGGGAAGCGGATACGTAATATCGACATGGCAGAGGATGTCATCTTCCTGGAGGCTTGGGACATATGGGACATCAACCGGCAATTCCTCAGTCCACCCGAGATATGGCCGCACTTGAATCGCCTCGGGATAGAATTACCGGGCATAGGCCCAGTCTGGGCTGGTTTCATGGCATCTCTGGTAGAGGCAGAGCAATACTTGGATGAGCTGGAGGATTACATTCACTCTAGTGGTGTCCCTCGCCCAATGATAGACCGGGTGAGGGTACTGCTGGATCGAACGGTCCCCCCACAATTGTCAGCTGCCGATCTGAGGGAGCGCTTTCCCCTACTGGAAGAATCATAGGACTCCTCTCAGGAGGATGAGGCTGGAGGAGGGATCCCATTGGAGGAGGGCAAGGTCAGAGATCAAGGCTCAGATTCCGACGATTTCGCGGAGTCTCTCGAGGTAGCATTCCGAACTTCTTTCCTTATGGTCCGCTCTTGGGCCATTATGGACTTCTCACCGATGTTTGAGCATTGTAGGAGGAACTTGTTCGCAGGCCTTGTTCTCGCCCCTCGGCAGGTGATGATGCAGGGCCTTTAGAACTTGCGCCTATGGCTGCGTCTAGTTTTGCGTCTGTTGGGACCAGAGCACCCGAGGTGGCTCCTCCGGAATCTCCAGACCTTCCAATAGTATACGGAGGGCCTCGCCTCGAGGTCTCGTCAGTATCGGCTCAAGAGCAGCACCAGGAGGTCGATCTCTGTAAGTTTCCTCTACCAGTTTCCTTGTCATCATATGTATACTATGCCAACTAACATTTATGTCCCTCTCTATCGTACAGTTCTCCAACTGGCGTGGGCTGCTACGACAAGGCTAGTCGGGATGTCTGGTGGCATCCCTCCTAGGGGCATGACGGTGATGGCGGCGATAGTCCCCCCATCTCCTCGAGCTACAACAAACATCATCACTGGCGGGGCCACCAGCAGGGTTGTGCCCGAGGTCATTGAGGTAGACTCTAATGAAGAGGATCAACCGTCCGGTCCTAGTCCTGTCGTGCCTGGTTCGACGCCAGATGTCGCGCCAGATTCAATGCCAGATGCAGATCCTGACGAGGAATTTCTGCGGTCGTATCCTACGTACGAGCCTGCTAATCGCGCAGACTGGGAAGAAACAACCTCTGACGAGGAAGAGAGCAGCATAGTCTGCTGCCGATCATGGAAGCTGATCACACGCTTCATCAAGGACACCCCCCAGGTGCTATGGCTGGACGAAATGGACAGACTTCGCCTGTGGCTGCGTGAACTGTGCGTTGGGGGAGTGGATTCCCAACGTCCTCACGCACTTGTCCGAGATCTTATGGCTGAGAAGATTTGGAAGCATGATCGTGGACTCAGCGTGGGATGGAAGTGGAGGAAGGCGACAAACATCAAGAAGCTCCAGGAAGCTGAAAGCGAGGTCCAACAGCTGCAGACCCATGCAGATGAGCACTCAAACTCTCTTAATGAAGAATCTGAGATGATCTCATGGTTAAAGGCCTAGCTGGTAGAGGCATAGGAGCATATGAGGTAGGCTTCTGGAAATATGGATGCCATTCAGGCTGGGGTAGAGAGGGCCAGAGCCAAAGCTGACGAACTGCGCCTCGCCGCTACTAAGGAGGAGCGGGAGCTGAGTCAGTGGCAGCAAGTCTTGGACGCTACAAGCTGAAGGGTGGTGGAGCTGCAATGCTCTTTTGACGGGGTCAACCAGTCCATGGGGGGAGTCGACCCCCGGGTACTGTAACAAACTAAAAACTTTTATTGGTACTATCACGCTTCAATTTCTTCCTCCATTGTTTTGAATGTCGTAGCATGCACGATTTCCACTATTTGAATCGGTTTGTTACATCCCTACAATGTTTGTGGGACGTTCGGTGATAATTCCCCAAGCTCACGTGGGTCAAGCCCGATGTGAGAAATAGGAGACAGTGGCCTTATCGTCCCACCTAACATAAGAGTGGAGACCATGCTCCGGGCATCCGGGATTTGGATTACCAGTCCGGATTTCTGGAATATGGGAGAGGCCTGGCCGGGGAAGGAGGTTCTCATACACGAACGATGCAACGCCAGGGGCACTGAAATATGTCCGAACAGACGGAAACGGGAAGTATGAATTACGATGCCCAAGATTCGGAGCACTGTGGGGATGGCGTGACAATAAAGTACAGTCATTAACCACAGAGGAGAAGAGGTATCCTTACTGTGTTAGCCTGGAATGGGGACAAAAATGATGGTCGACCGTTGACCGTGTTCGAAACACGGGACCATGTCACAAATGTTGTCGGTCAATCTTCCGGGACGTTGACCCAGGACAGTTGGCGGGCCATAGGTCGAACATCCATACTGTTAGGGGGTCCTTCCAAACATGACCAGTCTTCCGAAACGTTGGCCCAGGATGGTAGGTGAGCCGATGCGGCATGAGACCAGGCCGTTAGGGGGTCCCTTCAGACATGAAAGGGGACAAGGGTCTGAATAAGGGGCACACAAAGCGTGGAATATGGAAAGATGATTTGTCCAAACAGAATCCGACACTTAGGTAGTTACACCACCGTGGTGGGAGTATGCCAGATGGGTGTGTTGGTTTGGTCATGGATCCTTCCTTATTTGGGACAGGGCCTCTCTAGTGAGTGGTCCGACCAGGGGGCCGAAAAGGGGAAGGATGGGATTGATGATTTCTATGGGCTGGACCCTAGGAAAAATACCAGGGTGTATTTACGTATCCCACGAGGATGGGAATCAAGCCATACGTAGTTCTGGAAGTGTAGTTTAACGTCATGCAGGACGATGATAAGCATGGCCGTGTTGGTACACATCCTGCCAAAACTACTAAGCCCACGTGAGTCATGCTCGGTGTGGGAAACAAGTAGTGGTGGGACTTTCCCGACATAGAAAAGGGGAGGTTAGGGTGGAGAGACGCTTGGTGAATACCGGCCCCATGATACTAACATGCCCATGTGGCGCACTTAGACGCGTGAAGAGATAGAGCCGAATATGTTGGAATTTCACTTGAACATGAGGAAGTGGAAATGTGTGAATCGTGATGCTTGAGATTTGGATCACAATGACAGTGGCATGACAATAGAGGATAACTGTTAACCGTGGCATAAACACAGCGTCCATATCATGTTAGCCTAGAATGGGGACAAAAAATGAGGGTTGACCGTTGACCATGTTCGAAACACGAGACCATGTCACAAATGTTGTCAAAGATCCTTTAGTGATGTTGGCCTGAAACGATTGGAGGTCCCTTAGGTCCAACATCCATGGAGAGCCCTTAAGCCTAGTATCCATGTCGCCCGAGGGTCCTTTTGGATGTGGAAGAGGATGAGGATCCAAATAGCGAGCTCACGAAGCTTGGTCATGGGACGAGGGGAATGTCCCCATGAAAATCCCACACTTCGGGCTCTTTTTCAAAACACATCTGAATATGACAACGAGAAGTATTAGATAGAGGGAACAAAGTCCTTTACCATAGGGATATCTTAGTTTAGGGTCATAGAATTTGGACCAAAGGGCGGGAGGAAACATAAGAGGCACATGGTGGAGTAACTCAAACACCTGGCTTGAATGGGAATAGGGGGTGTGTATGGTGAGGTGAATATCCCGACGTGAATGAGGACATAATCCCATATCACACCGCACGACCCCCTTGGGAGAGGTTTTCGGTCAAGGGACCGAAAGTGAAAGTTAGGCTGGGCCCGCGGGGAAGTGCCCGGGCACTCCTACGTATCTCATGATGATGAGAATCAAGCCGTACATAGTTCTTAAAAACGTCTTAGTTTAAGGTCTTAGAGCTTGGACCATGAGTGGGTAAGGGGAGAAAGGGACACATGGCAAGGTGGTTACAAAACCTGATGTGAATGAGGACCTAAGCCCTACTTACAATGTGTTCTCTGGGGAAATGCTCGAGTCGAGGGACCAAACATGAAGGTTAGGCTGGGCCCGTGGGGAAGTGCTCGGGCACTCCTACGTATCTCATGAGGATGAGAATCAAGCCATACATAGTTCTGCAAGGTGGCACAGTAAGGTACCAGTGCTAGGGAAAAAGGGGAGTGCGGGCGTGGCCCTTTCACTAAAAGAAGCGGAATTTGATAAAAAAAATTTGTACTTTAAGGTGAGTGTTTTTTTTTGTGAAGCGACAGGCCTAGGGTAGTAGGTCGTGGTGTCGCCACAAGAATCAAGCTGTGATAGGCATTGAAAAATGGCATGGCACGTGACCAATACCCAATGTGATGTCCTCTACAACGAGGTCATCACAATGCAGTTCCGTTTTTCATCGTTCGGCTAGGACGATAATGTCACAGTTTAGGGTCATGTGATAGGACCAAGCATGCATTTTAACGTCATGCAGCACAGACGTAGCAGAAGTGATGCTAGGCGGGGAATTTGTATGGTGTCGTGCGACATAACCGACATGGATGGGGACATGATCCCTCATCACATCGTACACAGTCCTGAGAGAGGAAACTCAGGCCGAGGGGCCTATATAGAGGTAAAATGTGAAAAGAAGGGGGGAGAGACTAGCTCCCTAAATGGGCTAGACACGAAGACAAGGCGTCTATGCAGTCCTACATATCCCATGAGGATGGGAATCAAGATGAACGTAGTTCTGAGGAGATCTTAGTTTATAGTCTTAGAGATCGGACCAGGGGAGCCCCGTAGGATGTTGTATTGCAGCTTTGTCCACCTGATATGAAAAGGTGCACTGAGGGGTAGCACCAAGATTGTCGAGATTCCACCTGGACACGATGGGGTGGAACATAATGTGAATCATGTATCCAACATTCAAGGCCGGGAAGGGCTGGCGTGACGACAAAGGATTACCGTTGACCATGTTCGCAACACAGTATCCTATCGCATTTTCCTGAAATGGGGACAAACAAATGAGCATCGACCACTGACCATGTTTGCAACACGGGATTTGTATCAATTTGTTGTCTGAAAACCCTTAGGGGCGTTGGCCCGTAACAGTAGGAGAGCCCTTGGGCATTGTATCCTGGCCGTTCTTGGGGGTCCCTTTGGGTATGAAAGATAATGAAAGCCCGAATGAAGGGAAACACAAAGCTTGACAAGCGGAGGGAACTTGACTAAATTGAATCTGACACTCTTGGTCCTGGACTAGAGTACTCTTAACACATAGGCGAACCACTACAAGGGGTCGAGGGACTCATCTTGAGGGAGGCCATGAGATGGTGGATTCCTGGGGGAAGGGGGAATAGTGCCAAAAACCATGTATCATACCTTTATATCCCCCTCCTAGAGAGGGACAAGCCAAGGGGGTTAGGTGACCGAGAGATCGGGAGATCTCTAAGAGTTGGGGCTGGACCCGAAGTCTATACATTCATGTGGTCCTACGTATCCCATGAGGATGGTAATCAAGCCACACGTAGTTCTGAAGGGTGCCTTTTAATGTCATACAGGACAAGGAATAGGAGGGCTAACTCTTAGAATGGGGTGCGTGTGGTGCAACTATTGCAAACCCGACGTGAATGGGGACCTAATCACGCACTACGCCACACAGTCCCGTAGTCCGGTCCTGAAGGCAGGACCAAAGAGGTGAATTAGCTGAACTCAAGCTGGACCCAAAGACAAGGGGTCTGAGCATTCCTACATATCCCATTAGGATGGGAATCAAGCTGAACGTAGTTCTGAGAGGATCTTAGTTTATGGTCATAGAGCTCGGACCATGAATGGTGACAACTTCCCGAGTAATCACAGATGTCAACCCGATCCCTAAGCCCACGTGAGTTGAATTTGGTGTGGGAAACAAGGGGGGAATCCTTATCGCAATACTTGGGGCGTCCATCAAAGGGGAGTCGGTAGAGAGCCCCGAAGGACACCTTTGACATGGCTTGTTCCCCCAACGTAGAGACGTGCACGGAGGAATAGTACCAAGAGTTCCAAGACTCTACTTGGACATGATGAGAATGGAGAAGGATGTGAATCATGTAACCGAAATTTTGGGCTTAATGGGGTCGGCGTGGCGATAGAGGAAAACTATTAACCATGGTGGAAAAACAGTCTCTATATCGCGTTAGCCTGAGGTGGGAACAAAAAACGAGCATCGACCACTGACCATATTCGCAATGCGGTATTTTATCGATTTGTTGTCTGAAAACCCTCGGGGGCGTTGGCTCGTAACGGTAGGAGAGCCCTTGGGAATAGTATCCAGGCCGTTCTTGGGGGTCCCTCTGGGTGTGAAAGATAATTGAAGCCCTGATGAAGGGATACGCAAAGCCTGGAAGGCGGGCGCGGACATGTCCGATTAAAGTATGGCATTCCATGTAACAAACGGGAGTACCCTTAGGAACATTGGTGAACCGCTGAAAAGGGTCGACGAAACAGCTCGGGAGGGAGAGGTACATGGCATCGTTATTACAAGACCGATGTGAATGAGGACATAATCCCACACCACACCATATAATCCTCTCATGGAGGAAGGGTAGACCAAGGGGCCAAAGTGGGATGAAGATTCCCGAGAGATGGAACTGGACCTGAATCCTAGAAATTCAGGTGATCCTACGTATCCCATGAGGATGGGAATCAAGCCACACGTAGTTCTCTAGATGTAGTTTAATGTCATGCGGGACGAGGAGGGGAGTAATATACCCCCAAACAATGGAGGTGTATGGTACGGAGAATAAACCGACATGAATGAGGACATAATCCCACACCACACCATACACTCCTATAAGAGATGACCTGGGTCCGGGCCCGAAAAGGCCAAGGGGCCTGATGGTTAGGCATTGGTCAGGAAGGCCTGACCTGCTTGCAGTTTAACGTCTTGCAGTGAGGACGAGGGCAGGGGACCTGAGGAGGCCAAGGGGCATGAGTCTGGGCCTTGTGAGGGAAGCCGTACGGCATGGTACATGATCTCGACATGAATGAGGACATAGTCCCACACCACACCGTACACCCCGGGTAAGAGGTTGGGAGAAGGGGCCCGAGAAGGCCAAGGGGCCTAAGGTTAGGTATCGGTCAGGAAGGCCTGACTGGTTTCCAGTTTAACGTCTTACATGAGGACGGGGGGGAGAGATAATTGTATCTAATCCAGGGGTGTGTACGACATGGAAAGTAACCTGGCGTGAAAGAGGACGTAATCCTACACCATGCCGTACATTCCTTATAAGATAACTGGGGTCATGGGCCCGACCGCTAGCACCACCCGGAGAGAAGTTTGTCACTTTGTCTTGGGGTAGAACGAATCACTGCACTCGATGTTTGGGACATCTCGGAGTGGACTCGAAGTTCCAGGACACTGTCAACCATGTTCGAAACACAACGTCCTGATGGTGACCTGATATGGGAGCAACAAATGAGCGTCAACTGTTGACCAAATTCGCGACGCGGGACTTGTATCGGCTTGTTGCTCAGAAACCCTCGGGGGCGTTGGCCCGTATCGGTAGGAGAGCCCTTGGGCGTAGTATCCAGGCCATTCTTGGGGGTCCCTCCGGGTGTGAAAAATGATGGAATCCCAGTCACGGAGTGGGTGAAGCAAAGCTGTATCCATCCACAAAAGAGGCGAACGTCTCCAAGGGGGACGTGCAGCCAGGTCGAGGCTTGCTCAATGTGAGTTGGGGAAAAAGTGTGCATCTTACCATATGTATTGACCCGAGGGGAAGATTTTGGCATTTGGGCTGGGCCAACGGACGAAATGCCCGAGTGTTCCTACGTATCCCATTAAGATGGGAATCAAGCCATTCATAGTTCTTGAAGGCCATGCAGTTTAACGTCATGTGGTGAGGACGTGGGAGGATAGAAGAATGGGAGTGGGCACATGGTGCAACCCTTACAATCCTTGTATGAGCGGGGTTGTATGAACGGGGCTAAGAAAGCCTACTCCTCGCTACGCAAGGACTCTCCAAGGAAAATATTCCCTGGGGGGATAGTGGAAGAGAAGATCTTGGGGCTGGGCTCAAGACGAGGTGTCCGAGCGTTCCTACGTATCCCATTAAGATGGGAATCAAGACACACGTAGTTCTTGAAGCGCAGTTTTAGCGTTATTCTGGACGAGAAATGTATCTCAACTGGGTGTATGTACAGTACGGCGGGTAACCCGACGTGAATGAGGATGTAATACCACACCACACCATACAATCCCATAATAGAGTCTGAGTCGACGAAGGCCAAGGGGCCCGAGGCAGTGCATTGGTCAGGAAGGCCCAACTGGCTTGCAGTTTAATGTCTTACAGTAAGGAAGGAGGCCCGGGGCCCGAGGAGGCCAAGGGGCCTGAGGCTGAGCCTCGGTTAGGAAGGCCTGACTGGCTTGCAGTTTAACGTCTTACAGTAAGGACGGGGGCCGGGGCCCGAGGAGGCCAAGGGGTCTGAGGCTGAGCATCGGTCAAGAAGGCCTGAATGGCTTTCATTTTAACGTCTTACAGTAAGGATGGGGTTCGGGGGCCCGAGGAGGCCAAGGTTCCTGAGGCTGAGCCTCGGTCAGGAAGGCCTGACTAGCTTGCAGTTTAACATCTTACAGTAAGGACGGGGGCCGGGGGCCCGAGGAGGCCAAGGGGACTGAGGATGAGCCTCGGTCAGGAAGGCCTGACTGGCTTGCAGTTTAACGTCTTATAGTAAGGACAGGGGCCTGGGGCCCGAGGAGGCCAAGGGGCCTAAGGCTGATCCTCGGTCAGGAAGGCCTGACTGGCTTGCGGCTTAACGTCTTACAGTAAGGACGAGGGGAGATATTAGTTTAAGGTCATAGAGCTCGGACCATTTTGCGGTTTATCGTCCTGCAGGATGGTGTTTTACAGTTTAAGGTCATATTGGACCATACAGTTTAAGGTCGTGTTGGACCGTAACGTGCAGTTTTGGGTCATGCGGGGCCGTAACGTGCAGTTTAGGGTCGTGTGGGACCGTAATGTGCAGTTTAGGGTCCTGCGGGACCGTAACGTGCAGTTTAGGGTCATGCGGGACCGTAACGTGCAGTTTAGGGTCATGCGGGACCGTACAGTTTAAGGTCATGCAGGACCATAATGATCAGGAAAAGTACTGCTTAAGAAACCTGGCATTGGTGGGAGGAGTCATGCGCTCATCATCCGTGGTCACCAAGGAGTACACCCCGTTGGGGTAAACCTTATGGATGATATAAGGCCCTCCCCATTTGGGTTCTAGATTGGGCGGTTTCCTACTGAGGATCATTGGCGCTCGAAGGGTCAACACTAGGTCACCCTGTAGAAAAGAACAGAGGCAAACCTTCTTTTTGAAGGCCCTCGCTATCTTATTCTGATGCCTTTCCAGATTGTGCAAGGCACAAAGCCGGTTCTCGTCCAGTGCTTCTAATTCAGCTAGATGGATTTTGGCCACCTCATCTAGCGCCTGCTGGTCATAGACTGCAGTGCGCAGCGATGGCAGCTGGATCTCAATGGGTAGGATGGCCTCAGCCCCATACACCAGGGAATATGGGGTCACCTGGGTAGAGTTGCGAATCGTCATCTGATAAGCCCAGAGGGCATTGAGGAGCTTTTCCGACCAACTTTTCTTGTTCTGACCAACCATCTTCTGCAGAATGTTGGAGAGGGTTTTGTTGAACGCCTCAATCTGTCCGTTTGCCTGCGTGTGATAGCGGGAGGTATGGTTCGAGCAGATGTTGTACTTGGCGTACAATTTCTTCAGCTCAGCCGCTCGGATGTTGGTGCCGTTATCAGTGAGGACGGTGTGAGGGACCCCAAATCAGTGGATGATAATGGAACTCACAAAGTCGACGATGGAATAGGCCTTGACCTCTTTGAGTGAAACTGCCTCTACCCACTAGGAAAAGAAATCTGTAGCAGTCAGGATGAACCTACACTGGCGATCCGTTGCCGGTGGATATGGTCCCACTACATCAAGTCCCCATACCGCAAATGGACAAGAGTACTTGGTGGGGTGGAGGGGCTCCGGCGGCCGATGTAGAAAGGTGGCGTGAACTTGGAACGCATGGCAGCTCTTGGCATACCCGATACAATCATGGATCATAGAGGGCTAGAAGTACCCCAACCTTTGGATTTGATGGTACAACTTCGGCCCAGCTTGATGGGAACAACAGGAACCGGCGTGAACCTCTTGGATAACTTGAGGAATCTCTACTCCTTGAATGCAACAGAGGAGAACGCCATCGAAGCTCCGCTTATAAAAGATCTGTTCAAGACTAGGGACGCTCTGGAGGGTAAATTGCGGCACACGGCATCGGGTTCGCTCGCACTTGGCCCGGTCATCCGGGAGGCGACCATTTTGGAGATACTCGACAAAAGGCGCCCTCCAGTCGGGAGTGGCTTCAACCACTGTGTCTGATGAACCCGGGACCCCTGACGTAGAGGGTCCAATAGTGAGATGACTTACCCGCAGGCCATCATTTTCCTCTTGGGTGATGGGGGCAATGACTCTCCAGTGTGCCACATGTATGATCAAATCATCCTGCTCGGGTTCTACGAGCGACACAGCTAAGCCAGCCAAGGCATCTGCTTGACCATTCTGTGACCGCGGGACATGGGTAATCTCTGGTCGAGAAGAGAACTGGGCCATTAGGTGGAGGGTGCACTCCAGCAATGGTACAAGCTCCGTCTTCCTGACGACATAGTCACCATTTACCTATTTTATTATCAGCTCAGAATCTCGTTTCATATGTAGATGGGGCATGTCGATCTCAAGGGCCAGCTCGAGGCCGGTGATGAGAGCCTAGTACTCTGCCTCGTTGTTGGTACAGCCTTCCGACAACAGGAATGAGTATGGCAGGACGGCTTGCGCTGGGGTAATGATAATGATACCGAGGCCCACTCTGTTGAGCTTAGGATCATTGAGCCTCCTACCGGTGGGGCTCCGGGAGGCACCGTCGAAGTGAATTTGGTAACATGGGACGACATGATCGACTGAGAGAATCGCCTCATCAGGAAAATCTAGGTTCAGGGATTGATCCGCGAAGGTTGGATGGGCAGCTAAAAAGTCTTCTAATGCATGTCCCTTAATGGCCTTCTGAGGTATGAACCTGATATCAAACTGCTGGAGAATCACTACCCACCATGCTAGTCGGCCGGTCAACATGGGGCAGTTCAGGATATACTTCGGTGGGTCTACCTGAGAGACCAATTGTACCTCATGGTGCTGCAAGTAATGCCTCAAATTCTCTACGACAAAGACGAGCGCAAGGCAATCTCTTTTCGATAGGGGAGTATCTGACCTCTCTATCGAGAAGAATGCGGCTGAGATAGTAGAGACTGTTCTCAGTACCCTCATTATTCTTCTGGGCGAGCAGTGCATCGAGGGATCGTTCCAGGGCGGTCACGTAAAGGACCAGTGGATTTCTAGAGATGGGTGTTATCAAAACCAGAGGTTGGAGCAGATACTTCTTGATTTCCTCGAAAGCGGTCCGACACTCCTCACCCCATTCGTAGGCGGCACCCTTCTTCATGAGCTGGGAAAAGGGCTTACACTTGCCGGCTAGATTCACGATGAATCGGCGTATATAGGCTAAGTGGCCTTGTAGGCCTCGAAGTTCCCAAATATTGCTCGGGGGAGGAATTTGGATGATGGACTTGATCTTCTCTAGGTCGATCTCAATGCCTCGGTATCTAACAACAAAGCCAAAAAACTTCCCAGAGGTGACCCCGAAGGCACACTTCAACGGGTTCATCTTCAGGTGACGGGAACAGAGGAAACCGAACACTTTTTCAAGGTCTTTGAGATGGTCCTGGTGCTGGCATGATTTGACCACTAGGTCATCTACGTAGCATTCCACCAGCGTCCCGAAAATTGGCTTGAATATGCGATGCATGGCCCTCTGATAAGTGGCACCTGTATTTTTCAAGCCGAAGGGAATAACCTGGTAGCAAAAGGTACCTTGGGGAGCCCTGAAGGCAGTGGACTCCTCGTCCTCGGGGGCCATCCGGATCTGGTTGTACCCAGAATACCCATCCATGAAAGAGAGAGCTTGGAACCCGGCCGTGGCATCAATCAACAACTCAGTCACCGGGAGGGGGAAGTCATCCTTTGGGCAGTGGTGATTAAGGTTGCGAAAGTCGATGCAGACTCTGATATACCCATTCTTCTTCCTGACTGGCACAATGTTAGCAAGCCACTTGGGGTACTGGACTTCCTTAACAAAGTTGGCTTTGATAAGTTTGTCAACTTCGGCCTCAACCATAGCACCATGAGAAGGGTTCATCTTCCTGGGAGGCTGCTTAAACCCATGATGGTTTTCTGGGAGGCCCAGACGGTGAATGACTACCTTGGGATCTAGTTCTGGCATCTCATTATAACTCCAAGAAAACACATCACGGTGTTGTTTGAGAAAGTCTATGTACTGCTGCCGCTCCTCAGGGGACATGGCTACACTGATCAATGTGGGTTTCGGATCTGCCTCGCTACCAAGGTTCACCTATACCAGTTCATCAACCGTGGTAGAGACGCCTTCCTCAAAGGCGGGGGGAGCATCCTCGAGGTCTTCCTCTCCACCTGTGGGGGGGTTTCCCGTGACGGGAGATACATATGGGATATCAAAACCTGAGGGGCAGCTGGTGCTGGCTTGGTCAGCAGTGGTAATCATATCAGGAGGCTCACTCGCCATTGAGACCATAGCAATGAAGGCAGTCGACCCTATCCCATATGGCCTTCGGCCTAAGGGGCCACGTTTGATGACATCAAAACAGTGGTGACGTGTCGGCCTGAGTCGGTTGATTCCAGCCCAGTGGAAGAGACACATATGGCATACCTCCATTGTCATAAGCTTGACATTCCAGTACCGCACATGGGTAGGAGGCTCCGGGATCACCTGAGCCTGGTTGGTGTAGGAGTACGAGGTGATTTTCCTCCGTCGCTTGGACATGGGAACATGCCTTCCTTGCGTACCCGAAACAACAAAACATTGCCCCATGTCAGGGTTCGTGGCCTCCAATCGGTGGATCAGGAGGATGTATGTGTCATCCATGCTTGCACAAGGATCACTTGTGACCGGGGCGGGTTCATCCTCACTTACTAGGATTTGATTATCCTTACTCTTCTAATAATCAGCATCCAGATAGCGGGCCTCACAAGAGGTGAAAGGAGACGCATCTCCTTGGAGCACCCCTACTCGACCATTGAGGGAGTATTTGAGGCACTGGTGATACGACGAAGGGACTGCTGCGTGCAGATGGAGCCATGGCCTACCCATCAATGCGTTATAGGCGGTGTCCTAAGAGACGACCATGAACTCGGTGCTGGAAATTAAGCCACCGAACTGAGTCTTAAGGCGGATCTTGCCGACTGGGGTTTGCTCGGTCCTGTCGTACCCCTGTATTCTGAGGTCCAAGGGAGTTAAATCATCTTCAGATAGACCCATCTTTCGCAGTGTCCGAGTCGGAATTAGGTTGATTCCAGAACCCGTGTCAACGAGGCAGTGACAGACTTCCACACCATTGAAGTGGCCAGTGATGTATAGCTGGTGAATATGCCCCTGTATAGGTGGGTCCTCATCTTCACCGGAGAACGAGATAACCGCCTGACATTCGGCGTTCTCAATTGCCTCGGCGTGGAAGGCTTCTGCGGCTGCTACCTCCGTCTCAAACTGTAGGGGGCTTCTTAGGGCCTCGGCAAGTGCCTCACGCATTTCAAACGATAGGCGAAGGGCCTCAAGGATAGAAAGCCTTGCTGGAATTCTGGACAGGTGCTTCAGAACATCATACTTTCGTGCCAAGCGTGAACCTCTTATTACAAGAGGTCGTTCTGCAGTTGGAGGCACAACGGGTCCTGCCAGTTGAATCGGCGGTTGGCTAGTGCTGGGTACATCCTGCTGCCTACTAGTTGAAGCCTGGAGAGTAGTCACCGGACTAGGATCGGACAGCGGATACTGGCCTGTAGCCGGGAAAGACTGGATGTGATATGAACGAGGTAGCTCTCCCTGATCTAGTAGCACAAACGACGGTGGAGGTAAAGCTGAGGGCGTCATATGGGGTTGCACGTGCTGAGCTCTACGTTGAGCCTGCTGTCTGGTCTCAGTAGCGTGCACGGCTTGGCTGAAAGTGCCTGCTAAAGTTCCTCGATGACCGATATGGTTGTGGTTCTGTTGACGTTGACGTCGGCTGGGGATGTTGGGGAGGCTCTCCTGGAATTCCCCTTCGTCGAAAGTCATATAGGGCTTTACCAGCTCCACAATGTTAACCGAAGCATACCCCTGGCTATCGCTCGACGAGTCATCCACCACCGGGCGGATTCTGGGAGGAATCCCCATTTCAGGGGGCATAAAGTCACCGAGAGTGAGGGATGACGACGACAACGGTGGAGCGCGTTGTTTCTTCTTGCGTCGCTGCTGCTTGCCTTTTTGGGCAGAGGTCAACTGTGAAGGCGATGCAGAGGTACTGACTACCTCTTTTGAAGGTTCCAGCTGCTTCAGGCGTGCCCAGATGATACCATGGGCACGAACGATGGTTTTTTGAGCCATCCAATCGTCGTATCTCTGGGACCTGTGGCTAGGAACCTTCTGCCACTCGCCTTCGCTGTCGCTACCGATTTCTGACCCTGCAAAGACACCCGCCACTTGTGTTGGTGTCGGGCCCAACCTGACTATGTTGTTGTTGACCTGGTCTTGAAGGCAATCTTTAAACACATAGCATTGCTTGAGGGTGTTCCCCAGAATCCGATGATAAGGACAGTAGTTGGGGTGATCAGTGAAATTTGCCTCTGTCGGCCTTCTACACTCAGGTAGGCGCACAATCCCTTGCTCTAGAGCACTTCAAAAATAGCCAGGGACCTGATTTTCATCAAACTATTAAGCCTGGTGCATTCATTCCGGATAGGGGGCCCTGGGGGCCTGACCGTGATGAGGGGCCAGAGGGGCCTGCCGAGGAGGCAGCGCCTGATTGTCTCGCCTAGGTGTAGGTGGCGCATTGCGCGGGGGAACCTGTCGATTCTGAGGCGGTCGCTGCTCGGTAGGAGCCTGCGCTTGAAGTGGAGGACCTCCGCAGGGTTGCGGGGATGGTGTCGCTGGCATTAATTCCAGCTTCCTAGGGGCTTCTATTTGGGCCACCGTGGTGGGTTTGGCTCTGGAAGTCCTTCTGGCTGGGATCATAGGGGGCAGCGAACATGCCTGACTAGCCTGTTGCAGAGCCTCCTCAAGGAGCTGAGCCTTATTTGAGAAATCCTGGAACCCTCTAGGGTAATTCTGGGTGATTAGGGAAGGTACCAGCTCCATTTTAATGTTCCCCACACACATTGTTAGTAATTTCTCCTGAGTTTGTGGCATATCGAGGGAGTACGTAAGTCCCTTCCACCGGGCGATGAAATATGTGACTCACTCATCAGGACTTTTCTTGCACTTGAAGAGGTCTGCAATGCTGGTCTTCTGTGTGGTGGAGCTGAACTGATATAGGAACTGCCGGCGGAGATCCTCCCAACCAGTCACCGATCCGATAGGGAGCTGGCTCTACCAGACGAATGCGGGACCTTCCAATGTCTGCATGAAACATCGGAGCTTGGCAGCTTCTTGCTGGGCCGGAGTCCCCAGCATGGGGCCACCCCTAGATGTAAAATGGGACAAGTGCTATGGCGGGTCCCATGTCCCGTTGAAGGGTGAGAAAGTGGGGTTCCCAAAACCCGGGGGTGCGGGCATATCATCCACCCACGCGGGATACGTCTTGCCATCTGGAGGGACTGCCACCTGCCGTGTTTCCAATGCTTCAAGGCAGCTTCTGAGTGCCGTTATAACATCATCTGGGTGGGGGTCCCTATCTTGACGGGGATCCCTAACCACAAGTGTGTTGCCAGGTTCTTCAACACGGTAGATGGCTTCGGCGGCTCGTGGATCGACTAGTGGAACGGCCTGTGGGGAGACTGGGGGAACCCGGACCAGGTTCTTCAGATTTCCCCATCGTTCAGGGGGGTTTGGCGAGACGTATCACGCCCTCTTTCCGTAAGTTCCGGCTTCTTCCATGTCTGCGGAAGCAGCATGATCAGGTTTGCCCGGAGGCATCTCATCGGGGGGGAATTGTTCCTGCCCCTGCTGCCCCGGCTTGGGATTACCATAGTCGGGTCGCCGCTCTGCAGCGCGCTTGGCCAAGAGTTTTTCAACCAGCCTCTTCTGCTCAGCAAGCTGCTGGCATAATGCGGCCTTCTCGGGATCTTCGTCTGTCTTCTGTACAGAGGCAGACGGGTCAGAGTGCTTGACAGTTCTGACGTGCTCTTAATCCTTACCGGCATTTCGACTGAGTACCAGCGACTCAGTGGGTACAGGGAGGCCTAGAAGGTTCCTCTACTGAAGGGGTAACCCTCCCTGATGGGTCCAGCAGTCGCGGTACTCCCTCAGGGGGTAAGTCTCCATCGAGAAACTCAAGATCATCTTCCTTGTCCACTACGTCAGTCATGTGGACTGTGACCCCTCTCGAGGGCATGTCCTCAATATCGCATAACGAATCGGGCTGCCGTCGAATAGGGTCGAAGAGGAGAGCGGCATAGTGTCCCCATCCATGGACTTGCACATGGGGGGTAGCTTCCCTGATGACTTTGCGAAGTACTTTGAAAATCTGAACACATTTTCGTTGAAGGGTGCTTTGACAGCCTGGTGACTCAGGGTGCTGGGCCACAGGGAGTGCGGCCAAATCGATCAGGCGACATTGCTCGCCGATTTCTTCAAAGTGCTCTCGACTTCTGGGGTACATCACCCGCTCATAACGAAGACGGAAGTGTGTCTCCCATAGGGTTCGGCAAAAGCATCCCACCTCTTCTGGGGTAAGGGACTCGGGCGTGCGAAAGTTCGGCGCCGCCGTCGGCCAGAACTTCTCCGAGAAGTGATATACTGTGAGAATGCTTCAGAAGCTCCTGGGTTCGGACTCGGGGTATGGCCCTGTATTGCCCCACTCGTCGACCGGGGGTGGATAAGGGACCGGTAGTGGTACCGAGGCGGACCTCAAGGACCGTAAACTTGGCGGTGGAGAATATGACAAACGAGCTGACTGGCCTCCGAATTCCGGGCCATCCTCTGAAGAGTGAGGTGATCTGAACACGATATCACGATATGTTGGGATAATAGCCACAGCCTCAGGCGCAGGAGTCACGGTCACCGACGATGTGTTACGCCATTGCTCTGCCGTCGTTGTTCCCCAAAACAGCTCCCCGTAATCTCTAGTAGAGGTAGAGGGCGCTTCTGGTGACAACAGTGGTGATTGCATGGTCGTGACCTGTGGAATTTCCACGACTTCTTCCTCCTGGATGTACTTGCGGAGAGAGGTGGGAATCCAGTGGACCTCGAATTCTGGGAGAATGAGGCTGACGTGCCTGGTTCCTGCCCCAGTCTTTAATGTTAAGGAGTGGGGAGAAGGTTCCATCGCCGAGTCGCATTCCGCTTCAGAATCCGAGAAACGGGCAGGTCTGATCTCCACCCGGGCCTTCCCAGGACTCTTCTTGTGGCGGTGACAACCCACTCTTCTACCCTGGGGTGGCTCCTTGGGACAGGGTTGAATCCCAATATGTAGTCTTGGGGCGGCGCTGGCACCGTGGCGGAGAGGGCTCCCGCTCGAGGTGGCCGAGGTGCAAGGGGCACCAGGGAAAATGTCGAAGGGCACATGGGGAGGACTTCCATGTACAATACCCATGTGGGCGGAGCCTCTGTTGGAATCGGCAGGAGCATGGGGAGGACCTCCATGGTCGATGCGGGCGGAGTGAGGCTGACCTTCACTCCTCGAGTTGTTGGGGCGAGGAGGACCTTCACCCATTGTAGAGAGGACGTAGGGAGGACCCCCACGTTGGAGAAGGACCGAATGGACAGTTCCTTCAGATCGGCGGTCGGGGACAGGAGGATGGACTCCATACCCTGTATAGTGGGCGCGAGAGAGGTTTCCACGCCGAGCATCACCGCCGCGGGGCAGGTCTTCCTTCGGGATGGGGGTAGCACGAGGAATACCTCCGTGACGAGATTCGGAGCAGGGAAATCCCAAACTCTGTGGAATGGTGGTACGAAGAGGACCTCCGTATAGAGTGACATTACCACAAATTGGTTCATGACAATCATCGCCCGGGCCTGCGATCCCGAGAGTCGACCCAGCCTGCCCGTGGGGTGGCTGAGGCCTCGATCCCGATCGGGTGAAGGAGTGCCCCTGCTCAGTGTATGAAGGAACTCCATGATGTACATCGGCGGTGGCTTGGGCCACCGTAGTTGTTGACGTCGACGTGTCTTGGCGAGCATCCTCAGCCCGGGCCTGACGCTGACGTCAGGTTAGACGAACTGGCGCAGGTGGTGTAGGGGCATTGCCTGCCTGCTCTTCCTGCAGAGTCAGACTATGGGGTTGACGTGGCCGAATGGGAGCCCTCTCCTAGAGCCCTTGGGTCGGAACCCTGAGTGGGCCGAGCCGGACGTCACCCGTCTCATCAGCATAATGCGAGGAGTCATCGAGGCGTTTTGGGGATAGGCTCCAGAAACGATTGAACGTTGGGTTGGGGAGCAGGGGCTCCCTGCGCGGCCTGTTAGGGCGGCGTTGACGGCGGGGCATGGATGCCTCCAGGTCTAGGCAAGCCATATCCTGAGTTGGGATGACCCCTTATTCCTCTTACCTGCGTACAAGGTTGTTGATCACCCTTTTCTGGATGATCTCTGAAGGGGAGAGGGGATGTGGGTGTTGCGTATTCATGGATGTAGAGGTCGTCGTGGTGGTAGCGGAGCCACGCGGGGCAGTTGTGCCAGTATTTCCCCTGCCCCTGTGTAGGCGAGCGGGTGGTGATCACATCCCCATAGCAGCATCCTGGTTCCTGGGAAATAGAGAGATCAACTCCTCAGTACTACAAGGAAAAGGATTGACAACCAGTGCCCCAGTGTCATTCCATTCCCCATGTCTGTAAGAAGGATCCACGCCAACATGTTGTAGAACGGAATGCCCCACATTCTACTACCCCAATTTCCAGTGAGTTTCACGCCAGGCCTTCCATTTTCTTTGCGGGACCTGGCGCCAGATATCTGGATCCAGTGACACGTCAATCTACTGGTGTCTCAAATGCTACTAATCTCCACATTGTGGAGAATAACTTTCACGCTGGGTTCACCATTTCTGTTTCTGATGCTTTCGCTGGGGCGCGCGCATCCGTCCATCTGCGGAGGAGGACGCGCTGAATTGTTGCCCCGCATTCCCGCTTTCCAAAGGCAGGTGGCATTCACTCCTTATTCAGGGATGTCTGCTCCTTGATCGAAACGGGATGATGGGATGTCGGTTGTTCCTTCCGTGGATTCCTCCTCAGAACTCGTCACCTAATCCGTGTCTCCCTCATAGATTTAATACGTTGTTCATGAAACTCTTCCCAGTGCCATGTTTCCATGGACACCAGTTAATTACACTACTTCTATCAGGACATTCCAAAGGGTCCGATCAGGGCAGTAACCTGCAGTCGGTGGAGTAGTCACGCCGAGGCATCAGTAGCGTGTCTGGATGCTGGGGAACTGGCGTGTCTGTCTTTTATCCCTTGTCATAGGGCTTCTCGAGGGCGTGGAAGCCCGAGGCATCCCACATCGAGTGCAAGGAATTATATGCCATATACATATATCTGAGGTTTTTCTCAGCTTCCTGTGTTTAGCACAGGGCATGCCGCAGGTTTAACGTCCAGCGGGGGACGGATCAGCCCGATCAGAGCATTAGATGGGATGGATCGGATTGAGGGATTTCCCTTGAAGGGGTTCTGATACCGAGACCAGCCCAGGGGTGGCTGCAAAGAGGAGCAGAATGGTATGATCTTTCTGGGACATGGCAGTCTGGGTGAGAATCAGGATGGGTGATGGAGAGTTGAATGAAATGGAGGGGGAATGAAATGGGACCATCGTAGGGGTGGCAGTGAAGTTGGGCTTGAGCCTCGAAGAGACCTCCTACGTATCCCTATGGCAGGGAATCAAAGTCCGCGTAGTTTGGGATGGTAGCGGCGAGCCGACGTGAAGGTGGACCTTGGCCCGATGAGCATCGTCAGTGAACCGACGTGAATACGGACCTTGGTCCAGATGGTGTGGGGCTTAAACACTAGGTTGCCCAGGTGCTGGTGACCTGATGGGAATGAGGTCGGGATGACCAACAGGTGGTGGGCTTGAACCTCTGGGAGTCTTCCTACGTACCACGCCTTGACATGGATCAAAGACCACGTAGTTCAAGTTGGACGCCGGAAGGCCGACGTGAAAGAGGTGGACCAGGGGGTGTCCCAGTGGTGGTGGGCTGGGACCTCATGGAGGCTTCCTACATACCATGCCTTAGCACGGATCAAAGACCATGTAGTTCAGGTTGGTCACAACGACTTGCTGCTGGACCGTAATGCAGTTTAGCGTCGTGCGGGGCGAATATGAACACTGACGTGAATAAATGATGGGTGGGATTGAACCTCATGGAGGCTTCCTACGTACCGTGCCGTGACATGGATCAAAGTCCTCGTAGTTCAAATGATGGAAGTCGTCAGCGAACCGACGTGAAGGGGGACCTTAGACCAATGAGAGATGGTCTTGATCCTCGGGAAGGCTTCCTACATACCATGCCTTGACATGGATCAAAGACCTCATAGTTCAAAAGGTTTCATCAGTGAACAAACGTGAAAGTAGACCCAGGGGTCCACTAGTGGTGGGCTTGAACCTCGTGAAGGATTCCTACGTACCATGCCTTGACATGGATCAAATTTCTCGTAGTTCAAATGATGGAATACAGTTTAACGTAATGCGGGACGGTGGTGAACCGACGTGAAAGAGGTCGGAACGACCGAGTGGTGGGCTTGAACCTTGTAGAGGCTTCCAACGTACCCACGCCTTGACATGGATCAAAGTCCTCGTAGTTCGGTTGGGCGTGCAGTTTAACATCATGCTGGAAGAGGGAATACAGGTTAACGTCATGCTGGACGAGGTGTTGTCATGGCCAATGCTTACTCTAAGCCCACGTGAGTCGTGCTTAGCGTGAGAAACAAGAGTCAGCAGAGACCTGACGATCACGCCGCGAAGGGTGCGTCCGTGAGAAGCGAAGAGGGGCTTACGCGTTAGGCGGCCCATGGTGCTGGGACTTACTCCAGGATAGATGTAGAGACCCGAAGCCTGACTTACATGGAAATTACATTACATTTGCGGAATACTTAGTACATAACAAAAACACACACACAAGGATCGTAATAGTTTAGTGTCTTTGGAAACTCGGAACGAAATCTTCTAATCGTGGGGAAAGATCTTCAATATCTCCCATAAAGATCTTCCCTTTTTTTTACCAAAAAACCTTTCTTTATATCCTGGGGAAAAGAAAACATAAAAGGGTGAGCTCAAATGCTCAGTAAGGGTAAAAAAAAGAAATATCAATCACATCATATACATAAGAACATAGCTTTTGAAAATCTTAACCTGCAAAAGAGCTCATAATATCATAACATGGGATAAATCATAGAAGTGAAAATGAGATCCCCATAATCATAACATGAAACTTGAAACTTTGTGGCATGCACACATAATCATGGAAAATCATTTCTTGTTAGTCATGACTCATTTCCAAGACTATCTTAGTGGACAAAGTCCCTTTCTGAACCGAGTTCACTCCTCGTTTCAGTCCTGTATCACTGAACCGAAATAACCTTCCGTTCCAGCCATGTCTATCTCATGAGATATAAAATCTTTACCCAATGCATTGGAGGGAGATATAGGTCCCACCCATCTTATAATGAATCCTTTCTTATGTGTTCCACATAATCATAAAACATACATCATCGCATAACACATGTAACAAAAATGGGATTCTTGAAACATCATGACATCATAAATCAATTCATATAAGATAAAGGAATTCATAAACATAATTCCATCACAACATAGTCAAATCAATGTAAAAATATGGATAGAAACAGAACCCTTTATTATCTTAGATGGAAAATAATTTTGATAAAACACTTGAATTGAATTCTTGAGGAAAATATCCTTTCTTCTTCAAAATCAATTTCTTTTCACAAAACATCATGCAATTTTAAAAGAAAGAGATTTTATTGAAAATAGTCATGACATCTTTTAGAGGAAGCTTCATGAAAATAAGGCTTTATAAAACAGTAGAAATCCATTCGTGCCGTATAAGTTAAAAAAAACATTCTTCGTACTTTTGTCGGAAAAGTCAAAAAGGACCTCGTACGAAAAAACATCAAAAGATTCCTTTCATTTCTTTTACTAAAAACTCACCGAAGGGTAAAAATGGATTTAAAAAATTGTAGGTGGATGGAAATAATATTACATTTTGATGAAACATGTATGTGGATGATAAAATACACCCCAGTAAATACTTACGAATAAACAATCTCGGATAAAAATGAGATTGTGATATTTCCCTTACCTTAGGTCTGACTTGCTTTGTAAGTGTCCGAACTGTAGGACCCCGTGACACCCTGAGAGGGGAGGGGTGAATCAGGGTGGCAACTTTTTCTTCTTAAAGTTGTGGATCTTGTTCCCACATTGGTAGGAACTACTTAAACCTGTATGATGGATATGATCAGCAATTAAACATTCACATGCAGAGACAGATGACACAGCTATTTTTACTTGGTTCACCACTGAGGGCTACGTCCAAGGAGTATACGCCGACAGGTTGCCGGTCGTACCTAAATCCACTATGCTTCACTAGCTGCGGATACAAATGTTCGGGTACAGACACTCTGTCCCAGGCTCACTGCCTTTACAATTGTTTAGGGATAGCTCACTGCGTCCCTCGGGTCACTCCCGTTGACTCCCCCTCGCTTACTGCCGGTGGAGAGGATCACCTTCTTCCTCTTCCTAAGCTCACTGCTCTTGGAAGGGATTAAGTCACAGTTTATAGACCTGTAGGTCTATTCATTTTCATGAAGGAATGCATCTTCCTCTGTATATAGATGCTCTGTTGAAGTCCAACTTTCACCCGCAGATGAATCTTACTTCGCACCGGATGTACCGGGCAACCTCAGTTTTTACGCGCAACCCTTACGTTGTCTTGCGCGCAATTTCTATGGTTTGCGCGAAATTCCTTTTTCGCGCAACCTCCAAATATTACGCGCAGCCTGGAAACTGCCTTGCGCGCAATTCACCGCTTTTGCGCGATATCCACTTTTCGCGCAACCTTCCTTTTACGCACCAACACCAACTTTCTGCGCAGCCTTAGCTTTTCGCGCAACAGCTGTCTTTACGCGCAAACTTTAAGTTTACGCGCAGCACCCTTTCTAACTTCAATTCCGTGCACCAGAGCTCGGGTATTTTCTATGTCTTGAACTCTCTCGAATGGAGGAGGGTCACTTCATATTTATAGGCAAAATCGACCCCGCGCGAAAAACCCTCCTTGAGCGCGTAATCCGATTTGATCGCGAAATACAAATCTTCCGCGCACAACCATTTTCCGCGCACTGCTCCATAATTTCGCGCACCGCATGCCTTTGCCATTTTTCGAGCTTCGGACCTTGAAACATCTTTTGCGCGAAATACTTCATCCTCTATTTCGCGCGCCACTTCAATTTTTCGCGCACACCTCCAAAATTTCGCGCGCCCCATGCCTTTACCGATTTTCAAGCTTTCGGCCTTGAAACATCTTTTGCGCGAAATATAATTTCGCGCAACCCGCTAATTTTGCGCGCCCAACTCAAGTATTTCGCGCAAGTCACTTATATTTCGCGCACCACTTCCTTTTTGTGCGAACCTCCTTTTGCAGACAATCCATGTCTTCATTTTCCGATTTTGAGGCCCAAAAATTTGGCAAACACTGGAAAACGGCGCCACCTTGTATCTGCTCTTTTAGTCCGCCTCCAGATCATCCATTCCTTTGTCGACGTTCCCTGAATAAAAACATGGATCATTATTCCACAGTCCTCGAACTCGACCTGCCTCCATAGAAACTCTTTTGCCAACAAATTTGTATGTCGTTTGTTTGCTTTGTCGACAAGGACGATCACCTCAACAACGCTTCATCTTGGTGATCTGTATACTTCAACAACTCTTCTGCTTTTATCACAACCTCCACTATTGTGATATGTAGTCTTTGAAGGAACAGCTTTAGCATCATCATCTTCTATGACAGTGTTATGTTCATGACTATCTCAGAAGTCCAATCATTGCACATTGTCTTCTTCATCAACCGGTGTGATGTACTTCATGCAAACCGATTCAATTCGTCAGGAAGTCTCTTGCATGGTTCTCATGCAATCATGAGTAATTGCATGAACTTCATCCAAAAACCTCATTCTTCTTTGATCATCCTTGGATGGCTTATACCTCACATTCTGCATTGTTGTAAACAATGTATCACCTTTGACACATGTTCTTTGAACTTCCGATCAATACAACAATCGTCTGAATCACCACTCCTCTACTTCATCGGAGTACTTCATGATCTCCTTCATTTTGATCTGCATTGAAAACTATTGACAACAAATACAACCTTATAAACAAAGTGGTTCCAACAATCTCCCCCTTTGTATTTTGTTGTCAATACCTTAAACATCTTCTGAAATGAATCCATCAATGTCAAAATGAGAATCTTCTACATTTCACTTTCTCTCCCCCTTATTGACAAGAAATACAAAGCGCATGGTAGGGAGGGTATCAATCCTTACTTAAGCAAAGTTTCATTAATCATTTCACTCTAAGTCTACTTGAGCAATGCTCGATGTAGAAAACAAGAGGATTTGATTAAGTCAACAAGGCTGTCCATTATCCACAGATCATGATACCAACATGAGATGATAACTCATTTATCTTGTCTTCAAGGGTTTACCACTTTAATTCCAGGTAGAAGAAGATCAACTATGATAGATAATAATCAACCTGAAACTCCTGCACTCACTTCAGCAAATAGATCAAAAACATTCAAGTGCAATCGACATGATAAGTGACCTCGGGGCACTTCCATTCTCTTTATGTCACTGATCAATTCAGTTACTCCCCCTTTGTAAAATAATATTTGATCTGAGAAACCAAGGGATAGAGATTGAGAAATGACATACCTTCTCCATTGGTGTGTTCTTTCAAGAAATTCACAGAATAACTGCTTTTGAGTCCACCTGGAGTTGATATTGATTGAAACAGTGATTATGGAAGCTTCTTCATTTTTCTCCCCCTCAAGGGAAACACTCCTCATCATCTTCATCAAGAGTGATCCTTCATCATCATAATCCTTGAATATCAATTGAATAATCCACTAAGGATGGAAGCTTCGTCAGCTTCGCTATCAAGTGTTGACAGCATTCACTACTTCTCAGGTTCTCCCCCTGAGAGCGTTCTTCACCTTCAATTCCCTGCATTATTAGCACAAATACAATACACAAATGATTACGGGAATAAGGTGGTTCCTTATTGCTTCATCAAGAAGACTTGCTTGGTTGAGGTTCTTTTCTCAACCAAGTTCCTCTGTTTACTCCAGTCTTCATGCCTGCACATTTGAACATGTGTTCTGACATATGTCGGTGTGGCATGGCTCTATTCACATTCTCTTCTGCTTTGTGTGGAGAGTTGTTTTGCTTAGCAGCCATCATGAATGATACATTCTTACTCCTCTTAAGGACTACTTCTTGCTCTGGTATTAAGGTTAGGCAACCTTTTGCAATGTGACCAGATTTCTTGCATCTCTCACACAGAACTTCTTTGACACGTTTGTTTCTCTTTGTTTGCAATCTCTCCTGCACTGTGTCTTCATCATGTGAAAGTTTTCCTTTTCCTTTGTCACCAGCCTTGGCCATCTCATCTTCAAATTTCCTTATTCTTTTCAAATCTTCTGGCCAGATGACCAATATGTCATGTGGAACTTTTGCAGCTGGATTAGGTCTTCCACATGGGTTCATCCGAGATTCATCCCACTTAGTGTCTCCTTTGGATGAATGACCCTTCAATTTCATGGATCTAAAATCATGGGTCTTCTCAGCTTTCCTACTTGATATCTTCTTGGGGAGAGGTGTGTTCGCCATATTCTTCTGATTTCTTCCCAAGGTACTTTCTTCGTACTTGGATGGTTTGTGTGGTATTCTGTTCTTATCAGCTCTGGATATCTGTTGACCTAGGCATGCACCATTCTTGTGACCACTGCCATTGCATGCATCACAGATGTTATCAAGAATTCCAAATCTGTTTGCTGTAAACAGATGCTTCTGGACCTGTGGATGTTGCTTCTTCTTCTCCGGCTTCCTCCCCTTTGATATAGGCTTTCCCTGTGATTTTCCATGAAAGGGATTATAAAAACAATCCAGTGCACAGTGCCCAAATATATTGCAGCACCAACATTGACCCACAAATCTTTTCTTCTTTGTGTCTTCTGTATTAAGTTGTTGGGCCATTTGCTTAGTTGTTTGTGCTCTATTTGAGGAAGAAGCTTCCTCCTTTTTCTTCCCATCCACCCTAGTCATGGTGGTAGGTTTCTTCTTCTCACTTATCCTCATCCATACTTGTTTAGAGCTTTTCTTCCCACCTGCACTGATTGTCGGACTGTATTTAGAAACATGAGTGCAAGATGGTCTGGATGGTACCTTCACTTTCTCAGTTGCCTGTGATAGATCGATGAGAGAAGTCATGATCTTCTTATCACATGTTGGAGGTCTTTTGACAATAGAATCCTCCATTGAGCATTGAGTACCGGTAGCAACTGATTCTTGATGTGGATAATCAAGAGTTGTCATAATCTTCTTATCACATGTTGGAGGCATTTCAGCTTTAGACTCCTCCAACGAACATTGAGTGCAAGCATCACTCATTTCATTCTTTTGTGAAGTCTCAATATGTGTGTTCTCAATCTTGGTCAACTGAGCTTCCAAATTTTGACTCACAATATTGAGGATGATCTTCTGATCTTCAATAGTGATCATCTTCTCTTCACAGGTCTTCTTCAACCTTTCAACCTCATCTTCATGCATCTTAACTTTGTTTTGTAACAAAGAGTCAAGTTCCCTGAATTTAATGGATGTTTCTTCCAAACAAAAATTCTTGACTTCATTGCTCTTCTTCAACTCAGCTTCAAGTGCATGGATCCGTTCTTCCAGAGTATTGCTGACTTCACCTTTTTCTTCAAGGGCTTTCACCCGTTTGGTGAGCTTCATACTTTCCATAATTTTTCCTTCCAGCCCCTTTTCCATATTGTCTGCTTCTCTTTCAAGTCTAGTGATCTCAACCTGCATAGATTGAAATAGGCTACAGATAATAGCAACCCTTTCTTCTGGAATATCATGCAGATATGTTCTGAGTTTTTCCTGAAAGCTTGAATAGGGGGTGTCATCCTTTCCTCTGGAAGAATTCTGAGCCACCTGCTCGATACTTTCCAAGCCCGATGTTTCTTCATTATTGGAATGGCATGGAGAACAAGACATTGCATCTTCTTTGGATATGAGGGACTTCTTCAGCTGCTTTTTCTCTTTCTTTTTCCTGTTTGTCATGGTCTTGCTAGATGTAGACGTCTGGTCAGAAACTTCATCAAGACTGCTCTTCATTGTTTACTTTAGGAAAGAAACTCAAATCCTCTTCTCAATAGAATTACTGGAGAATATCCAACATACGTTAACCTTTCCCTCTGATACCACTTGTAGGACCCCGGGACACCCTGAGAGGGGAGGGGTGAATCAGGGTGGCAACTTTTTCTTCTTAAAGTTGTGGATCTTGTTCCCACATTGGTAGGAACTACTTAAACCTGTATGATGGATATGATCAGCAATTAAACATTCACATGCAGAGACAGATGACACAGCTATTTTTACTTGGTTCACCACTGAGGGCTACGTCCAAGGAGTATACGCCGACAGGTTGCCGGTCGTACCTAAATCCACTATGCTTCACTAGCTGCGGATACAAATGTTCGGGTACAGACACTCTGTCCCAGGCTCACTGCCTTTACAATTGTTTAGGGATAGCTCACTGCGTCCCTCGGGTCACTCCCGTTGACTCCCCCTCGCTTACTGCCGGTGGAGAGGATCACCTTCTTCCTCTTCCTAAGCTCACTGCTCTTGGAAGGGATTAAGTCACAGTTTATAGACCTGTAGGTCTATTCATTTTCATGAAGGAATGCATCTTCCTCTGTATATAGATGCTCTGTTGAAGTCCAACTTTCACCCGCAGATGAATCTTACTTCGCACCGGATGTACCGGGCAACCTCAGTTTTTACGCGCAACCCTTACGTTGTCTTGCGCGCAATTTCTATGGTTTGCGCGAAATTCCTTTTTCGCGCAACCTCCAAATATTACGCGCAGCCTGGAAACTGCCTTGCGCGCAATTCACCGCTTTTGCGCGATATCCACTTTTCGCGCAACCTTCCTTTTACGCACCAACACCAACTTTCTGCGCAGCCTTAGCTTTTCGCGCAACAGCTGTCTTTACGCGCAAACTTTAAGTTTACGCGCAGCACCCTTTCTAACTTCAATTCCGTGCACCAGAGCTCGGGTATTTTCTATGTCTTGAACTCTCTCGAATGGAGGAGGGTCACTTCATATTTATAGGCAAAATCGACCCCGCGCGAAAAACCCTCCTTGAGCGCGTAATCCGATTTGATCGCGAAATACAAATCTTCCGCGCACAACCATTTTCCGCGCACTGCTCCATAATTTCGCGCACCGCATGCCTTTGCCATTTTTCGAGCTTCGGACCTTGAAACATCTTTTGCGCGAAATACTTCATCCTCTATTTCGCGCGCCACTTCAATTTTTCGCGCACACCTCCAAAATTTCGCGCGCCCCATGCCTTTACCGATTTTCAAGCTTTCGGCCTTGAAACATCTTTTGCGCGAAATATAATTTCGCGCAACCCGCTAATTTTGCGCGCCCAACTCAAGTATTTCGCGCAAGTCACTTATATTTCGCGCACCACTTCCTTTTTGTGCGAACCTCCTTTTGCAGACAATCCATGTCTTCATTTTCCGATTTTGAGGCCCAAAAATTTGGCAAACACTGGAAAACGGCGCCACCTTGTATCTGCTCTTTTAGTCCGCCTCCAGATCATCCATTCCTTTGTCGACGTTCCCTGAATAAAAACATGGATCATTATTCCACAGTCCTCGAACTCGACCTGCCTCCATAGAAACTCTTTTGCCAACAAATTTGTATGTCGTTTGTTTGCTTTGTCGACAAGGACGATCACCTCAACAACGCTTCATCTTGGTGATCTGTATACTTCAACAACTCTTCTGCTTTTATCACAACCTCCACTATTGTGATATGTAGTCTTTGAAGGAACAGCTTTAGCATCATCATCTTCTATGACAGTGTTATGTTCATGACTATCTCAGAAGTCCAATCATTGCACATTGTCTTCTTCATCAACCGGTGTGATGTACTTCATGCAAACCGATTCAATTCGTCAGGAAGTCTCTTGCATGGTTCTCATGCAATCATGAGTAATTGCATGAACTTCATCCAAAAACCTCATTCTTCTTTGATCATCCTTGGATGGCTTATACCTCACATTCTGCATTGTTGTAAACAATGTATCACCTTTGACACATGTTCTTTGAACTTCCGATCAATACAACAATCGTCTGAATCACCACTCCTCTACTTCATCGGAGTACTTCATGATCTCCTTCATTTTGATCTGCATTGAAAACTATTGACAACAAATACAACCTTATAAACAAAGTGGTTCCAACAATCTCCCCCTTTGTATTTTGTTGTCAATACCTTAAACATCTTCTGAAATGAATCCATCAATGTCAAAATGAGAATCTTCTACATTTCACTTTCTCTCCCCCTTATTGACAAGAAATACAAAGCGCATGGTAGGGAGGGTATCAATCCTTACTTAAGCAAAGTTTCATTAATCATTTCACTCTAAGTCTACTTGAGCAATGCTCGATGTAGAAAACAAGAGGATTTGATTAAGTCAACAAGGCTGTCCATTATCCACAGATCATGATACCAACATGAGATGATAACTCATTTATCTTGTCTTCAAGGGTTTACCACTTTAATTCCAGGTAGAAGAAGATCAACTATGATAGATAATAATCAACCTGAAACTCCTGCACTCACTTCAGCAAATAGATCAAAAACATTCAAGTGCAATCGACATGATAAGTGACCTCGGGGCACTTCCATTCTCTTTATGTCACTGATCAATTCAGTTACTCCCCCTTTGTAAAATAATATTTGATCTGAGAAACCAAGGGATAGAGATTGAGAAATGACATACCTTCTCCATTGGTGTGTTCTTTCAAGAAATTCACAGAATAACTGCTTTTGAGTCCACCTGGAGTTGATATTGATTGAAACAGTGATTATGGAAGCTTCTTCATTTTTCTCCCCCTCAAGGGAAACACTCCTCATCATCTTCATCAAGAGTGATCCTTCATCATCATAATCCTTGAATATCAATTGAATAATCCACTAAGGATGGAAGCTTCGTCAGCTTCGCTATCAAGTGTTGACAGCATTCACTACTTCTCAGGTTCTCCCCCTGAGAGCGTTCTTCACCTTCAATTCCCTGCATTATTAGCACAAATACAATACACAAATGATTACGGGAATAAGGTGGTTCCTTATTGCTTCATCAAGAAGACTTGCTTGGTTGAGGTTCTTTTCTCAACCAAGTTCCTCTGTTTACTCCAGTCTTCATGCCTGCACATTTGAACATGTGTTCTGACATATGTCGGTGTGGCATGGCTCTATTCACATTCTCTTCTGCTTTGTGTGGAGAGTTGTTTTGCTTAGCAGCCATCATGAATGATACATTCTTACTCCTCTTAAGGACTACTTCTTGCTCTGGTATTAAGGTTAGGCAACCTTTTGCAATGTGACCAGATTTCTTGCATCTCTCACACAGAACTTCTTTGACACGTTTGTTTCTCTTTGTTTGCAATCTCTCCTGCACTGTGTCTTCATCATGTGAAAGTTTTCCTTTTCCTTTGTCACCAGCCTTGGCCATCTCATCTTCAAATTTCCTTATTCTTTTCAAATCTTCTGGCCAGATGACCAATATGTCATGTGGAACTTTTGCAGCTGGATTAGGTCTTCCACATGGGTTCATCCGAGATTCATCCCACTTAGTGTCTCCTTTGGATGAATGACCCTTCAATTTCATGGATCTAAAATCATGGGTCTTCTCAGCTTTCCTACTTGATATCTTCTTGGGGAGAGGTGTGTTCGCCATATTCTTCTGATTTCTTCCCAAGGTACTTTCTTCGTACTTGGATGGTTTGTGTGGTATTCTGTTCTTATCAGCTCTGGATATCTGTTGACCTAGGCATGCACCATTCTTGTGACCACTGCCATTGCATGCATCACAGATGTTATCAAGAATTCCAAATCTGTTTGCTGTAAACAGATGCTTCTGGACCTGTGGATGTTGCTTCTTCTTCTCCGGCTTCCTCCCCTTTGATATAGGCTTTCCCTGTGATTTTCCATGAAAGGGATTATAAAAACAATCCAGTGCACAGTGCCCAAATATATTGCAGCACCAACATTGACCCACAAATCTTTTCTTCTTTGTGTCTTCTGTATTAAGTTGTTGGGCCATTTGCTTAGTTGTTTGTGCTCTATTTGAGGAAGAAGCTTCCTCCTTTTTCTTCCCATCCACCCTAGTCATGGTGGTAGGTTTCTTCTTCTCACTTATCCTCATCCATACTTGTTTAGAGCTTTTCTTCCCACCTGCACTGATTGTCGGACTGTATTTAGAAACATGAGTGCAAGATGGTCTGGATGGTACCTTCACTTTCTCAGTTGCCTGTGATAGATCGATGAGAGAAGTCATGATCTTCTTATCACATGTTGGAGGTCTTTTGACAATAGAATCCTCCATTGAGCATTGAGTACCGGTAGCAACTGATTCTTGATGTGGATAATCAAGAGTTGTCATAATCTTCTTATCACATGTTGGAGGCATTTCAGCTTTAGACTCCTCCAACGAACATTGAGTGCAAGCATCACTCATTTCATTCTTTTGTGAAGTCTCAATATGTGTGTTCTCAATCTTGGTCAACTGAGCTTCCAAATTTTGACTCACAATATTGAGGATGATCTTCTGATCTTCAATAGTGATCATCTTCTCTTCACAGGTCTTCTTCAACCTTTCAACCTCATCTTCATGCATCTTAACTTTGTTTTGTAACAAAGAGTCAAGTTCCCTGAATTTAATGGATGTTTCTTCCAAACAAAAATTCTTGACTTCATTGCTCTTCTTCAACTCAGCTTCAAGTGCATGGATCCGTTCTTCCAGAGTATTGCTGACTTCACCTTTTTCTTCAAGGGCTTTCACCCGTTTGGTGAGCTTCATACTTTCCATAATTTTTCCTTCCAGCCCCTTTTCCATATTGTCTGCTTCTCTTTCAAGTCTAGTGATCTCAACCTGCATAGATTGAAATAGGCTACAGATAATAGCAACCCTTTCTTCTGGAATATCATGCAGATATGTTCTGAGTTTTTCCTGAAAGCTTGAATAGGGGGTGTCATCCTTTCCTCTGGAAGAATTCTGAGCCACCTGCTCGATACTTTCCAAGCCCGATGTTTCTTCATTATTGGAATGGCATGGAGAACAAGACATTGCATCTTCTTTGGATATGAGGGACTTCTTCAGCTGCTTTTTCTCTTTCTTTTTCCTGTTTGTCATGGTCTTGCTAGATGTAGACGTCTGGTCAGAAACTTCATCAAGACTGCTCTTCATTGTTTACTTTAGGAAAGAAACTCAAATCCTCTTCTCAATAGAATTACTGGAGAATATCCAACATACGTTAACCTTTCCCTCTGATACCACTTGTAGGACCCCGGGACACCCTGAGAGGGGAGGGGTGAATCAGGGTGGCAACTTTTTCTTCTTAAAGTTGTGGATCTTGTTCCCACATTGGTAGGAACTACTTAAACCTGTATGATGGATATGATCAGCAATTAAACATTCACATGCAGAGACAGATGACACAGCTATTTTTACTTGGTTCACCACTGAGGGCTACGTCTAAGGAGTATACGCCGACAGGTTGCCGGTCGTACCTAAATCCACTATGCTTCACTAGCTGCGGATACAAATGTTCGGGTACAGACACTCTGTCCCAGGCTCACTGCCTTTACAATTGTTTAGGGATAGCTCACTGCGTCCCTCGGGTCACTCCCGTTGACTCCCCCTCGCTTACTGCCGGTGGAGAGGATCACCTTCTTCCTCTTCCTAAGCTCACTGCTCTTGGAAGGGATTAAGTCACAGTTTATAGACCTGTAGGTCTATTCATTTTCATGAAGGAATGCATCTTCCTCTGTATATAGATGCTCTGTTGAAGTCCAACTTTCACCCGCAGATGAATCTTACTTCGCACCGGATGTACCGGGCAACCTCAGTTTTTACGCGCAACCCTTACGTTGTCTTGCGCGCAATTTCTATGGTTTGCGCGAAATTCCTTTTTCGCGCAACCTCCAAATATTACGCGCAGCCTGGAAACTGCCTTGCGCGCAATTCACCGCTTTTGCGCGATATCCACTTTTCGCGCAACCTTCCTTTTACGCACCAACACCAACTTTCTGCGCAGCCTTAGCTTTTCGCGCAACAGCTGTCTTTACGCGCAAACTTTAAGTTTACGCGCAGCACCCTTTCTAACTTCAATTCCGTGCACCAGAGCTCGGGTATTTTCTATGTCTTGAACTCTCTCGAATGGAGGAGGGTCACTTCATATTTATAGGCAAAATCGACCCCGCGCGAAAAACCCTCCTTGAGCGCGTAATCCGATTTGATCGCGAAATACAAATCTTCCGCGCACAACCATTTTCCGCGCACTGCTCCATAATTTCGCGCACCGCATGCCTTTGCCATTTTTCGAGCTTCGGACCTTGAAACATCTTTTGCGCGAAATACTTCATCCTCTATTTCGCGCGCCACTTCAATTTTTCGCGCACACCTCCAAAATTTCGCGCGCCCCATGCCTTTACCGATTTTCAAGCTTTCGGCCTTGAAACATCTTTTGCGCGAAATATAATTTCGCGCAACCCGCTAATTTTGCGCGCCCAACTCAAGTATTTCGCGCAAGTCACTTATATTTCGCGCACCACTTCCTCTTTGTGCGAACCTCCTTTTGCAGACAATCCATGTCTTCATTTTCCGATTTTGAGGCCCAAAAATTTGGCAAACACTGGAAAACGGCGCCACCTTGTATCTGCTCTTTTAGTCCGCCTCCAGATCATCCATTCCTTTGTCGACGTTCCCTGAATAAAAACATGGATCATTATTCCACAGTCCTCGAACTCGACCTGCCTCCATAGAAACTCTTTTGCCAACAAATTTGTATGTCGTTTGTTTGCTTTGTCGACAAGGACGATCACCTCAACAGCGCTTCATCTTGGTGATCTGTATACTTCAACAACTCTTCTGCTTTTATCACAACCTCCACTATTGTGATATGTAGTCTTTGAAGGAACAGCTTTAGCATCATCATCTTCTATGACAGTGTTATGTACATGACTATCTCAGAAGTCCAATCATTGCACATTGTCTTCTTCATCAACCGGTGTGATGTACTTCATGCAAACCGATTCAATTCGTCAGGAAGTCTCTTGCATGGTTCTCATGCAATCATGAGTAATTGCATGAACTTCATCCAAAAACCTCATTCTTCTTTGATCATCCTTGGATGGCTTATACCTCACATTCTGCATTGTTGTAAACAATGTATCACCTTTGACACATGTTCTTTGAACTTCCGATCAATACAACAATCGTCTGAATCACCACTCCTCTACTTCATCGGAGTACTTCATGATCTCCTTCATTTTGATCTGCATTGACAACTATTGACAACAAATACAACCTTATAAACAAAGTGGTTCCAACACGAACCTCCTGTATAATGATTTAAATCATGTTATTGACTTATTACAAAATCATATTAATTGTTATGATATCATATATGGTTCACTTATGACATTATATTACCCGTTCTTTTGTAAATTCCATGTTAAAGAAGCGTTTTGGGTAAAATCGTTTCATTTATCATAGGTGTTTTGACTTGTTGTTCTTGAAATCATTATTACTTATATCATGATTTACTCACTTCCAGAATATAAAATATGATTTATATATCATATATATTCAGTATATATATATATATATAATAGGTAGATAAATAAAATGAAAAACACCGTTCATGGAGACGGTAGTCCGTACGTACGCATGAACGCTGTTTTCCTTTCCTTATTGTCTTGAAATGGAAGTAAGTAGATGACATACATATGTATATATATACATAAATCCAGTAGCTTTATAATGTCATATATTTCATTATTATTTCTTATATATACATTATAATCATTCTTAAATGGTTAACATGGAGAATGAATCTCATCGCGTCGTGGAGACGGTAGTCCGTACGTACGCACGAGCGATGATATCATTTTCATAAATATTGAATTGAATCGGAGTAGATTATACAATATATCAGAATCAATATGATGTTGTAATAACTATGTATAGTTATTCTTTACACCTTTATACCCATCCATGTAAGGTGGTGGTGGAAAATAGATTACACCACGGCGTGGAGACGGTATTCCGTACGTACGCACGCGCAGTGATTTCTTTTTCCGTAGGATGGATAGATGGTGAAATAGGGTTGTTTCATACTTATAATAACATATCAGTATATGAGTGATACTGATGTTATTACTTCATAATGAAACAACCTAAGAAGAAGAAATGGAATAAGAAATAAAGATGAAAGAATTGGTAACGGTAATTACCTCTTCTTTGAAGCGCCTCTTTGAGACCTCCTCTTAGGGCACTAAAATTGGTCTTTGAGGAAGACCAGAACCTCTAGGATGTTTCTAGAGAAGTGGAGAAGAGATTTTGGCAGGGGTTGGCTGAGCTTGAGTGCTCAAATTGGTGTGAGGAGGAGGGGGAGGAGGTGTCCTTTTATAGGGGAGGAGAGGGGCACCTTAGGAATATCTCAAAATATTATTTTATATTAAAGTCAAAATCGGTTTATAATGGTTCCAAAGGGTCTTATTTTGAAGCTAAAGTGGGGATGGGTCGAAATCCTATCAACCAATAGGATTTAGACAAGTTTAGGGTATTATTTTAACCTTATCAATTAGATTTAACTCTAAGTTAAATAATTTAACTTTTACCGTGTCTTTTTGTTTTCTTTCACTATATGGTTAATAAACTTACTATAACATGCCAAACGAACCCCAAATTGTATATTATTAATACATATATCCTTATCTAAGTCATTTGGCCGAACCTTAGATTTTTAGGAATAAAATAACAATTAATAATATAATATTTGATTTAAAAACTATTTTGTGTCAATTTTGACACTATTTGATATATGATTTTTGTGAAAGTCATAACAGAATTATATGTTCGAACCAAGTTGATTAAATCAACACTAATATACCATAGTAACCTAGAAAATTAGTGGAATTCATAAAAAGTCTTAAATTACATTCATTTGAGCATTTATAACATCAATTATCTTAATATTTCCTTAAAAGGGTAATTACTGCATCATCGTTGTGTCATAAATAAATTAATTTATTTAAAGTCTAAAAATTATAAATAAAATATCATTATGTAGGAAATATTTTTATCTTTCTAATGAATATTTATAGTCGAATTTAGCTTATGTATAACCCCATATTAAAAATATTTTAGTAAATAAACTTTGATTTTAACTCTTTTAGCTCTTCTTTGAATTAAATAATAATAAATGTCCTAATCTAATCCAAGTGGGCCTAAATGGTCATATTATATTCATAAGGTTGTTTTTGGCCGAATTACACTTATCCAATAGAATTAGGACATGTGTTAGGGTAATATTAATATCATTCTTACCCTTAATTACACTATTTACTTTTAACCGTGGTAAATAAAAGTAAAAAGTTACTATTCACCAAAAATTATTTTCATCTCATTGAACCACATTTTACTTACTGAAATCAACCGTGTCTCTCGGATTTTTGAAATTCCATTCACAGAAGCGGTAAAATTAAGTTTTATGAAAAATTCAGTTTTTTAACTACCACTTAGTAGTTTCACTATTCATCAAAAAATGAAGGTTTTCAGAAAAATGCCAAAATTTCATCCTAAGCTATATTTCATATTCCGAATTCAAAAATGAAGTCTATTTTACCAAATTCATAATATAGAAGTTGCATTAATTAATTTTATAATTAAATCCCGCTGTTTAAAACAAATAGCGTGTTTTTAAGAAACAATATCTATCAAAAGATTGACACTTGTTTATGTCTGGTTTAAATGTGAAATTACATCCAATGACCAACATTGTATTAAATTGTAAAAATATATTCTAAATATACTTTAAAACTACTCCAATTAATAATTTATCACTATTAATTATTTCGATTAAAAAAGTTGTTTTTAATTATAATTTAGTAATTTTCACTATTCATCAGAATATGAAATTTATCCGAAAAGTACCAAAATTTCACCTTAGGCTAAATTCGATACTCCGAATCCAAAAATGAAGTCCATTTTGAGAGTTAAAATTTCAAAAATTTAAAAAGTGGTTATTACTATTCATAACGGCTAGTTTTAATAATATTTTAATAGCATATCATTGTTTCGTGAAACTCAGGATTACGTACCACACACGCTATCGAGGAAGGTTGCGATTGCGTGTAATGCAAGGCAAGTCAAGGATGCGTGTTGTGCAAGCTCCTTTTGGTGTAGCGTATAACACAAGACATTAGTAAAATAAAAAAGAATTTTTTTCATAAAATCTCGGGCTGTTACATTCTACCCCACTTAAAATGAATTTCGCCCTCGAAATTTGTCGGGGTTATAAATGGTTTACTATTCGAAAGTTTCTTTAATAGAAACCCACATCGTAAAAGGGAATACCAAAACTTGGCTTTAAAAACTAAAGTATGAAATGTAACGATTACCCAAATAAACTAATCACTGGGTTTCCACATAGGTGAAAATATGGATATGGAAGAGAAATCTAACCATCATGTTCTGATGGAGAGTGGTAGAGAACATGGCTATGGAAAAGCCAGTAATCACAAATCCATAGATTTGTGATGATATAAGGTACCATCTGATTCATCAGGTATAAGATCACTAGGACAACATTTTTGGTTTTCAAGATCATTTCCCTAAAGTTGAAAATTTGAATTAGAATAAATACTTACTTTATTTTGGTACAATCTCACTGTTGTTCGTGCCTTGAACAATTTCCACTTCATCTCTTAAATAAATGAAGTTGAATTTGTTATTCATGAAGTGTTAGCAGATCATGTGATAGAATGACGGGTCATTCCATCTGTCTCAAACAAAAGGTTAGCAAAAATTATATACATAAGTCGATCTATAGTGAGATTAGTCATATATAGTTCCTAAAATGGACTTATACTTCATATATCATACTGCTTAATATAATAAAACTAGTTTCTACTAAACAGGGACTTCCTGTAGGCCAGTGGTAGGCGATAAAGGCCAGTCGCACTTCGGTTGTGGGTTCGATTCCCATGGCCTTGTCCGAAGCGATGGGTTGTCGCCCGTCCTGCAGGTTGTCCTTTTTCTAAAACTATATTACTATAAAATCCCATAAATAATATCGAAAAAACTTCTATCCTTAAACAATACTAACTTATGTCCAACATAATCCATTCCAATCTTTAGTCCTATCCATAATACTGCAGTCCATTCTCATAACATAGTGAAAACGATTACCAGAGATTTAATACCATCGTTGATCCCCATATATCATAATATATGTTTTGTTGGTCACATTCCAAATATTCAAAGGCCTTAATCACGTATTCTCTTGAATACCCATTGAACCTTAGTGAAAACATGAATGCTGTCAAAAGTTAATTATATATACTCAAACCATGATATCACTTAGTCCTTATATCAATCATGAGCTCATGAATACAATCAAACATCTCATTATCTTCTTATCCTTTCATTATGCACTTATCATCTACTTTCCAAAAGTATCTGAATAACCTTTCATGGTTACTGGTACAATTCATCATACACTTTCAAAACTTAAGGAAAGACAACAGTGTAACAATCCTTTGATGTCTCCTTATTCCATGAGATTACTTATACAACATTACACATGATAAACATGTAATCATTCCACTACATTCTTAGACCATTGATCGAGCTTCAACATTTCTTTCATCTCACATATCATTTGTAGTTTCTTCATCATCATCAACATAAATACTTCCCATACGACCATACTGATTCTCTTCATGAGACTTTCCCTTAGGGCATTGGTTTGCATAATGCCCGTACATTCCACATTTAAAGCATTTAACCATTGTTGATGTCGTAGCAATACCATTATCCTCATCCATGGTGTTAACTGAACCTTTTCCTTTGCACCTACTGGCTTTGTGTCCTTCTTTTCCACACCCAAAGCATCTTCCAGTTCCTTTGAAACATTCTCCTTGATGCCTCTTCCCACATGAATTACATAGGGGAAATTGAACTTTCTTTCCTCTATGATCATCATGAAACTCCATCTTTCTCTTATTAGCCGAGTCAGGAAACTTACCAAATTTTACTTTATTGATCATATTATGAGATTGCTGATTCGGCAAAATAATGATGTTTGGACTTCCAAATCCCATTTCATTATGAAGAATATCATTCCATTGTCCATCATATCCTCCATTATTGTGAATCATCTTGTTTCCAGCCATTTTCTAAAACCCAAAAAGAATAGTGTGAGAGGCAAAAATCATGCTAGGGAAAACAACATAATAAAGGGGGAGTACCTTCAATATCTAACATCTTAGGTTTAATTCTAAGATCTTTACCATAGTTCTAGGACTATCCTATACGTATACGTATCCTTAGGGACATCCCTAGACATACCTTAGAAATATCTCTAGGGATCTCACTAACGTTTTCACATCCTAGTTTCCAAAGGTTGACTAAACCTCCCTCTGATACCAACTGTAGAGACCCGAAGCCTGACTAACATGGAAATTACATTACATTTGCAGAATACTTAGTACATAACAAAAACACACACACAAGGATCGTAATAGTTTAGTGTCTTTGGAAACTCGGAACGAAATCTTCTAATCGTGGGGAAAGATCTTCAATATCTCCCATAAAGATCTTCCCTTTTTTTACCAAAAAACCTTTCTTTATATCCTGGGGAAAAGAAAACATAAAAGGGTGAGCTCAAATGCTCAGTAAGGGTAAAAAAAAGAAATATCAATCACATCATATACATAAGAACATAGCTTTTGAAAATCTTAACCTGCAAAAGAGCTCATAATATCATAACATGGGATAAATCATAGAAGTGAAAATGAGATCCCCATAATCATAACATGAAACTTGAAACTTTGTGGCATGCACACATAATCATGGAAAATCATTTATTGTTAGTCATGACTCATTGCCAAGACTATCTTAGTGGACAAAGTCCCTTTCTGAACCGAGTTCACTCCTCGTTTCAGTCCTGTATCACTGAACCGAAATAACCTTCCGTTCCAGCCATGTCTATCTCATGAGATATAAAATCTTTACCCAATGCATTGGAGGGAGATATAGGTCCCACCCATCTTATAATGAATCCTTTCTTATGTGTGCCACATAATCATAAAACATACATCATCGCATAACACATGTAACAAAAATGGGATTCTTGAAACATCATGACATCATAAATCAATTCATATAAGATAAAGGAATTCATAAACATAATTCCATCACAACATAGTCAAATCAATGTAAAAATATGGATAGAAACAGAACCCTTTATTATCTTAGATGGAAAATAATTTTGATAAAACACTTGAATTGAATTCTTGAGGAAAATATCCTTTCTTATTCAAAATCAATTTCTTTTCACAAAACATCATGCAATTTTAAAAGAAAGAGATTTTATTGAAAATAGTCATGAAATCTTTTAGAGGAAGCTTCATGAAAATAAGGCTTTATAAAACAGTAGAAATCCATTCGTGCCGTATAAGTTAAAAAAAACATTCTTCGTACTTTTGTCGGAAAAGTCAAAAAGTACCTCGTACGAAAAAACATCAAAAGATTCCTTTCATTTCTTTTACTAAAAACTCACCGAAGGGTAAAAATGGATTTAAACAATTTTAGGTGGATGGAAATAATATTACATTTTGATGAAACATGGATGTGGATGATAAAATACACCCCAGTAAATACTTACGAATAAATAATCTCGGATAAAAATGAGATTGTGATATTTCCCTTACCTTAGGTCCGACTTGCTTTGTAAGTGTCCGAACCTCCTGTATAATGATTTAAATCATGTTATTGACTTATTAAAGAATCATATTAATTGTTATGATATCATATATGGTTCACTTATGACATTATATTACCCGTTCTTTTGTAAATTCCATGTTAAAGAAGCGTTTTGGGTAAAATCGTTTCATTTATCGTAGGTGTTTTGACTTGTTGTTCTTGAAATCATTATTACTTATATCATGATTTACTCACTTCCAGAATATAAAATATGATTTATATATCATATATATTCAGTATATATATATATATAATAGGTAGATAAATAAAATGAAAAACACCGTTCATGGAGACGGTAGTCCGTACGTACGCATGAACGCTGTTTTCCTTTCCTTATTGTCTTGAAATGGAAGTAAGTAGATGACATACATATGTATATATATACATAAATCCAGTAGCTTTATAATGTCATATATTTCATTATTATTTCTTATATATACATTATAATCATTCTTAAATGGTTAACATGGAGAATGAATCTCATCGCGTCGTGGAGACGGTAGTCCGTACGTACGCACGAGCGATGATATCATTTTTATAAATATTGAATTGAATCGGAGTAGATTATACAATATATCAGAATCAATATGATGTTGTAATAACTATGTATAGTTATTCTTTACACCTTTATACCCATCCATGTAAGGTGGTGGTGGAAAATAGATTACACCACGGCGTGGAGACGGTATTCCGTACGTACGCACGCGCAATGATTTCTTTTTCCGTAGGATGGATAGATGGTGAAATAGGGTTGTTTCATACTTATAATAACATATCAGTATATGAGTGATACTGATGTTATTACTTCATAATGAAACAACCTAAGAAGAAGAAATGGAATAAGAAATAAAGATGAAAGAATTGGTAACGGTAATTACCTCTTCTTTGAAGCGCCTCTTTGAGACCTCCTCTTAGGGCACTAAAATTGGTCTTTGAGGAAGACCAGAACCTCTAGGATGTTTCTAGGGAAGTGGAGAAGAGATTTTGGCAGGGGTTGGCCGAGCTTGAGTGCTCAAATTGGTGTGAGGAGGAGGGGGAGGAGGTGTCCTTTTATAGGGGAGGAGAGGGGCACCTTAGGAATATCTCAAAATATTATTTTATATTAAAGTCAAAATCGGTTTATAATGGTTCCAAAGGGTCTTATTTCGAAGCTAAAGTGGGGATGGGTCGAAAGCCTATCAACCAATAGGATTTAGACAAGTTTAGGGTATTATTTTAACCTTATCAATTAGATTTAACTCTAAGTTAAATAATTTAACTTTTACCGTGTCTTTTTGTTTTCTTTCACTATATGGTTAATAAACTTACTATAACATGCCAAACGAACCCCAAATTGTATATTATTAATACATATATCCTTATCTAAGTCATTTGGCCGAACCTTAGATTTTTAGGAATAAAATAACAATTAATAATATAATATTTGATTTAAAAACTATTTTGTGTCAATTTTGACACTATTTGATATATGATTTTTGTGAAAGTCATAACAGAATTATATGTTCGAACCAAGTTGATTAAATCAACAATAATATACCATAGTAACCTAGAAAATTAGTGGAATTCATAAAAAGTCTTAAATTACATTCATTTGAGCATTTATAACATCAATTATGTTAATATTTCCTTAAAAGGGTAATTACTGCATCATCGTTGTGTCATAAATAAATTAATTTATTTAAAGTCTAAAAATTATAAATAAAATATCATTATGTAGGAAATCTTTTTAGATTTCTAATGAATATTTATAGTCGAATTTAGCTTATGTATAACCCCATATTAAAAATGTTTTAGTAAATAAACTTTGATTTTAACTCTTTTAACTCTTCTTTGAATTAAATAATAATAAATGTCCTAATCTAATCCAAGTGGGCCTAAATGGTCATATTATATTCATAAGGTTGTTTTTGGCCGAATTACACTTATCCAATAGAATTAGGACATGTGTTAGGGTAATATTAATATCATTCTTACCCTTAATTACCCTATTTACTTTTAACCGTGGTAAATAAAAGTAAAAAGTTACTATTCACCAAAAATTATTTTCATCTCATTGAACCACATTTTACTTACTGACATCAACCGTGTCTCTCGGATTTTTGAAATTCCATTCACAGAAGCGGTAAAATTAAGTTTTATGAAAAATTCAGTTTTTTAACTACCACTTAGTAGTTTCACTATTCATCAAAAAATGAAGGTTTTCAGAAAAATGCCAAAATTTCATCCTAAGCTATATTTCATATTCCGAATTCAAAAATGAAGTCTATTTTACCAAATTCATAATATAGAAGTTGCATTAATTACTTTTATAATTAAATCCCGCTATTTAAAACAAATAGCGTGTTTTTAAGAAACAATATCTATCAAAAGATTGACACTTGTTTATGTCTGGTTTAAATGTGAAATTACATCCAATGACCAACATTGTATTAAATTGTAAAAATATATTCTAAATATACTTTAAAACTACTCCAATTAATAATTTATCACTATTAATTATTTTGATTAAAAAAGTTGTTTTTTAATTATAATTTAGTAATTTTCACTATTCATCAGAATATGAAAGTTATCCGAAAAGTACCAAAATTTCACCTTAGGCTAAATTCGATACTCCGAATCCAAAAATGAATTCCATTTTGAGAGTTAAAATTTCAAAAATTTAAAAAGTGGTTATTACTATTCATAACGGCTAGTTTTAATAATATTTTAATAGCATATCATTGTTTCGTGAAACTCAGGATTACGTACCACACACGCTATCGAGGAAGGTTGCGATTGCGTGTAATGCAAGGCAAGTCAAGGATGGGTGTTGTGCAAGCTCCTTTTGGTGTAGCGTATAACACAAGACATTAGTAAAATAAAAAAGATTTTTTTTCATAAAATCTCGGGCTGTTACAATAGAGGCCCAAAGTGCGGCAGAGCGCAGTGAAAGAGGGATTTGGGACCAATGACGGGAGGTGCCTCGTTCCCTATTACACCCTCCACCAACCTTGGTAGTGGGGAAGTACGGAGATGCAGGGGTGCAGCCTTCTGCAAGAGGGGATATGGGGCTTATACCAAGGTGGTTTCCCTTCTCCCATGGAAATACGCTACTTCGAGAAGGAGGATATCATCCCTTGTGGAGGGGGTGACCCCATCTCTGTGGAGACGGGTGGCGTAAAAAATGTCCGAGCTGGGGGGACCCTTCGTGCGAGGAACGAGGCCGGATCACAGTTTAACATCATGTGTTGAGGACAGGGTGCTTGGAAGTTTAACGTCCTGCAGCTCCGACGAGGTGGGTTTACTCCGCACCCCTAGGACTTACATAACTGGTACCCATTGTTCCTTGGGGGAGGGAAGGTACCAGTAAGTCCATGGTTAAGGAGGGTCATAGAGCGAACCATCGAGGGGTAAACGTTATCATGGCTATGCGAAGAAGAAATAGCCGTTAGCGTGCCTATGCGAAAAAGCATTAGGCGAAGAAACTCTACGAGTGGTATTGTCCGTGGGACTTTGAAATCACATCGTGCAAACCTGGAGGGTCGCATGGGAAGAGGAACTGCCAAGCAGAGGAGTGTGCTTCGTGAAGTGGAGTGCCTTGTCCTTAGCATGGGGCATAGGTGTGGATGGGGGGTGCTTCGCGAAGTGGAATAGTGTTCGCGGAGCACTGCCTCGCGAAGCAGAGGTGCCTCGCGAAACAAGGTGCCGCGAGGCAGTGTGCTTCAAGATATGTAGCGATCCTGCCTTAGCATGGGAATCACTAGTACAGGATGGGTGTTTCGTGAAGCATAAACGTTCTGCGGCTGCCCAGGTTCCCTTGGGAATCCCCATCCTTCGTGAATGCCCTTGAGCTTCACGAAGGGCATCCCTCTCGGAAGAGGGGCTCAAAACGAGACAAAGCGAAGGCGTCACGCGAAGTAGAAGTACCTCGTGGAGCTCATGATTCCCGGGGCAAAGGGTGATTCACGATTCGCGAGAGAAGTAAAAAGGTCAGATCGTCCGTCCTCTTGGGCTCAGGGGGAACCCAATATTTATAGGCAAGGGGCGCCGCGAAGTAGAACTCACGCGCTGCCTCTGGCGCTTCATGGTGCACTCGCGAACGTCAGTCCGTTCGTGGAGAGGTACCGCCTCTAGCGCTTAGCGGCGGGAGCACGAACTTCATATTCGTTCGCGGAGAGGTACCGCCTCTGGTGCTTCGCGGTGGGATCGCGAACGTCAAATTCAGTCGCGGAGAGGTACAGCCTCCGGAGCTTCGCGGTGGGACCGCGAATGTCAGATTCGTTCTCAGAGAGGTACCGCCTCCGGTGCTTCGCAGTGGGACTGCGAACGTCAAATTAGGTCGCGGAGAGGTACCGCCTCTGGAGCTTCGCGAGGGACCGCGAACGTCACATTCGGTTGCGGAGAGTTACCGCCTCCGGAGCTTCGCGGCGGGACCGCAAACGTCACATTCGGTTGCGGAGAGGTACCGCCTCCGGAGCTTCGTGGCGGGACTGCGAACGTCAAATTTGGTCGTGGAGAGGTACCGCCTCTGGCGCTTCGCGAGACCGCGATGCTCGGGGGTGCTTCGCGTCGGTGCTTCGTGGGGCAGCATGCAGGACTTCTTTATTGCTCCTTCCTTTCAGGCAATATTTTGGCGCCAACACATGCATAAGAAAAGGGTGAGCTATAATGCTCAGTAAGGGAGTAAAGAAGGTATAACATGAAGATTAAAATACATGTTATTCAATAGTCTTATCAAGGGAGTTCAAGAGAAACATGAACATAAAGTCATAACATAAAATGATTATTATAACATGGAAATGTGGCAACAACATTTAACATAATATTAGTATGTTCCAAGACTCATTACACATGGATCATGAGTAAACCCTCATTGAACATGAAGCACGAATAAACCCTAGTTACAATTGAATTATCATGAGTCAACATTAATTTCACATGACGCATCATGATACTATACTTTACCCAATGCATTGGAGCGCTATTAGGGCGCACCCTTCTCAATCATTTCATTTCATGCATTAGTGTGCCACACAGATCATACAACATGGAATCATTCAATATAATAATTTATTACATGATAATGGAATGTGGAATACATAAATAAAACTCTATAATCAATAATTATATGTGTGTAAAGGTGAATACCCTTGATAGAGAAATGGTCATGGTATTCACTACATAATAAATTTGGCTTGGAAAATCGTTGTGCAATTTCGGTAGCATAACGATGTGACATAGGAATTCATAAAAAATGTTGATGATATATAAATGGGTGTCTCATAATATTTACATAAAATTTATATTAAGGGGTTCAGATAGATACATGTCCCAACAAATGTAATGTAATTTAGATTCATAATAAAAAATAATTGCTTGAATGTAAATGACGAGAGAGAAATTCCTTACCTAATTTTGGCATGGTAACGGGTGTACATGGGAGGAATTTAATGAGAGATAAAAGGGCCTATCATCATTCAAACATAAATAGGGAAACATTAGGGAGGTGAGAAATCATACCCCAATATTTATAATTGAAAATAAAAGGGCATAATAATATAAGGAAACTTGGACATAAATAAGGAAAGTGAGAATCTTTTACTTAGAAGTGTGATACCAAAGGTTTGGGAGGGGATTTAGAGAGACTTTTTGGGAGCTTAGGGCACCTTGAGAGGATTATAGAGATACGATGGTGTAGGTTGGATGAACTCTAAAGGATTTGAGTTAAGAGGAAGTGAGATATTGGGTGGGTTTATATAGGAAATGAGAGGGAATTCTTTATTATTTAGGTTTGGGACACAACATATCAAACTAATCAAAACCACAAACCAGACCATGGTTTTTGCCCATGATTTTTTCCAAAGGGGAGTGGGAAATAATATTTTATATGGTCAATGGAATAAATTCTTAAAATAATAGGGTTTCTTATGTGGAGCTGAGTCACACTCTCAAGGAAAACAATTTAAAAAGACAAAATGTTTTATAAGTCTTGAAGGGTCCACTAAAGATTTGTAAAATAAATAAAACAAACCCAAAATAAAATTATTTTAAAGTTAAAACATATATTGGCCGAACATAATGTTTATAGTATTTTATTACATCACTATTGGGTCATTATGATGTTATAAAACACATTATATATTTAAACAGTAATTAATTTTTACCCAAAACTTCGACTGTCTCAAAAAATTATGAAAAATTCACCATTGGATAATTTCGAAGTTATAATTCAAAAAATAATATTCATTTTAGAAAAATATTTTTTTAAATATGTGTATTTTTAATTTTAAAATAAAAAAATGATATTTATCGAAAATTCATGGGTTTTGACAAAAATAACTTTCAAACCTTAATAAAAAAATACAAATGTATTAATAAAAATTATACGATCATTTATATTTAATAAAAATTAATTTAATAATAATAATATTTTATTAAAATATTATGTAATTCAAAAATCCATTAATTCATAAAAATAGATTACTTAGTTGAATATTAACTAAAAATACAATTTGTACTTTAAAAACTATTTATAAAGTAACAATAATAAAATGAATGTATATTATTTATAAAACAATAATGTACATAGTAATAGTGATAGGTTCTTATTACATAACCCCTTAAAACAACCACATAAGACCTTAGGGTAATGTGCGCGATGGTGATAGACTCTTGGGGTGGCTCAGATAACATTTCTTGAGTGGTAATCTCTATGAATTTCTACTTCTCTCGTAGGTGGTTCAGGTTGAGCTTAACGTATTCAAGATCATCTTGGGATTAGTCAATAGTGAAGCCCAATGGCGCCACCTCCTTCCCAAGCTTTGATAAATGGGCTTCGTATGGGTAAAGTCTACTGGATGAGGGCATCACTTTCTTTTTCTGAGTAAATTGGATTTATTAAAGCCCTATATTTATACTAATCATGTGATCACTATTCAAAAACTATATTAGGAATGGTCAAAATTCTTAACGGTATTTTAAAATCCAAAAAATAGAACCAAATAAGTGAATACGTTTTAAATAACCATAATATGGCATTTAAATAGACCAAGGGGAATTTTCATTAATTAATTTTTGGGTCATTACAATCTTCCCCCCTTAAGAAATTTTTCCCTAAAAAATTCCTTTTCCCACACTAAAACAAATGTGGGTAACTCTACTTCATCACTTCTTCTAATTCTCATGTTGTTTCTTCAAACTTGTGGTTTTTACAAAACACCTTGACGATGGGCATTGTATTATTTCATAGAGCTTTTTCTCTAAGATCTAAGATCTTCATGGGTTGCTCCTCGTAAGAAAGATCACCCCCTAGTTGTACTATCTCTTAAGAGAGTACATATGAAAGGTCTGGTATGTACTTTATTAATAGAGATACATGAAAGACATCATGTAATTTGTCCATGGTAGGTGGAAGTTCTAGTCGATAGGCAAAAAACCCGACACGATCAAGAATCTCAAAGGGGCTAATGTACCTAGGACTTAACTTCCCTTTCTTTCTAAACCTCATGACCTTATTCCACGAAGATATGCGTAGAAATACCATGTCTCCAACTTTAAACTCAAGGTCTCGTTGAGGATTATCTACATAACTCTTTTGTTGACTATGGGATGCCTTGATATGCTGCTGAATGGGTTTTACCTTCTCCACCATTTCTTTGACCATTTATGATCCTAGCAGCTTACGCTCACCAACTTCATCCCAACATCCTGGTGTTCTGCACCTCTTCTCATACAAAGCTTCAGAATGTGCCTTTTAGATGCTTGAGTGGAAACTGTTATTATAAGAGAACACAACTATAGGAAGATGTTGATACCATCCTCCTTTGAGATCCATTGAGAATGCTATCAATATGTCCTCAAGTGTTTGGATAGTCTGCTCAGATTAGACATCTATTTGAGGATGATAATCCGTAATGAAGTTCATCTCAGTATCTAAGGCATGTTGATGACTCTTCCAAAACATAGAGGTGAATCTTGGATCCCAATTGGATATAATAGATAGTGGTATCCCATGAAACCTTACCACATCTATGATGTATATCCATGCCAGTTGATCCAATGAGAAATCATTCTGAATTGCAATGAAGTGTGTAGACTTTGTAAGATGATCCACAACAACCCAGATTGCATTGTTGCCTTTGGATGTCTTCAGAAGTCCGGTGACAAATTCCATGGTGATTTTCTCCCGTTTCTATACTAGTATGGTCAATGGTTGCATCATCCCCTTAGACTTCTACCTCTCTGGCTTCACTTACTGACACACCAGGAAATTTGATGTAGACTCATCGATCTCCATCTCAATATTATCCCACCGATAATGCTCTCGGGGATCTCGATACATCTTTGTGTTTCTTGAGTGAATAGAGAAATATGAACTATGTGCATCATCCAAAAATTTCTTATTTAGCTCCGAACTTGATGGAACACATAGTCTTTTGCCAAATCTCAAAATTCCTTCTTCATTAACAATGAACTCTGAGGATTTCCCTTTTCTGATAGCTTTCACTTTATTTGTAATGGCCCGGGTTTTGGGGTCCCTTACATTGTGAAAATCTTGTGTTGGGTTTTCTGGTCTGGGAATCACGGTGGTGTAGGCCTACCGGTAGCCTTAGCCAACTGGTATCAGGCCTACCGGTAGCTCGGTCTACCGGTAGCTGCGGCCTACCAGTAGCTCGGTCTACCGGTAGCTTCGGCCTACCAGTAGCTCAGTCTACCCATAGCGGCGGCCTACCTGTAGCTCAGTCTACCGGTAGCTGTGGCCTACAGGTATCTCGGTCTACCGGTAGCGACGGCCTACTGGTAGCTCGGTCTACCAGTAGCTGCGGCCTACCGGTAGCTCGGTCTAGTGGTAACTGTGGCCTACCAGTAGCTGCGGCCTACCGGTGGCTTAGCCTACCGATAGCTGCAGCCTACCGATCGCTCGGCTACCGGTAGCTATCACCCACCGGTAGCCCTCATCCACCGGTGGCTCTGGCCTACCACGCGGGTTCTTTCCAATGGAATTCCTTCTTGCGCAATTAGGGTTTTAAACCCAATTTTGACTCCTTTAAGCATGTTTTAAAGCCCGGTAGCATGCGTGAGTGTTTTAATTAATTAATTAATGAATTAATGTGTCGGTTTAAACCACCCGACCTCTTTAATGACGTGTGGGGCCGCGTGGCCAACCCACGACCCCACGCCTCATGCGGTTTCGCGTCCTTATCTCAACCATCCACAGCCCTTATAAATTAAAGGGTTAGGCATGGTTTCTTCTTTCCTTGATCGCGGATTTTCATGAACAGCTTTTGGTGCATCGGGCGAGCCACATCGTTATCTGTAAATTTCCACGCCTGGCCTAAGCGTCGATCATCTATCAACATGTAGGGTATTTTCTCCTTCGTCTCTCTCTTTTCTGTATCGTGCAGGGTGGGAATGCTTTTGTTCCCCTAGAATTGGATGAACCAGAACTAAATAAAGATAATAAACGGATTCTATAAAGAAATAAGGGGGGGTGTGATTGCTACTTCATATTATGATCTTCTTTATGAATTGTGCGGGCTTACGCATTCTGAAAATCATGGCCGTTGGTGGTCTTTCTTTGTGCACTAACGAACCCTTGCCTCTGGTTATGTTTAATGGATTGTTTTGTTGTTGTGAACCCTTACTATGAAAAGTAAATTGGTTAATTACTTATATTTGGCTAAATAAATTGAAAGCACCAGGATCGATCCTTTTGTGATAACCCATAGTAAAGCGCACAGAAATTGAAATCATGGAGCGTGTAAAATCTTTTAAATCTGAAAATACAGGCATGGCCCTGCATGGTGTCGGTGGTAGTGGTTTGGTTGTTTCCTTTTTACGGGATGATTGCTAGAGATGTGGGAGGGGATGAGATCCCCTGTTTTTATACTCTCGATGGTTGTGGAATCGGGGATGGGATCCTCTGTTGTTATGGATTCAGTATTTGCGAGTTTAAGACCGGGTGGTTACCTTGTTTATATCACGAATTGGGGTGGGATACTCTGTTGTTGAGAACTGGGTGTGGGTGTTATGGTTGATGCTTGACTGTTTACTTTCCTGGACTTGTGCCTATGATTACTAGTTTCCCAGTAGTTCTTAAACTTATTTAAACATTATCACTGAACATGAAATAAGAAAGGGACAAATGGGTTTTGTTGGCGAGAGTCGTGACTTGAACTTAGTGCTGTTTGTGCTCTTTAGGAGGGCTGAAGAAAAACCTAAACTTTGGGTGAGTGCTTATTACATATATCTATATTTTTAGTTTTTTGTTTCTTATTCGTTCCCCACCCAAGTTGATCACTTAGTGCCGAACACCCCCATTTCATGGGGGAGGGTGTTTTTCCCAACACTATTATTAGTGGCTGGTTATTAGCTCCTTTTCTGATCCCTTTCCCGGATAACCCAATTATCTTTGGGCAGGATGTGATGGCCTGAGTTCCATTATTAGCCCAAGAACCCTCGGGCGGGGTAGTGTGGTGGTTGGCCAGGAGTGTGCGGCAGGTGGTTTCCCAAGTGTCTTCGGGATGAGGCCCAGGTGTCTTCGGGTGTGGTAGTGGATCTTCTAGCCCAGGTGTCTTTGGGAATGGTGGTGGTTGTTCTGGCCTAGGTGTTTGCATGCGTGGTTACATTTGTGGCCCAGGTGTGTGCGGGCGGGATTCGGAAGTGGGACTGCGTGTGGTTGTGGCCCAGGTGTGTGCGGGCGGGTGTGGCAGTGGGACTACAGTGAGAATGGCGGGATTGGTTCGATGCGTAGGATGTCTCAATAACTAGTGGGAAAGTGGCGCGGGGTACCCAAATATCGATGTTCTCTTATCATATATATTACTTGACTTTTTTTATTTGGGGACTGTGCCTTGGTGAGGCTTCGGTGGATAGTTTACCTTGATAGGTGTTTGGCTTACTCATTTTCTCACGGGAATTTAGTACGTTCCCCCACTTGTGCATGAGAGTCTTTGGTTTTACCTAATGAGTGTACTTGTATGCTCATCTTACATATATAAAACTGCTTTCGGGTTTCCAGGAGGACTTCGGGGATCGCGCAGGACCATACTAGGTCAGAACTTTGGGGCATTTGCAGTTGTTGTTCTTCTTCCTTTGGTACTTACCTTTGTAGTCGCCTTTTGTACCTTGTGGCTTTTAATTTGGAAACATGCATGTGGGAATGTTTTACTTTTGGCTTTAGTTTTCTTTTAGTTTTGGAGTTGTTGGGTTCCATCATCTTATCTCCCAATCCTGTAAAATAGAAAAAGGGTAATGCCTTCTATTTAGTGTGTGATTCTATACCCTTGGTGCTAGTCGCCACTCCGGGACCTATTGAAGGCGGGTTTCGGGGGTCATTATCTCTCCTTCAACATAAAGAAGGAAGGGTCTTGTAGTCTGCTGACCCTTCCCTCCTTTTGGTGAAGGAGGGTCGTGACATTTTTCTTAATTCTCACATCATCCTTTTGATCATACTTTAACCTTTATAAAAGAGATAGTTGAGAAATAATTTGTGAAAGGATTGATGATGTTCCATTTTTTTTGATTCCATGTCCATATTCATCAAATCTAAGAATATTGGATCCTTATCAACTCTCAACATTGATAGAATCGTTGGGTCCTTTCTACTTAGAGCATCTGCCACCTTGTTCTCTTTCCCAGGGTGGTAATGTTTTGAGCAGTCATTGTCTTGGATCAGCTCTAACCATCTTTGTTGGAACATGTTCATCTATTTCAGTGTGAATATATACTTGAGGCTTTTTTGGTCCATATATATTTCACACTTCTCCCCAAAGAGATAATGCTTCCAAATGTTTAAAGCGAAGATCACTTCTTCCAACCCTAGATCATGTGTGGGAATACCTTGAGGCATAAGCAATGACTTTTTCCTTTTTTTCCTCAAATTCAATAAAATGTATCCTTATAAAATTTTCAAGAAGAACATTCCCACAAACTTCAACATGTGATACAACACTTATAAATGTTTTTTATCTAATGATTTAATATCATTTCTGCTGGGGACTAAATGTTCTTAGAAAACATAAAAGATATACTAATAGGACATGAATTGAAATACATTACAACATGAACTAATTTGAAGTAGTGGTTTCATGTAATTTACTCATCCTTATCCATATTAGCATTGGACTTCCCGTGATACCTTGATCAAGGATATTGTTGATGCTCATCATGCTTCTCAGTACTTGCAATAGAGCATCGTCTTGGAAAATCCCCAACTTCTCCACATTTATGACATAGAATTAAGTAAGTTGCCTTATATGGATGTTTTTTTTCATCCATCACATTATCCATTATTTCATGGCAATTGGATACTTTGTGCCCTTCTTTTCCACACTTAAATCATATCCTAGTCCCTTTGTGACATTTCCCTTGGTGCCTCTTTCCACATTTGGTGCACAAAGGAAATTGGGTCTCTGTTCCCTTATCACCTTTATCAGTTGGAATTTCATGAGATGTCATCTTCCTATTTTTTGATGTCCTTGTTCATTCAAGAAAGTACCAATTGTTAATCGTGATTCTTGATAGCTGGTTTGAAAAAATTACGATATGTCCTACTTGAGCTCTCATTTGATTGTGAATCTCACTAGGACATTCATCACGTTTCCCTTTGCATAGGTTGTTATCCATATTCCTCCTATTACCGGCCATTGGCTGGAATAAAATGAAAGTTATTGGTAACACATAAATGGTAATCCATAGACAAAAATGGATGAATTATAAATTACTTTTTCTTCCTTAACTTATAAATCTATAAGCTTCAATCTATGTTATCCATGATCTACTTTCTAACATGTATTCTTAGAGACATTTTTTAATTCCCTTAATAATGGTTCTTACTAAGCTTGTTAATTTACCAAAGCATATCTCGTGGGAGTGTCATAACCAAGAGTGAAGCAAGGCCCATTGTCATGTACCAAGATACCCCAAGTCAAGCCCGAAACTCCTTGTCGGGGTTTTCACCCCTAGGTACATTTGTTCTAGAGTCGCCTCTACCTCCTCGTATTCAGACATGGATGTATTTTCTTGATAAACCACTTACTCAATACTCACCAAAACCTTGGTATGTTTTTATTATACTTATTCTTGGCTCTAATTCTTCACTTGGGTTTTCTAATCCTAATCCAAAAAATAACTAAACCTATCCTCTGATGCCAACTATAATAACCCTCCTTTTTATTACATAATTAAACATGATTTATTATATAAAACATTCACTTGATACAATAAAGAAGATCGAGAGGTCTAATTTCATTTGGGATTATGAACATTACACAACAACTTAAAACATAGAACACAAAATCTTTATTGAAAACTTCCTTTACATGACCACTACATTTCCTCGTACTTAGCATTGGATGGGATAACCTGAGGACATGCATAAGAAAATGGTGATCTATAAAGCCCAGTAAGGGATTAAACAATGTATAACATGAATATTACAATACATGTTAGTCAATAGGCATATCAATGGAGTGCAAGAGAAACAAGAACATAAATTCATGATATATCATTATTATCATAACATGGAAATGCAACAACAACATTTAACATGATATTAGCATGACCCAAGGCTCATTTCACATAGAGAATGAGTTACCCCTCATTGCACATGAAGAACGAGTAAACCCTCATTTCACTTAAATTAACATGAATCAACACTCATCTCACATGACGTATCATGATACTATACTTTACCCAATGCATTGGAGTGCTATTATGGCGCACCCTTCTTAATCATTTCATTTCAAGCATACGTGTGCCACATGGATCTTATAACATGGAATCATTCAACATAATAATTTATTCCATGATAAAGGAATAAGAAATACATACATTAAACTCTATAATCAATAAGTAGATGTGTGTAAAGGTGAATACCTATGATATATAAATGGTCATGGTATTCACTATACAATAACTTTGGTTTGGAAAATCATAGTGCAATTTCCGCAGCATAACAACGTGACATAGGAATTCATAAAATTGGTTGATGAGAGAGAAGTGGGTGTCTCATAATATGTACATGAAATTGAAAGTAATGGGTTCATATAGATACATGTCCCAACCAATTTAATGGAATTTATATTCATAATACAAAATAATTTCTTGAATGTAAATGAGGAGAGAGAAATTCCTTATGAAATTTCGGCATGGTAATGAGTGTACATTGGAGGCATTTAATGAGAGAGAAAGGGGTATATCATCATTAAAACATAAAAAGGGTAGTATGGGGGAGGTTTAAAATCATTCCCAAATATTTATAATTGAAAATAAAATGGAATAATAATATAAGGAAACTTGGACATAAATATGGAAAGTGAGAATCCCTTACTTGGAAGTGTGATCCCAAAGGCTTGGGAGGGGATTGAGAGAGACTTCTTGGGATCCTAAGGCACCTTGGGAGGATTATAAAGATAGGAGGGTAGAGGTTGGATAAACTCAAAAGGATTTGAGTGAATAGGAAGTGGGAGCTTGGGTGGATTTATATAGGAAAGGAGAGAGAATTCTTTATTATTTAGGTTTGGGACACCACATATTAAACTAATCAAAACCGAAAAACCATCCAATGGTTTTGCCCATGATTTTACCAAAGGGGAGTGGAAAAAAATATTTTATAAGGCCAATGACCTAACTTCTTAAAATTATATGGTTGTTTATGTGGAGGTGAGTCACACTCTCAAGGAAAACAATTTAAAAAGACTAAATGTTTTATAAGACTTGAAGGGTCCACTAAATCTTTGTAAAATAAATAAAAAACACAAAATCACATTATTTTAATGTTAGAACATATATTGGTGTAAAATAATGTTTATAGTATTTTATTACATCACTATTGGTTCATTATGATGTCATAAAACACATTATATATTTAAACAATATTTAATTTTTATCCAAAAATTCAACTGTCTTAGAAAATTATGAAAAATTCACTGTTGGATAATTTCGACGTCATGATTCCAAAAAAATATTCATTTTATCTAAATAATTTTCTAAATATTTGAATTTTTACTTTTAAAATAAAAACCTACATTTATAAAAAATTCATGTGTTTTGACAAAAACAACTTTCAAACCTTAATAAAAAATTACAATTTTATTAAAAAAAATTATACGATCATTTATATTAAATAAAAAGTAATGTATTTCCAATAATATTTTATTAAAATATTATTTCATTATAAAATCGATTAATTCATCAAAATAGATTACTTAGTTGAATATTAACTAAAAATACTATTTGAGCTTTAAAAACTATTTTCAAAGTAACAATAAAAAAATGAATGTATATTCATTATACAAAAATAATGTACATAGTAATAATGCTAGGGTCTGGTTACATAACCCCTTAAAACACCTGCATAAGACCTTAGGATAAGGTGCGCGATGGTGATAGACTCTTGGGGTGGCTCGGATAACATTGCTCGAGTGGTAATCTCTGTCAACATCCACTTTTCTCCTAGGCGGTTCCGCTCGAGCTTAATGTATTCAAGATCATATTGGGCTTGGTCAAGAGCGAATCCCAATGACGCCACCTCATTTTTGAGCTCCATAAAATGGGATTCGTATGAGGCAAGTCTACTGGATGAGGCCATCAATTCCTTTGTCAGAGTAACTTGAATTTGTTAAAGCCCTACATTTATACTAATCATATGATCACTGTTCAACGGTTATATTAGCAACGGTCACAATTCTTAACAATATTTTAAAATCCAAATTATAGAACCATATAATTGAATATGTTTTTCATAACCATAAGAAGACATTTAAATAGACCAAGAAGAATTTTCATTTATGATTTTTTGGGTCGTTACACCTTAGATGAGTATTTTTTAAGGACCATAACCTATATAAATTGTCTGAGGATGTTGATAATAGAAAAGGATATATTTTTTAGAGTTATATGGATCAAATTATTATGAAGTATTGAGAGAAGGGGTGTCCTTTTATAATAAAGGGTATGAGAATTCACGGAATTTCTTAAATTATTAAATTAATATAAATTATTTTTTATGTAAAAATGGATACAAATTGATATAATTTAAAAATTTGATAAGGATACATCTAAAAATTTTAATCCAATAAATGTTTAATAAGTTTTAGGTATGTTTTCACCCTTATATTTTAGTTTTAACGCTCATTAACCCCTTTGACAATTACTATAATATTAAAGATTTCTACCCTTTAAGGGATAATAATATTACTATAAAATTAAAAAAGACACAAAAATAGAAAATGTATGATTTTTAAAACACTATACCAATTATATGGCTTGATATAATATTTATATTAATTTTAAATAATTTAATAATATATTATTTATTATAAAATATTATTAATTCCATTTTGACACTATTCATTCAATTAGACTTTAAATACATAAAAAGGTAAATTTAGATATAATCCTTTAAAACTAAAATAATATTTTTATAGATCTATAAAACTCATGTAATATATTAATTATTTCAAATTATATTGGTTTTACTGTTTTTAAAATCGTTTATTTTATTTTTTATTAATTAAATAAATGTTGTGTCAGCACTATATAAGCATGTAAGGTAATTATATAACACCTTAAGATTAGAAATAAATTACTAAATTGAATATAATTCATTATTTACAAAAATAAAATTTATATTTGTTAACCACCTATATTTTTTCTTATATGAAGACATAAGAGATATTTAAAACTAAGAAGTGATATTTTATAACTTTCATTAATTTAAATATTATATAGGTTAATATCATGTAAAAGTGTCCACTAAAAGAATAAATTTTGAGTATAATATTAAAAGGTTAAAATTAAATTTATTAAATTGGAATAATGATGGAAAATGAAGACCTTATCACTTAATTTTAACTGAGATTAACCAGATTTACCTTTTACCGAGGTGATAAATTTTACCATAGTTACTATTCATAATGCCTAAAAATTAAGAGGACCTATTTACCAAATTTTGACCTCATAATTCAAAAATTGAATCTATTTTATTAAATTAAATACCTATAAGTTTCAGAAATTAATTTGAAAATAAGTGCATAAAATGCGATGAAAACTTCTTTTTCTAAAAATATATTTTTTAAGCATAAAATTGGATTTATTATTATACCATGCATAGTAAAAAATTTAGATTAATGTTAACGAATTTGATTGAATATATAATATATAAATTTCATTAAAATCATACAAAATTAGTCAATAATTTAGTTTATTAAGATAAAAATACATTTTATGTGAAAAAATTGTTTTTTCAGAAAAAATATTAATAACCAATGAATTTATTTTGTAAATGTGTAGACCATATATTTTTCATAATTTAGTTAGTAAAATTAATTCCTAGTTATTTAATTTCTTGGTTATAATTTTATACTATATTGCAGTTCATTTATAATTTTTCTTATATGTATTGTAAGTTATCAAAGTGAATAGATTTATTTAAAAAAATACTGTAAAATATAGAGTGTTACATTATTCCCTCCAAAAAACTTCATTCTCACAATTTGTATAATTTAACCTTATAAATAAATTTGGGTAGTTATTTATCATAATTTATTCGATTTTCCCTATCACCTCTTCTATCTTATGATTTCTCCAAAGCACCTTTACTAGTTGATCCATCTGATTTTCCAACAGTTATTCTATAGTGTGTAGAATTTGGATTGGAACATTATAGTATAATAAATTATATTCCATTACTATTTATTCAAATGTGATAAAATGAATTATTTTTGAAATATATATCCATAATAAATAGATATAGAACACATCATCCCCTTTATAGAGGCTCATTTTGATTTCCAATCAATAATCCCCAACTCAAATTCATTCCAAAATTTGAAAAGGTATGATATACCCTGGGTTTGGTTTTATTTTCTTACTGAACCTTATAACACCCTTCCTTGGATATAAATTTATGAAAACATGATCTCCCACTTAATAACCCTAATATTTCCTTTTTTATTGACATAACACTTTTCATCCATTAAGCTACTTTAATATATATTTGGACAGCCTTTACCTTTTCCACTATCTCCTCAATAACATCTGGTCCCACAAGTTTTATTCCACCAAATTCTTCCCAAAAATTTAGAGTACGACATCTATTTTCATATAATTATTTATATAGTTCCATTTGAAAAGTTGAATAGAATCTATTTTTATAAGAAAACTCCACCATAGTTATATATAGATCTCACGTACCTTGAAAGTCAAGTGAGCATGACCTTAACATATTTTCTAAAGTTTTAATTGTCCTTTTATAATATACAATAGTTCGAGAGAGATAATTAGTTCTCAAATGAAGATCATTATCTAGATACTTTTAATGAATTTTATAGAATTTTTCTATAAATTGGGGGTCATGATCAGACACAATTGAAAGAAGTGCACTGTGAAGTATTAAGACTTCTTTATTATAGGTTCAAGTAAAGAACTCAACTAATAAATATTTTCTTATAATGGAGAAATGTGTAGATTTGGAAATGCGATCAGCAGTAACCCAGACTACATTATTCTTTCTTAAATCATTTGGTAATCTAGTGAAACATTCCATAGTAATTTTATCCCATTTCCACATATAAATAAGTATAGGTTGTATGAATCATATAGGATGTTGTCTCTTAGACTTCACTTGAAAACATACCAAGAATCTGGACACATAATGAATAATTTCCTAATTCATATTTTAACACAAATTTTTTTCCTTCAAATATCGATACATCTTGGTGCTACCAGGGTGTATGTAGAAATTAAAACAATGATCATAGTCTAATAATTACATTTTTATATTAGGTATAGATGGTACTCATATAATTTTTACAAATTTTATAACTCTATATTAATATACTAATTCTTCCAATTTCACATAATTCATGACTTTAATTTTCCTTTGAAATTTTTCATCAACAGTCTGAGAACATTTAATCATTTCTAAAAAAGTTGGTTTAGAATCCATTTGTAAAATGAGTGATGTTTCTACTATAATAATAATTTTCATATCCTAATTTACTAAATCCAATAACATGACATCCATCTAAATCCTAATTTTAGACAAAACTCCATGGTGTTTCTGATTCAATGCATCTAACAAGTTATTTTCCTTTATTGGGTCGTAGTGTATTGAGAAATCAAAATTTTTGAGTAGATCATGAAATCATTTTTTCCTAATATTAATCTATTTATGTGAAAATATGTATTTTATACTCTTGTGATCTGTATATATCAGACATATTTTACTATAGATATAATTTCTCTATATCTTCAATGAAAATATTACAGCTTCAAACTCAAGATCATGAGTTGGATAGTTCTATTCTTGAGTCTTTAACTACCGTGATAAATATGCATTAGATTTATCATTCTATATAAGGGAACAAGAAATTCATTTATTTGATGGATAAATATATATAAAAAATATATCATTTCATGATGGTAGAGTTAAAATTATAACATTAAAAAATATCCTATTTAATTTTTCAAAAAAAATATTCACATTCCATTTTCTATATGAAATTAACCCCTTTACACACAACCTTGGTTAACATGTCAAACAATCAATTTTTTTTAACAAATAGCTGGTCGTAACCAGCCAAAATAATGAAACTATATAATTCATTTATGTTCATTGGCGTGGGACATTATTTTACCAACTTTTCCTTCCCAAGATCAAATAATATTCCATAAATTTAGAAAATATTTATAATAAATGAAACATTATAAATCTATAACTCACACTTACTAAATTTACTATATAAATATTGTATTTTAATAGTATTAAGAAATATCCTCAAGTGATTCTTATGATTTTCATAACTTTTATATTTCACCATGATTTCATCAATAAATACTATAATAAAATTATTAAGACATTAATTGAATTTGTTTTCATTAAATCAATAAAAAGTGGGTTTATTAGTCAATCCAAATAGAATTACTACAAACTTGTAATGTATATACATCATTTGGGATGACTTCTTGGTAATATATTCCTTCTTTAATCCCAATTTATGATACATAAAATAAAGGTAGATCTTTGAAATATATTTACCTTCATGAAGTTTATTGAATAAGTTATAAATGAGAGTATAGGATACATTTTCATTATTATAATAGCATTTATTTCCCTATATTCAATGCACATCCTCGTAGATGCATCTTTCTTCTTAAAAAAAGAGTATGATCTCCCCATGGAGAAACATTAGGGTGTATAAACCCCTTACTAGAAAGATAATTTAGTTTTTTATTTAACTCCACTAATTTCACAGTGGATATTATATAGTGAGTTTTTTATATAGGTCTGGTATTATGGATTAAATTAATGGAAAAATCAGCTTCATGCTCTAGTGGATGTCCAAGAAATTCCTTAGTAAATACATAAATATATTTCTATAAAATAGGTATATCCTCAATTTTAATATTTTTTTTCATCCACATGTTGTGTCTTCTCTTCTTCCCCAAGATTATTGCTCAAAATACTATTGGATATGGATCAAAAAATTACTTAGGTGATTAATTATCATCTCTAAAGATAAGTTAATCTGCATCATCACCACAAATCATAAATTCTAACTCTTTGCTAATTTTTTTCCATTATATTATGAAATCCAATACATACGAAGGATTATTTCTAAATCAACCATTTTTATAATAATAAATTAGGAAAAAAAGTCATGTTTATGTGTCATAATGGGAATTTTATGACACATCCTTATTTCAATGAGATTTCAACTAGGAATTTTGACTCATAAATATCTTCTTAAGGAGTTAAAGAAATATCAAATTTTCTTTGAAAATATATAAACTATAAGAGAGTGAAATGATCTAGAATCAAATAAATTATTTAATAAATTTTAGTATATGATTAAAGTATCATCCACCACATCATTTGGAACTTCAACCATAGCTGTAGTGATCACAAAAAATTTATCTTCCACCCTTAGCCTCTTCCATGGTTTGTTCCCTTGACACATGGGGAATTAGTGTGAATAATTCCCCATTTACTTATAGTTAAAGAAATGTAAATCATCGATTTGTTTCTTCCCCTTGTATTCATTATCAAAATTACCCTTTTCTTCACACTTTTAATAAACTCCCATGCCCTTCAAGCACCTTATAAGATTTTTACTACCATAACTTTCACATTATGTGAATTTCACGGCTCCCTTCTTCTTCATTGTTGTTTTACCTTTTTTGTGGTTCTTATATTAAATATTATTCATTTTATTTACCTTAATGATATAGGATATAGAAAATTACTAATCTAATTTGATGGAACATGTCAATATTTCATTATATGATGAATTTATTTGAGAAACCAATGCCCTTTAGAGGAATGGATTAAGGACTTCAAAGAAATGGTCAATCTCTCAATCTATATTATTTATATAATCCATTGCATACCTAGCTAGTCTTGTAAAGGTATCTTCATACTCTAAAGAACTTTATTCCTAATTTATCTTTATTTGGAGGAAATTTATCTTCATTTTATTTCATTTTTAACACCCTAGGATTTCATAGTATGTTATCTCTTTAAAGTAATTCAATAGCTTGCGCCACACGGAACACTGAGTTCGAGCGCACCACGACTTACCAAACTAGCCGTTCAAAAAGCGGTTATGAATAGTATTAAAAGAATTTTTAATTTTATATCATACATATAATTTTAACATCCATATTATGTGTTTCTCAGACATAATATAAGAACAAATTCAATTTTTCAGATAGAAGATGTATATTTCAAAAAATGAAATTTTACCTCCTTTTAATGGTGAGCCTTTTTTAAATCCAATATTTGAAATTTTTATATATTCAATTTAATGAAATTAAATTATTATTTATAATTGGAACATAAAAATTTAGTTTGAATAAATTTTTGGTACTTTTCTGATAACTTTCGTATTTTGATTAATAGTAAAAAATACTAAATTTTAATTGAAAACAACTTTTTAATCAAAATAATTTAAAGTGTTAAATTATTAATTTGAGTTGTTTTAAAGTATAATTATATTATATTTTTATCATTTAATATAATTTAGGTTATTTTAAGTAATTTTACATTTAAATTGGACATAATCACATGTCAATCTTTTGATAGTTTTTACTTCTCAAAAACTCGTTTTCTAGTTTTGACAACGAGAATTAATTTTAAATTAACTAATGAAAATTCTATGTTTTTAATTTGGTAAAATAGACATCATTTTTGAATTCGTAATATCAAAAATTAGCTTAGGGTGAATTTTTGGTATTTTTCTAAAAACTTTCAATTTTTGGTGAATAGTGAAAACACTGCGTTATGTTTAAAACCGACTTTTTATTTAAATAATTATTTTTTAATTTAAATTTATTTTAAAGTAAAAATAGATACATAATAACTATATTAGTTCAATTTAATTAATTAGAGTAATTTTATAAAAATATTAGACATTTAAAATTTTATTGATCTTTTTAACGTATTTTACCAACCTTCTAGGCACATTTGCAAATTTACATAAAACGTAATTTTACCGCTTCTATGAATTGAATTTCAAAAAATCCAAGATACACGGTTGACATAATTAAGTAAAATGTGATTCAATAGGATGCAAATAATTTTTGGTGAATAGTAATTTTTGAATTTTATTTACCATGGTTTAAAGTTAATAGGTCAATTGAAGGTAAAAACGATATTATAATTACCCCAAAACATGTCATAATTATATTGATAAGTGTTTTTAGACCATAAAAAACCTTAAGACAAATATATGATACTTTTTTATTCACTTGGGATAGATTAGTACATTTAGTTTATTTTATTTAAAGACGAGTTAAAAGTATTAAATTCAATTTTTAATAACTAAACTATTTTAAATATAGGGTTGTACATAAGATAAATTAGCCTATATATATTAATTAGAAATATAAAATTATTTCCTACATCATGGTATTTTATTTATTATTTTTAGAAATAATATTGTTAAATTTATTTATGACACAATGATGATGCAATAATTACCTTATTAATGAAAGAATCAAATAAATGTTATTATAAATATTAAAATAAATATAATTTGAAAGTTTTAATGTCATAAAAGAATTTTTTAGGTTAATATGACATTTTAGGGTTGATTCAATGAGTTTTCTTCGTGGTAATATAGTTTTTATGACTTTAAAAAAATCAATTACTAAATAGTGTCAAAATTGACATAAATGTCTTTTTAAAAAAAATACTATATATTAAATGATATAATATTACTAAAAATATAAGTTTTAGACAAAGGACTTATATAATGTTAGATATTTCAACAATAAACCACTTGGGGTTCTATTATATTTTTATATTAAGTTTATTAACCATATAATATAAAAATACAAGGAGATATGGTAAATATTAAACTATTTAAGCAAGAGTTAAATCTAAATGATAAGGTTAATATGGTGACATAAACTTGTCTAAAACCTATTGATTGAGATTTTTTTCGACACATCCCCACCTTAGCCTAAAAATAAATCCATTTTAAGCCATTAGAAATCGAAAATTATTTTATAATAAAATAATATTTGAAGTTTTTTCTAAAGTGACCCTCACCTCTCTTATAAAAGGGTACTTCACCTTCTCTTAATTTCACACCTCCATAGCCATTTGGCTCTGCCAAAACCTGCCCAAATATCCTCCCAAATATCCTCAATTAAATCTAGAGGCCTTACATTTATTAGAAAGCCAACCTAATGAGCCCTTTTGATCAAATACAAAGGAAACACCCGAAGAAGAGGTAATTATTTCGTCACCTCTTTCAAGTTCTTTTCTTCTTACACTTACTCTTTATTTGTTGTTCCCATACCAAAATAATAACTCCATTACCTTCTAAATACTTTTATTTTATTATAAATATGGTACAACCATAATCATTATTCTATCCATCCTATGAATGACAAAGTCACCATAGGTGCGTACGTACGACTTACAGTCTCCACGTTGTGGTGTAGTTTGTTATTCAACACTTAATTATTTTAATGGGTATAATAATGGGTATAATTGATGTAAATAATATACATAACATGTTAATTATTATATATATATGACATACCATCCAATTAAATACTATTTCACCATCAATAGAATGATATTGTCCCTTATGCGTACGTACAGATTACCGTCTCCACGAACGTGATGGGATTCATTCCCCATCGTAACCATTAAAGAAGGATTTTAATTTTATGGTTAAAAATAATCTTTAATAACTTAATATCATCTTGGCTATTAATCATATACATCCTTTCCATAACAAACCTGACTTACGTAACAAAACATATAAAGGAAAATGAACCAGTTAACATCTGAAACAATGATACTACTGAAATATTTTGAACAAAATAATATTAGAAGATCATATATAATATCATATTTTTGTATATGGTTCTTTTATAATTTAATTACAATGATTTAACTATTATAAATGAGGTTAACATACCATCTACTATGTAAAAGTACAAGGTAACATTTAATTTTACAATCTCTTTATTATCCAAGGTTGTTAATACATATTTACTCTAACTTATTTATCATCAACATCTGTGTTTATTAAAATATATTACTATTTCTTAGAATATGGGTTAAATTCATTTACAACCTTGTTTTAATTTTTTTAAATTTCTTTGAAATGATTTTTTTGTTTCTTTCCAAATAAGTAACTTTTTGATATTTTTGAAAAATTAAGGAAAGAATGTTTTTTTAACTTATAAGGCAGGTGCAGCTATTTTCCTCTATTATAAAACCTTCAAAGATTCCCTTACAAGATTATAAGAATATTTTTAAAATAAATGTTTTCTTTACTTTTTAATTATTTCAATGTAGAAAGAAATATTTCACTCAAATAGTTTTTAGATTGATTTCATATTTGTCAACATCCTTTGTTGAATTTTATGTTTGTTTGAAGTTTATTTATTATGATACAATATTTCATATAGTATTGAAGGTTTCATGATATGTTTAACTTTGGATGTGCTATTTTTATACCATTCATGGTTTATGGTTAAAGTATTGACATTTTATATACTGGTTTTAATATAAATGTTTATATTATGTTTCAACCTTTTTATATGAGGAATGAATTGGACTTAATAAGTGATGGGTGGAGCCCGTTATAGGTCCTTGATACATCGGTAGGTCTCATGAGACCAACTAATGTCTTGGCATAAGGCCTTGAAAAAATATATATTTTTGTCTTGGAACAAGGCCTTGATTACGTGGTTATGATGTCTGAAATTATGCATTCCATCATTATAAAATTAGCTATTGACATTACATGTGATTATTAGATAACTATAATATCCATGTGAATAAGTAAATGGAATTATTTGATTTATCTTTGACACATTATGCTGATATTTAAGATTAAAAGACTTTTGTTTTATAATTATACATTTCCTTAAACAAAGTTGTTTTTTTATTTCATGATGTAATGTAAAACTTATTCATGTATCTAGTAATTCCAAATCTACTAAACTAATAATTCTTTCAAGACTTGATCTCTTGTGATCATCAAAATGTTATGTAATAATGTACTGACTCTAGGTAACTAGGGTCGGGGAGTTATAGTCGGTATCATAGGAAGTTTAGTACAAACCTTGGAAGTTAGATTTAGAAAAACTATTATTAGAGAACATTACCCTAAGATAGAATTTGAGGATTAATATAGAATAAATTCCTTGATTTTGGTAACATAGATTTTTTGTGTATTTTCCATGAAATACATCCTTGTATGGATACAAGTAGGTAGAAGTGGCTCTGGCACATATGTACCTAGGAGTGAAAAATATGACAAGGAGTTTTGGGGTTGACCCGGGTAACCTGGTACATGACAACGGACCTTGATGCACTCTTGGTTACGACACTACCAATGAATATGCTTAGAATAATTCACATTTTTTTTAAAAACCATTATGAATGATTTTATGATTAAATATGACTACAATAAAACCATATTTATGATTATGAGACTATATGTGTGAAAATATTTAAGTAATATGGAGATTTTTTCTGGGTTTTGAATTATACATTGCGATTTGATCTAACCTAGTATATGTCGTCATTTAGAAATGGCGCACCATATAAGGAATTCGAACTCCAAAAATATACATGATCTGAAGAGTAATAAGGATTATATCTTTCATGGTCTTAAGAAAAAATTTAGAAGGGAAATAGTCTCCCACATATTCTCTTCATATGGTGAAATAGTATCATGTGTTAATAAGATAAGGAAATAATTCTCTGAGTCATATGGATTTGAAGGGAAGCCCGAGAAGAAAATGATGGTAGAGAGAAAGATGGATAAAGGGAAGCAGAGAAGTAAGGATTTTCTCACATGTGATAGATGTGTAAAGAATCACCTTGGTAAATACTTGAAGGGAATAAGAGTATGTTACAAGTGTGGAGAAAAAGGACACCATGTTTGTGATTACAAGGGTACGAAAAGGGATTCAAATGTATAATGATTCATCTGAAAGGAGTTGGGACACTGCATAGATCAATGTCCAAATCATCAGAGTATTCCCCAAATGATGCTATTGGATAATAATACAATTATGATACTACCGCAGATGAAGAGGAATGAGTATTGTTCTTATTTTGTTATTAAAGAATTATATCATTTGAGTGTTGTATAAACGGTGTACTGGTTAATTAATTATGAAAATAAATAAGGATTGTACTGTAGTACTATTTCATTGAGGATTTGAGATTATATGGTTCTAAGAAAAGTCACTCAATAGCAAGTTAAATGTTTTGGAAAATACATGTTTGAGGAAAGATAAACATTAATATGGTTCTATTACTAAGGTACTGATTTTGGAATAAGATATGATTGATTTGGAAAAATTATATTCGATATTCTTGACTACCTTGAAACTAAATAATTTTTTGTTTATTCCATCATTGTTGGAGTTTACAACATTCTTGGATATAAGGAGTATATCCAGTACTCTATAAAGGAATAAAGGATCATGAATGTAATCAATAAGGTTTCATAGTAATTTAGGGTGTTACAATGTTTTAAAAGAATACATGATGATGGTATTCACATGTTATTACCTGGAAAAAGAGATCTTCATTATGTTTACTTTTCATATAAATGTTGGAATGTGAGTTTGGAAAAGTATTTTGGATAAGTCTAAAGGTAGGAATGAATTAAGTTGGAAATTGTATACTATTTTTTAAGGTTAAAACATTTCTTAAGATTATTTTTGGATTATTATAAAAAGAAAAACCTGGAGGTCGGGTGACAACCTGTCGTGTCTGACAAGGCAGCGAGACTTGAACCCACAACCGAAGGGCGACAAGGGTGCATCACCTACCAATGACCTATGTGATGCACTGGTTTGTATAATTTAGTTTTTTTAAATAGTCTGACAAATGAATTATAAATTCATTATTTTTGGAACCCTATACGATTAGGATAAAAAAAATATTTTTGAATTTTATTATCTTTTGGAGTGAAAGATGAGTTTGTGGTAGAAATTAGTTGAAGGATGGAACTCTACTTGTCATGTATTTTTTCTCTTATTTTATGAAGAAATTAATTTTTAAACTTTAGGGAAGGGATCTTAAAACCAAAAATGTGTTATCCTAATACCTTATGTTTTGTTGAACCAATGATATTTTAAATCATCATAGATTGATGGCTTTGAGCCCCTCAATTTTACACTTGTTTGTGATTGATGACCACAATCAATTCTTATAAATATTTACATTTTCCCTCCAATTATGTGTCTATAATTTCCACCAATTCTCTCCTATTCAAGATCATAATTTGGTGGTGTTTTTTTTCATTTCCCTTTCCCTCTTATTAAGGCTAAATTTTATTAACCCCAATTCCAATGTGGGTTTTCCACAAAGGTATTTTCTATTTTTAACCTTTCATTTTCAAAGAAAAATGTCAAATTGAGAAGACAAAATTTATTGAAGTAGGGGAGAATGTAACACACTAGTATTTCATAGTATGTTATCTCTTTAAATTAATTCAATAGCTTGCGCCACACACAACATCGAGTTCAAGCGCACCACGACTTACCAAACTAGCCGTTCAAAAAGAATTTATGAATATTATTAAAATTATTTTTAATTTTAAATAATCCATATAATTTTAACATCCAAATTATGTGTTTTTAAGACATAATATAATAACAAATTCAATTTTTCAGATAAAAGAATTATTTTTCAAAAAATGCAATTTTACCACCTTTTAATGGAGAACCCTTCTTAAATCCAATATTTGACACTTTTATATATTAAATTTATTGAAATTAAATTATTATTTAGAATCGGGACATAAAAATTTAGTTTGAATATATTTTTGGTACTTTTCTAATGTCTTTCATATTTTGATGAATAGTAAAAAAATAGTAAATTTTAATTGAAAACAACATTTTGAATCGAAATAATTTAAAGTGTTAAATTATTCATTTGAGTGGTTTAAAAGTATAATTGGATTATATTTTTATCATTTAATATAATTTTAGTCATTTTAAGTGATTTCACATTTAAATTGGATATAAACATCTGTCAATCATTAGATAGTTTTTACTTCTCAAAAACTTGTTTTCTGGTTTTGAAAACGAGAATTAATTTTAAATTTATTAATGATACATCTATGTTTTGAATGTGGTAAAATATACATCATTTTATAATTCATAATATCAAAATTATCTTAGGGTAAATTTTGGGTACTTTTCTGAAAATTTTCAATTTTTGGTGAATAGTGAAAACATTACGTTATTGTTTAAAACTGACTTTTTATTTAAATAATTTTTTTAATTTAAATTTATTTTAAAGTCAAAATTGATACATAATACCAATATGAGTCTAATGTAATTCATTGGAGTCATTTAAAAAAATATTAAATATATAAAATTTTATCGAACTTTTTAACGTCTTTTACCCACCTTCTATGCACATTTACAAATTTGCATAAAACGTAATTTTACCGCTTCTATTAATTGAATTTCAAAAATACGAGAGACAGAGTTGAAATAATTAAGTAATTTTTGGTTCAATAAGATAAAAATAATTTATGTTGAATAGTAACTTTTGAATTTTATTTACAATGGTTAAAAGTAAATAGTGTAATTAAAGGTAAAAATGATATTATAATTACCCCAACACATGTCTTAATTCTATTGGATAAGTTTTTTTTGACCAAAATCAACCTTAGGAAAAAATTATGATCCTTTTTTATTCACATGGGTAATATTAGGACATTTATTATATTTTATTTAAAGAAGAGTTAGAAGTGTTAAATTCAAATTTTAATAACTAAACCATTTTTAATATACGGTTATACATAAGATAAATTAGGCTATAAATATTCATTAGAAATATAAAATTATTTCATATATCATGGTATTTTATCTATAATTTATATAAATTAAATATTTAAATTTTTTTATGACACAATGATGATGTAGTAATAACCTTATTAATGAAATAATCAAATAAATGTTTTTATAAATATTGAAATAATTATAATTTGAAAGTTTTTGTCATGAAACATCCCCGGGGCCTGTGTCATGACTACCCCAAGCCCATCATCCATACGCCAGGGGTTGGTGACTAGCACCAAAGGAGTAAATCCCTAAACAGGGAAGACATTACCTTTAAAACTTGAAAACGCAAACAATAGAGTACGAGCTAGAAGAAAAAAACTAAGTAAAACTGTATACAAAAAGAGTTATGAAAGTAGAGGGGACAAAATACAAGCCCAATAGGAAAGTTCAAGTACAAATAAAAGAACAAGTACAAAAGAAGAAGAGTAAAACAGCTGCTAGGTCGCCCTCCAGGATTCCTACCTGAAGGGTAAGTACAGATAGCCTCCACAACACTCCATGCCTGTCGGTCTCCTCCATGTACCGACACGTCGTATGGTCTACCTCAGGGTACCATCCAGTCCTGGTACTCTTAGCCTCATTCAGTGTTGTCCGTCATCTGCAACCAACACAATGAGGTGCAGGCATAACCCGTGTAGGGGTGAGTATAACGATACTCAGTAGGGACCCCGAGACCCTCAAGGTCTCACAAAACCAACAAGGATAAACCAAAAGTATGAAATCAACAGATAAACCCACCTAGGTATATGCCCATACATATACCTAATTTATCAAGTAATCCATCTCAATCATGAGGTAAACACAAAAGTTACTGACTCAGATCAAACTAGGATTTTTATTATTGAAACCATGACTGCTAGAGAACCCATGCTCAATCGAGTACAGTGGGCCTACTGAGTCACACAGAGGTGCTTCCCACTAACCTTAGACTACTGAGGTACTCCTCCTGTTGAGTACTGTGGGTCTGCTGCGCTCACATAGAGGCGTTACCCACCGTGGGTCTACCGCGCTCACATAGAGGCGCTCCCCCGCGTAGCCTGATGAGGTACTCCTCCTGTCGAGTACCATGGGTCTATCGCGACACCAAGGCACTCCCCACTGTGGGACTTCCACGACACGAAGTAGCTCCCCACTGTGGGTCTACCGTGACACCAAGGCACTCCCCACTGGGCTAGTTGAAACACTCGGAGTCGAATCAGTTAGCAGTCGTTAGGTCTCAGCCAGCTACTAGGTCTCCGCACTATGCACGCTCGTCTCTGGGAGGATCTGCTCCACGAGCTACTGGTCAATACTCCAACTGTCACGAAGTACCATGAAGAAGTATCTCAAAAGTATTCCACATCATAGGGGTCTCAAAGCAACAGACGACACGTCAATCAAACGCCTGGTCTATGAGTTATTATCTTTTTAGTCCCGAGGGCCCGGTTGGATTCGTGTATGACCCAAACTGACCGTACCTCAACATTACACCGAACTCCAGAGGGGTATACTCAAAGGAACCATTGTTCTTCAAGAATACCAGTGTCGCTGATGGTTTGTCAAACGGTCGTCCGGTGCCAAAGATGTGGCTAAGGAAAGAAAAGGGTCGGTAGTGGGCCCGGGTCTGGTCCGACCCAGTCAGACCGACCTGGTCTTGGTTGACCTGGTCAGACTTGTTGGGTCTGGCCCAATCCATTGGGAGGGCTATCCTGTTAGGTTCGGCCCGGCCCCCTGGGCCCAGCCCAGCCGGCTGTGTGGGTGGTTCAGCCCGGGCTCGGGGTCGGTTTGGCCCAGAGCGCCGCGAGGGTGCGGCCCAGCACGGCTCGGCCGGACCAGTTTATCCAGGGCTCCGCGACGAGGGCCTCGGACCTACTCGAGAGGCCAGCATGGACAGGGTTCCAGTTCTGTCGGGTGGCGACCGTTCAGGCTGGCATGCCGTCGGGAGGTATCCGGGCAGGCTGGCAGGTGGGCCAATGGGCAGCCGGGCAGGCCGATAGGTGGTTGGGCAGGGCGCCAGGTAGGCTGGCAGGTGGCCGGGTAGGGCGTGTCCAGGTGGGCTGGCGGCCGGGTGCCGGGTGGCGCGGGCCGACGGCAGTGCGGCCGGGGTGGCTCGGCCGGAGGTCCGTGGTTCAACCCGAAGCACCAGAGCACTGCGGGGGTGGTGCGGTTTGCAAAGGTCACGGGTAGCGTGGCCTTTTTCATCGCCACCTTCTTCATTCTGTCGCCTCATCACTATGTATAAGATCGTCACAAACAATAACGGAGGAGGGGTTGGGCCATGTTGGTTTGGCCATCACCCTCCACATTTTGGGTGGTATCAATTGGCTCATCAAGAAGTAAGAAGATGAACAACAGCTCACCCGTAAACAAATTCTTTCCAACCATTTAAGAACATTCAAGGAAAGCATCAAAATGTAAAACCCCCTACCTTTGATCATCGTTCTTCGTTTTTTGACGGAGTCACAGAAAGTAGACGAAGAAGATCATCGTTTGTCACGTCTGCTGCACGCTTCCAATCCCGAGCCGTGTCATCTCATTGACAATGATGCAGATGGTAGGTCTGTTGAAGACATCCCACGTTGGTAGAAGCTCTGAGGAAGAAGTTGAAGAAGGTTGGCATTCTTCGTTCTTCGTTGGGAGAGTTCTTCCCTGTTCTCCCAAGTTTCCACCAAGATACCAAAGAAAATAATAAAAGAAAGGTTTATCTATTATTTCATCGACACATAATTCAAAAATGGGGAAATAAATTAATTGGATCCACCTAATTAATGTAGAGGATTGGAAAAAGTTAATTAGGGGAGTTGGCATAATTTAATTAAAGGGAAGGTGGAACCATAAAGGAGGGAGGGTGTGGAGAAACTCTCCCTCATTAATGATGGGAGTTGAGAGGTTTTCTGCTCTTGCCATTAATAGGGTAGTTTAGCCCTGTGTGGTCCCCACGTCATAACCTCTCATGGGAGGTTATGTTCGGGTGGTCCCCACCACCATAACCTCTCATGGGAGGTTAAGGTGTGGTGGTCTCACCTCCAACTTCCATGAGGAGGTTTTAACCAACAAACACCCACATGGCGGCTCAAATAAAAAAAATAAAGTGAAGCTCACTTTATTTATTATTTTCCATAAAAACCCAAAAACTAAATTTTATTCTCATCCCACTGTCATCGAAAAGAAAGTCTCCTTAAGCGAATACCGGCGCTGTGAGTTCAACGGTGTCCTCAGATTTCAATTCCGAGCACCGATTCAAAAGTTATAAAAAACCCGCTCGTATGTTTATTGAACGTACCCGAACAAAACTTCAAAAATTGATTCTGGGCACACTGGGCCTCAGAATCATGCACCGTTAATTTTTGAAGACTCGTAAAATTCCCATGTATTTAAGAAAAAAAACTTTCCACAGAATTTTTGGGTCTTTACATTCTCCCCACCTCATATCTTTACATCCCCGTAAGCTACAACTCAAACTATGAGAACAAGTGGGGGTACTGAGCATGTATCTGAGCCTCCCGCTTCCATGTGCTCTCCTGGAGGTTCTCGTGCTTCCAGAGAATGCGCACTAGAGGTATCGACCATCCACGTAGGACCCACTCTTTTCGATCCTCAATCTGCACTAGAACCTCCGTGAAAGTTTCCCCATCATTGATGTCCATCTCTCCAAGGTCGATGATGTGTGATGGTTAGTGCATATATCTCCTCAGTTGAGATATGTGGAAGATGTCGTGCACCCGATGAAACTAAGGTGGAAGTACTAAGCAATAAGCCACCTCACCTACTCTGTTGAGGACCTGGAAAGGTCCGATGAATCTCGAAGATAACTTGCCGCCTCGGCCAAATCTCTATAGTCCTCATCGAGGTGAGACCCGTAGAAAGACGTGGTCTCCATCCTCGAATTCCATAGGTCTCCATCTTCTGTCAGCATATGACTTCTTTCTGCTTTGTGCGGTCTTCAACCACTCCAAGATGATCTGCCCCTTCTCTGTGGTAGCTCGTACAATCTTTTGTCCCACTAGTGCTGAATCTCCATGGTCAGTCCAGAACAAGGGTGATCTGTAAGGTCACCCATATAACGCCTCAAAAGGTATAATCCCAATGGTGGAGTGATAGCTATTGTTATATGAAAACTACACCAATGGTAAGTGGTCCTTTTAGCTATGACCGAAGTCGAGGACGCATGGAAGGAGCATGTCTTGGAGAGTCTGAATGGTCCGCTCAGTCTTACTATCCATCTAAGGATGGAAGGTGGTGCTCAGATGAAGTTACATCCAGAAAGCCTCCTACAACCCCTTCCATAGCTGGGAAGTAAACCATACATCACGATCAGAGAAAATAGATGAATTTATTCCATGTATCCGCACAATCTCCTGCACGTAGAGGCATCCCAAGCTCTCTATTGAACCCTGCTCTCTAATTAGTGGGAAGTGGTCTGACTTTGTGAGTCGATCACCGATCACCCAAATTGAGTCGTGAACCCTGGATGTACGTGGAATTCATTTCACAAAGTCCATGGATATCCCATCCCACTTCCACTCTGGGACCTCTAAAGGCTGAACCAAACCTGCTGGTACCTGGTGCTCTGCCTTCACTTGCTGACAAGTGAGGCATTGAGAGAAAAACTCCGCTACTGCCTCCTTCATACCTGGCCCCTAGTGCTGTCGTCGAAGGTCCTGGTACATATTCACCACTCCTGGATGTATCGCTAAAGGGGATGCGTGGAACTCCCTCAACACTTCCTCCCGAAGTGAAACTGGTACCATAGTGCATCCTCTGAAGAGGATGATGTGCTTCCCACCTTTAGAAAATCCATCAGGTGTCTGCCCTATGGATATCTATGCACGTCGTGTCTCACAGTCTGCATCTCCACGTTGTGCCTCCCTGACTCACTGAAGAAGTGGGGGAGTGACTGTAAGATACTGTAGAAAGGCTTCTCTATCTCTATCAATAATGGATATCTATAAGGTATCCACCTACTCTGTCGCCTCGCCTAGTAGCTGTATACCAGATCTCCTGCAGAGTGCATCTACTACAACGTTCCCCTTTCCAGGAGTATAGACTATATCAAAGTCATATTCCTGGAGGAACTCAAGCCATCACCCTTGTCTTAGTTTCAGGTCATTATGAGAGAAGATATACATGAGACTCTTGTGATCAGAGTACATGATAAAACGTTTGCCCATCAGATAGTGCTGCTACATCTTCAAGGCGAAGACCACTGCTCTTAACTCTAGGTCATGGGTAGGGTAGTTCTACTCATTTTTTCTCAGCTGTCGAGAACTATATGTGATCAGTTCTTGCTCCTGCATTAGGAAACACTCGAGTCTGGTCCCTGATGCATCGCAGTAGACTACATACCCTACACCTTCCGCTAGAAGCCTCAAGATGGGGGCACTATTCAGCCTCTGCCTCATCTCCTGAAAGCTCTGACAACATCTCTCTGACCATACGAAGGGTTGACCCTTCTTCATCAAGACTGATAGTGGTGCTGCAACTCTGTAGAATTATGGAACAAAGCTCCAGTAGTATCCAGCCAAACCCAGAAAACTCCGTACCTCCATCACACTCCTGGGTGGCTCCCAAGAAATTAACACCTCAATCATCGCTAGATCCACTACAAATACATCCTCCGAGATGACGTGTCCCAAGAATTGAACCTCTCGAATCCAAAATTGGCACTTCGAGAGATTACTATAAATATGGTGCTCACAGAGTGTGTCTAGTACTACCTACAAATGGTAGGCATGCTTCTCCTCAGTAGTCAAGTAGATCAGAATGTCGTTGATGAAGACTACGACAAAGCGATCGAGATATGGATGGAAGATCATGTTCATGAGTCCCATGAACACTGCTGGAGTGTTGGTTACACCAAATGGAATAACCAAGAACTCTTAGTGGTTGAACTGACATTTGAAGGTCTTCTTCAGCACATACTCTTCTCAAAATCTGAGCTGGTGATAGCCTGATTTGAGGTCTATCTTCGAGAACCACCGTGCTTCCTTAAAATGATCTAAGAGGTCATCAATACTCAAAAGTGGGTACTTATTCTTCATGGTCACCTGGTTTAGGCGAAGGTAGTCGACACAAAGCCTCAAGCTCTCGTCCGTCTTCTTGGAGAATAGAATCGAGGCTGCCCAGGGAGAAACACTGGGCCATATGAATACCTTATCCTGCAAGTCCTCTAGTTGTACCCACAGCTCGCGAAGCTCCGTGGGAACCATCCGATACACTGGTGTAGATATCGGTGATGTCTCGGGGTACAGGTCAATGTAGAAGTCCACATATCTTCAAGGAGGTAGTCCTGGAACATCGTCTGGGAAAACATCTGTGTACTATTCCACCACTACAGGATAGCTTAGACTCTCCACATCAAGTGCTCCAAGGGTAAGGTAGGCCAAATGATGAGTGATAGGCTGTACCCTCCTCCAAGTAAGTTTTTCATGTGCTGCAAAGGCTCCCTTCTCACTGGTGAAGGTAAACTTGGTCCCATCCATGCAGACACACCACACTTTGTGCCTAATATAGTGGATCTGAGCATGGACTGTAAATAAGTCCATACCCAAGATGACGTCGTAAGGCCTTGATGCCACTACGGGGAGATAAAAACCGAATCTCTCACCTCCTAGAGTAAGCTCACACTGCTGGCACTAGTGCGTAATCATCGAGTCTGCTCCCATAGGAGTCTCTATCCATAAGGATCAAGCCAAAGGCTCTGTCGGAATCTCTGATATCTGAACGAGGGTAGGGGAAATGAAAGAGTGACTGGAACCTGTGTCTATAAAAACTAAATCTATGGTGGATTAGACATAGATCGTACCTCGAATCAACTCTAGAGTGCCGTGATTGTAGGAATCAGCTGCCTGGATCTGAGCTCTCCCCTGTCCACCTGCTCCTTGCAGTCGGGGTGGACCTCCTGGTGGTGGTGGCGGTAACACCTCGAAACGTCTCCCACCGCCAGCTTCAAGGCCAGCTCCTCTACCATGTTCGCCTGCTCCCTGTGGACCACCTCGATCAAATCTCTTCCTTTGCATGGGCCGTCTTTCAACCGTCTTCCGATCATCCGAACGACGAGTCAGATAGTCACGAGCCATGAGACGCTACCCGCCGCATGATTAACACTACCCGGTCCTGGTATGTCTTGCTCTGTCTCTAGTGCCCCACACAACCAATATCGAATCATGCAGTCATCCACCTACAGGTCTAGTCCTCTTGGACCTCTGTGACATCTTTCTACTTCCAGTTGCAAAAGACTCCACTGCATGTTAACTAGTGGTGGGTCTTGCTACTGGAGACTGATCAGTAAGGAAACTCTCCACTAAGAGGGCTTAATCCAACACCCCTGCCTGCGCCGAGATGCTGAGGGAGATCATCAAAGCCCTAATCTCTCACTTGATCCCCTTATCGAAGGTTCGGGCCTTGAATAATGGGTCTCGCACCATATCTATAGAGTATAATGAGTGGTCAGTGAACCTCACTGAGTACTATGCCACTTTCATGCTGCCCTGCTACAGATGAAGTAGCTCCTGTATGTGCACCGCGCGAAGAGTTGCTGGAACAAACTCAGCCTGAAACAGGCTATCAATGTCTTCCTAGAGAAGAGTCATCTCATCATGAACCTGGGGCATCAAACTCCACCATCTACCCATTGCTTCCTATAGAAGGCTGGCAGCAAGAATCACCATGTATTCGGCTAGTGTCCCTACTAGTTTGTAGACTCTCCCCATAGCCTCTAGAAAATCCTTAGCTGCCTACGGGTCCGTCTCTCCCCTAAACCTAGGTGGCCTCTGGCGCTGGAACTCGTACAACACGCTCAAATGGCATGGATCATCTTCTAGTAGGGATTGTGGCATCGGTGGCCCAATGGGGTGTGGTACCATTGGTGCCTCCACTGTAAAAGGGCCATGCACCAAGGCCTCATCATTAGGTGGGCTATCCGTACATAAAACTCTCGGGACTCTAGCTGGTCATCCACGAGGAGGCATCCTGAAATAAACAGATGTGACATGGTCAAAGATTATACCTAGTGAGCTGAACTGGTTGAGCGGACTTAAAGAAAACTTTTTAAAACACACACACAATCAGTGTTTTCATGCACTGAGTCGGAAATCAGAAGTCAGGGCCCTGGTGTATGGATACGTCAGCCACTGTACCAACACTGGACTCCCTGAACTGAGAACCACACGCAGTACCCTTAAAACTATTGCTTCACAAAAAAGAAAGATCATAGTCATAATTTCTATGGTAGAACCGACTCCTTTGATACCAATTTGTCACGACCCGTCCCCCAGGGCCCGTGTCGTGACTACCCCAAGCCCACCTTCCATATGACAGGGGCTGGAGACAAGAACCAAAGGCATAAATCCCTAAATTGGGAAGGAATTTCCTTTAAAACATGAAAACGCACAAAAAAGAGTACGATATGGAAGAAAAACACTAAGTAAAACTGTATAAAAAATAGTATTGAAAGTAGAGGGGCCAGAATACAAGCCCAACAGAAAAGTACAAGTACAACTAAAAAACAAGTACAACAGAAGAAGAGTAAAATAGCTTCTCGGCCATCCTACAGGATTCCTACCTGAAGGGTAGGTACAGATAGCCTCCACAACACTCTACACCTGTCGGTCTCCTCTATGTACCGACATGTCATATGGTCTACCTACGGGTATGGTCCAGTCCTGGTACTCTTAGAATCAGTCAGCGTTGTTCGTCGTCTACAACCAACACAACGAGGTGCAGGAATAGCCCATGTAGGGGTGAGTATAACGATACTCTGTAGGGACCCAGAGACCCTCAAGGTCCATAAAACCAACAAGGATAAACCACATGTATGAAATCAATAGATAATCCCACCTAGGTATATGCCCATACATATACCTACGTTATCAAGTAATCCATCTCAATCATGAGGTAAACACAAAAGTTACTAACTCAACTCAAACTAGGATTTTTATTATCGAAAGCATGGCTGTTGGAGAAATCATGCTCAATCAAGTACAGTGGGCCTGCCACTTCACACAGAGGAACTTCCCCCTAACCATGGACTACTGAGGTACTCCTACTATCAAGTACTGTGGGTCTACCATGCTCACACAGAGGCGCTCCCCACCATGGGTCTGTCATGCTCACACAGAGGTGCCCCCCCTCGTAGCCTGGTGAGGTACTCCTCCTGTCGAGTACCATGGGTCTGCCGCAACACCAAGGAGCTCCCCACTATGGGTCTTCTGCGATACCAAGGCGCTCCCCATTGGGCTAGTTGAAACACTCCGAGTTGAATCGGTCAGAAGTCGTCAGGTCTCAGTCAACTACTAGCTCTCTGCACTATGCACACTCATCTTCGAGAGGATCCGCTCCATGAGCTACTGTTCGATACTCCAATTGTCACGAAGTACCATGAAGAAGTATCTCAAAGGTCTACCACATCATAGTGGTCTCAACGCAATAGACGACGTGTCAATCGGATGCTCGGTCTGTGAGTTAGAACCTTTTAGTCCTAGGGGCCCGGTTGGATTCGTGTACGACCCAACCTGACCGTACCTCAACATTAGCCCAAACTCCATAGGGGTATACTCAAAGGAACCGTCGTGCTCCAAGAATACCAGCGCCACTGACGGTTATTCAAATAGTCATCCAGTGCCAAAGATATGTCCAAGGAAAGAAAAAGGTCAGTATTAGGCCCAGGTCCAGTCCGACCCAGTCAGACCTATTGGGTCTGGACTGTCCCATTGGGTGGGCTAGCCTTTTAGGTTCGGCCCGTCCCACTAGGCCCAGCCCAGCCGGCTATGTGGGCGGTTTGTCCCGGGCTCGGGGCCGGTTCGGACCTGAGCGCCGCGAGGGTGCGGCTCGGCCTGGAGGGCGCGGCCGGGCCGGTTTGGCAAGGGTGCCATCAGGAAGGCCGAGGGCAGGATTGGGAGGCCGATGTGGCCAGGGTGCCGGTTTAGTCGGGTGGCAACCGGGCAGGTCAACAGGCGGCGGGGAGGTAGGCGAGCAGGTCGGCAGGCGGCCGGGCAAGGCACCAGGCGGGCCGGCGGGCGGCCGGGTAGGCCAGTAGGCGGCTGGGTAGGGCACCAGGCGGGCCGGCGGGTGGCCGGGTAGGGTACGGCCAAGGGGGCCGGTGGCCAGGAGTCAGGTGGCATGGGTAGGCGGCAGTGTGGCCGGGGTGGCTCGGCCGGAGGGCCGTGGTTCGGCCCAGAGCACCGGAGCACCGCAGGGGCGACACAGTTTGCGGAGGCCACGGGTAGCATGACCTTTTTCGTCACCACCTTAATCGTTCAATTGCCTCATCACCATGTCAAAGATCATCACAAACAAGAATGGTGGAGGGGTTGAGCCATGTTGGTTTGGCCCACACCCTCTGTGTTTAGGGTCGTATCAATTAGCACATCAAGAGGTAAGAAGATGAACAACAACTCACCCACAAACAAATCCTTTCCAACCGTTGAAGAAGATTCAAGGAAAGCATCAACATGTAAAAACCCCCAACATTTGATACCAATTTTTCACAACCCATACCCTGGTGCCTGTGCTGTGACATCCCCAAGCCCGCCTTCCATAGGCCAGGGGCTGGCGACTAGAATTGAAGGTGTAAATCCCTAAACTGGGAAGGCATTTCCTTTAAAACATGAAAACACACAAAACAGAGTATGAGGTGGAAGGAAAACACTAAGTAAAACTTTATACAAAGAGTGATAAAATTTGAAAGGTCGTAATACAATACCAACTGGAACGTACAAGTACAACTAAAAAACAAGTACAACAGAAGAATAGTAAAACAGATACTAGGTCATCCTCCGAGATTCCTACCTGAAAGGTAGGTACAGATAGCCTCCACAACACTCCACTCTTGTCGGTCTCCTCCGTGTACTAACACGTTGTATGGTCTACCTCTGGGTACCATCCAGTCCTATTACTCTCAGCCTCAATCATCGCTGTCTGTCGCCCACACCTCGTTGTGTTGGTTGCAGACGAAGGACAACGCTGACTGAGGCTGAGAGTACCAAGACTGGACGGTATCCGGAGGTAGACCATACGACATGTCGGTACACAGAGGAGACCAATAGGTCTGGAGTGCTATGGAGACTATATGTACCTACCCTTTAGGAAGTAATCCTGAAGGATGACCTAACAACAATTTTACTCTTCTTTGGTTGTACTTGTTTTTCCGTTGCACTTGTACTTTCCTGTTGGGCTTGTATTCCAGCCCCTCTACTTTCAGTACTCTTTTGTATATAGTTTTAATTAGTGTTTTTCTTCCAACTCATACTCGGTTGTGTGCATTTTCAAGTTTTAAAGGCAATGCCTTCCCAGTTTAGGGATTTACGCCTTTGGTTCTAGTCGCCAACCCCTGGCCTATGGAAGGAGGGCTTGGGGTAGTCACGACATGGGCCCTGGGGGATGGGTCGTGATAGTTTTGATGACATACACTAATTTTATAGGTTAATATGAAATTTTACGATTGATTAAATGAATTTGGTTCAATGTAATAATGTTTTTATGACTTTAACAAAAATCAATTACTAAATAGTGTCAAAATTGAAATTAATGATTTTTTAAAACAAATATTATATTATTAAATGATATAATATTACTAAAAATATAAGGTTCATCCAAAGGACTTATATAAGGTTATATATGTCAAAAATGAACCACTTTTGGTTCAATTGTATTTTTATAGTAAGTTTATTAACTATATAATATAAAAATACAAGGAGACATGGTAAATGTTAATCTATTTTACCAAGAGTTAAATCCAAAAGATAAGGTTAATATGGTGACCTAAAATTTTATAAAATCTATTGGTTGAGAATATTTATACCCATCCCTACCTTAGTCTCTAAAAAAATCCATTTGTATCCATTGGAAACTGAAAATGATTTTATAATAAAATAATATTTCATGATTTTCCTAAAGTGACCCTCACCTCTCATATAAAAGGGTACTTCCCCTTCTCTTAATTTCACACCTCCAAAGCCATTTGGCTCGGCCAACCCCTACCAAAATATCCTCACAACTATCCTCACTTCATACTAGAGGGCTTAAATTGATCGGAAATCCAAACCAAGGAGCCCTTTTGATCAAATCAAAAGGAAACACTCGAAGAAGAGGTAATTATTTCATCACCTCTTTCAAGTTCTTTTCTTCTTCCACTTCCCCTTTTTTTGTTTTTCCCATACCAAAATATTTACTTAAATACCTTATACATACTGTGATGTTATTATAAATATGGTGCAACCATAATCATTATTATATCCATCCTATGAATGAAAATGTCACCATACATGCGTACTTACGGCTTACCTTCTCCACGTCATGGTGTAGTTTGTAATTCAACACTTCATTTTTTTGATGCGTATAATAATGATTATAATTGATGTAAATAATAAATATAACATGTTAATGATTCTGTATATATTAAATACCATCCAATTACAAAATATTTCACCATCAATAGAATGATATTGTTCCTCATGTCTACGTATGGATTACCGTCTCCATGAACGTGATGAGATTCATTCCCCATCGTAAAAATTCAAGAATAATTTTCATTTTATGGTTAAAAATAATGTTTAAGAACTTAATATAATCCTAGATATGAATAAAATACATCCTATCCATAACAAACATTACTTATGTAACAAAACATATAAAGAAAAATGAATCAGTTAACACCCGAAACAATGATACTACTGGAATATTATTAACAAAACAATATTAGAAGATCATATATAATATCATATTTATGTATATGGTTATTGTATAATTTAATAATAATTATTTAACTATTATAAAGGAGGTTAACTTACCCTCTACCAAGGAAAATTACAAGGTAAGGGCTAATTTTACAATCTCTTTATTATCCGAGGTTGTTAATATGCATCTACTGCGACTTCTCTATCATCCACTTCCGTGTTTCATAAAAATGTATTTAATTTTTTTTATTTCCTAGAATATGTGTTAAATTCATTTATACCCTTGTTTTAAATTTTATAAAATGTTTTGAAATGAATGTTTACATCTCTTCCCAAACAAGGTACTTTATGACCTTTTCAACAAATTATGGAAAGAATGTTTTTTAAATTATATGGTGGGTGAGGCTATTTTCCACTATTATAACACCTTCAGAGCTTACATTAAAATATTATAAGAATATTTTTAAAATAAATTTTTTCTTTACTTTTGAATAATTTCAATGTAGAAAGAAATATTTTACTAAAATAGTTTTTGGATTGATTTTATCTATGTCAACGTCCTTCATTGGATTTTACATTTGTTTGAAGTTGATTTATTATGATAAAATATTTCATATTGTATTGAAGGTTTTGTAATATGTTTGACTGTGGATGTGCTATTTTTATACCATTCATGGATTATGGTTAAATTATTGACATTTCATATGCTATTTTTAATATGAAAGTTTATATTATGTTTCAACCTTCTCATATTAGGAATGATTTGGACTTAATAAGTGATGGTTGGAGCCTGCTATAGCTCCTCGGTGCATCGGTAGGTCTCATGAGACAAACTAGTGTCTTGAAACAAGGCCCTGAAAAAATCTTATTTGTATTCTTTGAATGAGGCCTTGACTATGTGGTTATGATGTCCGACATTATGCATTCCATCATTATGAAATTATCTACTGATATAACATGTGATTATTCGACTAGTAGAAAATCAATGTGAATAAGTAAATAGAATTATTTGATTTATCTTTTCCATGTTATGATGAATTTTAAGTTTTTAAATGCTTGTGTTTTAGTATTATACATTTCTTTAAATGTTGTGCTTATTTATTATAGTTTCTTATATATTTTTATTCTTAATGAGCATATGAGCTCACCCATTTCTTATGTTTTATTTTTCCCAGGATGTGAAGAAGTATATTATGATTAACCTGCAGGGATAGGCCAAAGGATATGAGTGTGTTCAAAGGGGAAACAATGTTTTTTTTTTATGATTTAATATAAAACTTATGTATGTATCTAGTACTTCCAAGGCTACTAAACTAATCAGTCTTTCGAGACTTGATCTCTTGTGATCATGGAAATGTTATGTCATAATGCACCAACTCTAGGTAACTAGGGTCGGGGCGTTACATCATTTCTCACTAGGGAAGTATTTATCAAAAATATTTCTTCCACTATATATTTCTTATTTCTTCTTTCTCCTTAGTATCCGGGATCAACAAACACCATTGATCTTCATCACCTCTAAGAAAATACATTTCCAACATAACTTTTTCCCTTTCATTTTATCCCAAAGCAAGAAATATCTTTTCAGGAGACGTGATCTACTACTCAAATACCATTTTATAAGTATTTTCAGTTAAATATTGAGGATTCTATTATATGAAATGTTACAAAATAAATGTATCATTCCATGGAAAATAATTATTATCCATATATGTAATATTATTAAGAATAAGTATGGTTAGCTTCCCTACTATGATATTATCTAGTAAGCTCCTACACCAACTGTACTAGTTTTCTTAGTAGGTAAATCCTTACATTTACCACATGTGTTGATTCTATTTCCTCTATTAGGCACTGTCAACAAATAATGGAACACACTAAGTTAGCTCACAATTATTAGGAATATTGAGCCGTAATATATAAAACTCTATAGAAGTTCTGAAGAACTATAAGGGGTTATCATAATTATAATGTCAGCTATATTCACTTAAAATATGATTCCCCCAGTGCATACTAAACTTCCTCGAAAATCAAATATAAATACCATAACCCTAGTAACCCAAAGTCGGTGGGTAATTTATTACATTGGAATAAGATAAAATAAATCACATCCCAAAGAACTAAATAGTTTATTAGTGTTGAAGAACAATATACATACATGATACCTATTTACATTGGGAATAAAATATAAAACAAAAGGAAATAAAATATTCTCCATCATTTAAATTCATTCAAAAATTTATTCTTCATAACTTAGGGAAAGGAAAAAAATAAGAGTTATCTAAAATTATCATTAAGGGTTACTATTATAACTATAAGGGTGTTCATATATAGAAACAAAATTTATGTTCTATTTGTTTTCAATCCACACTGGGTTGATCAAGGAGTTTTCAAGACAAATGTTATTATGATGTAGTGGATTTAATGTTTAAGGTGACACTATTTCCTAGTATTTTTAAAAAATTTAGGGTCTAAAATTTGGAGGAAGGGACAAGTTTCATGATATAAAGATTTGTAGGACTGTTGCCTGACAAGTGGGAAAAGGCGTGGAATTTCTGAAAGATTGGTGTCATGAAGGTTTAGAGATTCATGAAAGAATGTTTCATGAAATATCACTATGTCCTGAAATAAAAAGGTGGTAAGTTACATGGTTTAGAGAATTTTTTTTGAATGAGAAAAAGGTGTCAATTTATGTGATTATGAGAATCATCACAAATAAAAAATTTCTCTATTAGTTTTTGAAGATAATGAGTTTCTTTAAAGATAGGTTGAAATTGGTGAAAAAAGGTCACATGTATACTTGGAATGATATAGTTTCTAAAAATCTATAGTTTTTCATGAAAGGAAAATCCCCACATATAAATATGTATCCTCTCATCATATTAGAATTGGAAAAGTTTTAGAGAAGTCTTGATCACTATGGGTTCATAAAGGTTTTACATAAACATAATTCTAATGGGATTCAGGAACTCTATGTAAAAAAAGTTTCACAAAAAGAATTTTTGATAAATAATTTATGCTAAGAAATCTTAGTGAATATTTTTACTTATTTTTTGGTATTTTGGAAAAGTTGTGAATTTCTTGAAAGTGGGTTGTTTCATGAAAACTAATAGTGCTTTGAAACAAAAAGGGGGTTTCACAAAAGGGTATATCATGAAAGATACTTATGTGAGTATATATATACTTGATTAAATCTTGTAGAAAGTATTTAAACATTATTAGAAGTCCTAGAATATGAAAAAAAATCATATACACTAATATGGAATCAAAATTTATTTTCATAAATTGAGAAAGACTTCACGTAAAGCAATGAGAAAGGGGGTGTTAGTGGAAGTGATCTGAGGGAGGTAATGTGACATTCCTAAATTATTATAGAGGTAGTGTGTATAGAATGGAGTGACTATATTTTATCAATTTTAATCCAAAATATCTTGTGAATATTAATGTATTTAGTTATGATAGAAACAATATCAGTGTATTCTCCTCAGACTATCCCTCATTGTTAAACCACGTAAAACTGATGTGTTATGTTTCTATTTCTATATATGGGTGTTTGGAAATTTCATGAATCCATTAGATAGTTTTAACGAGCTACTAAAAACATAGTGAAAAGATCTATCTTATTCAAATAAAAATTTGACACCCTGATTTACCCCACCCCTCTTAGGGTATTATAAAGGGTATCAGAGGGTATATGTTATAGGTTTTAAATCTTCTATTTTTTTTGTTTTTATATAAAATTCATTGAATTTTAGTGGGAATAACATTTTTTATAAATGAAACTTCCATATTTATATTAATATAATGAAATATCATCTTAAATACTTAGGGATGGATGTTCTCTATTTCATAGTTCAGGGGATTTAGATCATTGATGCAACATATCTTTCTATGGTTGAAACAGATAGGAATATACTTGATGTCAATGCCAAATATCAAATTTATCTTATTGTAAAAATATTTGATAAATTCTATTTGAAGTTAATGAGTTTCTTTATATAAAAATTCATTTGGGAGAAACTATAAAATATATATAAAGGTGATAATGAAGTTAAAGAGTCCAAACTTCATGTTTTTCACAATCACTTCAATGATCTAGATATGCATCTAGAAAAAAATAAAAAAAATTTAGTTAATCAAATTACCAAGGTTGTTTAATCAATTTGAGGACTTGGTGAAGAAATTAAGGATATTGAAATTATGAATAAAATCTTGACAAGGCTTCTACATCTGTATAATAAACAATTATTAGTTCTTGAGGAACGAGATCAATCTAATATTTCTCTTGATGATTTTATATGTATTATAGTTGATTATAAAATGAGATTCAAAATATTAGATAAAAAAATTTGGGTAAGGAAATGAAATTCAAACCCATGGAAAAGCATGACATTTACAAAGGTAGTGATGATGGAAAATAAGTTAATGGTGAAAATATTTCTCTTGTTGCTAGAGAGTTAAAGATATGAAATGGGAGATTTGAAGGTAAGCTTCCATTGGATTGTTTTAGGTGTAGTGAAGTAGGTCAAATTTCTTCTCGATGCTCAAGAAAATTCAATGATGTATAAAGTGATGAATAAATCATATAGGGGCCACATAAGAGGTTCCCACAAAAGGGAGACTTCAAACTAGGAAATGAATTATAGAGGAAGAGATTCATCTACAAAGAGGAACAAAATTATAATTACTTTTTAGAGGATGTAAAACCAATGTTTAAATATTATGTTGAAGATTCCATGATGTTTACAATTGAAAGGGTAGAACCAATGAAATTAAAATAAAATCAGTTGAATGGTGTTGTTGATATCAAGGTGTAACTTTATGATTCTTTTGTTAATATTGAAATTCAAAGAATGAAAATGTAAATATTGTAGCCTTGTTGAAATATTCATCAGAGTATATGGATCTTCGTGAAGCATATATTGATCAATTCTAAGGAGATGAAAAATAATATTTGAAAACTCTAGATAGATCAAAAGAGGTTATGGATTTTAAACTAAGGAATGAAAAATTGTAAAAATTTATCAGTGGCCTTACATAGTTATTAGAGGAAAATTATAAGATCGTTGAGGGGATTGAAGAATAAATTTTTATATTAAAGAGTAAACTAGAAACTAAATCAATATAAAGGGAAATAAATATGAAATTAAAGTTTGTAAGGTTTTAAGAAGAAAAGATTTTTAGAAATAATTAAACATGGTTATGAAGGAGTATGTAAAGACTTGAATGATCAAATATCTAAATTTAGGGGTAGAAGTGGAGTTGTTTATGATATAGAAACATCAAAGGCTAGAAATTATATGAACCAAAATAAAGGGAAGTATAAATATAGACATATCACAAAGGTTCCAGAAGTCCATAAAGTGAGAGCCTCGAACCAAACATAGAAGAGAGATGAAAATAATCCTCAATTATCCAAAGTTTATTGCTGACGAAATACCTATAAAAAATAAGGGGACATGTGGAGGAACAAAAGTGAGAAGATAATTCCAATTATAAAATATCAATTCTGTGGATTTTTGGGCCATAATATATCTTTATGTGAAGAGTAAAGGATCTATTTGAATGGAGAAGTAAATTGGTAGTAAATAAATGATAATGAGACTATATCCATCATCATATAGATCAAATAATTTATATGGATATTTTTTCATTGTTATAACTTTATCCATAAATTTGTTCATTTCAGGTATAGGAATGGTGGAAACCATAGCTATAGAACTCCAAGACATGTCAATATCGATCAACCAAACATAATTACCTTTGAAAATAATTATTCTACACTTGAATAAGTGTATGATTATGATTAAAGATGCATTTTTGAAAATATGTTAGAGAGGACATATTATTCATACACTAAATTAGGTATCTCATAGAATGGAAACAAGAATATTTAGAAATCCCACTTGGAATAGATTTCTCTTAATGCTAGAAAGAATAGTAACACCTAAATCATCCCACAGGATAAGAAATACAATTTTTTTGACACATTTTAAGTAAAGGGTTGATGGAATAGTGTGATTCAATAACAATGGTTTCTTAAAGATCCAAGGTAGTGGAAATAAATAATTAAAAAATGTTGAGCTAATGAAAATAGAAGTGCTCTAAATGGATGAATTGTTTCACAATCTTTGGAGAGTGAGACAAATTTGTGTCTTAGGACTGGTAGTTACATTTTATCATAAATTCTACAACATCAAAGGAAAGATAATTAATTATCTCATCAAAGGATAGAGGAAAATGGTAATTTATACTAGGTGTATAGTAAATAAAACATTTGTTTCTTAACAATTGAATAGGAAAACAATATGCAATACTAGAGGTTGGGTCACATTAATCAGAAGATTGTGGAAATATTATTCTGGATAAAGGATGTTGTATACATTCCCAATATAAAGTGTGATAAATAAAAGACATGTGATTATTTTATGTGATGAAATATGGCCAATAATTCTTATATGATGATGAACTAAAGGGTATCAATTCTACTTGATCTAGTCCATATAGATACATGTGGTCTAATGAATGAGTATGGAACATAAGGAGAGAGGAAATTAATTATTTTTATTATCGACTAGATTATAATAGAATGTGTGATGTATACTCTATATAAATGAGAAGTTATTGAATGAATGAAGAGATATGTATGATGAGTTTAGAATGAAACTTTCCATATAATCAACATATAATGATCTCACAATGGAATATAATACAGATCCATTGAACTTTAAAATTAACTCAAAAACATTGGATCCAGAATGAGGTGTTTTCAGTGACAAAAAATCAATAAAATTGGGTCATTGAACATAGAAATCAACATGTGAGTAATGTAGAAAAAACTACGTTTATTGAGAGTTGTGTTTCTCATCATTACTAGAAAGTGGTTGTTCAAGTTGAAATGTACACTCAAAATCAAACATGAATAAGTCTAGGAGAGTACATAGAACCATGTGAGATATTAAATGGATGGTAGCCCCCAATAAAGTATTTTTATTTTTTTTGAAGTAAATGTTTCATCATAAACAGTGAAGGTAATCAAAGCAAGTATGTTGATGATGCAGATGAAGGAACATCCCATGGATACACAATGAATAGTAAGAATTTTAAATGATATAATAGTTTTATTAGAATTTTTAGGGAGGGGAATGATGTCAAGATCATTGAGGATAAAATTAAAAATAACTCGAGAAGATCGTAAGTTGATATAATTGATGATGAATAATAAATTAGAAAAGGGACAGATTCAAATTCATAAATTATAGAAATATTTCCAAACATTTAGGGTTCTCCAAATTATGATGGATAAGAAGAAGAATAATAATAGGAAACCATTTCTAAAGGAACTCTATTGGAACCTCATAGGAGAAAAAAATATAAGAGGATGATCAATCCAACATCATCAGGGATTGGTTTGGACCTACACAAAAAAAGAGAATAAGGAATAAAGAACATTTTGATCTCCTATCAATTATAGGACCCACCTCATTTAACAATGTAGTGAAGGATGAATAATGGGTTAAGTCCATGAATGATAAAATAGATCATATTGACAAAAAATAGATGTAGGATCTTATTGATAGGCTAGGAAATCACAATGTGATTGGAAAAAAAGTACATATTAAAAAAAATAACATTCGATGAGTAAGGAAATGTGATAAAAAAGGCATTCCTGGTATGTAAAGGGTATGCACAGATTGAAGGCAATGATAATGAATAAATTTTTTCTTTAGTAGCTAAAAATTATTTCATTAGACTCTTACTAGCCATGAAAATTCAAACTGGGTATAAAGTCTATTAGATGGATGTAAAAATAGAATTCTCAAATGGTGTTCTTTAATGAGAAACCAATATAGAACAAGCAGTGGTATTATTGATTGGAAATGATGGAACCATGGTTTTTAGATTAAATAAGACTCTTTATGGTCTAAAGAAGACACCATTTTCATGGTGTTCTTGAAAATATTATTATATAAATAATCTATAATTTTAGTGAGGAGGTATCTAACATAATCTCTATGTGAATAATTATTAGGGATATCAATTTATGGTTCTTGTGTATGTGTATGACATTATATTTGGAAGAAGTAGGAATATATCACTGTAATAATTTTCTAATCACATGAAATCATAATTTTAAATGTCTATGATTTATGTGATCACATACTTTTTGCAGATGAATGTGATTTAATAGAAATAATACACCATTATTTCTTATGAAATGTATTCAAAAGAAGATTCAGAATAAATTCACCATGCATGACTCAAAACCAATAACATGTCCAATTTTTGTTGGGATAAAACTTGGGAAGAAAGAGGATTTGAAATATATGGATACCACATTATATAGGAGGGTCATTAAAAGCCTATTATAATAGACTATATCATGACCAAATATATTCGTTGAAACATGTGTAGCAGCTCACTTCCAAATTCATCTGAAGGAAGATAATTTTTAAGTAGTTAAAATAATCATGAGTAATATTCAAGGAAATATGAACATTTTATTATATTTTTAGTAGGAAGGGATAAAAAATTTCAGTATTTTTTTATATTTACTGGGTTGGAGATGTAGGGGATCAAAACTCCATAAATGTGGGTCTATTCTTCATTGGAAAAAATTATGTAGAATACTTATTTGAGAAATAAGAAATCACATTTCTTATTGCAGCTAAAGTAGAGAACATCTCTGTGACAAAGGCATTAACTCAACTATTGTGGATCAAGCAACAAGTTATTGATATTCGTGATTAGGTGAAATAGACGATGATGATAATCTTCTATAAAAAGAGCACGATCGATATTATACCAAACATATTGAGACCAGATATCACATCATCAAATAAATATTTGATCAAGGTGTTATTAAAATGGATCATGTTGGAACTAATGATCAAGTGGAATACAACTTGACTAAGCCTTCAATATCAGCAATGTTTAAGAAACATCAATTGAACATCAATGTCCAGCCACCTTCCATTACATTATTAGGGTCTAAATAAACCACTCTTCCCATGTTTATTAACTTTTTAAATCTTTTTGTGGATGTGATGTAGGTATCAGGTAGAGATATGATCTATGGGTGTTCTTTTGGGAACTAATGAAAAAATAATGTTTCTTAGGGTTTATTTCCAAAGGGGGAGAATGGTGAAATTCATTGGAATGTAGGTTTTTAGGACATATTAGCTGTCTCTCAAGGCATGAAATTCTATCTTGAATATATTTATTTCTACACTGAGCTTTACTCCAATAGGCTTATATTGATGAATGAGTTATTTCACTGCTATCAATTTTTTGTTCAAGGACAGCTCTGTATTGAATTTCTTTATAGATTTCCAAAAAACCCAAAGGGGGATATTGTTAGAACCAACCGTATTTATATCTAGGGACAAATTACATTTTTTGTTTATTGTTAATATTCATGGGTTGATCATGGAGTTTTCAATCCAAGTGATCTTACATTACAAGTGAATTTAGTGTTGAAGGTGGAATCGTTTCCCAATATTTTCCAAACTTTTGGCGGCCAAAATTCAGAGGAAGGTATAAGTTGCAAGAAAGATGGATTTACCAAAAATTCCTCATGAAAATATTGAAAAGGCATAGAATTCATGAAATTTTGGTGTCACAAGGGTTTGGAGATTCACATAATATTGTTTCATGAAATGATAATGAGTATCTAAATAAAAATGTGGTTATTTATGTGATTACATAAAGTTTTGAGAATGAATAAAGGTGAAAAGTTTCATTATTATGATAAATTTTGTGAATAGAAAATTAATCTGATGTTTTGTGAAGACGTGGAGTTTAGAAAAAGACATGTTAAAATTGGTTAATCTAGGAAAAATTCTTTCTATGAATGATAATGTTTCATAAATGATTTAGAGTTTTTTTGAAAGGGTAAATTCCACCATAAAATAGGTAGACTCTCATGATATGAGCATCAGGAAACTTTTAGAGAAGGTCTAATAACTCTGATTTGTTGACAGTTTTATGAGAATTTAATTCTTAAATAAATTAGGAACTTTATGAGATCAAAAGTTTCATGAAAATATTGTTTGAGAACTAATTGTTGTGAAGGAATTTTAGTGAAGTATTTTTGAAAATTTTTGGATTTTTGTGAAAGTTGGTAGTTTTTTAGAAAGTGGGTAGTTTCTATAAATATGACAATGCATTGAAACAAAAAGGGGGTTCCATGAAAAGGGTGTTTAATAAAAATATACTAAAAATAACATACTTGAACTTAGGAAAAGTTTGTGGAATGTATTGAAGCGTTATAAGTAGGCCTACGTGATGAAAAAAATCACATTTATGTGCTCTTATTTGGAAGTTCCCTTGAATTCAATAAACTGAGAAAGAATTCACTCAAAGTAGTGATATAGGGGGAGTTAATGAAATTGATTTGAGGGAGGCAGTGTGCCATCCCTAAATTTTTTGTAAAGGTGGTGTTCCCGAAATAGAGTGACAATGTCTGATAAATTGTGATCCTTGATATCTAGTGAATTTTAGTGGATTCAAGTATAACTGACACACTACCGACATATTATCTATGGTATAGATGTTTTTGGATAACCATGTAAAATAGATATGTTGTTTTTCTATTTAATCATATGGGTTTTTGGTAATTGCAAGATTCTACCTAGAGAGTTTAACAAGTTATTAACAATGTGGGGACAAGATATGTATTATTCAAAAAAATTACTTGAAGTCACCCCTCCCCTCTCAAGGTGTTTTTTAGTTTTATAGTTACATACAACAGAAGCTATCAGGAGTAAATAATGTATAATCAATATGGAAAGGTAAATAACTAAAAACACATTCCATTTAATCTATTACTTGATCACAAAATAAATATATGGATAATATCAATTATGTAATCTAATGGATAATAATAATAATAAAATTCTAAATTATGTAAACTCATACTATTTTACATCATGATTTCTGAAAACATGATATCTTTATCATCTAGACCTTACGCAAAGACAATTTAAAACTATGGCTAAATACCCATTTAATCAAGCCAACTGATTTGTCTTATGGGACCTGTAAATGAATCAAGGAGGAATATAATTTCATTCCCTACCAATCACTACATGTTCAATGAATTCCTCATATATAGAATGATCAATTTAATTCATGAACAATATTCCATATCAAAAAAATTTCATATCGAATAAAGAATACAAATTATCAGTAATTCCCCAGTTAAAGAAATAAATTTTAATGTAAAATACCATATGTAAAATTGGTATATGTTTTATCTAATATGTGTATCCATGATAATGATAATATGGATATTTAAGTGAAATTTAATATCTAAGGATCACAAGAAAGTGAATGTTTCATGGGAAAGATAATATCCACAAAATTAGTCAAGAGATGAGAGAGGAACATTAAAAATTGAAATGAAAATTTTAATATAAGTTTTTAGAAAAGTTTTTTCTTTATAAAACCATTGAAATATTTTAAAACAATTTAATGAGTGTAAAATAGTTATTTTGGTGAGAAGGTCGGTTAATTTTGTATAAGTTTAAAAGAACACTCCTTTTTCAATTTTTGATAAAAATGAACCATTTTAAGATTATATTAGAATGATTTATTTAATACTATGTAAAAAGTAAAGGATAAAATTAAATATCCTTTATAAATAATTTTTTAATAAAAATTATTTTTGTAAAACAATTTAGAAAAATGTGGTATGGAAGAAAAATATACCCGGTCAAGAAGTGAAATAAGATAATAATTTCTTTTAAACACACTTATTGAAAGAGTAAATTGAAATGAATATCTAATTATAATTAATTAAATTATATTATTATTAATTTCTTAATATATTTAGTATATACACCTTATAAAAATATACAGTTTCGTAATACTAAATATTTCTCAATAGAGTGAAAATTGAGATGAAATCCCTTTCCTCAAGTTCGTATTTCTCCATAAGTTATTTTATACTTATGTATAATAAATTTAAATTTATTATACCTACATAAAACCGGTTAGCAGTGTTGTTGCATTGTTGAAGGTATGACGACACTGGTTAAAGGGTTTTTGTCGACGTCCTAGGTAGCGGCGGTGATGGTGGTTGTTCACCGACGGTATGGCTTATGCTGCAAGGGTGTGGCTCGTGGTGGCGTTTTTCTCGAGATGCCTCGGTACTCATGTTTTAAATGATGGTATAGTTATTGAATTTTGAATTTGGATGGTTGAATATGTGGTTGGGGTGTTTGTTTGTATTTTGGATTAGTTTCTGTATGGTTACTAGTAACCCATAAACCTTCTTTGAGAAAATGAAAAAAATGATTTCCAGCATTATTTTACGTGTCAACTTCTTCATTTTTCATGTATGTTTTGATTTAGTAGTTTCAGTCACTACATATTTCTCATGGTTTCATCATATATTGAATTTTATTAATTTTATAAATATAATATGTATTAAATATCTATACATATTTAGTTTAATATATAAAATATATAGATAGAAAAATGAATTAAATCATTCATAGAGACGGTATATTGTACGTACGCATGAACATTGTTTTCACTTTTCAAAAAATGGAACAAAAGAAAGGTAAATAAAAATTAATCATTATAGAATCACTATTATTTCTTATATATCATATATATTCATTAAATATATCTTTATTACAATCAATATAAAACATAAATGAAAAACAGATCACATCGCGTCGTGGAGGTTTCAACCCACATATACGCATGAGCAATGTTATCATTTTCAAAAGGACTAGAAGGTAAGTAGGTATATATGATATTATAGTTCCATAATAATATTTATTCTGTAAATAATATAAATAATCATTATTTCTAGCTTTATAATCATCTATGTAAAGTGGTGATGAAAGAATAATTTCACCACTATGTTAAGACAATAAGTCGTAAGTACACCCGATAGATGTTTTCACTTTTAATAGGATGGACAAGAAATGGATTATGGTTTTAACATAAGTATATTAATATCTTAGTATATTTATCATACTGGATTTCTTATTTTATTATATATATAACACATTATTTGGAAGTAGAAGAATAAATAAACTTGAAATAGTCAATAAAGACTATTACCTCTTCTTCGGTAGACATCCTTTAGATCTCCTCTAAAGGAATATGGGGCTGGTTTTTTGGATGGAAAATAACCTCTAGAACTTGGATAATGTTGTTTATAAGATAATTTTATAGAGTTTTTTCAAGACTCATGGCTTAATATTTTATGAAGGATTGAGAGAAGGGGTGTCCTTTTTTAAGTGGGGGAATTCATGGAGTTTCATAATGAATTAAATTAATATAAATTATGTTTCAAGTAAAATTGATCCAAACTGATATAATTAAAAGATATAATGAGTATAAGTCTAAATAATATCATTCAATAATATTTGGACAAGTCTTGGGTATGTTTCACCCTTATCTTTTAATTTTTACCCCTGTTAACCCTTTTGACAATTACCATAATATTAAAATTAACTACTCTTTATGGTATAATAATGTAACTATAAAATGAAATAAGAACATAAATAGACTATGGTTGAGTTTTAAAACCATATTCCATTCATTTTTATGAATCTAATTTTTTTATTAATTTAAAATAATTTAATAAAATATTAATTATTATAAAATATTATTAATTTCATTTTAACAATGTTCATTCAATTATACTTTAAATACATACAGAAAAAATTGGAATTCAAATTTAATCCTTTAAAATATCCCTAAAATTCCATTTAGATATTTATAATTCATGGAAAACATTAATCCTTTTAAATTACATTTGTTTAGGTATTTTTAAAATCATTTCTTATATTTTTCTATTAATTAAATAAATGATGCATCAATGTTGTGTAAGGATTTATGGTTGTCATTGTTGGAACCAAGGATGTTCATTGGTAATAATGGAGCATGGTTTGTGTTTATTGTCAATATTCACATGGATGAATAGGGAGTTTTCAAGGAATATGGTCATATGATTGAGGTGTAAAGCAATATTGAAGGTGACACAGTTTCCCAGTGTTTTCCAAATTTTTGGGCCTCAAAATCAAGAATTTTTTCACTAGAATGAACAATATGAATAATGGTAAAGAAAATTGGAAAAGTAAGGGAACCGTATATCCCAGGACATAGACTGCGTACCATGTCCGGGAATGGTTCACGGACCTTATGCGGAATAACGAGAACGGTATACGGAGTAGTTCATATAACTGAAATCGGTTCATAATAAAGATAAGTGAATGGATGCATGTGGTATTCAAAAGGCTAGAGGTTCACGGGATATCTGTAATTCGCAGGATAATATTAACATGGTGAAGGCTATACCAAATGAAATATTTGGTAAATCTTGGATTATCGGATTTTTCAAATCCATTTTTTCCTATATAAGGAGCAGTAATCCCCTTCGTTAATCTACTGGATTGAATATTAAAAATTTAGGAATAAATCCTTTGAAGTTTTAAGTGTTTCATAGAGGAGAAGACTGTATACAGAGAGAATGATCCTTTTATGAAAAAATATTTTTTGAAAGAGAGAAAGATTCACATAGGAAACTCTCGTAGTACGTGGGGTTGGAGGGTTGTACACAGAGAAAGTAGGGTTGTATGTGGAGCGGAGGCAGTATGCGAAACATGGGAATTTTATAGAAGGTGTTTCGAGGAGGTAGTATACAGAGTCAGTATGCAAACGAAGTACACGAATGCAATATGCAGAGGCAGTTTGCGGATGTGGAACTCAATGACGGTTCGCAGATAGGTGATCTACAAACCTTACCTGCTACTCAGTATGTGGAGGAGGTAAGTTGGTACACAGAACACTAAACAGAGCTTATAAATTGACCAAATAAGTTTGTGAAAGTATTTTTCATAACCTACCAGTGTGGGGGAAATTAATATATATCTTTGGAAGAAAATAGGACTCCAAAAGAGCATTCATTTACAGTTGGGGATGCATGATTTGATGATAAACCATTAAATAAACCTTTAAGTCAATAATCTGAGTAAAGATTCTTCCAACTCAGTGAGCAAGGGGAAGTCAATGGAAGTGATCCAAGGGATGCAGTGTGTTATCCGTAAAACCTTGTGAAGGCATTGCACCTAGCACAGAGGGATTGTTCTAAACTCTTGTAATCCACATCTTATGAAGATTAGTGGTTTTTGGTACAACCGACACATTGTCGGCGTATGCTCCTTTGACTTAGCCCTTAACGGTGAACAAAGTAAAATTATTGTGTCACTTATTTTCATGTGATTGTTTTTTTTTCTTAACTTCATATTCAGACAATTTTAACTGGTTCCGACTAACATGTGAACAAGATATATCTGTTTAAAGAAATTAGTTGACTCCCTGATTCATCTCTCCCCTCTTAGGGTGTTCTGGGGTCCTTCAATTATATAATACCTAAAAATTATAAATATATTACGATAGTTAAGATAATTTCATTTTTCACAAAATTACCATTTATATTTGTTCATCACATTATTTTTTACCTATGTGAACACAAAATATATATTTTAAACTAAGAGAATGACATTTTGTTACCTTTTTTATTTAAATATTATCTAGGTTATTTGCATATATTAGTGTCCATTAAAATAATAAATTTCAATACTAAGGTGATAAGGGTTAAATTAAATATATCCAATAAGAATTAGTATGAAAATTTATGAAATTATCACTTAATTTTAACTTATATTATCCAAATTTACTTTTAGCAGAGTTGATACATTTTACCATGGTTGCTATTCATAATGCCTAAAAAAGGGACATATTTACTAAATTTGAACCTCATAATTCCAAATATGGAATATATTTTATAAAATTTTATACCTATAAATAAAAGAAATTAATTTTAAAATAATTTTGTCAATAACAATGAAAATCCCTTTTTAGAAAAATATGGTTTTTAATCCCAAAACTGGATCTATTCATATCCTATAAATAATAAAAATATTAGATGAATGTTAATTTTTTATTGAATATATAATATATAAATTTCATTAAAATCATCCACCCATAGTGACTAATTAAATTTATTTAGATGAAAACATATTTCACACACAAAATTATTCTTTTAGAAAAACCATTTATTTTACTTTCAAATTTTTTTTTTATTTCTAAGTAATTTATAAGCAATGATTTAAAAAAAAATTAAACCCCATAATTTTCATAATTTATTTATCCCTATTCATTCTCATGAATTTATCGGCTATGTTATATTGATATACTATATAATGGTTCATTTACAATCGGGGTTGCATGTATCACAAGTTATCAAAGTGGTTAAATTTATTTAAAAATAAACATACCGAAAAATATGTGCTGTTACATTAAAAAAATCCTAAAACAAGGTTAATTTTAAAAAAACAATTTCAAGTACACAAGAATACATGTAATATCATGAAAAGGAAAATACCTGGAACCACATACCCCAAACCATGAACAGATGTGATGAAACTCTTGAAAATGTGAAATAGAAGAAATGATACATGATTGAAAATCCCTAAAAACAATAATATAAAAGTATTAGGGCCAACCCTCACCCTAGTTTTTGGCCAAGAATAGATAAATAATATAAGAGAAATAAAAAGGTAGATAAAGTAAGATGAGAATATAAAATAGAAGAATAAGACCATACCTCAAGAGAAACTCTACAAAATTAATGTAGAGAGGCCTAAAAATTTGAGTGGAATGTAAGGAAGTTCTCCAAGAATGATCCCTTCATGTGTCTTAGTTGGATGGGTGGAGGGGTTATCTATAAATGGGTTTTAATTTTGTAGGTTAGAATATGATTTTTTATTTTTAGGAAAACTGGTTAAGTCACATTGTCTGTTCACACACTTTATCAAACTATGTGCTAAACCAATACCCATCACTATACTCACATGGAGAGTTGGATGAATTGGACAGACGTTTAATAAAATAATGTTCTAACCATAAATACTAACTCATCTAAAACTGTATGTCATTCAAACACGTGTCACATGGTTTATACAAAATTTTCACAAAACTTGCACTAGAACTCTTATGAAAAAGAGACTTTCATAGATTATGTAAGATTTAACATGGTTTGGATCAAACCATGCACTACCCATTTGGGAAAACCATGTATGTAAAGATAAACTAAAATTAATCTTTTTTAAGGGTCATCACATGATTTCCCCAAAATGGTGTGCACTAACACTACAATAAAACCAAAAGGTACACAAAATTTTAAAATTTGAACTCGATACTCCTGAAACTCAAGGAAAAGGTTAGAAATCATTAAATAAATAAAATGATAGGGGAATCAAAGGTCAGGGTGTGACATGAAATCCAATGGTAATGAAAACATTATTATATTAAAAAATGAATAATTATACATTTCATATATATCATAAATTAATAATCAGGATCTCAAAATGGTAAATCATATATAATATTGTCCAAAAATAAGAAAATTTATGTGTATATCTACTAAACAGGCTAGAGTCCTAACCTGATCCCATATCATAACTCCAAACATGTTCATTCATCTCGGCCGTCAGATATAAAAGGACCCTTTCCCACTCTGTTTTTATGTAACATGAAGTCTTCTCAGGTACTAGGGAACCTCCACAGGGTGTGAATACAACTCATTAGGACACCACTAATGATGCAACTATAAGGTTCAGTAGATATAAGTGTATACTCAATATGAATCATTAATACAAAAAAACCCTATCCCACCTGGAGTTCCCCCTCAAAACCATGCATTAATATACTTTCTTTTATTAGTTCTAGAATGGGATGATATACCCATGGTATGAAAACACCAAAGGGATGAATGATATATCAGTCATTTTTTCATAGATAAGGTGAATGATCTATCAAAAATTTTATATCAATGGAAAATATATCATCACCTAGTGAATAATGCATTACAACACTCTGGTAGAGGATACACCTCCACTATCCATGATTAGGGGGGAAATATACCATCATTTCATAACTCAAGTGGAAGAGACGCTACCATTATCCATGCTTATCTAGATTATATACCATTGTTTCATATCTTGGGTAGATGAGACACCACCATGACATCTCAACTAAGTGGATAATATATCACTAATATCACTCTCATGGTGAAAGATATATAACTATCTGAAGTCTCCATGGTGATGATACACCACTTAGAAAACATCATTGGGTGGATGATGAACCACAAATACCATCCTATATATAGAAAAATCACCTTCTATATTACATCATAAGCGGCCTATACACCACTAGAATCAAATCCTCGGTTGATGTTATACCACCAGAACTAGTCCCTAGGTGGGAGATGCCTTATCAAGATATCACAAATATTTGGATGTTTCTCCACCAATATAAAATATCAAGTGGATAATATACCAATAATATGATATTCTAAAGTGGATGGGATTCCACCATTTTATCATCCTTGTGGTGAATGATGGATCATTAACCATATCATGTGGATGAGTTACCAAAACATTCCAATAACCATTATAATAGGCAATACGTCATTTAAAATAAATATAAGGAATTTATAATTATCAAACATATCATGGGTTTTTCCCTTATGAAACCTACCCATTTTAAAGACCCAGCCTAGCCCATATCACCATGATCCAAATATGTACTAAATCTATTTCTCACCAAGGAGTACACTAGGGAACTATACTTGGATCCTATAGACATTTCTCAATCTTAGGCTGATATATCAGGTCTAAACACATGGATCTATAATTCAATTCATATAAATAATAGACATTGGTAACCATTAGTGTCATTACACATCACTCATTGACCACTCATATCCTTATGGGGCTCCATTGGTGATAAGGAATTTACGTAAAACTAAATATTTGGTCATATGAAACAAATGCGACTTCATGAATTTTATATGATCAATGGAAAATGAGAAAATACCTTTAATGTGATATATCGAACACGGGGGATCATTTTTTGTCTACCTTTATTAAAATTTTCTTTTATCCACTTATCACCTCTTTACTTATTCAGTGGATGGATCTCTCTATATCCCTCTCTCCATATGTCCTTATACAATTATACATGTAGATAGAGAATAGTAAATAAGTACAAGAAAACTTCAGGGTTTGTTGATGAGGTTCACCTTGCGAATGACTACATCCTCAGTGATAAGTGGTTATTATCCCCCACAAACATCTTCATTCAAATTATAAAAAGAAAAATGAGAAAGGGTATGCCATTTTACTCATTATCCTAACAGTGTATAGATATAAATAAAGTTTTAGATTAGTGTTATGAAACTCCTTAAAAAATATAGGAGTTGGAATGTTCTACGTGAATAAAATAAAGAATGAAACTCGGGTATCCCCTCTAAAAAATATGGAGAACCTCATTCCTCAATTGAAACAATCAAGTGTGATTCATCAAACTTCTCTAGGATTCTATAATAGAGTACTATAGGATGGATAACTCACTTCACCCTGAATAAAATAGATAGAGAGGATTTCTATGAACTCTCCACTTTTCATTTATTTATTTATTTATTCATTATTCTTCTTATTCTTATTCAGTGAGAATGAAATATACTATAACACTATATCTCTCCATCTATATATCCTAGAAATAGTATGTTTTATATAATGGACAATATTATATCCTTATTCTTCTTATTTAGTGTGTAAGTAATTCTATAACACTGAAAATATTTTTTATACCTTTGGCTATATAGGATGGACATGTTAATGATAATTAAGAATTCTCTATCACTTCTTAACTATATGTATTTATCAAGGATATATTAGTGTTGAGAGTATCTGTCTTTTTTTATATCTCATTTAGATTCTCTACATCTACTTAATATCACTCCCTTAATATTTAAAAATTTAATTACCATAAATCTTGGCATTAAAAACCATAGAATCTTTGATCTTAATGTTAGTTATATTCTATTTATTATTTTGGATAAAGAATAAAAATTATTTAAGATAATTTTAAAAAAATCCTTGATTTCATTCCATTATTTTTCTCTAATGATACTCCATGAAATCCATATAATAAAAACGAATCCATATATTCATAAATTCTCATGCAATATTATTTTGTGTTCATGGATTCATTTCTTTAAAACACATTACACTCAGGGAATATCATACTTTTTAACAAAATTATGACATTGAATATGGCATGGTTGAGTCTCCTTATTTCTTACAAGTAGTTTTTAATCTCACCACGATCATCATGATAGTGTGGTCATCACTCTCTCACAATTTTTCATTTACCTTGACATGGTCTTCTTATCTGTGATGTTGAATTCTCTTCGAACTATAGAATAAAATCCAACTATAATCTCTTACTTAATCATAGTCCTTTTACTAGAATCATAAATATAACATTAAAATAATTATGATTAATCTTTAAGGAACAATAAATAATCATCATGTTTATTTCTCATTTCTTTAGAATATATGAATTATGAAAACTCGCATAGGATGACTCATATGTAAATCCTCAAATCACTCATACATGGATTCACCCATATATAGTTCCCCTTTAATATTATTCAGATTTACATTAACTTTATATAGTGAGGAGTATGAACCTTACGTAGCTAGTGTAATTCCATGATGAACCTGGTGAATTTTCTTGAATACCTTAATGCATCTTCTTGATTTTTAGGGTAACCTTTATTTAAAGTTCTGATTACATTTATGCAGCTCACACAAATCATATTAACATTACACAAGATACTAGATTTCTAGTTTACCATGATACAAAGTCTATGTAAACCTTTAGTAACCTCCTAGATTTTAACATTACCCTTATGTAAGTTGGAGATGACCTTTCTAGATATTGAAAATGACTGGGTTGCACCATATTGAGGTTACCTTTATATAGGTAACCATTTTAACTTAGAATTTATAGATTACTTCTCTAAATCAAATTAGAGAATACACAACCCATCTTTAATATTCATAGTTAACTTAAATTAATCATTAAACCTCATCCAAGAATTTTCATCATAGAGATGAGGAATTCAACAATGTCAACAGTCCATAGAAATTTTCTCTAAATTTATTTACCACATAAATGAATCTATAATAGAATTACTAATGGAAGAACTTGAAATAAACATTTTCACAATTAAAATCATTTCTTTAATGATTCCTAGTTTGGGAAATTTATCCTATTTATCATTAATATAATTCTTGGATACTTTAAACTTCATCAAATAATTTCTTCATCAATATATTGAAATCATGGTAAAACTCAATGTCATTTGAAAATAAACACAACACAAACCACCAAGTTGGCTCATCAGTCCCCCATTGTATTTTTTATCAAGAAAAATGATATAAAATGTTATTTCAATATGTTCTTTGTGTTTATTCTGTCTCCTTTTTCTCATTGACTAATGTTTTTTCTTTTCTCCTCCTTATTTAAAACAGATACATAGTACATGGAAGAGGATGAAATCATTTTGAACTAAAGAAATATTTCATCAATAATCTAACCCATAGTCTATGTGATCCATGATTGGTGTAGAAAAAATGAGGATTTATATTATATAAAAAATATTACCATTGATAAATAGGGAATGATACCAAAACATAAAACTCATTAAATTTTCTAAATCAATATTTATTCAATAATATTGAAGATGAAACTAATCGATAAAAACTATTAAATCTATTCTTCATTTTAAGTCCAATTTTTATTCCTACACTCACTTCAACACATAAATTTAAACCATTCATGTATAAATTATAGGATTTAATTTTATGAACTACCCTTAAAAAGATTCAAATTTCTAATTTTGATTTCATTGATGAGATTGGTTTCTCCCAATTAATATTATATTTTTTTCTGAGTACGCAAGGATAAGAGAGCATACAAACATAAATTCTCAATGATAGTTTGTCAATAACATTTCAGAACTCATATTTTTATAAATTATGAACTTTTGGAATCTTCTCAAGAAAATTATTCTAAATGTATAATCTTATCCTTCACTTCATCAAGGAAGATCTTTTCTTCAATAGTTCTTTTGAATTCCATTTGAAAAATCCTACCAAGATGGTGAGTTACTTTAATATAGAATAGTTATTCTAGCTTAGTGCACTTCATTAGTTATTAATTTGTAACCAACATCACATTAAATTACCAACATGGTTATCAAAAAATTACAACACAAATAATAAAGGAATAACTGGTAAAAAAACTTTATCATCATTGTGAGTAGTCGAGTTTAGAATTACTTCTTAACTAGTTTTACATTTCTAATTTAGATCTTACTCTAGATAGAATCTTTATATTAGGGGTAATGTTTCTCAAGATTATACTCTGGAAAAATGGATTCTTCTCTTATATTCTTGTATGAGATCTTTTTTTAAACATGATCCATCATGGAACATGTATTACCTGGTTCAACATAAATGTTTTTTCAGGATTTTTCTTAGGATGGTGTAATTGTTAGACAATCCTTTGAGTTATTTCTAGCTTTCTTTCACCTCCTACATAACTCTTATTAATTCCATTGGTTTTTATTTTGAAAAATTATTATGAAATTCATATTCTTATTCATGTGGAATATTTTATTTCACTTTGGATTTTTCCTTCTCTTGTACTCTTTCAATTAATTTTAATTTCTTTAAATGAGTTTTCCAAATGATTAAGTATTCCATATGAATGTTTAAATCCATATTGGTTCTTCCATATAGATTCTCATAAGAGTTCTTCATTAATTCAGTCATTTTTTTTTGGTTTGGACTAGATTTACATTATTCTCAAGATTACTTCCTTTAATATATACATCCATGTAATTTTTGAGTATATCCTTATCATGTTATCTTCTTTTATAATATAAGAAACTAAAAGTCCTTGGCATTTCATTACTCTTTGACTTCTTGGGGTTAGTTTGAACATCATTTTTCTCTTTTTTATTACACAAATATAACTCTCCATCCCTATTTTCTATCTTATCAAGAGTATTCTAATTTTCTACCTTTTTTATTTTCTTTCCCATGGTTGATGAATTTACTTTATCTTGTTTTTGTGGTCTTTTTTTAATTAATTTTGACTCTTCTATTTTTTATTTTTGATAGGAATTCTCCACTCTTGTGACCAAACGGATTTAAATCATCAAATAAATCACCAATGATTTTAAATATGTTTGATGAGAACATATTTTTATCATCCTTTAGTGATATTTTATTCAATCCATATTTATTACCCCATGATGTAACATCTACTCTTCTTACATAAGTTGACATACAGTGCCAACATTACATGGCCATATTCCCAAACCTATTACAAAAAGAAAAAAAAACTCATGATTATTTTCTTCTTATTTTGACATGCAGTTTGTAAAAATATGTTTTCCAACAATTTTTGTGTTTTCTTAATCACTAAATGGTATCCTATTTACTAACAAAATTTTTTACTCATACTTCCAATAACCCTAGATGTAGTGGTGGGATCATAAAAATTTGTATTTACTTTTGATGATACTATATTTTCATCGGAAGATTATGTCATGATATATTTTTGACCAAATATAGGTCTTTTAGTATAAGACCCCTACTTAATAGTTTGTGTTCAAATAACTCTCAATTGAGCTTGTTGTGATGATTCTGCTTTTATGTTTTCCAATTTATTTAACATAACTAAGATATCCAAGAATTTAATATTGAGGATTTGTTTATCATACTCCACTAATTTAATTTTTTATTCAAAGTAATTTCTATTATATTCAACTTGATCTCCATGAATTTATATTGTTTTTTAAAACAAATAATCAATCAATTTAATCCACTTTTCCTTAACCTCTAGTAGATAAATTTTAATAGTAACCATCTCTTATAATTCAAGATTCATTTATTCTTTAATTTTAATGGATTATTAACTCTCATGAATTATAGTGAGACATTTATTTTTAAAGATGGAGTATAATTATTCAGGATCATCATTTGTGGAATTTAAGAATCAAACATGTTTTGAGAGATAAATATAGGTCTATATATATTCTTTAAAATCATTATCCATCCTATCATTCCCATATTTTAAGAGAGTGATATACTCTTGTATATGGATAAAAATACCAGAAATATATGAGAATATTTCTTTAGTTTAGTTATACAAGATTTATTTCAAAGAACCAATTGATTCATCCTGTAAATCCTTAAAATTGTGATCTTCTCTACTAATGCATAGTTTATTTAGAGTAATGTTTTGATATGATATTTTTTACCCATTTATCTTATTAATAGGATGAAAGAAATTGGGTATAATAGTTTTCTATATCTTTGGTAGTTAATTCCACCACTAGATATTCTTCTTCCATGCCTGATTTCTCTTCATTGGGATTACTTCATGGGAAAACAATTTTTTCTTCATCCTTAATTAAGAGGGATGGTTTACCATCACATGTTTCTTTAAGAGAAGTATTAGAAATAGAAATGTTATGATGAACTCTATTTTATTACATTCAATTAGTATAGATTCATTATTTTCTCCTTTCTTAGATGAATCATTTAACAACTTATTTCCTTCTATTTTCTTCATATTCTTTAGTGTCTTAGCTGAAATTTCATCCATGGTATATTTAGGAGGGAATTCAAAAGTTTGTTTAAATATGAAATCTACAAAATATTTCAAATAGAAAACTATTTTTTTAATTTGTAGTCCAATAATACATGTAGCAGTCTCTGATACAAATTATTAGGATTATAATGGGATGTGTCTAACATGGAGTTTGGGTATAAGTGTTGGTATAATTTTATTCCAATTTTAATTTTATCCCTTTTTCACAAATTCAATTTTTAAGTGTATAAATATACCTCCCTCTAACTTTATCTGTATATATATTTGCATGTATATAGATATATAAAAGTAAAGTTAACAAGATAACACTTGAGTTTGTTTCTTAGGTTTTTATCCTTTTGAAAAACAATGTCCCAAGTTACACATAGTTATTATCTAACATAAAAAACTGTCTTGTTATTAATAAAAGAGACATGAGTAAGGTTATGGACTTGGAATCATTATCTTAGAACCTAATATGGACAAAAAAAAAGAAACATATTATTTTTATATAACTCTTTAGAAAATACAAGAGTTGACATGCTCTATGTGAAGATGATCATTAATGGAGCTCTTGTGTCCTTCGTAGACAATATAGATATTATTCTTCATAAACTATAGTAATAAAGTGAGCTACCTCAAACTCATTTATCTTTATACAATAGAGTATTATAGTATGGATCTATCAATTCCTTTGGATAAAATATAATAGATATAGAAAAATCCTAGGAACTACCCTCTTTTACTCCTCCTTCCTCTCTAGTACATAAAGAATATTTTTTAGAGGTATCACTATCAATCTCAGTGTTATGGGAAAAATAAGTAGTATATAATGACCGATATTTTTCATTTATTTTGGGTTTTAGAATGTATGGAATTCTGTAACACTAGAACTCCTTTTTCTATCAACGACATTATAGGATTTACTTATGAATGAAAAGTTCGAATTCTCACTCCCTTATTGACTAGAAGTATTTATCTAGGATATATTAGTGTTGAGAGTATATATTGTTTTTTTATCTCATTTACATTTTATGCATATATCATTTATACCACCCTAAATACTCAATCATTGAACTTACATAAATCTCGGTATCAAAAGCCTTAGGTATTACTTTCATATAAAATTTACTTATAGTCTAGCTGAAAACTCTAAATTTTTATTTAAGAAAATTATAATGTCATAGAATTATTTAGATTATTTTTATCCACCATAACTCTATGAAATAAAAATAACAAAATATACATCCACATATACATGAACTCTCATTATTTTTAGTTTAATTTCATGGACTCATTTCTTCATAGAACAAGGATATCCATAAATCAACTACCTTTATAAATCACTAAAGTATTGAATATGACATGGTTAATTCTCATTGTTTATAAAATATAGTTTGTAATCACATCATGATCATTACTATTACGCGGTCTTCATTCTATCACAATTTTCTAATTGCCTCAACATGGTCTTATTCTCTTTAGGGTTCAAATCTCTTCAAAGTACAATGTAGTCTTTAATTGCGATTGATCTCTTCATCTCCACCCTTTTTCAAGAACAATGATTATCCCATTGAAATCATGGTGCTTAATATTTAAGAAACCCAAAAAAACATGATGATTTTATCTTATCCCTTTAGAATTTAAGAATTCTGGAAACTCAACCAAGATAACTTATACATGAATCCTCAAATTATCCATAGATGGATTCACAATACATATATCCCATTTAAGAATACACAGATCCAGTTTACCATAACATAGTGAGAAGAATGACCCTTATATAGATTGTATAATTCCATGATGAACCTGACTGAAGTCTAAAATAGCATTTCATAGATTTTGTATCTTCCCGGAAACCTTTAAATAGAGTGTTGATTACCTTTACACATCTCACATAGATAAAATGAACTTTAATAAAGCCACTAGATTTCTAATTTACCTTGAGGAATAGTCTATATAACCCTTACATATACCCATGCATTTCAACATTACCTTGATGCAGGTTGGAGATGACCTTTATGTATCTTAGAAATTTGCATTTTATAGGTCATATCATATCGAGGTTACCTTTACGAAGGTATCCATTTTAACTCAGAATTTCAAAATTAATTCTTTGAATCAAATCAAAGGCAATTCAAACTTTTTTCAATTATCTTCACCAACTCAAATGAATATTTAAATCTCATCCAATAATTTTCATCATAAAGATAAAAAATATATAAATATCAACAGTCCATCGAACTTACCTCTAAATATATTTTTCCCCGGAATGTATCTCTAATAAAATTAATTGTGGTTGAACTTATACAAAAACACTTCTGAGCTTAAATGTATTCCTTTAATGATTCTTATATTTGGAACTTCGACTATATTCACTTTAATAGAATACATGGGTACTGCAATATACTATTATGATTTTGTTCAGTAATATATTGACATAATGGTAACAATCAATGTCCATTGATAGTAATTACAACACAAACCACAGAGCGGTGTGATCAACCTTTAGGAAATTAAGAGACCACCTACCTAGAGTCTAGATGGGTCTTTCTCATTGGAAACCACCTAATGATTTATCCTTAAATAAAAATTGATAAATATAGAAAAACCCTTGAAATTTTTAATAACCTTTGATGCATGGTAACTCATAAAGAGAAATGATAAATATTAGGAAATAAAGTGAAAAACTTACTTGATGAAACCTCCTACAATAGATGAATTATGATTCTATGTTTAGATGATGTAGATAAAAAAATTTGGATGTAGAGATACTCAAGGATAATGGGGTGTAATTGGTGTGCACTATGGAATAAGTGAGGAATCCTCATTCAAACCATTATAGAATTTTAATTAATTTAAAATATAATTTAAAAACTATATAGGACATGAGTTTTGGCATGACTCTACTTGTCATGGAATGACTACTCTCTAGGGTTATTCTAATGGAATAGATCCTTTGGTCATAGCGTAAATCCCTACTCCAGAGTAAAGCTATGAATTTGAGCCAAATAACTTTATATTATAACTAATCCATGCACAACACAATAATCCCCACTGGCTGAATTCATAATGGAACCATCATGTAAGGAAGTGTGACACCTTCCACCTTGATTAGGACTTCAGAAAATAACACATGGTATAATAGAAAGACCAACCACCTATGGATAAATTTTTTGTTATGCTACTCAAGAGTTACTTCACAACAACCCTCATAATGTCACAATCCTCAATCGTGGTGTGATCTTCAACTCTCTTTAAAAATGTGATCATACTCTTACATTTCCTTTGATCATGCCATAATTCTCTATGCTATGACATGACTATTGACTTGTAGCATAATTCCAGCTTGATCCTAGGGAAAATACCCTAAACCTTACTCTCAAACCCCCATAAACACCTTCAAAAGCAAAAAAACATCATAATACATGAAGTTAGGAAAACATTAAATTAAAATGAGACCTTGAGAATATATAGGGAGTTACAAAAAACAATAATACAAACATAAGCCTTCATTGGAATAAATAGATTTGATTTTATTCCTTAGTTACAATAACCTCCTTGCAATTATCTCCTTTCTTATTCTTTTTCAAGAATCTCAACACTCAAGATATCTAATAGTAGTAGTGTCAAATTATCAATCATTCTTTCCACATTAACACATTTAGAAAAACAAGGATATTCATTAGTTTTCATGCCTTTACCTCCCACCTTTCTCTTCTTTAATTCCTAGAAATTTCATTAATAAATTGTTTGCATGACAACATCTCCCTCACAATTCTTAGACACCTATGATATTAATAATTTTCAATTTAATGGGATCTCTCTTTATTTATTCCTTGAATCATCTTATTATTTATTGACTCATCATAAAAACATGGACATTATTCAATAATTCAAACATATAAACATTCTTTGTATTAAATATTGTTTTCTTATTCAATTTTGATTCTTTTATGATGGTCAAATATTCTTGTAGAATAATTCAACACTAATGATCTAAGATATGGAAACATGTCTTTATATTCAAACATCTTCTAATATCATCCATGAATATTTTTATATATCCATGATCATGGATTATTTATTCTCATTTAAAATTTTCAAATATATCTTTTATTAATTAATTCACTACGAGAAAACAGCTTTTTGTGACGGGCTATTTGCGACGGGCGCATCGACCCGTCACAAATAATTTGCTATTTGCGATGGAACTTGGGGTCTCGTTGCAAAAAGTTTGGCGCGGTTTGGGCGCCAAACCATGGGAAGGGTATTTGCGATGAGGAGGCACCCCCCGTCCCAAATACTGAGAGGCGGTAAAACTATTTGCTACGGGGGAATTCCCCTGTCGCAAATACCTAGCGGTGGTAAATACTATTTGCGACGGGATGTTGTCCCGTCGCAAAAAGTGTGCCGGCAGACAACTATTTGCATGGAATCCCATCGCAAATACCCTTTTAACTGTTGACAGTAATTAATGCTGACGAAGGTATTTGCGACGGAACCCATCGCAACTGATCTAACCTATATATACCCTCATCCGTTTTTTCCATCCTTCCCCCTCATTTCCTACTCTCTCTCTCTCTCTCTCTCTCTCTACGAACTCTAATTTTAGAGTCAAAATTTTTATGACTTGGTTCTTTTTACGAAGAAGTTGTGAAGCCGTCTACACCTTTAAGAGATCAAGTTTAAATGTATTTATGTTTTATTTAATTTAGTATTTATTTCATTTTTTTATATTAATTTTAATTATTGTTGACTAGGTGAAATTAAATTAGATTTAAATTGTTTTTTCATTAGTATTTATTTGTAATAAAAAATTGAAATTATTAGTACTAATTCTTAGTAATTAGTAGTAATTAATAATTATTAATCATAATTAGTAATATATATAAATAATTAGCGGTAATTAGTAATTAGTAGCAGTATTTTATAGTTATTAATAATAATTAACGCTAATTAGTAATAATTAGGGGTAATTAGTAATAATTAGTGGTAAATAGTAATAATTAGCAGTAAATAGTATTAATTAGGAAAAAATAGTAATAATTAGGAATAAATATTAATAAATATTTACAATTAGTAATAAATAGTAATAAATGGTAATAAATAGAAATAAATATTAATAAATAGTAATAAATAGTAATAAATAGTAATAAATAGTAATAAATAGTAATAAATATTAATAATTACTAATAATTAGTAATAATTAGAAATAATTAGTAATAAATTGTAATAAATAGTAATCAATAATAATCAATAGTAATGAATAGTAATAATTAGTAATAAATTGTAATAATTAGTAATAATTAGTAATAATTAGCAATAATTGGTAATAATTAGTAATAATTAGTAATAAATTGTAATAATTAGTAATAATTTGTTATAAATTGTAATAAATAGAAATAAATAGATATATTTAGTAATAATTAATAATAATTAGGAATAATTAGGAATAATTAAGAATAATTTGGAATAATTTGGAATAATTGGGAATAATTAGGAATAATTAGGAATAATTAGCAATAATTAGGAATAATTAGCAATAATTGGAAATAATTAGCAATAATTATCAATAATTACCACTAATTAGTAATAATTATCAATAAAAAGAAATAATTAGCAATAATTATCAATAAATAGTAATAAATAGAAATAAATAGAAATAAATATTAATAATTATCAATAAATAAGAATAATTAGCAATAAATAGGAATAATTAAGAATAATTAGGAATAAATAGGAATAATTAAGAATAATTAGAAATAATTAAGAATAATTAGTAATAATTAGTAATAATTAGTTATAATTAAAAATAATTAGGAATAATTAGAAATAATTAGTGATAATTAGCAATAATTTTGAGTAATTAGGAATAATTGGGAATAATTAGAAATAATTAGGAATAATTAGGAATAATTAGGTATAATTATGAATAATTAGGAATAATTATCAATAATTAGCGATAATTTGCAATAATTAGAAATAATTAGCAATAATTAACAATAATTAGCTATAATTAGCAATAAATAGTAATAAATAGGAATAAATAATAATAAATAGGAATAAATAGGAATAATTAGCAATAAATAAGAATAAATAGGAATAAATAGAAATAAATAGGAATAATTAGGAATAATTATTAATAATTAGTAATAATTAGTAATAATTAGCAATAATCAGGAAAAAAATAATAATAATTAGAAATAATTAGGAATAATTAGGAATAATTAAGAATAATTAGGAATAATTAGCAATAATTATGAATAATTAGCAATAAATAGGAATAATTAGGAATAATTCGGAATAACAAGGAATAATAAGGAACTATTTGCAATAATGAGCAATAATTAGCAGTTACTAGCAATAAATAGTAATAAATAAGAATAAATAAGAATGAATAGGAATGAATTGGAATAAAGAGGAATAAATAGGAATTATTAGGAATAATTAGAAATAAATAGAAATAAATAGGAATAAATAGGCATAATTAGGAATAAATAGGAATAATTAGTAATAATTAGTAATAATTAGTAGTAATTAGTAATATTTAGTAATAATTAGTAACAATTAGTAATAATTAGTAGTAATTAGTAATAATTAGGACTAATTAGGAATAATTAGGAATAATTAGGAATAGTTAGGAATAATTAGGAATAATATGGAATAATTAGAAATAATTAGAAATAACTAGCAATAACTAGCAATTATTATCAATAATTAGAAATAATTAGTAATAATTAGCAATAATTAGAAATAATTAGAAATAAAAGGAAATAAATAGAAATAAATATCTATAAATAGCAATAAATATCAATATATAGCAATAAATAGTAATAAATTGCAATAAATAGAAAGAAATAGAAATAAATAGTAAAAAATAGCAAAAAATAGCAAGAAGTAGCAAGAAGTAGCAACAAATAGGAACAAATAGGAACAAAGAGAAACAAATAGGAACAAATGGGAAAAAATAGGAACAAATAGAAACAAAGAGGAATAAATGGGAAAAAATAGAAATAAAATCAATTGTAATAACTTGGCACAATTTCCAGTGGATTGGCGACACTCCTTTTGTTCGATGACTCTTCTCCTTTCAACTCTCACAAACTCAAAACATTATGAAAAATATGCTTCTACATATGCATATCCAATCTCGTATGCACGATTTTGGATGTGCATTCATAGGACCACATTTTTCATAATTTTTATAGGCAATGATAGTTGTTAGAAGATGATTCATCGACGAAAAGGGGGCTATTTTGTCTGATGTCTCATTTACTTGCATCTTTCTTACACATAAATCAAAATGAAGAATCTATATGGAGGTACTCTTATACATTCTCTTATACATAAGAATGGATATGCGTACCTCCAATCAGATTCTTCATTGTGATTTCAGTGTGATAAAGTTGCAATTAAATGAGCCGCCAGACTAAAGAGTAGCCGTCAATCCATTAGAAAATGTGTCTCTCTTAATTAATGGTAATTATTAAGAAGTAGTTATAATTATTTAGATTATTTTTTTGGATAGTGTTTTTCTAATTTAAAATTATTCAAAAAAAATAATGATTTTATATTTTGTAGACAAATATGGAAGAATGAATTCGACAACTGTCATTATTAGATGAACGCAATTGGATAAATCAGTGTAGAAATCCAAATGGTTTTGGTTTAAATTATGTATATATTGAGGGTGTTGAAGCTTTCTTATCATTTGAATCATCAAAAATAGAATTTTTTTAGAAGGAACAATTAAGTATCCTTGTAAAAAATGTGCTTTGAGAACGTCTGACACATTTGAAAATGTTGGGGGATATCTCTTGCGTTTTGGTTTTTAACCAGATTATGTTTTTTGGTATCAACATGGTGAAAGAAGTTCCAGAGAAGATACTGATAATTTGATTCCAGATCCATCACAGTTTCAAAATTTAGTACATGATGTTGCAAGTCCATTAGTTCAATAAACTGAAACTCAGGATAATATTGATTTAACTCCTGATTTAGAACCATCAAAATTTAATGAGTTGTTGAGGTCTTCTGATGATTCATTATATCATAGTTACAAGATAAGAAAATTAGAAGTTGTTGAAAAATTTATGGCTATTAAATTAGATAATTCAATGTCAAACAACTGTTTTGATCAGAAATTTTCTTTAGTTAAAACACTGTTACCGGAATGAAATGTGTTTCCTAGAAATTATTATGAAAACAAGAGGCTGGTTCATAATTTTGGCATTAGTTATCATAAGAGTCAGGAATTTGCAAATGATTGCGTCTTATGTTATGGTGAAAATTAGTTTTTGGATAGTTGTCCCACATGTGGACAATCGAGGAATAAAGAAGTTAAACCAGGGAAGTCTGGATCAATTCTTATGAAATAGTTGAGATATTTCACCCTTACATCGAGGTTTCAGTGTTTATTTATGTCTCATAAAACAGCACCAATGATGTCATGGCACAAAACCAAAATTTTAACTGGTAAAATATTGAATCATCAATCTGATGGTGATTCATGGAAACATTTTGACTAGATGCATCTGTCTTTTGCCTTAGAAACTCGGAATATATGATTAGGTATTTCTACTGATGGTTTCTATTCATTTGGTTCTTATGGTAGTTAGTATTCATGTAGTCCTATCTTTATAACTCTGTAAAATTTACCTCCATGGATGTTGATGAAGAAGCCCTATATCTTTTTGATCTTATTAATCCCAGGACATCCGAAAAAATATATTTATGCTTATTTGAAACCATTTATTGATGAGTTAAATTCATTTTGGTGCAATGGTGTTAGTACATATGATGTTACTGCAAAACAAAATTTCATATTAAAAGCTTCATTGATGTAGATGATTAGTGACTTCCCAACATATGGCATATTATTTGGCTAGAGTAAACATGGTTTGAAATAATGTCCTTACTGTATGGAATACAACAAATAATTTATGCTCATCAATGGAAAAAAACCTTGCTATTTCGACAGTCATCATAGATTTCTTCCAACCGATCATCCTTTTCAGAGGAACAAATATCATTTCAGAAAAGGAACAATTTAAAGGGATGAAACTCCAAAAATGATCTCATGTGAAGAGTTAAAATCAATTGTATTTTCATTATCTCCTATCACATTTGGACCAACAATAAACCAACAGAAAGTTCATGGCTTTGGAAAATAACACAATTGGATAAAACAGAGCATTTTTTGGGATCTTCCATATTGGTCAGATTTGTTGGTCTTCCACATTTTGGATGTCATTTATATTTAGAAGAAATGTTTTGATAATTTATTTCATATAGTTTTTGATACACCAGGTAGGTCCAAAGATAATGTAGAGGTATTATTAGATCTTTCCCAAATTTGCAAGCGACCATAACTTGAACGGTTTGAAAGTGTCAGATCACAGAGGTTAATGAAGCTAAAAAAAAATTATACACTATCCAAAAAGAGTCACTTATTATTTTGTCATTGGATTGTAGATGTGATACTTCCAGATGCATATGCTTCCAATTTTGGAAGATGTGTTAAGAATGGTCATATTATCGGATTAAAAAGTCATGATTTTCATCTTATAATGGAAAGAATTATACCAATTGGATCTATAGGTTAGTTGAAATATATGATTTTGGATTCGATAACAGACATATCATATTTTTTTGAGACATTTTTGTGGTGACAACAGACTATGATGCACTAAGAAAGCTAGAAGAAGATGTTTTTATAATTATATGTTTACTAGAAAAAATATTCCCACTGGCTTTCTTTGACTCAATGGAACATATAATATTATATTTTACAGAAGATTATAAATGTGGAGGTCCAGTACAGTTTTGATGGATGTACCCATTCAATAAATTCATGCAGAAATTAAAGAAAAAAGTACTTAACAAAGCATCAATTGAAAGCTCAATTACTGAAGCTTATTTGCAAGAGGAAATTGCTTTTTTCTGCTCTCATTATTTTGAATCTTAATATCCCTTAAAAACAACCGCATGGGATGGAAAGAGGAAAATGTTGATGATGAAATGGACAATCAATTATCAGTTTCTAATCAACCAGAGTTTGCCTTTGGTGGAGTTCATGAACGATGGCTTTCAGATGATGAAAATCACAGAGCTCATACATATGTTCTTCTCAACTGTGAATAAATGACATCATTTGTAATGTGAGTGATTCTATCACTTATTATATAATTTATGTTACAGTAGTTAAAATTATTTTATTTGTAGGTTATATTATAATAATATCAAGAAATAGCTTCCATAAATTACATCAACTGCTCTTGAAGAACGCTGACAAAAACATTCTCAATGATTTCAAAAACTGGTAACATTAATTGTTGATGGTTTAACATATCAATTCATTTAGTTATTTATTATATTGATAATTTTTTTATAAATTTTTAGGTGTCTCAACATGCTGATAAAATTGATAAGCGACTGTGTATATTGAGTAACCCACCATCCAAAATAGTAAAATCTTATAACGCATATGTGGTGAATGGTTTTTGATTTCATACATGTGCATATGGGTAATCAAAAAAATAATGTACATTAGAGTTTTTTTAAGAGGATAACATCATAGAGAAAATGAATTTGACTTTTATGGCATGCTAGATGAAATTATTGAACTTTTTTTATCTAGGATAGAATTATATAATGATGTTTAAATTTCGGTGTTTGGATACTGAGAGAGGCTTTCATGTTTATCCTACTCATGGAATTGTCGATATTAAATATAAAAGTCTTATTGCAGTAAATGAACCATTTTTACTAGCTCAATAGGCACATCAAATTTGTTACACAAATTACTGTGCTACTTCAAGAGACCTTAGTGATTGAAGGAGCATAATAAAAATGAATTCTAAAAAAAATCAGTTTACTCAAACTGAATGTTGTTCCACTGAAGAGGAAGGAATTGAAAATTTTCAAGAGTCTACTCAAAATCCATCTTTTATATAAAGAGACATGAATATTGACAATGAAACCCCACAATTAAGGGTCGATGGTGACGATGATGTTAATGATGTTACAAATGAATTTGAAATGGAAAGATATGATGAAACCGAAACTCATATGGATATTGATGATGCTGAGGATGAATATGAAGACATTGACATCATCATATATGAAGATGATGATGAAGGTAAAAATTGACATAGTTAAATTATGGTTATAATCATAAGTAATATATATATATATAATAGTTATTTTAAACTATCTACTAACAAAAATCATTTTGTGTTTCAGATAGACCCAGATCTATTTAGTGAGTTAGACGAGGCTAAGCTACCTTTGGATGAGGAGGATGGGATCATCTGAACCTCAGCCTACTGGCAGTTCAGGGGGTACACAGAGGAGGCATGGTCTTGCATGACTGTTGATTCCTAACCCTATCCCCAAACGACGCCCACGTCTTGGCTTCAATCAACACACGTGGAGGTATGGTAACCTGTATATTTTAGTTAGATTTTGTTAATTTATTTATATACTAATTGTTTGATTTTTTATTCCTTTTTCATAGTTTTTTACATGTAGCTATTGGATAGGGGAGATATATCTTGCTCAATTACTTTTCTCAGTCATAGATCACATGGGAACAGATTTCTATTGATGTGCAGCTTGGCATTTTCAATCATTGGCTGATACATAAATAAATAATATTTATTTTGAAATTTATTTCATTAATAACATAATATTGTAAATTATTTGTAGGGTTTAAGGTATCAAATCTGAAGTTATTAATATTTTCATGACTTATTATATACTCCCATTACTGATTTTATATGAAATGTGCATAATTTGTGTGAAATATTAATGTTTTAATACTAAGTATAATTTTTGAGCATATTTAGAAGTAGTCCAATTGAGTCAGTTTACTACTTTATATATAAATATCACCCTACTAATCTATATTACGTGGTTTCTATTTTTTATGATTCCTTATTCAATATACAACATTTCATTAGAAGGGATCATGGTATAATTATGTCATTTTAAGGCCCATATGGACCACACAAGAAGGCCTATAGAATCTATGAAGAAACTGGAACAATAATGAAGATTTAATTATTGGGCTCAATCAGGAACTCAAAATTCATTTATTCTACTCCAACGTTCGGGGGAAAATGTAAGGAGTCTTTGATAAAATTTTCATGGCCCAAATCCAAAGCCAAGGGGCCCAAATAATTCATTTAAACTTAGCCCATCATTTGGGCCGAAAATTAAAATCAGTATAGTATTCATGACATGTCTCTTGATATAGTAATCAAATCAAGATGAGATTTTGAATTTTGAAATAGGAGATATAGGTGGACGATGTATTTTAAGAAAGAACTCAGATTTGATGCATCTTCATATTCTAAAATCCATTCACATTTTGGCCATTTAAAAAGCATGGATTGAAATGGACAGTTTAACATTTTTTACTCAAACTATCATAACATTGGCTACATAGATCCAAATGACTCCAAATTTTTAGAGAGGTCAGAAAATATTTTTATCTACAACTTTGAAGAAGGAGATATCTTGAGAGTTGACTATCTCGATATCCAAATACTAGAGCCAATTGGAGGGATATATTGGGAATTCCAACGGTCCACTTCCTTGGTATATAAATACATTCCCCTTCTCTCCTTCAAAAGAGTTGTCATTCCAGAAGAGAGGAGGATATATTGGCATGACCAAAGACTTTAAAAAGGCTTGGAAGGACCTTCCATACTCAATTTGTCACTTGAGAGACACTTCCTCCTCTCTTTGATTTACTTTACTTTTGTGCTCTTATTTATTTATAATCTTGTAAGTGTTGTTTTTTGTAATTCTGTTTTAATGCAAGTTTCTCCTTCAGTATCTCTTATTATCATCCAACTTCTGTAGTTTAATATTAATGTTCTTAAAATAGTTTAAATACAATTGAATCCCCTTCCATTATTTTTTTTCTCATTTAATCTAAAGTTTGTTTTTAATTATCATCATCGTTTGTGTGTGTGTTCGACACAACACTCCTTTCTTATCCCTTTCTTTTTCTTCTATTTATGATTCATAATCATAAACATTGCAAACATATTATTAACCAAAACACTGGCTGATTAAATCTTCCATTGGGGTGAGTTATATTTTGGGGATGTTAAGTGATTGAGAGAATTTTCTTGATGGATATTCTTTAAATTAATAATGTGTATGTTAAACTTTATATGTCATGGATTAATGACATGTTTTTTTAAAGTGTGGTTTCCATGGATTATTGGAACCATAAATACACTACCATCAATAAGATATAATTGAGATTATAACCCTAAGTATAGTTAAGACTTGGATTAAAGAATTAACACTTAGGAATTCCAATCAATGTTATCTTGTGAAGTGGGTGTTAATTTAAATGCAATATAAAGCGCAACTCAAGGATATCACAATATTAACTCCCTAATAATGAACTCACCCCAATATTTATCATATTGTTAAATTAAACACCAATCATTAATCAATTAATTTAATCTCTGCAAACAAACCCCCCCAAAAAAATACAATCAACTAAAAACATTCAACTATTAAAAAAGTATCATCACCGAGGATTCGACCCGAGTGCTGCTATACACATTAGCAGAGCATCAGAACTTTGACCTGTCGATAAGATTAAATCCCCAATAATGAACTCACCCAAATCTTTATCAATTTGTTAAATCAAACATCATCCACAAATTATTTCATAAGATCTGCAAATAAACCCCCCCAATCATAATACAATTAACAAAAAACAACCAACTATAAAAAATTATCATCACCGAATATTCGACCCGAGTGCTGCTATACACATTAGCAGAGCATTAGAACTTTGACTAGTCGATAAGTGAAAATCGACCAAACTTTTCAAATGGTGTCATTTTTGGGGATGGTGTAATTAAATAGTCTTTAGTTTCTAGTTATTGTAAAAAACAAAAAAAAATGAAAAAAAACACACCGAGAAAAACCCACCTTCCTCATAAAAATCATAAACGAAAACACACAAAGAAAAACCCATCTTCTCTTTTCTTCCAACATCTCTCTGAATGTCCCGTAGCCTCCCAAACAATCCTTCAGATTTATTTGACCCTAAAATTGAGGGAACTCTCCACCAAATTATGAGGAACTTAAGAGATAATCAACTCATTCAAGAACCATTCCTTGTCCAACCTGTTGAATTGGATATGGCTAATCCTATGGAACAAACACTTAAAGAACTTACTACCCCTGACATGAATTACCAACCTCTTGGTATTAAATATCCAAACATAGAGGCAGACTTTGAACTCAAATCGGGTTTGATTCATCTTCTTCTTCATTTCCATGGGCTAGCCGGTGAGGATCCACATATTCATCTTAAAGAGTTCCAAGTGGTGTAGTCTACCATGAAGCCTCAAAGAGTTTCTGAGGAACAAATCAAACTCCGAGCATTCCCTTTCTCCCTAGATAACACTGCTAAGTCATGGATCTACTATCTCCTTCCTGGTTCCATAACCACATGTAATGACATGAAGAAACTCATTTTAGAGAAATTATTTCCTGCTTCTCGCACTACTTCTATCCGAAAGGAAATAAGTGGTATCCGTCAGTTCCCAAGTGAATCACACTATGAATACTGGGAGAGGTTCAAAAAGCTTATTGTAACCTGCCCACATCACCAAATCCCTGATCAACTCTTGATCCAATAGTTATATGAGGGGTTATTATCTATGGATAGAACTCTCATTGATGTCGCAAGTGGTGGTGCTCTTGTTGATAAAACTCCTGCAGCTGCAAGATATCTCATAAGAAACATGGCTGCGAACACATAACAATTCCATACTCGAGCACATGATCAAGTCAAACAAGCCCAAGATAGTCAGTCAATAGAGCTGAACAAGATGACTGAGTGGATGAGTAAACTTATAGGTGTTGTGCGATAACTAGCTATGACATCCAAATCCCCAACTTCATCTTCTCCACAATCATTATTTCTTGGACCTATCAAAAACTGTGGAATCTGAAACTCTCTAGCTCATCAAACTGACACATGTCAACAAATTCAAGAGGATAAATATAATTCATCTGGACCAATAGTGCTCAATTCATCCTATGATCATCAAAACACCAACCCTCAAATATCAGGTTAGTTCATTAGAAACTTCAACCAACCTCACTCTGATCCCTTCTCTTCTTCCTATAACCAAGGTCTGAGGTATGGTAATCCCGTCTCTCATCACCCTCAATTCCCTCCTCAAAACCCAAACCAGTTTCAATATGTTCAAGGTGTTTATAACTTCCAATAACCTTATCCTTTTGTTCCTCAAGAACAAAGGAACAATCCTCCTACAGGCTTCCACTATCCTAGTGATCCTTCTCAATTCCCAAACCAATAAAATTTCTTCCCCAAGAACCAAAATCAAGGAAATCCCAATTTGGGACAAGCCTCTTCTTCCAAGAAACCATGGGAAAGTGTAGTTGAAGATCTTGCCTCCTTCACCTGTTCCAGCCTCAAGAACATTGAAACCCAAATTGGTCAACTTGAATCCCACCTTTGTTAGCATAAACTATCCAATTATTCCCAACTTCCAACTCAACCATTACCCAAACCCAAGGGTAATGTAAGTGAAATTCCACTTAGATTAGGGAAGCAAATTTCTATTCCTCAAGATAAGTCCTCCAACCCCCTTTAAATGTTGACCTAGAAAATGAAAAGAAAAAGAAACTTGAAAAGGAATTTGAAACCATTACCTCACCTCCTTCTATTCCACTAAGGAACCCAATTCCTTTTCCTCAAGCCATTTCTAAGACAAAGAAGTCCTTTGAACCTGATCCTGAAATTCATGACATGTTTAGACATGTTGAAGTCAACATTCCCCTATTAGATTACATTAATCAAATTCCTAAGTATGCCAAGTTTCATAAGGAATTGTGCACCCACAAGAGGAAACTTAGGACCTTTGAAAATGTTTCCACCCAGTAGTTTGTTCCCATAAAGTGCAAAGATCCAGGGACCTTTATGGTTCCATGACAAATTGGAAGTTCCAACTTCGATGATGCACTCATAGACCTAGGATCCTCAATTAATGTCATGCCCAAATCCATATTCTCCAACCTTGGTCTAGGTCCCTTACATCCAAAGGGTGTTGTCATTCAATTAGCCAATCGAAGCACAACCAGTCCTGAGGGAATAATTGAGGATGTCCTTGTTCGTGTGAATGATCTTATCTTCCCTGCTAATTTTTATGTCCTTGACATGGATGGTGAGATGAACTCTTCTCGATCTCCCCTAATTCTAGGAATACCATTCCTCATGACATCTAAAACCAAAATTTTTTTCCATTCAGTCATCTTATCCATAGAATTTGGTGACCAACTAGTCAAGTTCAATATTTTTCAATCCATGTGATACCCATCAGAGAATAAATCTGCATTCTCTATCCATTATTCTGAAACTCTCTCTGAGAGTGTGTTGAATCCAAATCCATCATGTCCTTCTTATTCCACTTATAGAGGAGTTTGTGAATATTGCATCCTCATTAACCAAGTAATAAATGGAGAAGTTGATGTTGACATGACAAATGCAAACTCCATTGATCTAAAGGATCTTGAAAAATCTTTAGAATCTCATATTGCCTATGACCTCCACTTCTCTATATTGAATGATAATGAGGAAAATAAACTAGAATGATCATTTGTTGATTCAGATCAGTTTATACAATATTCATCATTTCCTATTTGTGATTCTGAAAATTTTGTTTTATGTGAGGTTAACCCTAAAGAAATGTGTTTATCTTATCCCAATGAGAGTGATGGTTGTGCGATTTCTTCCCAAATTAATAAAGTGATTACTTGTGATATTGAAATTGACCATTCTTTAGCAAACAAAATTGAAATAAAGGATATTGAAAATTTTATTCAGTCTTATGACTCCACTGATCCTCATTACTATACATCAGAAAGTGATGAAATAGATGAGTCAAAAACAATTGGGATCTCATACTCTGGTTTCGTGTTATCTGAACCTTTCATAAATGAACCATCAGAATTGAGACATCTTCTTGAATTTCCAAGCATAGAAAACCATTACTTTGTTGACAAAATCATTCCTCATGTTGAATACCAAAGGGAGGATAATCTAATTCTCTTTCTAACCCCGTTGAATTGCATGAAAAACATCAAGGAAGGGGATAAATTATCCAATGAAAAACAGGGAATCCCGAAGGAGAAGTTTTTCTAGAAGAACTCTGGAGTTGAGAAAATACGGTGGCCACTATCGGATTATGGGTAGTCTATAGAAACTATCCAGCTGTAGAAAAATAAATGCAGTGATTATTGGGAGGCAACCCATGTTTTCATTTACTTTTATGAAATTTTAATTTTATTTTAGTTTTTCAATAGATGAATAATGATTTTTCTTTTTCAAGAAACATCCCACAATCCTAGAACCACATTGACTTCCATTGGATACCCAATTTCTGCAGTTGACCCACCACCGGATGGAGATGGTGACCCACTAAATCAAAACCAGGGGGCACCTCTTTCCCTTTTTCTCTCTCTATATCTCTCTTTATTTATTCTTCTCCCTCCATCATTATCATTTTTTACCAATTTACTCATCACATTTTTATTTACTCTTTATCTTTTGTGTGGGTGTGTAATTTTAAAAACACAAAAAAGCTAAAAATTTTAAAAAAAAAGAACAAACAAGAGTCATACTTACTCACCTTACAATTTTCAAATTTTTTCCAACCATTTTGGGGAGTCAAAAGACATGGTTTCATAAAAAAAATTGTGTTTTCATCATATATTTGGATAAATAATATTGTCTCAAAACCAATTAATTTTAAATCTCACTTTTTAATTTGGAAACTGATTTTCACCACCCGTGAGGAACACCATTTTCTTTCATGCCAAGGCCACCTATGACCATATTAATTCTAAGACTCATGGAATCAAAAATCCAAATCCAAATATAAGTGGCCCAACTAATTCATAGAAATCTAATAAATCCAAATCCAAATACAAGGGGCATGACCAAAGCCTTGATAAAGGCTTGGGAGGACCTTCCATACTCAAGTTTTTACTTGAAATACCTTTCCTCCTCTCTTGGTTTTCATTTACTTTTGTGTTTTTCTTTATTGTAATCTTGTATGTCTTTATTTTTTAATTTTGTTTTAATGAAAGTTTCTTCTTCAATATCTCTTATCCTCATCCACCTTCTATAGTTTAATATTAATGTTCTTAAAAAAGTGTAAATATAGTTGAATCACCTTCCCTTATTTTTCTTTCTCATTCAATATAAAGTCAGTATTTAATTCCCTTCATTAGTTGACTGTATTTTGATTGGGGGGCCTTTATGTGGTCCTTCTTGTGTAGTCCATATGAACATTAAAATGGAAGAATTGGCCCATTATCCCTTCTAATGAAGTGTTTTATTTTAAATAGGTATCCTATAGAACCAAAACCACACAATTTGGATCAGTAGGGAGATAGTTATAAATAAAATGGTAAACTGACTCAATTAGACTACTTCTAAAAATTCTCAACAATTATACTTAGTATTAAAACATTAATATTTCACACAAATTATGCACATTTCCAAGTTCTGATGCTCTGCTAATGTGTATAGAAGCACTCAGGTTGAATCCTCAATGATGATACTTTTTAAAAGTCGATTGTTTTTAGTTGATTGTATTTTGATTGGGGGGGTTTATATGCAGAGCTTAAATGAAGTGATTAATGACTGGTGCTTGATTTAACAATTTGATAAAGATTGGGGTGAGTTCATCATTAGGGATGTTAAGTGATTGAGATTATTTTCTCGATGAGTATTTTTTTAATTAACATTGTGTATGTTAGACAAAACAAGTCATTAATCCATGACATGTTAAGTCCAATATACACAATGTTCATTCAAAGAATACCTATCGAGAAAACACTCTCAATAACTTCACATCCCTAATTTTTGACTCACCCCAATGGTATAATTACTCATACATTGAAATGATTAGTAATCTGGTTATAATGATTTTGATGACAAATTAAGAAGATAAGAAAAAAAGGGATATGAAAAGAGTGGTGCGTCGAACACACACAGAAACGATGAATGAAATTAAATACTGAATTTAGATTGAATGAGAAAGAAAAATAAGGGAAGGGGATTCAACTATATTTAAAATATTTTAAGAACATTAACATTAAACTATAGAATGTGGATGAGGATAAGAAATATTGAAGAAGAAAATTTCATTAAAACAAAATTACAATGTAAAGACATACAAGATTACAACAAAGAAGAACACAAAAGTAAATGAAAACAAAGAGAGGAGGAAAGGTATCTCATGTCAAAACATGAGTATGGAAGGTCCTCCCAATCCCTCGGCAAGTCTTTGGTCATGAAAATATGCACTCCTCTCTTCTGAAATTCCAACTATTTGCAAGGAGAGGAGGGGGAAGTATTTATAGCCCAATGTTGTGGGCTTCTTACAACAAACTTTTTGAACCTCTTCTAGTACTCATGGAGTGATTCATTTGGGAATTCATGAATACCACTTATTTCCTTTTGGATAGAAACAGTACGAGAAGCAGGAAATAATTTCTCAAAAAATAGTTGCTTCATGTCATTCTATGTGGTTATAGAACCAGGAGGAATGTAGTAAAGCCATGACTTGGCGGAGTCAGCTAGGAAGAAAGGGAATGCTTGGAGTTTGATTTGTTCCATAGAAACCCCTTGAGGCTTTATGGTAGAGCACACCACTTGGAACTCTTTAAGGTGGAGATGTGGATCCTCACCGGCTAGCCCGTGGAAATGATGAACAAGATGGAATCAAACCCGATTTGAGTTTAAATTCAGCCTATATGTTTGGAGATTGAATACCAAGAAGTTGGTAATTCATATCAGGGGAAACAGATTATTTAAGTGTTTTTCCCTAGGATTATCTATATCTAATTCAACTGGTTGGACAAGGACTGGTTCTTGAATGATTTCATTATTCCTAATCTTCCTCCTATGTTGGTGAAGTGTTCGCTCAATTTCAGGGCCATACAAATCCGAGGGATTGTTTGGGAGGCTACGGGGAATTCAGAGATATGTTTGAAGAAAGTGGAAGATGGTTTTTTCTTTGTGGTTTTTGCAATTTATGATTTTTATGAGGAAGGTGGGTTTTTCGTTGTGTTTGTTTTTTATTTTTTTTAATTTTGTTTTTTGGGTTTTTTACAATAACTAGAAACTAATGAATAAAAAAAGAACCATCCCCGGCAACAATTCCATTTAAAAGCATGGATGATTGTCTCCTATCAACTGGTCAAATTTCTAATTCTCTACTAATGTGTATAGCAACACTCGAGTCGAATCCTTGATAATGATACTTTTTAATAGTCAATTGTTTTTAGTTGATTTTATTTTGATTGGAGGGTTTGTTTGTAGAGTATAAATGAAGTGATTAATGATTGGTGTTTGATTTAACAATTTGATAAAGATTGGGGTGAGTTCATCATTAGGTAATTAAGCTTGTGATATCCTTGATCTTTACTTTATATTTCATTAAATTAACACCCACTTCACAATTTGATGTTGATTAGAATTCCCAAGTGTTAAGGCTTTAATCTAATACTTAACTTAACAAAGGGTTCTAATATTAATCATATCTTGTTTATTGTAGTGTATTTATGGTTCCAATAATCCATGGAAAACACTCATTAAACAAAACAAGTCATTAATCCATGACATGTTATGTCCTACATACACAATGTTAATTCAATGAATACTCATCGAGAAAATACTCTCAATCACTTAACATCCCTAATGATGAACTCACCCCAATCTTTATCAAATTGTTAAATCAAACACCAATCATTAATCACTTCCTTTAATCTCTTCAAAAAAACCCCCCAAGCAAAACACAATCAACTAAAAACAATGAACTATTAAAATGTATCATCGTTGGGGGTTCGAACCAAGTGTTGCTATACAAAATAGAAGAGTATCATAAATTTGACTGGTCAATAGGCGACACTCTGCTCATGTGTATAACATCACTCGAGTCGAATCCTCAGTGATGATACTTTTTAATAGTTGATTGTTTTTAGTTGATTGTATTTTGATTGGGGGGTTTGTTTGCAATGCATAAATGAAGTGATTAATGATTGGTGTTTGATTTAAAAATCTTATAAATATTGGGCTGAGGTCATCATTTGGTAGTTAATCTTGTGATATCCTTGAGCTTTGCTTTATATTTCATTAAATTAACACCCAATTCACAAGTTGATGTTGATTGGAATTCCCAAGTGTTAAGGCTTTAATCCAAGCCTTAACTTAACATAGGGTTCTAATCATAATCAAGTCATCAATCCATGACATGTTAAGTCCAACATACACAATGTTAATTAAAATAATACTCATATATAAAAAACATTCAATCACTTAACATCCCTAAATTTTGACTCACCCAATGGTTAATTTAATCAGACATTTAAATAATTAGTAATCTGTTGAAGAAAGATTACTACAATTGGCTAAACTGAAGTATCTTGTTATAACTATTACAATTATGTCATGAGGAAATCAATCATGGGTTGGGTGGTGAGTGTGAGATCTTTTCCAAGTTAAACTTTCGAAAAAAGAGAACAAAAAAAGAAAAAAAGAACACTTGCATTATATTCTTATATCATTGGGAGAAGTTTTGTGTTTTGTAAATATTTCATCTTCTCATTAACTTCATATTTCCTACCACTTTTATGTCTTATTTCACATTTTCATTGCCTCTTAAATATGTGTTTCCATTTCCTTTCATGTCTCATTTTAAAAAAAATGTGCATTGCTTTTTCCATGTTGGTGTTTTACCCCTCTTCTTCTCTCTCTTGGACATTATATTCCTACAGTCCCATAGCCACAGAAAAACCATTTCAAAATACCTTTTGATTCTTGTGAACTTTGTATAGGGATTAAAAGCTGAGATCTCTTAAAAGCTCTAATATTTTCACTTTTGGTTGGTGAATGAGAGAAGCTCCATAAATTAATTTTATCATCTTTAGAGGAGTAAGTTTTTTGTGCAACCATTTTCCATTTCTAAATTTGAGCATGAAAAAAAGAGTTGTTTTTGGAACATTGTTTCTATAAAAATTTGAGGTGTAATTCAATATGGATGAGTGAAATTTTATAAACCTCCCCTGATTGGGGAAAACAAAATTTTTATATTTGCTGGAGAGTGATAATGATTTTGTCATGTTTTTATATTTGTTGCACATGAGGACACGCATAAGACTAAGTGTTGGGGAGTTGATGTAATTAATATTTTCCTGACTTATTATACACTCCCTTTACTGATTTTATATGAAATGTGCATAATTTGTGTGAAATGTTAATGTTTTAATACTAAGTATAATTTTTGAGAATTTTTATAAGTAATACAATTGAGTCAATTTACAATTTTATTTATAAATCTCACCATAATTATTAATATTATGTGGTTCCTATTTTGCATGATTCCTTATTAAATATAAAACATTTCATTAGAAGGGATCATGGGCCAATTCTGTCATTTTAAGGCCCATATGGACCACACAAGAAGGCTTACAGAATATATGAAGAAACTGGATTAGTAATGAAGATTTAATTGCTGTGCTCAATTAGGAAGTTAAAATTATTTTTTTCTCCTCCAAATTTTGGGGGACAATGTAAGGAGTCTTGGATAAAAAATTCAAGACATAAATCCAAATCCTAGGGGCCCAAATGATTCATATAAACTCATCCCATCATTCTGACCGGGAATTAAAATCAGTACAGTATTTATGACACGTTTCTTGATCTAGTCATCAAATCAAGATGATATTTTTTTAGTGAAAAATAGGAGATATAGGAGGAATACTTTTTTGATGAAGGAATTTTGATTTGAAGGCATCTTCCTATTCCAAAATCCATTCACATTTTGGCCATCGAAAAAGCATGGACTGAAATGGACAGTTTAACTTTTTTTAATCAAACCACCATAACATTGGCTCCATAGGTCCAACTGACTCCAAATTTTGAGAGAGGTCAGAAAACAATTTTATCTACCACTTTTAAGATGTAGATATCCAGATATTTGGCTATATGGATGTCCAAATCGTTGAGCTAAGTGGAGGGACAGATTGGGAATACCAACGGTCCATTTCCTTGGGCTATAAATACATTCCCCTCCTCTCCTTCAAAAGAGTTGGAATTTTAGAAGATATAAGAACATATTGGAACGAAAAAAGCCTTTACAAAGGATTGAGAGGACCTTAAATACTAAATTTCTCACTTTAGAGACCCTTCATTATCTCTTTGATTTCCTTTACTTTTTTTCTTTTCTTTTTTGTAATCTCGTAGGTGTTGTTTTTGTAATTCTGTTTTAATGCATGTTTCTTCTTCAGCACATCTTATTCTCATACAAATTCTTTAGTTTAATATTAATGTTTTTAAAATAGTTTAAATATAGTTGAATAATATTCCCTTATTTTGATTTCTCATTCAATCTAAAGTTTGTTTTTAATTAACAACATCGTTTGTGTGTGTGTTCGACACACCACTCTTTTCTTATCCCTTTATTTTTCTTCTATTTATAATTCATAATCATAAACATTAAAAAAAATTATTAACCAAAATAGTGGCTGAGTAAATCTACCATTGGGGTGAGTTATAATTTGGGGATGTTACGTGATTGAGAGCATTTTCTCGATGGATATTCTTTAAATTAACATTGTGTATGTTAAACATTATATGTCATGGATTAATGACATGTTTTTATTTAATGTGTGGTTTCCAGGGATTATTGGAACCATAAATACACTACCATCAACAAGATATAATTGATATTAGAACCCTATGTTAATTTAAGGCTTGGATTAAAGCCTTAACACTTAGGAATTCCAATCAACGTTATCTTGTGAAATGGGTGTTAATTTAAATGCAATATAAAGCAATACTCAAGGATATCACAAGATTAACTCCCTAATAATGAACTCATCCCAATATTTATCAAATTGTTAAATTAAACACCAATCATTAATCACTTCATTTAAGATCTAAAAACAACCCCCCCCCCCCCAATCAAATACAATCAACTAAAAACATTTGACTATTAAAAAAGTATAATCGCCGAGGATTCGACCCGAGTGCCGCTATACACTTTAGCAGAGCATCAGAACTTTGACCGGTTGATAGGTGACAACCGGTTGTGCATTCAACATAGATGATAGAATGTGTGAATCTATCCACGTAGCATGGGAGGTGTCTATGTGTGACTGTTTCTGTCTGTTTTTGCACAATTTGAGAAGGACCGCCATTAACAAAGCATTAGTGACAGTATTTGATGGGTCATGTAGAGCCCACTGACTAGAGTACATTTCATATCATGTTTTGGATTAATTATGTTCACATTGGATGGGTGTTGGATTTCAGAGGAGATTGTCATTGGGTCGGCAGGATCAGGGGAGATAGGAGGTGACACATCGAGCTAGTAGTCATATATTCAGTACGCATAGAGAGCATCTGGTGAGTATCTTTTTTTAAATATTTTATACAACTTTAAATATAAACAGTTTATTTTATATACATATAGATAGTATAGCATACCAATATTATAGAGTACCATTGTATCGGAGGATGTATAATGATCCATCCACTAGATAGATTAGAGGTGATCACCAGCATCGGATTGTGGTCAGTATTATTTTTTTTCAGTTTGAAAATTAAATGAATATAATATTTTCACTATTTTAATTTAAAATTAGAATTAAAGGAGTCATGTGAGGCTACAACCTCTCAGACATAGGCTGAGAGTCATGCCAAAATGGCTGTTCAGACTAGTGCCCACCATTTCGATGAGGCGACATGGATGCAGGCGACACGATATGCCTTCAAGAAGGGCCGATTGGTTGGTATCAGATCTCATTTGACTCCTAGAACTTATTATGGTACTGTTGTGATGTCAGCGTCCAGCTCGAGAGGAACTTGTGGAGAGGCATCATCTTCTACTTCACAGTATCAAGAGTAGTTGCGAGCTCAGAATGATCTTATAGAGTTTTTGGAAACAGCAGGAAGAGATGCGTCAGCAGCAGCAACAACAATACGAGAAGGATAGGCGTCAATGACAATAGCAGTAACAGCAATAGTACAATGAGGAGACACATTGGTGGCAGCAGTAGAAACACAAGCAGACGGAGTACATGCACCGTCTGACTCGTAGTTTAGGGATGGAATTTCCTCGACCATCTTCTCCACCTCCTCCAAAAGACTATCCCCCCGGTGATTTTTTATTATGTTAAAAACATTTGAATTCAAGATTTGTTTTAATATGAACTATTTATAGTTTCTGTCTTTTATAATGGTGCAAATATTTCATAATTTAATTTTTTAATTTTTTTTAAAAAAATTTAATTTTTTTTATTTATTATTAGTATTATATTTTTTAATGTTTTTTTATTTTACTAATAATAATAATAACATTTTATGACCTTTTTTATATATTTTTGTGAATATTGAGAATTATAATATTTTTTATTTTTTTATTATTTTAATAATGTTAATATTATTTTTTCTTTAATCATTATTTTATTAAATATATATATTTTTTATTTTATTTAGTATTTACAACGGGACCTGTTGTGATGGGACCCCATCACAAATAGTTTATATATATTTTGAAAAACTATTGGCGACGGGACAACGGGCCCGTCGCAAATACTTTTTACGATAGGCCCATCAGAACTAGTTTTTAAATATATAATGTATATAATCGGATATTTATTTGCGACGTTGTTTTCTACAATGGGCTATTTACGACGGGATCCCATAAAAAATAGCCCATTATAAATACCTCAAATTCTAGTAGTGATTGAGATATTAACTTTTACTCTCATAAAATCTCAACTTCTTTCTTTCCATTGAGCTTCTTCAAATCCCACTTCATCTTGTCCATGTATGCCTGCTAAAATGTAATAATAGAATTGTAGTGTAATGATCCAAATTTTAAAATAATATTTTTATAATATCAGTGTTATAATAATCTTCTTAAATCATTACTTATCGCCTAGGATCATGATATTTATTCACTAAAGAGAAAAATATCATCATCATATTTAATCTTACATTTCTCCAAGGTGCAAACATTTAATATTACATGAAATTTAGATGGATCTAATTTATACATTGAAATCATCAGGTTACTCTTATAAGTCCTCAAAGTTATTCTTAATTGGGATAAATTGGTTCATATTCATTCTCTAGAATCATATAAGTAGTCTAATGTATCAGAAAAACTTATCCTATATAAGCTGAAAAACATTCTAGTTAGTCATACGTATCACTAGATTAATTTTCTATATTCTTTGAGTTAATATTACATACCTCAGTGTGAAATTGGGGTTAATATTACATATTGAATTACTTTCCCAATTCTTATTATGAGAGATCTTATGCATTCCTTTTCCATTTTTCTCATTATCTCTAGGATATTATATTTGAACTCTAGTATTCTCAAGGAAAATCAAAATTTCTCAATCTAACGTCAAACATATTCAAATCAACTTAAAAAACTCAAATCACTTTAGGATATGTTTAAAAAAAATCATATTCCATATAATAATGATTGTTAAAGATCTTATAGCATATATATACTCCCTATAGTACTTCAATGATTTTAAACTACTTCAAATACATCAAATCTTCTTCCAAAAACCATCATTCAAGTGTAGCTTCCATATATTTCAATAGCCTTCATTCTTGATAATAAAAAGTGGATCTTATAATTCCATCTAGATTAATTCTTACACTTATAAGGTCATTAGGCTATCTCACATCCATCTTGTCAACTTCTTTCTAGAGACATAACATATCTCAATTACCACAATCTATAAAACACTTATTTAGAAACTAGACAACTCTTTAGGATATCATAACAGCTTCAAAATTTATGAGACAAGAAATAAAACCAAAAAAATATGTTTACCTTACGTTATAATAACTACTATTTATCTCTTATTCATCTTGGTAAACAAATGCTACACGTAATACATCAAGTAACAACATCATCACGCTCTATGAAAATCTCAAATTTCCCCCTTATTGACACCCTTTCTTTTCCAACGTATGAATAGATATACAATAGCATATCTAATGTCATAAAACAATATGGATAATCTATATAAACTTCAATATAAATCTTAACAGTGTATCTTATTGGTTTCTTAAATAAGATATTGAAATCACTTCTTGGTTACTTCAATCTTCATCAAGTGATCTGATCTCAATACATATTGATATCATTTATCCGAGGGACTAACAATCTCCCCATATTTATTTATTGTAAATAACCATAAATAAAATACATATTAATATGTTTTGAACCATTTTATTCTTTCTTACCCCTTTATCAATAATAAATACCTTGGATGACACCTTATGTGAGCTATCAATTAATAAATACTAAGTTTACTTAAGTAATGCATTGTGTAGAAAACATGAGTGGCAAATTAACTTCCCAAAATTGTTATTCAAAACCATTCATATATACGTATATTCTCATCATTCTTATCATTGAGTTACCCAATTCCACCCCCTTAAATTTAGAATTGATTATTTCAAAAATAAGGATGGGAAATAAGATAAACATACTCAAGAAATGATAACCTCAACCACTTTTAATAATTTTTAGATTTACATGAAATAATGATTTCTAAAAAATTTATCAATTAAAATCCCCCTTAATTGGTATGGATTATTTTCTATCCATTCGTAATGATATTTCCTCTAAATAAACCATGAGCATCCTTTTTATAAGTTGCATTTTAAGAATAGGCATAACTCAAGATGGATCACTCCAAACATCTGTAAAACAATCATTACAATCATCATTATAACTCTCCTCATATATTCTTCACCGTTAATTCCTTATAAATAAAAAATAAACAATAAAAACATGTGACTAAGGTGGATTCTCCAATACTCATTAGTGAGAGAAAAAGGTTGAGATTTGTTTCTTAAACTTAGAAACTCATTACATTTTAGCACTAATATTGAGAAACTCTTCATTCTTTCTCCCTTAATTTTCAAAACTCTATTCTCCATGGGAAGTATTTTTTATTATTCCTTAAATATTTATCTTTATATGTGATTTATTTATTTACATCAGCTAGCTAAGAACATTAATTATTTAGTTCTTGATTTATTTTCATTGACATTTCATTCCATTATGATATTATGGTCATGTGGTCTATTGAAAAGTATATATCTTTATCTCACTATCCACGAGATTATTAGAAATTTTTTAGTCACGTTATATTGGAAACAACTTAGAAAATCTTAATTATTTTTTATTCTCACATATATATTCCTAAAAACCAATCATTTATAATTGTTAAATGGTTTTATTCTCTTCTTTGTTGCACCAATTTACTTCAGTTAACATCAACACTCATGAATTTATAGAAGTAGTCCATGGTATTTTATTTTCTCCCATATTGGAAGCAAATTTAATGAGACAAAGACTTTTTTGGGAGATTTTGAGACATCAAGGAGATTATTGAGACCCAAGTATAAGTTTCTATGATCTGGTGTTGGATAAGAAACCTCTATCTGAGAAGTATTTTTCTAGGGAATAAGAATTAAATAAAAATAAGTGGAGTTATTAATGATTATAATGGATATGTCTAATGAATTGGATTTTTTCAATAAAAAAATAATATTCAAAATCACTATAAATAAATTATATTATGTGATTTGAAGGCTTTTTGGATATTTTAATGTGTTCAAAATAGGTTTGAAGAATGTTTGAGAGGAATTGATGAGGATATTGTTTCATTTTATGGTTTCTCAAATTTTTAAGTTTAAATTGAAATTTGTTTATGATTTTATATCATATGTGAATATATAAGATATAGTTTGATTCGAGTATTTTATAAATGAAATAAACATACTTGTATATTCATGATATTCTATTAAGCATACATAATATTTTCCTCAAGGAGTTTCATGAATTTGGAAAAGGAAGACCAAACACAAGAATTTTATCACTCATACATAAGATGTGTATATGAGCCAAGGTAAAAAATTAACAATGGTAGATGATATGTGAGATATCATATTATATATATAAATGTGGTAAAATTAGGTTTTACATTATATATGTAAGATACACTTTGGATGATATATAAGAAGATGTAATATGTTGAAGTAGAAATCTGGATAAGTAAAGTGATATATAATACATTTAATGATATATAAGAATTATTTCAAGAATATATAAGATGTTATTTGAAAACGTATGACTTTTATCTTTAAATATAATAAGAATTTATAATATATATTATTTATTACTTATGAAAGATATTAGTTTTTGATAATTTTAATAGGGATATTTCTTAGAAGAATATATTTTAATTGGGAATTATTTTATAAAAATTATATCTTGAATTTTATATATAATTAATATATTTTCAATTATATGATGATAAATATAATATATAAAATTTTATAAATCACAAACAGAGTGTCTCATTCAAGTTATTGGACGAATATAGTTCACAATATAGAGGTTCTATTGTGCCATAACCATGTAGGTGTGAAGAAATAAAAAAGGATATTTATACCTTGATGAGCATCCATAAGAAAATAAGTTTACATTTTTCTAAAAAATAAAAAAATGATCATAATATAAAGAATATTATTTCATCGTAAAGGAAGAAGTTTCATTTTTACTTAAAAAATGGTTGGTCATGATGTGAAGCATCAAATTGCACCATGAGTTATTTTTTAGTCTTCCTAAATAAATACATTAACTAAAATTGAATTAGAATAAGAGAAAATTAGTTATATGAATATATTTTTAGAAATAAGTTAGAGAAGTGAATGAAGTTATAAGATTGAATTTAAATTGGAAATTACAATTCAAAAATGAAGACGAAAATTCTTCTATGCAGGAGAAATAAATGGAAAATGATCTTTCATTTAAAATATATAAGCATTGTGCATTGAAAACAAAAAACTTATATATTTTAAGTACAATTTACTAGAGTGAATAATCATAGTGATTATTCATAATAGATAGAATAATATGAATAAAATACTTACTACTGTGCAAGTGGAAAAGAATAATGAATAAGGAGAAAATTAAAAAATTAATGATAATATATTTTGGAGGTAGTATATCGAATTATTTTTAAAATATATTCAATATTTATTCTATGGGAGCACTGTACACATTCATGATACATTTTTAAAATATGAGTTCTTATCTAAACAGTTCTCATTATAATCCACTTGATGAAACTAGAGGACTGTGTGATCTTAGGTGAATCTGGATCATTCTAAGGACTAGATACTCATTTTTAATAGTCAAACAAGTAAAAACATTATTTCACTTTTATTTTTGTTCTTGAGTGAGGTTGATAATGATTATATTAATTATTTTAATAGGTGGTGAACGTTTTTTCTACAATAACATTATAAGGGAAATACAATCATAGATTCACCTCCCATCTCAGTGATTTACCACTGATCTTGAGGATCCTTCTCTTGTGGTATCAGATCTATTTTACCTTCATTAGTGATTAAATTTTTAAAGAAAAATAATTCCTATTTTTGTAGAGGTTCAGTCACTAAATTTATATAGTAAATATAGAAAAAACCAGTTCAATGGGAAAAGGGGATTCACACTTTCGATGGAAAAAATTTCAATGTATGGAATGAATGGATTCTAACATATTTATAATCAATTAGTTTATATTTTCTGGGAACTAAAACTAATGGATTTTTCCTTGTGGCTATGGTGTTTCTATGATACCATATGATAGAAATAACTTAGAGAATAATGTATAAAATCAGAATTCTATTATTTTATATCTTTTATAGGTGGTTTTTTTAAAGGTAAAAGTTATAGGAAAACAATGGGCATATGGTATAACTTTGAAAACATTTATAAAATCAATGAAAAGTTGAAAAATGAAAAACACAAGTTTAGAGGTTTAAATATGAAGAATTAAAAATTATGTATTATAAATCTATAGATGACTTATTCACTTATGTTAATGAAATAATGAGTACAATTAGAGTTTTAGGGGAAATGTTGAAGGACACAATGGTTGTCAAGAACATTATATGCATTATAATAGACATGTTTTCTAAAAAAGTCTCATAACTTTAAAATGTGACCTAAGTACACTATAATTAGATTATTTACATTGAATTATAATTTCATATGAGATGCGAAAGTGATGTGTTTTAAAAAATAAGATTAGGGCAGAAAAGAAAATTTTATTTTAAACCATAGAAAAAACACAGGTGTAAAAAATAAGTAGTTTTGGAAGATAGAGACTCTGATGAAGATTAATATGTTGAATAGAAGTTTTACATGATCATGTCCCTCAAATCTATATTTTTAAGAAAAGGAAAAGGAAGGTTTAAGGTAAAGTTTCAACTAAAGTATTTCATGTGTGGATCTAGTGATTATTTCCCAACAAATTGTTCAAACTTGTAAGAAGAAGATTCCATTGAAGATTATAATTGGAGGTCAAGGATGTCCTCTAAGAAGAAAAAATTAGATAAATCAAAGTTTTATTTAAAATTAAATGGTGATATTTTATCTAAAAACAAATATCTGAATTTTTTTATCAATGTTCGATGATGGTGATTGCAGTGAGGAGGATCAGAAAGTTGACACTTCTAGTGATGTTGATGGAAGCTTACTTATTACTAAATTGAATTTAGAGGAATTCACTAGTGATGATACTAGTAATTCTAAGAGTGGGAATGAAACTGAAATAGATCTTATGTTAATCGGGTAAATCAAGTAGTGTATTTTAACGATCTAAACATTAGATATGGTGATAAAAAATCTAAATAAAGATAATTTATAATATTGTAATAAAGATTGTGCTCATTATACAAAAGAATCAAGGCTAATTAATGAGATTGAAGATTTAAATAAGTTTATTACTAAAGATAATAATTTAAAATTTGATATGGAAGAAATAATTAAAGTTAAGGATAATAATATTGAGATTTTCCGAATGATATTTTTTTCCTAAAAAGTAATTGGGAAAGTAAAAAATATAATTTTAAAAATTTAATTCAAGAACTTGGAGAATGATCAAAAGAATAGGCTGGTGAATAAGATAAATTTTTGAAGAATTATGATACTCAATTAAACTATAAAATACTCCATTAAAGGGTATAAAAACATCTTGTAAATAATGAGTGAAAGTCTCAATGAATTTTAAAATAAAATAAGATCAAGTTTGTAGAAAAATAGAATTATTCCTAGAAATCTGGAAATTTTGGGAGTATGGATTTGAATGTAAAATTTTCTATAAATAGTGATTCAAAAAAAATAGAAATAATTCTCAAGGGATAAGTAAATTATTGGTTGTACTAACTGAATTTTTGTTCACAAAACGATTCAAGATTGTTGACCAAAAGAAGGAATAATTATAGGTGTCAACATTCATTAAACAAGTTGTTTATAGAGGGAAGCATGCTATTTATGGATAAAATTGGAACTATAGATTATTTAGGCACATGGAAATAAATTTTTGATTTAATAAATTATATTATTATGATCCTATAGTTTTTGGGTGAAATTTTTTTAGGGGGATTCAACACACTCAAAGAAGGAAAATTCATAAGAAACCTAAAAATATGGACTTATGGTTAAGAAAAAAAAATCAAACATTGGGAGAAGTTTATAGAATATGTGATGAACCAACTCATTTTTTTAATATTATCACACCATCCTACCATCCCAATTAATTAAAAATTAAAATACTCTAAAACATCAACATAAGAAGGACAAAGGTAATGAAAAATATTTTGTTGGTGAAGTGGCACTTAATGAATATAAAAAGGAATCCCATGTATTTTTTTATATTGGATTTTATTTAAATATTTAAAGATATTTGAAGCTATTAGAGGATCTTGAAATGTTCATAAAAGGTTTGGTGACCTTTTAAAATGTTGGGTTACTCAAATTTAAAGGAGTTAGTTTAGTAGTTATTGGGAAAGATAAGTTAATTTCTAAGAAAAAATTATCCATTGTGGATGGGGTTTGATACCCATATGATATTCACAGTACCTAATTATTTGGTATCAAGGTATATTCCCCATGTGTGTAAATGTGGTGTCTGGAATCATCATAATTCTAGCACTCGTCAATAGTGAAAGCATTATTTTTGGTTTGTGGTGAGGGAATCATTGATAGGATAATGATAAAATCAATAGGTTACCTCAAGTCGGGGTAGGTCTAATGAGTTAGATATAATGATGGTGGTGGGTGGAGATCCTAGGGGGAAGAAGAATCCTCAGTAATATGTTTAATGGGATGAAGGGAATTGTGCAATTCCATGAGAATGATAGTCATGGGAATGACACGAGATGCGAGTCTTCCACAACCCAAGGCTGGGTGGGTATAATCAAACTGGGTGAAACCATGAGACATTTGGGTTAGTTCATTAGGACTAATAAAAAGGTTATTATGTCCATTCTTGGGTTTTAATTCTCCACTAGGCCTACAAATTCCATGTAATGTGATCCCTCTACCCAGAATAACAAGTGGGGTTTCTTTGTTTCAAATGGGGGGGGGGGGGCTTCCCCCTATGTATTTAAAAATACAATTAAGTGTACCTTAGCTATGTGATGAAGGTAATGAAGTGGTTTTAAAAAAAATGGTTTCTTGGTAAAAATGTTAGTAGATGGATATGTTTTAATAAGAGGATAATGAACATGGGGAAACTTGTTTCAGGTCGGTGATGCTGAAAACTCATGATACTTAATCTTGAAAAAAGAAAATAGATTGTGGCATTGAAGGAATATTCAACTTGGGAAAGATAAAATGAGAAATATTACTTGAGAAGAGAATTTACCTAATGTTCCTATGCCAAAGAAATATATAGAGAGAGAAACTAGATGTTTAATAATTTTTAAAAGTGGAATGTTGTTAACTCTTCACACAAGAAATTTGATATTAAAACATCTCACTAAGTAGATTTTATCTATTAAAACATTTTTGGGATGATGAGGAAGCAATAAAAAATTAATGATAACTATTTTATTTAATTTATTAATGACATTACTCATATCACCTATATTAGTTTTATTATTCATAAATCATATGTTCTTAAAATGGTCAATAGTTTTGGAATAAGTTTTTAAAATAAGTGTGGTTTTTGTTTAAATAGGATCTAGGGAGACAATGATATAGAATATACTACTTGGATGTTTAAAGAATATATTGAGAAGCATAGTATTCCCCCATGAACATAGTAAACCATATATACAATAAAAAATGGATTTTTTAATGAAATAAAAAGAAGTTTAGTAGATATGGATCAAAATATGTTGAGAAATAAAGATACTTCTTTATATTATAAGAGATAAGAAACCGGGGAAATGCTTCACATAAAAAACAATTGTTCGCACATGGCTAATTAAGACATGTCACCATAAAAGAAGCCTTATATAAAGTCCCCATGTTTGAAATATTTGAGTGTGCTTTCTATCCCTTTTATAATCAATGTTAAGGGAGAAAATATTGGGAATTTTGTGAAAAAGGATTTGATAGAATCTTCCTTGGTTATTCTCAAAATAGAATAGGATACCACTATTACAAAACATATACAAGAATGATTATTCATATTGGTTAATTTAAATGTGATGTAAAAATCAAATAATGATGTTACAAATTTATAATGAAGTTATATAAGTGATTATGTTGTTATTTTTATTAAAAGTAAGTAATAAGTTTTCAAAAATAATGTGAGTTCATAAGAGGTGCAGGATAGAGAAGATGATTCAATCATTTTTAGTAATGAGTATCAGCCTATCTCATGTATTAAAAGGATAATAAATATGGTTAAGATATAAAATATTATTGGGTAATATGGATAATATGTTCATAATAGGTTAACTTTTATGACAACACATACCTCACTATTTTCACACATTGAACCGAGATATATGAATGACTCATTGGAGCATTAAGATTAATTTGTGGTTATGAATAAATAATTATATTAGATACAGAATAATGAAAATTGGGATTTGGTACCCAATCTTATAAATGTAAATATTATTGGAATAATGTGGGTGTTTCAAAATAATATGAATGAATAAGTAAATTTTTTCAGAAACAAGAAAAAAAGTCCATAAATAATACTCACAAGTTTAATATTTTTTTGATATGACCACCACACCTTTATTTAGACCATGGAACCCTATGATATTTCTTTTTATTTCCTCATAAAGGTAATGCGTTATTTTTCAAATGGATGTAAAGTCTTCCTTCCTCAATGGAGTGTTGGAGAAGGAATTATATATTGATGAACCTAGTGGTTTCCTTCTCAGTGAATATGAAATTTATGTTTAAATGTTAAGTAATGATGTATATGTGTTAAAATAATTACCTAGAGAAATATACTGTAATTTTATTCTTTCTTGAAGAAGTTAAATTTCACAAAAGGAGGAGTGGACAAAAATATCTACATTAATGATGATAATTAGGTGTTACTTATAGTTATATTATATGTATATGATATAATTTTATAGTAAATCAGGGATTCTATAATGTGTTTTATTTAGATATGAAGAAGTTATTTGAAAATTGAATTCTTAGATAAATGATGTATTTTTTTTGTTTTCAATTTTTTCAAGTGGAATAAGATATATTTGTCTCTCAAGAGAAGTATGCTTGGTAACTTTTATAGATTTTGGTATGGAGGATTAAAAAATAATTTCTATACTCAACCTATTAAAAACTAAATTGTATAAGGATGAGAAAGGGAATGATGTAGACCTAAAGGAATTAAAAAATACTATTAAAAAATTAAATTATTTGACATCTTCAAGGATATATATTTTATATGCTATTACATTATGTTTCGGGTATCAAATTAGACTAAAAGTGACTCATTTAATTATAGGAAAGATAATTCTAAGGTATATTAAATTCATATAAAATAATGCTTTGAAATACAATAATAGAGGAGTGATTGATCTATTTAGAATTAAAAATGTGAATTTGGATAGAAATATTATTTATAAAAGGTGTACATCTGCTGGAGTTTTTTTGGTTTAAGTGTTCATATATTCACACAAAAATAAGTAATATTATGTAACCTTGAGTATCTTTGAAGAGGAATATGTGGTTGAAACTCAAGTTATAAACCAACTGATGTGTAGTAGGTCTTAGTGGAAGATCTCAAGGTGATATTTAAGTTTCCACTACTTGTGATCCATGATAAACATTATTACATAAATTTATCAAGAAATCCTATTCAAAACATATGATTAATGTGAATTGATATGAAATATCACTTAATAAAAGAACCTGTGGAGAAAATGTGTTAAAGATATAATTTTTTCTAATTAAGGATAAAATAGATGATGTTTTTAATAAATCATTACCAAAGTATGTATTTCAAATATTGAGGTTGATAATGAGAGTTCGACATCATTCTTTCCAAGGGTAAGGTATGGGGATTCCATCCCCTATCTCACTTATTCTTTGGATTATTATTTAAAAATAGGGAGAAATTCCATATAAATATCTTCATGTTTATTCCTTCAATTATTTGAAAATTGTATTTACAAATTTGAAGTAAAAATTCTTAAGGGAATCCATTAATAGGTGTTTTACCTAATGGGCTAGCGATCTCTTATCTAAGGGGAACAAGTATTTAGATATAGTTTTAAGAAGGGGGATAAATGTGATGTTTTCATGAGGGTTTGTGAGTATTTATAATTTATAAAACTTTTCTAACCATTTTTGTATGTATGTATACAATAATGTTTTATACATAGGTTCCATGAATAGATTTGTTAATTTGCATAATTATTTATTCTCATTTTATCACAAGTTTTATCAGGGGATTATAAATGTTTTTTTTTCAATTGGTTTCCTGGGATCAACATTTAGAACGATGTGGGTGCATGTCAGTATTTTATAAACAATATGATATTATTTTTCAATATTCCTATTTACTACAAAATGTTTTCTCACGTAGTTTTTGAATTATTGAATGTTGTTAAATTTATAATATTATTTATTTTGAAAGAGATTTGTCTTCCTTAGTTTTCAAAAAATCCAAAGGGGTATATTATTTATCCCAATATATGTTTTAGGAGATTTTGGGACACATTTAGAAGTTGTTGTGATCTAGTGTTGAACATTAAACCTCTAGCTCTGAGGTATTTTTCTATGAAATAAGTATTAAAGAAAAATTACAATTTCAAAGGATTATAATAGATATGTTTAATGTGTTCACTTTTTTTGTTAATAAATAAATCATATTTAGACTCGCATAAAATAAAGTCCATTATATTTTCTGAATGGTTTTTTAAATAATTTTGAAAAAATTTAGAGAAGGATTGAATATGTTGTTTTTTGTATGTTTTTTGATATCTTTATTTAAAAATGATATTTGTTTAAGTGTTTATATCTTATATGAATAAATAAGATATATGAATATATAAAGATTTTAAAAAGTGAATAAAATTCCCTATATACATATGTTCTTCCATTGAGAATACATATGGTGCTCTTTGAGGTGATAATTAAATTTGGAAAAGGCATAGTAAAAATAATAAGTCTATTGATAGTATTTAAGATATATCTATGATCCTTGGAAGAAAATTGGTAATGGTAGATGATATGTAAGATGTTTTTATAGAGATTGAAATTTGGAAAAGGATGTATTTACCATGTATATATATGGTGCACTTGGGATGATATATAAGAAGTTATTCTCTATTGAAGACGAAATTTGGTAATGGAAAATGATATGTATGATGTATACAAATATGTAATAATTCTTGTGAGAATATATAAGATATTGTTTGAATATATAATATTTTTATTTTCATACATAGAAATATATTTTGATATGTAAGATGTTTCACTTAGGTAAAATATGATTTCTCTAGCATTTTAATAGGGATCTTTCTTAGAAGTAAAAAAATATTATAAAAATTTGTTTATAGAAATAATTATTTTTGAAAATTAAAGAGGTAATTAAATATTATAAATTAGGTGATGACAAATCTGGTCTATTGGGGTTGAAATGTGACAAAGGGATGTTATGATTCAAGGTACTGTAGAATTATAGTTCACACTACATATGGAATGTATCGGCATAACCATATTGGATTAAAAAAATATAAATGATGTTTGTGATGTGATAAAAATTCTTGAGGGAAAAAGATTTATTATATAATAAAAAGGAAATATGGTTAGTTCCATAGAGAAGGTATTTTTTATATTAAGAAATTATAAGTTTTATTTTAGTTTTTAGAAAATTGGTTTTCCACACCGTGAAGCATTGAGTCATTCCATGAGTTATTTTTGAATCGAAATAGACAAATCCAACAACTGAAACATAAGAGTAATAAATAATTATAAAGAAAAATAAAATTTTATAAAATAAATTAGATCAGTTTAAGGAAGTTATTAGTTTGATTTTAAATTTTAAATTCAAATTCAAATGTGAATGTGCTACAAATTATATATGAGAAAACTAAATAGAAAAAAGATATTGAATGTATACTATATAAGGGTTGTGAACAAAAAATAGAAAATTATATATTTCAGGTTTAGTTTACAAGATCAAATAATAAGAAATATTATTTATTATAGAGAAAATAAGAGGAAAAAGATACTTGTTTCTATGAATTTTGAAAAAGAGGAAGAAGAAGGAACACAATAACAACTTGATGGTAGATTATTTTTGAATTAAATAGTCCAATTATTATTAAAATTAATTAAATATTTTTTTGTATAGGAGAATGGTTCTAATTTAAGAGACATTTTTGTAATGAATATTATAGGATAAAGTCTTCTCACTATAATCCAAAAGATGAAACTAGTGTACTGTATTATTTTTCATAAATATAGACATACTAAGGACTAATTACTTGTTTTGAGTAGTGAAACTTGTAATGATATGATATTCCTCTTATGTGTGTTCCAGGGAGTGGTTAAAAATCACCATATTAATTACTTTAATAGTTGGTGAATTTTATTTATATAATTAAATTATAAAAAATGAAATCACTAATTAAAACCCCTCCCAATGATTTACCACATATCTTGAGGGTATTTTTTAAGATTATTCTCTTTGGTGTAGCATCCTTCTTAGTCATATTAGGAATGTTTTATTTAACTCATTCATTTTTCTTACTAACCAGGCCACATAAATTTTTTTATTTTGATTCATTCTTAGATTTTTATAATTTTTTCTTTAAATTATTTTGAAAAATACTTCGTTTATTTGAACCAACATTCTTTATCATAATAACCATAGTTATTAAAATTTATAAAGAGATTTTCCATGATTCCAAATCTATTACAGATAACCATATTTTTACCTTTTCTCTATGTAATTTTCTTTAAGTTAGATTTTATCCCCTTAACATAGTCCTTGATTCCTCTTCAAATGGGTATTTATCTCATATTATAGGAGAGTTTTTTATGTCTATTTAGAATAGATTCCTAGTCTACCAATGAATTATAAAGTTGAGTTCTCAATAAAACTCATACATGGTGATACAACTATTTCAAAGAATCTATATAAAATAGACCTAATTCAGTTACATGAATTTACGTAACAACTCCATGAGAATATTGATCAGGGATTTATTCAGCTAAGAAAAACACTATAGGGTGAAACTATCCTTTTTGGTAAGAAGAATGATGGATCAATGAGACTCTACATTGATTATCCAAATATTAACAAGATTAAAATAAAGAATAAATATCCACTTTCCAATATTGATGGCTGGTTTGGAAAATTATAAGGATCTCATGATTTTTATAGGATTGATATTTATTCTGGACACTGTCTACTAAGGTTCAAACATGAATACATATAAAAGTTAGCCTTCTGTATAATGTGTGGACACTATGAGTTTATAGTGATATCATTTGGTCTTACTAATTCCCCCAATATATATATATATTTAATGAATATTGTTGTTAGATATTACCTTGATGAGTTTTTGGTAGTCTTTATTTTTGTTATTATTATATATTCCAGGGGAAAGTAAGAGAATGGAGATCACTTGAGTATTATACTAAAGATTATAAGGAAAGAGAATATGTATGGAAAATTTATCCAATGATATCTTTGGTTATAGAAATATTTATTTTGGGTAATATAATCTCAAGATAGGGTATATCTATGGATCCATCAAAGGGAAAAGTTATTGAACACTCACCTAGACCGAAGATAGTGATTAAGATCCTTCATTTTCATGGTTTTTATACATATTATCCACACAATGTAAAGAATTTATCAGGAAAAACTAGTCCACTAACTAATTTAACTTGGATGGGAGCGAAATTTAGTTGGATAGATGAATGTGAGGAAAGTTTTATGGAACTAAAGAGATGGTTGGTCAATGCTCATGTACTCACACTTCTCTATAGTGGAAAAGGATTTTTGATCAATAGTGATGGATAAAAGAAAGGTATTGGATGTCATCTCTGTTGACGCTCCTTTCCGTCACAGAGTCTAAAGGAATGAAAAGGGAAATACCTTGAACCTAAAGTGATTCATCCTTTGAAGAAACATCAAAAATGGACAAAGGAATGAACCAAGATTCAAATGAACTTGGTTTGCACAAGTTCTCCCAAGGTCGCGCAAGTATACTTGTGCGACGCCCAGTGGTCCCGCAGGTGACTTGCACACCCTCTTTGAAATTTCTCCCAGGGTCTCTCCAGCCTATAAATACCCCCCGTGGGCCCCCCATTTGAGGATGAAAAAAATTTCAGAAACCTCAGATTTGAGCTCCTGGAACCCTAGTATCTTATAAAAGCTTCTGAATACTTCTAAGGTAATTTCTTACCTAGAACGGAAGATCTAAAGAGGTGGAGGAAGGTCTAAGTGTTGAAACTCATCAACACTTGCGCGCTTGGGTGGCCAGCCCTTAAGGGAAATGGCCACACTTGCACGCTGCCTTACCCCTTCCACATAACTTGCGCGCCTTTCTTTTGGAAGTCTCTAGGGGAAGTATTAAGGGCTTGAGCCAAGACTCGCCCAAATTCTACCCTAAGGATTGGCTGTCGCGCAATTACCCATGTGTCATGCATGTACACCTGCGCGACCATGACTTGCGCGCCCATGCAGTACTTGCGCACCCACAGAGTACTTGCGCGCCCATGCAATACTTACATGCCCCTCTATTTTTGGGTGCCCTTCCTGCCCATTTCACCACTCTTACACCTATCCACCTCTCCTCTTTAGGATTAAGCCTTCAGAACTATCTCCAAAGCCATTCATGTCATGATTTATTTGTTGGCTTCCTTATCTAAAAAGAATTCTGTGGAACATCTCTTAAAATCTAGTGATTTACATGTCACTTAGGTCAAATATTTTATTCATTCAACCTCATCCTTTAAGATGATAGAATCCTTAATCTGGGCCTCCTTTTTAGGAGTAAGCCCCAGGTCCTCATTAATATGGGACTCCTTTTCAAGAGTATTCCCCAAGTCCCCTAATCTGGGCATCCTCCTTAGGAATAATCCCCAGTCATAATTCCCTTAACCTGGGCCTCCTTTTCAAGAGTAAGCCCCAGTCCAAATTCTCATTAATTTGGGAATCCTCCTTAGGAGTAAGCCCCAAGTCCTCATTAATTTGGGCATCCTCCTTAGGAGTAATCCCCAACCATGGTTCTCTTAACCTGGGATTCCTCTTTAGGAATAAGCCCCAATCTTAATTTCTCTTAACCAGTTCTAATTTACTTTTGTTCTGGGTTTCCTTCTTAGGAGTAAAACCCAATCATAAGTCCCTTTATAACTTGGGAATTTTCCTTAGGAGTAAGTCCCAATATTGGAGTATCCAAATCTCCATAAAGCACATATACCTTTATAGACCCTGTTCTTGGATTTCCTACCTAAATTAAATCTTAATATTCATCTATTTGGGAAGTCATACGTACATAATCCCCCCATCATTTCTTATGATTGCATCATTCATAGCACAATTGTATGGTTTTACCAATACCTCTTGTTTCTCAAACCGAGCATGACTCACGTGAGCTTAGAGTGTAAATGTAATTATGACATCTTTCTTTGAGCCATCAATCATACGTAAACATCACACTCCATTACTCAAACTACGTGGGTTCTGATTCCTTTTTTAAAAACAAAGGATACATAGGTAGCCCATCTGCGGGTACGATCCCAATTCTGAAATAATCCATGTCCTTCTGAATGACAATAAACTTCATGTGCCCCACTGAGTGGCTTTAAAACTATTATGGTCATCATAATGACCAAGAGACTTTTATGTATTAAAGGATACCATTGACTAAGAATCTCTAACAAATACAGATGATTCTCTATCGATGAAGAACATCGAATACATATAAAAGATTCTCTAAATTTACCACATATTTAATCATTGATTGTTAGATCTAAAGAAAATCTCATTTTATACTTGGTAATGTAATAAGGATTCATGAACATAACTTAAATATATAAAGAGAGTCCCAAAGTAGACAATAATTCCCCTAAAAAAGATGTGATGAGTCCGACCTCCCATCCTATCGACCAGTTCAAATTCCTAAGCCTCATTAGTCCACAACTAATGAGCGCCTACCTTTGGAAAGTAGGTCCAAATGGATATAGAATCATTGGATGTTTCCGGTTCTACGAACAAACCCATTATAAACCGATTGGAATTTTTGAACCTTCAATCAACGAGGTCATCCCCAATTCCAGAGAAATCAAAAAATGGTGAAACCAACGTGAATCCTTAACAAAGTTAAAGTGATGTTTTACCTATTTGTTAGGCCCCTATTCAAACTCAATGAGAGGGATAACAAAACAATCAATAAACATATATGTTCATCTAAAAGATGTAGCGGCTGGACTCATCTTGATTATGTCTGTTATATAAAACAGGCACTCTTTTCCATGATATTCTACAATGGATTCTCTTAAGTTCACACCCATGAATACCTCAACTGTGAATGCCTCTGTTGTGAAGGCATCTGCTGCTAATCCTACTGGATCGTCGTCTGCTCTGAGGAAGATATCACCTACTCAGTGTCTTCAATGCTGGGTATCGAATGCTCTTGTTAAAGAGTACCATCAAAATGGTACTATTCCAACTCTCGAGGCCACTAGACAAGCCCTCCAAGTGAATAACTCACCCTGGTCATCTGGACAGCGACGACCAGCGATCAAGAAGCAGGCGGTGATAACTACCGTCTCCAACCGTTTCAGGTCGTTATCCCCGGAACATAATCATCATTCCCTCTGGTATTTTGGGGAAGTGAAATAGAAGGTCCCTCAGGGCCTAAACTCAAAGAGACAAGTGTCCTTCCAGAGGGCTCCCATCAACAATCGCCGCCAGAATCGTGCGGCAGTGCACCCTCCACATGATGAGGGTGTTGTCTCCAGGCGTTCGGCTCAGGTTTCTCAAACCCGAGAAAGCAAGATGAACCACCAGAGGTGAAAACTGGTTAATAGTGAGAAGGTTCTTATCTCTGCCATTTCCGGAGAAGTCCACCAACATAACTTGGTGGTAAGAAACGAGCGGGCACACACACCCGTCTGTTTTAATTCCGCTGTCCAGCAGACTCGTCTAGCAGCAGCACACCAATCCCGCCAGGCAATTCCGGTGGAGTAATACACACAGGAACATACACCTGTTTATAAATCATTATCTAGTCAGTAGGCTCGTCTGACTACATATGATGGAGCCCGCCAACCCAATGTGTTGACAACTGGTAAACATGCACATAGACCTACTTACACTCATCAATCTTTCCAGAATCCTCGCTTGTCAGTGTTGAAGGAAGCTCGTCAACCAAGTTTGGAAGAGTGAAATTAGCAGGCACATACACCTTCTAGTATTGATCAAGCCTACCAACAATCTCTTTTGGTAGCATTCGGAGAAGTCGGTCGGAAAGCTCCGGTGACAAACAGGAGGTAGACTCAACACTCAGCCCCTACACACGAGTACTGTCAGAATTCACTGACAGGAAAAGGAGGACAGGAGCAGGCACATACACCTACTCCAGGAACGGAATGGGTGTATATCCTCGTTCCGGCCACTGAAGTCACCAAGAATATTCTATCAATGGTGAAAGAGCAGAAGCATATCCCTGCTCATATCCTGGATGCCTGCTGGAATATTATAACATATTCAACAACATCTCAGGGAAAGATACATAAATCTATCCCTATCGGTGGAGTGATACATCAACAGTTCACTCCAGAACAGACACACACATCTGTTCTAGTCCAAGAGGGTTGTGGGGCATACTCCCCCATATCATATGGACAACCAAGTCAGGCACTTACACCTGGTTTGAGCGGAGATAATCAGCCTAGCCTGATCATTTCTCCTGAGAAGGCACATACACCTACCAAATTGAGTAAGAAGGCGTCTAAGAAGAAGACCCTCCCAACACAGTCAAGAAATCAAGGGCCAATCTGTAACAAGGCCTTACTCATTGATGGAGTTCTTAATGCCCTTAAACAATTATCTGTTGGAATTCAAGATTCTACTCTTTCAGTTTACAATAGTGGGAACATTAATTCCAAAGGTCTGCATCAGATACTTTCTCACGAAGGCTTGCTTGATGACGATTCGGTCGATCTCGAAGTTTCATCTTTAGATGAGAGCCACAAGAACCCTCTGTGTGGCCAGAATACCAAGGAGAAAAATGTTTCAACTTTTGTTGTAACCCATCATGGTGGTCCTCCCCATGATGATAAATTTATCTGCGAAAGTCCTCTCTATAGTTATAATTCGCATTGTCTGGAAAATTCTTTAGAGGACAATGCAGTGACAAGAAAACCCTCTTATCTTGAGGCACTTACAAATGTGAAGCTAGTAATGTATGATTCTTTACCATTAGTAGGTGAAATACTTTCTCAACCAAAAGATAGCCCAGGGTATAGATCATTCTTTGAACCACCACTAAGTCATGCATCTTCTAGTTTAATCAGTGAATTCTCTACCAATCTTATTGAATCCGATGAAGCAACAAAGAAGCACCAGCTCTGGTCTAATCAGGTAGAAGGATCTTCATCAAATGATAAAGGGGATGTACTGAATATGAGAAAACAACTGGAAAAAGGTGAAGTGCCAGTCATGTTTTGGTCTTCGGCTGACTCTCAGTATGACATTCCAGAGATTTTGACGGAAGATGGAATTCATGATATTCGTCTCAACATGTGGAAAACTCTTTTGTTAGTTGAAAATGAAAATATTATCTTATGATGAGTATGAAAATCATATCAAGATAATAGAAGGGTTAAAACGCAAAATTGACTGGGCATCTCTCTCAGTTTCTCGATATCTGAAGGCTGAAAAGCAGCAGAGATCCCTTCAGCATTCATGCCTTGGCGCACTTAGAAGATTGCGCCAGTTAATTTTCAATTCCCCAACTAGTATTCATGTCAGGGTGTCTGCGCTGTCGTGACATGTCAAATTGATTATATTTTTAAGGTTGATTTATAGTCTAGGGCAGACCCTAGTTCATCTCTCAAGGAGCGTTGGTAGGTTTAGAGTGTGTATTTTTAATAAAAACGACTAAGATAGGGGGTGGTTTTGAAAACAGTTTAAAACAATGACTTAGTTGAAATAGCTTAAAAGATGAGTAACCAAGTGGATTTTGAGAAATATGAGATAAAAGGGTCAATGTGATTTCACTACAAACATATAAAGTTCATTGTTCATAAAGATTCATCTTAGGTTTAGATTAATTCTTTGGTTGGAGTTAATTGGAATCCCGATTAATTCCTATGCTTTTATTTCAATGCTTTAAGGACCAAACCTTGACGTAACAATCGTATTGTCAAGGTCCAGTACTTATGCATGGAATAAGAGCTTCCAAAGCAGATTGAAATCTCAATAAGGTGGGTATAAAAAGTATTCTTGTGATGACCAATCAGAACAACAGAAGTCACGAACTCAAAATCTCACACCGATCGGTTATAAATTAAGAGAATCTCATTCGCATGCATCAAAACAAGCATTCAAATATGAAATTATGTAAGATACATGGAAAGAAATGTTTTAACAACAAAATTACTCCAAACCAGTAGCTAATATATGCATTGGAACTCCCTTGAAATGTGGGTAGATCCCTCACAATGAACACCCAACTTTTAGCTCGACATCGGGAGGACGAGGAAGCTCGGGTGGAACTCCTTCTTCATCCTTGATTCCCCTATGAGGATAGGGGCCTCCAGAACCTCCAAGGTGATTAGGAGACTCCTCTAGGACTCCAAATTGGCAGCACTTCACTCCTTGGCCGAACTTGAAAATGAGGTTCCCTTGGTTCCCTCTTGACTGTCTCCACCGAAAGTTTGTCACCCTTTGGACAACTACAGCTCAAGATATTGATAAAATACAGAACACCGCATTTGACTTGATCCATATTCAGTGTCTTGGACAGATCAGTTCGAATGCGCCCCATATAATCCGAATCAGGATTGGGTTCCTTAATATAAAATGTAGCATATTAAATTTTGGAGAGGCCCACAAAATTTTAGCCCATTTGGATGCACGGATTTCGTGTACTATGCAAAACAGTGGACAGATGTCCATGGATCCATGCAATTTTGGCCCATTTTTCTTTCACTTCATCAAGGGCCCTAAAAATCACCTCCACCTACATTGAAACAATAAAAAAAGTAAATTTCCCATTCTAATATTGATTAACATTAATTGATTGATTCAAACATAAAGTTTAATTTATTATTATATTTGGAATATTCATTACAAAACTAGTTTAAAACTGCGGTGTAAGGGTGGAATAAAACAGTGAATCATGGTACGATCACACCCCCACACCTAAATATTTGCACTCCTGGGAAAAGTCACATATCCAAATACAATTATGCATAAATATATATATATATATATATTTCCAAAATCCTGAAGATTTATCATTTGAGGAAAATTTATTTAAAGTAAAGTGGTCAATGCATGAACCACACCCAGGAGTTCTTCCTAGTGAAAATGGAAAAAAGATGTCTCATAAATCATATCACAATAAAGTTCAAAGAGATTTATGACACTAATATGAACAAGGAATTCAAAGGTCAACCATTACACTAACTCTCCATGTGTGTGTGTGAAAACCATTCCATTCTATTCTTTCCACTTTCTATCAAATAAATATAGGTTATTTTTAACATTATTCAGATTTAAATGATTTTTCACCAAACCTGTCCTACATCCTTTGCAATCATATTTCAAGACCCACTCATTTAAGCATTCCTAGAAGTCAAACCATAAGCTCCCGACCTAGATATCCCCATATGTTGCACATTTCATCACTCCCCTCATTTTTTTTGAAGTTTCAATTGGAACAAATCTTACACTCATCTCGCAACCCTTTGTTTGATCTCCTCACAACACTAATTGCAATAGTTATAACAAGATAAAAGGTTGAGGAGGAGTGGTTTTTGACCTACCCAAGACACAATCATTTTTTTGAGGGCGTACAACAGTCGGACATTAGGTACACACAGATAGGTCGATCTGGTACAGTAATGAAACAGATCAGATAAGGAACGAACGTATGGAAATATCATTTAAATCTGAAAAATATTAACACAACATATATTTACCTTATATTAAGTAAGAAATAATCACACTTTGTGGTTTGGTGCAAATATTGGTGGAGATATTAGTGACATAGTTTTCCCAAAAACTACTCACACAATGGGCATCAATCATCTCAAAGGTTTCACATAGATACAACCATTTATATCATTAACAGAAAACCAATTCACTAAAAATCACTCCCTGATGTTAAATTCATACAAATACTATTTTTATCCTTCATTATGGTATTGTTACTTTCCCCACATTATGGTCGCCAAATCATGGAACTTCGAAATTGTTGATGGGGAAAAATGAAAATACTATAAAGAAGGCCAAAAAGAGAAAACAAAAGGAGAAAACAATGAAAATTCCTAACTATCCCAAGAATGTATCCACCCCCACACCTATAGTATGCAGTGTCCTCCCTATAGTAAAAGAGAATGTGGGAAGGAAGGATAAAACCTGGTGGATGTCATTCATAGTGTGCTTCTTGAACTTGGTGTTCCTCCATCGGGGACTCTAGAACGGGTCCATGAAAGTGCTTCAGCCGCTGCCCATTGAAAGTAAAGGTTTGCTTGGTTTCTTCATTTTGAACCTGAACAACACCAAATGGAGAGACATTAGTAACAATGTATGGTCCAAACCAGCGGGAACAAAGCTTACCAGGATGCAAATTCAGCCTTTCACTATAAAGGAGGACCTTCTGCCCAATATGGAACTGATGATGAAGGATAAGATAGTCATAGGAAGCCTTGTTTCTCTCCTTATAAATCCTAGAGTTTTCATATGAATCTATTTTCATTTCCTCTAGCTCCTGAATCTGCAAATTCCTTTGAGCACCTGCACCAGAATGATTAGAATTGCATTGTTTGATGGCCCAGTAGGCCCGGTGCTCAATCTCAACAGGGAGGTGACAACTCTTTCCAAACACAAGACGATAGGGTGACATTCCAATGGGAGTTTTGAAAGCAGTACGGTAGGCCCACAATGAATCATCAAGTCTAAGACTCCAATCTTTCCTATTGGGATGAACCGTTTTTTCAAGAATTTGTTTTACCTCTCTATTTGACACCTCATCTTGACCATTGGTCTGTGGATGATATGCAGTAGAAACTCGATGACCGACCCCATACCGACACAAAAGTGATTGCATTGTTCGATTGTAGAAATGAGAACCCTGGTCACTAATAATGAACCTTGGTAATCCAAACCTACAAAAGATCTGAGTTCTCAAAAATCCTACGACTATTTTGGAATCATCTGTTCTTGTGGCCTGTGCCTCTACCCATTTTGATAAGTAATCAACAGCCAAAAGAATGTACAAGTTGCCAAAAGAATTGGGAAATGGCCCCATAAAGTCAATGCCCCAAACATCAAAAATTTCATGAAAGAGAAAGGGTTGTTGTGGCATTTCATTACTTTTATAGAAATTCCCCATTCTTTGACAACGAGGACAAGATTTAAAAAATTCATGGGTATCCCGAAAAAGTGTTGGCCAAAAGAGACCAGAATCAAGAACTTTGCGAGCAGTCTGTTGGGGACCAAAGTGGCACCCACAAGCAAGAGTGTGACAGAATCTAAGGACAGAATGAAACTCGCTATCGGGAACACAACACCTAAGGACCTGATCGCTACATGTGCGCCAAAGGTTGGGGTCATCCCAAATGTACCAACAAGACTCATGTTTTAGACGACTAGCTTGGTTTTTCTTGAAATCATTAGGAATGCAAGATGCTACCAAATAATTTACAATTTCAGCATACCAGGGAATAACATCTTGCACTTTGTACAATTGCTCATCAGGAAACATGTCATTAATGGGAATATAGGGGATGGGACAATGTCTAAGGTTGGGATGATCCTACTGATATGGTCTGCCACCACATTCTCTTCTCCTTTTTTATCTCTAATTTCTAGATTGAATTCATGAAGGAGGAGCATCCAACGAATGAGATGTGGTTTAGCTTCAGGTTTTTTTAGGAGATACCGGAGGGCTTCATGGTCTGAGAACACAATGACTTTGGACCCCAAAAGATATGACCTGAATTTGTCCAAGGAAAACACAATGGAAAGGAATTCTTTTTCAGTTGTGGTGTAGTTTTCTTGGGAAGGGTCCAAAGTACGTGAGGCATAGGCTATGACATGTGGAGCTCAGTCGACCCTTTGTGACAAGACTGCCCCAACTGCATAGTTAGAGGCATCACACATGAGCTCAAATGGTAAATCCCACCAAGGTGGTTGGATTACTGGGGGTGATGTGAGACTCTATTTTAATTTATTAAAAGCTTCTTCACATTCTTTATTAAAAACAAAATATTTTTATTTTTGGAGTAAGAGGGAGAGGGGAAGTGCAATCTTACTAAAATCACGAATGAAACGACAGTAAAATCCAGCATGACCTAGGAAAGACCGCACATCACGTACATTTTTAGGGAATGGTAGGGAAGAAATGACATCCACTTTCGATTTATCTACTTGGATACCATCCCTAGAAATGACATGTCCCAAAACAATACCTTGTCGCACCATGAAATGACTTTTCTCATAATTTAATACAATATTCTTTTCAATACAGTGATATAGGACAGAACCAAGACTACTTAAACATTCATCAAAAGAGGACCATAAACAGTAAAATCATCCATGAAAACTTCAATGAAATTCTCCAGGTAATCCGAAAAAATACTAACCATACATCGCTGGAAAGTACCCGGAGCATTGCACAGACCAAATGGCATCCTTGTATAGGCAAATGTGCCAAAGGGGAAAGTGAAGGTTGACTTTTCCTAATCCTTGGGGGCAATATGGATCTGAAAGTATCTAGAATACTCATCAAGAAAACAGTAATGGGACTTCGCCGCTAGCCTCTCTAGCATTTGGTCAATGAATGGAAATGATAAATGGTCCTTCCTAGTGTGTTGGTTTAGTCGGCGATAATCTATACAGACATGCCAACTATTCTGCAAACGAGTTGGAACCAATTCATTGTTTTCATTTTTAATTACCGTTAGGCTAGTTTTTTTAGGAACTACTTGAATGGGACTGACCCATTGGCTGTCAGAGATGGGGTAAATGATTCCAGCAGCCAATAATTTTGTTACTTCTTTTTTAACTACTTCTAAGAGGTTTGGGTTCAGTCGACGTTGTGCCTGCCTCACTGGTTTAGCCTCATCAGTTAATAAATATGATGTGTACAAATTGATGGGTTAATACCAGGAATGTCTGCAAGTGTCCATCCCAATGCTTGTTTATGCTCCCTCAAAAGTTCAAGCAGTCACAATTCATGCTCAGGAGGGAGTGAACTAGTAATGATGATGGGAAACTTTTTCCATTCTCAAGATATGAATATTTTAAATCTTGAGGTAGTTGCTTTAGTTCCAATTTAGGTGTATTTTGAATTTATGGGAGTGTGTGTAAAAGTGAGAGGTCACTAATCTCATCTAACTACTCAATGGTATCATGCTCAGATGAGGAATTAGCTTTTACAAGCATAGTAGTATCATCGATGGTCATGTGATCCTCCGTGTTCAAGAAATTATCAATTAATAAACATGCATGGAACTTTTCTAGACCAATACAATAATCAACACATGATTCATTTCCAAGAATTTCAATCAAAGAGGAAAATTCATAAAGGGGATCAGGGGAAACAAATGAAGTGATTTCAGGGGAAGGGAGTACATCAACTGAATTTACCGAGAGAGAGGAATGTTCTTCTGAGGGGTGCTTCATGGCATCAAGGATGTTGAAATGGACTATGTCACCACCAAATTCCATAGATAATGTACCATTATGGACATTAATTATGGCTTTGGTGGTTTTCAAGAAAGGTCTCCCCAATATAAATGGGGCATGTCCATTCATCCTATAATCTTCCATTTTTAGCACATAAAAATCAGCAGGATATATTAAATTTTGAACCCTCTCAAGAACATCCTCTAACACACCAGAAGGGTGTGCCGTACTCCGATTTTCTAGCTGAACAACTATTCCTGTGGGATTTAGTTCACCGACCTGCAAAGAAGAGTATATAAAGTGAGGCATCACATTAATAGAAGCACCCAAACCAAGCATAGCATTGGAGAAAGAATAGTCCCCTATGGTGCATGTAATTGAGAATTTTCCAGGATCATTGCACTTGGTGGGAAGTGATGGTTGTATCAATGCTGAGACATTCCTCCCTAGGCTCACCTTCTCATCAGCTCTAAGTTGCCTTTGATTTGTACACATCTCCTTCAGAAACTTTGCATATCTCGGAATTTTCTTGACGACATCAATCAGTGGAATGTTAACCTGCACTTTTTTTAAAGACTCTAAGATTTATTTATCAAGTTCAGTTTCATTTTGTTTCCTTGGATGGGTGGCTCTTTGGGGAAATGGAAGAGGAATGCTTGGGCTTAGTAACTCATCAATAGACACACTCTTTCCTTTTTTAGGACTTCTGTCAAGACAAGGTTCCATCTCATTTGAACCTTTTTCAGTGGTTGGGATGGTGGTTTCCTTAGGAGAGGATGACTCTAATGGAGGGTTCATTTGGCTTTTAAGTTGAGTTCCACTCCTAAGGGTGATGGAACTAACATTTCCCTTATCCCTAGGGTTGAAAAGTGGTTGAGATGGTAGTTTACCAGACCCATGGATTTGGATCTCACCCACCGAGTTAGCTAGTTGGCCTAATTGGGTTTTGAGGTCTTGTATGGCTGCTTGAGTGGTTTGTTGGAATTGGAGATTATTGGAATCCATTGGTTTCATCATATCTTCTAGGCTAGGTTCAGTTTTTAGATGGGGTTGTTGGAAAGGCCTTTGGGGTAGTTGAAAATTTTTGGGTAGTGGTGGTTGATGACTACTTTTCCCTGGTTGGTTCCATGGTTGATGAGGCTGGTTTGAATACCCCCCTTGCCTGTAGGCTTGGTTGTCTTTCCACCCAGGGTTGGATGGATATTAAGGTTCTTGCCTAATGGGTTGGTTATAGGGGTGTCCTGGGAATATTGCCTCACAACTCTCAGAAGTTTCTCTAAATTGGGGGCATTGGTCAGAATAGTGGGTATTAGAAGAGCATATAACATAATGTATGGGAGGAGGAGATTGGAATTTTCCTTGGGAAAGAGAAAGTTTTCGTAGAAGGGTACTCATCTCTTCAAACTTTGTGTCCACCTTCTTCTCGAATTCAGTACTTTGCACCTCATGGACACCTCGAATGGGTACACTGGACCTTGAACTAAATTGTTGAGTGTTCTGTGGCATGGTCTCAATTAGGGTCCTTTCAGCGATTTGGGTTTTATCCACTAGTGCACCACCTGCAGTAGCATCAATCATGTTACGATCTATTGGAATTAAACCTTCATAAAAATATTGTATTAAAATTTGATCGCTTATTTGGTGGTGTGGACAACTTGAACATAATCTTTTAAAGAATTGCCAATATTCATGAATGGTTTCTCCTTGATATTGTCTTATCCCACATATTTCTTTCATTATTGTTGCAGTTCGAGAGGCTGGGAAGTATTTTTCAAGAAAAAGTTATTTCATGTCCACCCAACCTCTAATAGGTGAATTAACATAATACAACCAATCTTTAGCCATGTCTTCTAATGAAAATGGAAATGCCCTAAGTTTTACTTGTTCTTCATCCACATTAGCAGGTTTTAATTTTGAACACATAGTATGAAATTATTTTAAATTCTTATGTTGATCTTCTCCAGGAAGTCCATGAAATCTTGGTAATAAATGAATTAAACCAGATTTTAGTTCAAAATTGGGTGCCTCGCCTTTTAATTGAATGTAAGTGGGTCGGATATCAACATCAGGTGAGGTGAGTTATTTTAGTGTTCTATTATTTTCAGCCATGTTATACAAGTTATGTTCAGTTTTAACTTTTGTTTCATAAGAAGAATAAGAATCAAGAAGAATTTTAAGATGTGATGTCTCCTCCTTCAAAGTGTGGTCTTGTGTGTCTCGGTTTCGTTGATGTAGGATCCTCTCCAGTTCGGGTTTGAAAGTTTGTAGGTATCCCAGATTAGAACGTTTCATACATAGAACCTACACAATAAATAAATTAGAACACAAAAATAAATGCAAAGGTAGAAGATAAAACAAATAAATATTCACAAAAATTACAAAAAATTTTATCAAAAACACGCACAAAAAACCAAAGTGCTCCCTGGCAACGCCGCCAAAATTTGACCGCACTGTCATGACACGTCAAATTGATTATATTTTTAAGGTTGATTTATAGTCTAGTTAAGACCCTAGGTCATCTCTCAAGGAGCGTTGGTAGGTTTAGAGTGTTTTTTTAATAAAAATTACTAAGATAGGGGTGGTTTTGAAAACAGTTTAAAACAATGACTTAGTTGAAATAGCTTAAAAGATGAGTGACCAAGTGAATTTTGAGAAATATGAGATAAAAGGGTCGATGTGATTTCACTACACAAATATCAAGTTCATTGTTCATAGAGATTCATCTTATGTTTAGATTAATTATTTGGTTGGAGTTAATTGGAATCTTGATTAATTCCTAAGCTTTTATTTCAATGCTTTAAGGACCAAACCTTGACGTAACAATCGTATTGTCAAGGTCCAATACTTATGCATGGAATAAGAGCTTCCAAATCAGATTGAAATCTCAATAATGTGGGTATGAAAAGTATTCTTGTGATGACCAATCATAACTACACAAGTCACACACTCAAAATCTCACACTGATCGGTTAGAAATTAAGAGCATCTCATTCGCATGCATCAAAACAAGCATTCAAATATGAAATTATGTAAGATACATGGAAAGAAATGTTTTAACACCCAAATTACTCCAAACCAGTAGATAATATATGCATTGGAACTCCCTTGACATGTGTGTAGCTATCTCACAACAAACACCCAACTTTTAGCTCGACATCGAGAGGAGGAGGAAGCTCGGGTAGAACTCCTTCTTCATCCTTGATTCCCATATGAGGATAGGGGCCTCCAGAACCTCCAAGGTGATTAGGAAACTCCTCTAGGACTCTAAATTGGCATCACTTCACTCCTTGTCCAAAATTTAAAATGATGTTCCCTTGGTGCCCTCTTGACTGTCTCCACCGAAAGTTTTTCACCCTTTGGACAACTACAGCTCAAGATATTGATAAAATACAGAACATCGCATTTGACTTGGTCCATATTCGGTGGGATGGACAGATCAGTTTTTATGGGCCCCATAGAATCTGTATCAGGATTTGGTTTCTTAATATGAAATTTAGCGTATTAAATGTTGGAGAGGCCCACAAAATTTCAGCCCATTTGGATGCACGCATTTCGTGTACTATGTAAAGCAGTGGACATATGTCCATGGATCCATGCAATTTTGGCCCATTTTTCTTTCACTTCATCAAGGGTCCTCCGAATCACCTCCACCTACATTGAAACAATAAAAAAAAGTAACATTGCCCATTCTAATATTGATTAACATTAATTTATTTATTCAAACATAAAGTGTAATTTATTATTATATTTGGAATATTCATTACAAAACTAGTTTAAAACTGCGGTGTAAGGGTGGAATAAAACAGTGAATCGTGGTACGATCATAGGGGATGGGGTGTTCATGGAGAACTACATTTTACTGTGCCCTCTAGTCAGCAAAGGCTTCTAAAAATGGTCTCATGCAATGTTATTGCCCATGGCCGGCCAAAGTCAATGGGATTTGTTTGTAATCAAAGGCTTGCTCAAGAACATGCCTTAACTAGTTCCTCTCAAAATAAAGCATACAGAGAACAAGTTGTTGAATTACTCCTGCATAAAGAAAACGAGAATATTGAATAGGCCTCTCATTTGGAGCAAGCACATCATCAAGTGACAGAAGTGTCAAAAATCATCCAACGGTCTTTTGAGCCGGGTGATAAAAGTGGATGCAGGTTAATGCATCCAGCTAATTTCCGGACTAAAGTCCGCAAGATCAGGAGAGAATTCAAAAAGGTCTCAGATATAGCATCTCAAGAGCCACCCCAGCTTTCCAGAATGTGGACTCTTTTAACCCAACCCTCAAAATCAACAAATAGGATTCAAGGAGTAGAGCAAAGACAACAGGAACAACCCTTGTCCACCAGACTGGGGACTTTTTCAAATCCTCAATCTCTCCCTTAGAGAAAGTCAGTTTTCTCTCGATTAGGGAAGAAGCCTCAAGAGGAATGAAGAGCTAAATTATCAGGAGATTCCCTCCAAATTATGGTTCATCAAGAAGTTCCTGAGGGATCGAATCAACAAAAGGCAATGTCTCATCAAGGACCTGGAAGAAGACAATATCGCAGAAATTCCAATAGAAGAGATGAAATGCGTTATGCATCAATCAATGTCATCAATGCCGTTGTTGCATATCCACTAGATGAGGTTCACTCAGAGGGATCAGATGAAGAGGTTCCTACTCAAGAAGTTTCACGCACAGACACAAATGAAGAATGTGTGCGTATATGAAATCAAAGGATTACTCAGAACCTAGGTAATATTTCAAGTAACAAACTTCCCCTCTCCGAAAGGTGTCCAATATGGGGAAAGGAAATAATCAGGTTACATACCCTTCCTCTGGAGAAGGCCAATCACTCTCACTAGAGCAAAGATTTGCACAACAAGAGGAAGAAATGAAGGAATTAAGAAGGATGAATGCAGAACTACTTCAAAGTAGTATTCCTCCTAAATGTTTTGGAGTTAGTCAGCCAATAGAATTTGTTGTAGCTACTAAGATGGATCAAGAATATCCTCCTCTATCAGTACACCATCACAGGTCTAATCCTATGGGTCAAGTGCAACAAAAATTGGCGGTGCTACCATCAGTTGCAGCACCAGCCACCACATCTGTCCAAGCTCCAGTCATTGCACCAGCTCAGGTCCAAGCTCAACAAGATGTTTCTCAAAATATAATAACTAATATTGAGTCATTAACATCTCAGTTGGAAGACATGTAGGGAAAGCCTGCTCAAATTCAGCCAAAAAATAGAGCTTATCTTGAATGGGTTGATGAAATTCCTCCCCCATCAAATTTTGAAAGTACCACATTCCCAATATTTAATGGTTCGGGAGACCCAGAGCAACACTTAACACATTTTGTTTCTCGTTGCGATCCTATGATGGGAACCCCTCAGCAACAGGAAGCAATTAAGCTCAGGTGTTTTGTACAGTTATTATAAGGGCTTGCTTTTGTCTAGTACACAAGATTGCAATCCCGGTCAATTACCGGATGAGAGGATCTCCGCCAATGATTCCTTCTTTAATTTAATTCAACGTTGCCAAAGACAACAGTTTTTGATCTTACAAACTGTAAGAAAATGGAGAATGAAAGGGTCTCCGATTTCATTGCTCACTGGAAGGGATTAACATATTCCCTAATCTTAGCACTCCCTTAAGAGGAATTGTTGCCAATATGTGTGGAAAATTTATGTGATGAGTTGCGCACACTGTTGATCCCTATGAAATACACAGGAGGGTTTTGAGACCTTACTTCAATCGCTCAACAGATTGAATACTCTCTTATTAAGACTAGGGATAAAGCTCATGTAATTCCATCAACTCTAGGAAGGATAATGGGTAAAGAAGAGACTACTACAGTTATGATTAAACAAGCACCTGTACCTACTTCTACTTCGAAACCTTCATCTTCTTGAAGGGATCCACCTCCTGAGCACCAACAACAGAGGCTGTTTCATCAAGATGATCAAAGAGATTAAAGACGAAAAAAATTTGAGGATTTGAAAAGAAAAGTTTACTCTTTCCTAAATGAACAAGTTCCTGGTTACTTCATTTCAGCTCTGGAAAATAATTCGGTTCAATTACCAAGGCCCAAGATGCCAAATAAGGAAGGAGATGAAGACCGTCCCAACTATTTCCCGTTTCATCAAATGTTGGGGAATCCCATTCAGGAGTGTTTTTTCTTCAAGGACCTCCTACAAAAAATGGTTGACTTGGGACAAGTCAAACTGAAAGGTTCTTCAGCTCAGGTAGCATGTGTTACTACTACAGATCCAGAGGAGGAGAGAGAATGGCAAGAAGTCAAGAACAAAAATGTGCAAAAATATGATAATTGGATGGTCAGAAAAACGATTAACTGAACTCATGATATTTTGCAAACACAATTGAAGAAACCAATTGTTACTTCTGCCATGAATGCCGCAGAAAAACCCTCTTCATCAGAGGGAAAATCCTCAAAGAAACATCATAATTCAAAGAAAGAAGAAGAATTAGAAGAAGATGATTATGTGTCAAAGCCCAAGTTTTCATTGACTCTGGCAGATTTTATGCCATCTACTTCGAAGTTACGGGCACGACCCCACCAAACGGCACAACCTAAACAGGCTAATCAGGTAGAGTCTTCATCGGATGAAGATTTGATCTTTAGTTCTGTTAATATGATTCAATTAACACATCCATATGCCAGTCGTAGTTTCAATTTTGAGGAGCCCGAGTTCCCTGTATCAAATAGATGAATCAGAGGAAGTTCCAAAGGCTCATGATACAGGGGAAGACATGGATCTTTCAGAGGCCACTGTTCCAATTCTACCCCTTCTAGAACTGTGTATGCAGTAGAAACTTGTGGCAGAGCCCTTCAAAGAGCTCAACAAGAACAAGAAAGTTCTTCCACACAAGGCAGACTCAGTCCTGACACTATTATTCTAGAAGGTAGGTTGAGGGTTCCATCTTCTTCCTCTCAGCAAGTAAATAGACCTAATCAGTCTGATCTTCCAAAGCCAGAAGTATTACTAACTCCTATCCTGGTACAAGATGCATCAACTTCCAAAGCATCAACTTCCAAGGAACCTGGTAAACCACATGTTCCTATTAGAAAACGCAGACCTTTGGATCAAAATTATGATTTATTGAAACACTTGTCCCATGTACCGGCCAAGTTATCAATTCTGGATGCCTTGAATTTATCAAAGGATCTTTGGGATGCACTTATTGAAGCTTTGTCAAGTCCTCAGGAGTTTGAAACTGAAATTGCTGTGACTGAAGCCTACCATGTTGAGAATAATCCTGTAGAATTCCATGCAGTGATATCTTTCACAGATGAAGACGATGATGATGTTATGCCTGGAAATATCATACCTTTATACTTATCTGAAAGGTCAATGGTGTAGACGTCCGAAGATTCTTCAATGATAATGGTTCAGGAGTCAACCTCATCCCCATTCATACACTTCATCAATTGGGCCTCATAGAATCTGATTTATCTCCTTCTAATTTGATGTTACAAGGATATGATAAAAATGAATAAGAACCACTGGGCGAGATTACACTCAGAACTCAGTTTGGATATCTTGTATCCAATTCATATTTCATGGTTGTTGATCAAGATTTATCCTTCAACATCCTTCTTGGTAGACCCTGGCTATATCGGCATGCAGTTATCCCTTCGCCATACCATCAATGTCTCAAATATTGTTTTGATGGTCATATTGGGACATTGTATGGTGATAAGTCCCCGTTCAAGATATGTTAATCTCAATACATTGAGGCGGAATTCTATCACATGAAGGGTAAGGAGAAATCCACAACAAGGGAGATTACCAAAGTTAATGCTCCATATGGTTTGGAAAAGATTATAGTAAATCCATTTACACATTTGAGTACAGATTATGTGTTGCCTATTAGTCAAATTGACAAGATTGACTCAAATCAAAATACTCTTATGGAAACTTCCATAATGTCAATTACGACAATCAAGCTAGACAACATGGAAGAAAGTGGTGATCCACCAAGCAATTATGAAAGCTCGAATGTAGATGTCTTTATTTCATCTGCTGAAATCTAAGAAGTCTATACTTTGCCAACCTAGCTAGAAGAAGTTATAGCAATGTTAGAGGTAAACGATGATGTCAGTTCTCATTCCATCATCTCCTCTTTATTACCCAAGGAAGACCCTTCATCATCAATTGGGTCGGAAATGGAAGCTTCTTCTTCAAGATGTGCAAATTTAACATCTTTTATGATCATGGAAACTCTGCTTCATCATCCACTATGCAAGTAGAAACAGATGAAATAACACTTGTTGAAGAAGAAGAGGAAGATCTTATGGATGCTCCTCCAGCATTTGAAGAGGGTATCTCTACCATCGTGGATGAACTTAGAGAAATAAATCTGGGTACAAAAGAAGATCCACACCCCACTTTAATTAATGCGACCATGACAATTGAAGAGAAATAGATTTATATTTCATTTTTTAAAAAAAATCGAGATATATTTGCTTGGAACTATACAGAGATTCCAGGGCTTGATCCTGATATTGCCACTCATCATTTGGGTTTGCCAGAAGAACATCGAGGATTCAAACAAGCTGCTAGAAGAACACACCCAACCTATGCTTCCAAAATTGAGGCTGAAGTGGATAAGCTTATCAAAGCTAACTTCACCAGAGAAGTTCAATATCCTAAGTGGTTGGATAATATTGTCCCAGTGAAAAAGAAGAATGGGAAAATTAGAGTTTGCATTGATTTCAAAGATCTTAATCGGCATTGTCCTAAGGATGATTTTCCAGTACCAATTACAGAACTCTTAATTGATGCAACAACTAGCCATGAAGCACTTTCCTTCATGGATGGATACTCTGGATATAATCAAATCTGAATGGCTCCAGAATATGAAGAATCTACAGCCTTCAGAGCCCCTTAGGATGTGTTTTTCTATCAGGTAATGCCCTTTGGCCTAAAAAATTCAAAAGCAACATATCAGCATTCCATGCATCGTATCTTCAAACCCTTTTTAGGGAAGTTAGTTGAATGTTATGTGGACAATTTTGTGGTTAAATCCAAACAACGTTCTAATCACTTGGCTGATTTAGAAATCATATTCCACAAACTTTGGTAACATAATTTTAAGATGAAACCCTTAAAATGTGCTTTTGGGGTAACCTTAGGAAAATTTCTCAGCTTTGTTGTATGCCATCGTGGTATTGAAGTCGATCCTGAGAAGACAAAGTCAATCCTTCGTATGTCACCTCCTCGAAATTTGAAAGAATTGAGAGGACTTCAAGGACACTTAGCCTATATTCGGAGTTTCATAGCCAATTTGGAAGGCAAAAGTTTACCCTTCACTAAATTGAGGAAGAAGGGAGTCACTTACTAGTGGACTGAAGAATTTCAAGAAGCATTAGATATTCTCAAGAATTATCTCTTGAGTACACCGGGTTTAATGCCACCTGTTGAAGGAAGACCACTTATCCTCTATGTGACAGCTTTAGAGTGATCATTGGGTGCCTTTCTTGCTCAAAAGAATGATGCTGGGAATGAAAACAGTCTCTACTATCTCAGTCGGACTATGCTTGAAGCAGAAAACCGATATTCAAGTATTGAGAAGTGATGCCTAGCATTAATATTTGCAGTTCAGAAGTTGAAACATTATCTACAACATCACGAGGTCCAATTTTTATCTCACAATAACCCGCTCAAATTCATCCTTAGTCATCCAATGCTTATAGGACGTCTGGTAAGGTGGGCAGTTATCTTGCAACAATTTGATATTCAATATGTGTCTCAAAAGGAAATAAAGGGCCAAGCTCTGGCAGATTTCCTGGCTGAAAACCCTTCAGTGGAAGACACATATTTAGATATTGAACTCCAAGATGAGGAAGTATTCTCTATTCAAGAAAGTCTTCAAACATGGGAAATGTACTTTGATGGTGCTTCTAGAAGTCTAACAGAAAGGAAAATGGAAAATCCTAAATTCAACAAAGTTGGGTTAGGAGTTGTGCTCATTTCTCCAGAAAAGGTGGTGTTACCCTATTCCTTTTTATTGTTGGGAGGAAGTACAAATAATGAAGTGGAATACCAAGCTCTTATTGAAGGATTGGAGTTGGCACTTCAAGCACAAGTGAATCACTTAAAGGTGAAAGGTGATTCAAACCTGATAATCAAACAAGTCAATGGGGATTATGCCATCAGAAAAGAAGAATTAATCCCTTTGTATGATTATGTCAGAGAGTTAATGAAGGAGTTTCCTTCAGAACCGACATTTTCTTATGTCCCAAGATCACAAAATGCCCAAGCTGATGCACTGGCTAATATAGCCACAGCTCTAACAGATCCAAATCGGGATGAGACAACCATCAGTATTTCCCACCGTCGTACAATTTCACCTTATGTTCAATCCAGAACAGAGGAAATCAATGAAATTAGTCCCATCTCTGAACCATATGGTCATACTATAGCATTTATGAAACCTATCAGGGAATACCTTCAAAATGAAACACTTCCACCTAATAGAGTCGGGAAAGAACAAGTCCAGAGATGTGTGGTCAATTTCACTCTTTATGATAGCCCAGATCACTTAGAGAAAGTTCTCTATAAAAGGGGTTTTGATGGAGTTCTCTTCAGATGTATTGATGGTGAAGAGACAATGGCTGTCATGAAAGAAGTACATGCAGGAGTCTGTGGTGCCCACCAGTCTAGACACAGACTATCTGATCAAATTCGAAGGCTTGGATACTTTTAGCCTTCAATGATACAAGATTGTGTTGATTTCACAAAGAAGTGTCATTATTTCCAAGTACATTCCAACTTCATTCATCAACCCCTAGAGTTTCTTCATACAGCTAAATACTCGTGGCCATTTTCCACATGGGGAATGGATGTAGTAGGACCTTATCCTTCAGCTACATCCAAGTAGTTGAAGTATATTCTTACGGCTACTGACTTCCTTTCCAAATGGGAAGAGGCAATTACTCTCAAAGAAGTCAGTTCTAAATGTATTGTTAGCTTCATCAACTCTAACATCATTACTAGATTTGGTGTCTCTCATACCATACTGACGGACAATGGAACCAACTTCTATTCATCCGAGGTGAGGAAGTTGTATCAATAATAAAACATCAAATCCAATCATTCCACTCAGTATCATGCTGCGGCCAATGGCCAGATAGATGCTTTCAAAAAGACTCTATCAAATATACTGCAAAATATGGTGGATAAAGATAAGAAATCCTGGCCTGATAAACTCTTTCATGCTTTATGGGCTTATCAAACCATCGCCCACACTACAACGCAGTCAACTCCATATTTATTGGTATATGGAATGGAAGCAGTCTTGCCAATTGAGGTTCCACTACCCTCGCTTAGAGTAGCCATTTGTGATCAGTCATCTATAGATGAACAATCTCAGAAGCGATTGGATGAATTGGAATGGTTAGATGAGAAAATATTGTGCACCCTAAACCATTTGGAAGTCTATTAGAATCGAATAACACGAGCTTTCAACAAAAAAGTTCATCTTTGTTCATTCATTCAGGTAGAATTGGTATTAGTTCTTAAAACTCCAATGATACCAGGAAAGAAACCTCCCAAGCTTGAACCAAAATGGGAAGGACCTTATTCAATACATAAGTTCTTCTCCAATGGAGCTTATTCTTTAATCTCAATGGATGGAGAACTCATTACTACTCCAACCAATGCCAGATTTCTGAAGAAATATTTTTTATGAACACAAAATAACCAAGGGTCCATGCATACGACCTTAATCTATTGGCATTTCTCTCATCCAACAAGACGTTAAACTACATCATCATCTAGGGTCCATGCATATGACTTTAAACTATTGGAACTTTTCATCCAACGTGACGTTAAACTATGACGTCCTAACTACATGATGTTAAACTGTATAGGAGACCCTTACGTCCAGCAAGATGTTAAATTGCATAACCAATGGTCTATGCATACGACCTTAAACTATTGACACCATCATCCAACATGACGCTAAATTGTATCATCCTTTTTTTCATCAAACATGATGTTAAACTGTGAAAAAGTCCTTAATACGTCCAACATGACGTTAAACTGTATTGTCCCCATCATCTTAGATACAAGACGCTAAACTATACAGAACCCTTATTGTCCAACATGACATTAAACTATGTCCTTTAAATATTTTCTACATGACATTAAACTGTATTTTGTCCCTGCTACATGACACTAAACTGTGCAACACCAATAGTCCTAACTTCAAGACTTTAAACTACATAGTCCCTTCATATTTCCTACATTACATTAAACTATGCATCGTTAAGGTTGTTTCCACCTCTTGTTTCTCACACCGAGTATGACTCACGTGATCTTAGAGCAAACATCAAACCATAACACCCTCTCTGGTCCGTTACCCACATGTAAGTCCCAACACCATTTTTTAGGTCGTCGTCCCCAAGAACAACTTTATCACTAATTCATTCTTTAATTGAACTACACGGACTTTGATCCTCACCTTCTAGGCTAGGTACGTAGGCAACCTTCCAAGGTTCAAGCGCAAAACAAATCTCTTCACATTGGTTTACCTTTTTCCTTGCTATATGACATTAAACTGTACAACACGTTTGTCCTATACGACAATAAACTACAATGTTCTTTGATACCCTCACCTGAGAGGGAATCATTATTTACATTGATTTTCAATCATGTTATATTTCAAATACTATGTGCATACATGGAAATACCTGAACCTTTTATCTTGGGTTAAACTATCATTGCACTAAATCCCCTTTCACCCTTCACATGTACGAACCAAATTTGTATGTAGGGTATTTCTAGAACTACGTGGGCTTGATTCCCATCCTTATGGGATACGTAGGAATGTTCAAGTTTCCCTCAAATCCAGCCCCAAGTCTTTGGGCCTAACCCCATATTTTACTTTCAGTCCCCTGGTTGAAAAGTCCCTGTGAAAGCACACACTGTGTATTCATTATAATGGTCCGAGTTCTATGACTCTAAACTAAGATCTCTTACACCTTCGTCCCACACGATGTTAAATTGTATTTCAAGAACTACATACGACTTGATTCCCATCCTTATGGGATACGTAGTGAAGTCCAACATTTCAATTCAGGACCCAACCACAACATGATTATGGTTAGCATTGATCTATGTATCTCTGCATACATTGGAAAATACCTATCTTTATGTGTCATAATCCTAACCTTAAATAATTTCAGATCTCCATAACCCTTTTCTTGACTTCTAGTTACAAAAATGTCAAATTTCTAAGAGTTCGTTTTCTCAACTATGCATCACGTGCCCTTAGGCGGCCTCTCATAAACAGTCTACATAATAGATCTGTCAGCCAAAATATACTATTATTTGACTATGAAACCAATGACCTTAGGTGGCCCTGTGTAATTCAACCCCCTAACGGGTTTGTTAAATAATGGTAACTTCATTCTTGGGAGGAAAATTATTTTGTCCTTATTTTTCTTATCAAAAATATTTAAGGATCCGCAAAAAAATAGCCATCCTTAACATATTTGTTTCATGTCCTTTTTCAAGATCTGAAAGTATTCAAGTCTATGGTTTATATTTCTCTTCCCTACGTTTGGGTCAGACCTTCGTAGGAGTGACATTCATCTAGTTCTTAGATGATCTTTCTTGAGAATATCTTCTCTATATTCAAGTACCACTCTCCATACAAAAAACTCTATACTTTGGAAAATTTGAATCTCCATAAACTTCCACTGGATTTTTAGCAGTAGAAAAATAAATTTCTGAGAGTTCTTTTTCCTGACTATGCAGCACGTGCCGTTAGGTGGCCTTGCATAAATAGTCTACATAAAAGACTTTTCAACCAAAAGATACTATTATTTGAATATGTAGCCAATTCCCTTAGGTGGCCCTACATAATTCAACCCCCTAACAGGTTTGTTAAATAATGGTAACTTCATTCTTGGGAACTACTTCTTCTAATGCCTTTTAGCCCTTTTTTCATATCATTCCTCAGATTCAAAATCTCTTAAGTCATAGTTTACATATTTCCCTTCATACATGAGTGTGGTAAAATGTTTTTAGATAAGTTGTCAAGGAATTGAGTAAATTTTAACCCATTTGGTCAAAGATATTTCGACCTTAAACATTGGACTTTTACGTCCAACATTCATGACTTTAAAATGCCCACAAAAAAACATGGGAACTCTGAATAAAAGTCAAGTCCCAGCTCACTAAACATACATTTTGTATGATTTTAGGTAATATTGAGCAATTAAAAGATTCAAAGTTTGTAGGGTTATTTATAATAATCCTAGTAAAAATAAAACTATGCTTACTAGGCCCATTGGCTTAGGTAAAAATCTAAAGCAGGAAGCAAAAGAAGGCATGCACAAATGATTGAAGATGAAAGTGTTTTTCATTGATAAACAAGAGCTAGAAGGGCATCCACAGATTGGATTCTCTTCTCTTTTTTAGGAATTACAAAAGGCTTTCAACATATCTCTTCATTTGATTTACGGCATCCCGAGCTTCATCAGCAACCACCTGGAATTCATTCATTCAACTGGATACAAAAAGAGATGCAGTGATACTAGCTCTTATTAGAACAATTGTAAAAGAATGTTCTTGAGTGCGGTTTGAGAAAATTTTCTACTAATAAAACAGTGACTCTGTTTCCATCCAAGAGACTTGGAAGATGGATACATGGATTTGAGGATAGAGCATTGGAAGTAAAGAGCCATTTTGAGAGAGTACCCTTTTCAGATATAGTTTCTAATGTCATGATAGTCTTCTCTCCATGAACCGGAAGCAGAAAACATATCATCCCATGGTTTTCCTTTTTCATATCTTCAAGGAAATGGAATGAATGAAAAATTTTAAAGTTCACACCATTGTTGCTGCTCTTAATGCACATCATAACTGAAATAGAGGAGTAACACTGCGGCTGCATCTCGGGCATATAATTCTTCGCATCTGGAACGTTGAATCCTTGTAGATGACCATAGACATCGAAAGGAAGATAGATTCTTTGTGGAAAATCAAGATGATACTTCTTCAGGTACTTGATAAAATCTGAGAGAGTTCTATCGTAGACAGTATAGTAATCATGGCCAATGATGCTCATCATATCATCAATCCATTTTCTAGCCAGTTCGTCAGCCGTTCTGATTCTCTTGGGAGCCATTGAATCTGTACAAAAGTTTGAATAAATTAACTCTTAAGTGGGTTTATTTTACATAAATTTTTTGATGGAATTCGAAAAAATGTCGAAGGAATTAAGGCGCACAAGTCTAATCTTTTCGCGCAAGTATGATGTGCCGCATAGGTTTTTGGCGCGCAAGTGTAACTGCGCAAGTCCAAATACCATGACTGCAGCGCGACAGTGAAGAAATAGCAGAAAACAGATCAACTTGCGCGGCGAAGACAACTTGTGCGGTGAGAGCTCGAAATTCTGAAATTCGGTAGCTTTGTGTGAGAATGACCACGTATTTATAGGCCAAGCCGCACCCTTGCGCACTGATGCCTATGCGGTTCAACACTTGTGCGCCACCCTCTGCGCGCTCAATGCTTGCGCGCCCCCTTTACTTTGGTTTTCTTCTTTTTCTTCAGAGTCACATCCTCGTTTCTTTCAGATCCAAATCTGAGGGGGGACTTTTGTTGATGCACCTTTCCATCACAGAGTCTAAAAGAATGAAAAGGGAAATACCTTGAACCTAAAGTGATTCATCCTTTGAAGAAACATAAAAAATGGACAAAGGAATGAACCAAGATTCAAATGAACTTGGGTCGTGCATGTTCCGCCAAGGTCGCGCAAGTATACTTGTGTGACCCCCAGTGGGCGTGCAGGTGACTTGCGCGCCCTCTTTGAAATTTTTCCCAGGGTCTCTCCAGCATATAAATACCCCTTGTGGGCCCCCCATTTGAGGACGAAAAAATTCCAGAACCTCAGATTTGAGCTCTCGGTGCCCTAGTCTCTTCTTAAAGCTTCGTAACACTTCTAAGGTAATTTATTACCTAGAACGGAAGATCTAAAGAGGGGGAGGAAGGCCTAAGTGTTGAAACTCATCAACACTTGCGCGCCTGGGTGGCCAGCCCTTAAGGGAAATGGACACACTTGCACGCTGCCTTACCCCTTCCACAAAACTTGCGCGCCTTTCTTTTGGAAGTCTCTAGGGACAGTATTAAGGGCTTGATCCAAGACTCTCCCAAGTTCTACCCTAAGGATTGGTTGTTGCGCAAGTACCCATGTGTCGCATAGGTACACATGCATGACCAAGACATGTGCGCCCACACAGTACTTGCGTGCCCCTCTCTTTTTGGGTGCCCTTCCTACCCATTTCACCCCTACTACACCTATCCACCTCTCCTCTTCAAGATTAAGCCTTCAGAACTCACTCCAAAGCCATTCATGGCATGATTTCTTTGTTGGATTCCTTATCTGAAAGGAATTCTTTGGAACATCTCTTAAAATCTAGTGATTTACATGTCACTATGGACAGAGATTTCATTCATTCAACCTCATCCTTTAAGATGAGAGAATCCTTAATCTGGGCCTCCTTTTCAAGAGTAAGCCCTAGGTACTCATTAATATGGGCCTCCTTTTCGGGAGTAAGCCCCAAGTCCTCTAATCTGGGCATCCTCCTTAGGAGTACGCCCCAGTCATAATTCCCTTAACCTGGGCCTCCTTTTCAGGAGTAAGCCCCAGTCTAAATTCGCATTAATTTGGGAATCCTACTTAGGAGTAATCCCCAAGTCCTCATTAATTTGGGCATCCTCCTTAGGAGTAAGCCCCAACCATTGTTCTCTTAACCTGGGATTCCTCTTTAGGAATAAGCCCCAATCTTAATTTCTCTTAACGAGTTCTAATTTACTTTGGATCTGGGTTTCCTTCTCAGGAGTAAAACCCAATCATAAGTCCCTTCCTATCTTGGGAATTTTCCTTAGGAGTAAGTCCCAAGATTAGAGTATCCAAATCTCCATAAAGCACATATACCTTTATGGACCCTGTTCTTGGATTTCTTCCCTGAAGTAAATCTTAATATTCATCTATTTGGGAAGTCATACGTATATAATCCCTACATAATTTCTTATGATATCATCTTTCATGGAACAATTGTCTGGTTTTACCAATACCTCTTGTTTCTCACACCGAGCATGACTCAAAAGAGATTAGAGTGTAAAAGTAATTATAACATCTTTCTTTGAGCCATCAATCATATGTAAACATCACACACCCTTACTCGAACTACGTGGGTTCTGATTCCTCTTTTTTTTAAAAATGATACGTACGTAGCCCATCTGCAGGTACGATCCCAATTCTGAAATAATCCTTGTCCTTCTGAATGACAATAAACTTCAAGTGCCCCACTGAGTGGATTTAAAACCAGTATGGTCATCATAATGACCAAGAGAATTTTATGTATTAAAGGATACCATTAACTAAGAATCTCTAACAAATATAGATGATTCTCTATTAATGAAGAACCTTGAATACATATAAAAGATTCTGTAAATTTCTTACATATTTAATCATTGATTGTCATATCTAAAGAAAAGCTCATTTTATACTTGGTAATGTAATAAGGATTAACGAACATAACTTAAATCTATAAAGAGAGTCCCAGAGTTGAAAATAATTCCCCTAAAAAAGGTGTGATGGGTCCGACCTCCCATCCTCTCGACCAGTGAAAATTCCTATGCCTCATTAGTCCACAACTAATGAGCACCTAACTTTTGAAAGTAGGTCCAAATGGATACGAAATCATTGGATGTTTCCGGTTCTACAAAAAAACCCGTTAGAAACTGATTGGAATGTTTGAACCTTCAATCAACGAGGTCATCCCCAATTCCAGAGGAAACAATCTCAGGTATAATCATATAATTATAGCTATTTCCTCACTCCAATTGAAGTTTCACATGTATAATTATCCAAACCAAGACCTAGAGTTATCAGTGCTAATTGTTTCATTAAATATATTAATGAATTATTTTTATAGAGAAAGGTGTGAAATATGTACTAATAAAAAATATTTAAAGTGTATATTTATCCTAAAAGAGTTGAATTTGTTCTAAATAATATGATAGGGGTCGTTTAATTATTATAATTACTCAGTACATTACCACCCATAGAAAGTGAAAAAATGGCCGGTGCTTTGATTCAAAAATTGTATGCTAGATTTTATATGATAAGAATAATAAACGATCCAATATTTATGGAAATTTAAATTATAGACCTTGAAATATTAAAACAATGGGATACATTTTATCTTGCTCGAATGATTATTTAACCATATATCTAAGTAAAGATTAAAGAGGTGCATAAGAAAGATATTCAATTGAAAAAGAATGTGAGAAATATTACTAAGATAAACTATAATTGTGATGGAATGATAATGTTCAGGAAATGATTATGTGTCCTAGTAATAATAGTATTAATGATGAAACTATTGGATGGAGCTCATATCTCATCATTCTCCATTCATCCTCAAATTATGATAAAATATAGAGATCTGAAAGAGTATTTTATGTGGGACAAAAAGAAGAGATCTATTTCATAGTATATATCTTAATGATTAGTATGTGAACAAGTTGAGTCTAAGGGACCAAAGTCTAGGGGGATTTTACAACCATTATCCATACCATATTGAAAATGGGAAAACATTACCCTAGATTTCATTGTCAGACTCCCCAAAATTTCTAAAGGCCATGATTCTATTTTGGTTGTATTCTATCGCCTTATGAAGTAAGAACACATGATTTCTTTTAGAAAAGGTTTATTTACTAATCATATATCTAGGATATTTATTAATTAAGTAGGAAGTTTTCAGGGTTTACCACATTTTATTATATCTGATAGGGATTTTAGGTTTAACTTGAAGTTCTAGAGAAGTCTTCAGTAGAATTTTGATACAAAGTTTTGTTTCAATACAAATTATCATCCTTATACAAATGGCCAGTAAGATTGTAAAATTTCAAACATGGATGATATATTGAGATATTTTTCTTTATATTTTATAGGTAGATGGGATAAACACATTCCTCTTATCGATTTCTCTTATAAAAATAGATTTCTCTCTAGTATCAGATAGATCCTTATGAATCCCTATATAGAAGGATGTGTAGAACACTAATATATTGGGATGAAGTTAGAGAAGGAAAGATATTGGGACCTATTCTAGCTAAGTAATTGGAATAAATGGTTTGAGATATTCAAGATCACATTAATGCAGGTTAGAGTCGACAGAAACGTTATGCAATCAATTGTTATTGAGATTGGGAATTTGAAGTTAGTGAGATGGTTTTACTATAAATTTATCTATGGATGATGGTTATGAGATCCAAAAATAAAATAAATTCAAGACCTATTTATATTTTTCATTCAATAATCTTGATCAAGTAGGGATGATATTTTATTACTTTTCATTTCCACTAAACCTCTCTCAAATTCACAATGTGTTCTATGTCTCTCATGAGGAAGTAGATAACTGATCCTTCACATGTATAAAAATTATAGTCTATATCAATGGAGGATGATCCTTCATATGAAGAAAAATCTAAATCATTGATCATAGAGATAAAGTGCTCTAAAATAATATTACTCACAAGGTTAATGTTCTCTATAGAATCAAAAATATGAAATAAGTTACATGCGAACCTGATGATGTGATGAAATAGAGATATCCTCAATTTTTTGTATTTTAATGATGAAATTTTTATTGTGAGATTAATTTTAAGAGAGTTATAATATAACACCATGATATTTTGTGATATTTTCTCCTTAAAAAATTGAGTTCTTTAATAGCTTTATTTGCACTCAAGCGTGAGTCTAAATGAACAATGATGTATCATATCATTATAACCTAGCCATAATATTTTTAATTTTAATAATAAAAAATCCATTATTTTTAATATTTATATATGTTTTAAATATTTCCAAATTTTTACTAATACATTATAAAAAAGCACCCAATTTTCCGTAAAGTCATTTTATACTTTGAAAAAATATTTTCTAAAAAAATGGGTTTTATTTCATTTTGTGCAATAAGATTATAATTAATTTTTAAAACTTTTATAAATTGTATTTTATAAAAATAATATAATTTTTCAAATAAATATATCAAAATTATCGTATTTCTAAATTTTGTGATTTTTCTGAAAAGATTAATTTTTCAATGAATAGTAAAAAATACTGATTTTATTGAAAACTATCATTTATATTCAATTATTTATAAATTATCATTTAAAATTAATTAGTTTTTATTATAAATAATCTAATAAATTTAATTGGAATTAAAATTATACCTATTTTTTGTTTAAAAATATTTTTATACTTATAAATACATATTTCTGGAAAACCGTTTTTTGATGTTTTTTACGCATTTATTTTAAAATAATTTTTCCAAAATATAAATATTGAAATGAAAAAATTGATTAATAACATGGAATAATAATATTTAATATTATATAATAATTTCAAATTAAGGTTTAGTCATTATAGATACTAACCACTGTAAAAATCCATTACTACGGTTAAGGTTAAAACGAGTTTATCAGGGGGGGTTAAAGTCAGATATAAGGGTGATATTACTATATAAAATTTCCTATATCCTAATTTATAGATATATATAAACCTTATATAATATAAATTTTTAATAAGAGTAATTTATAAGAATTTTTCTCAAGTATTTTTTTTTTATATTTTAATATTTTGAAAATTTTCAAGTGTGTCATCTCCATATATTTTAAAAGGAAACTCCTACTCTCTATTATTTACACCACTTTGAGCCACTTATCTCTACAAAAACCTACATTATTCTCTTATAAACTCCCCTATAAATTTATTATAGGTTTTTTAATTATTATAATACAATTCTATGGGTCCCCAAGAAGGGATCTAAAGGAGGTCTCTTGAGGAGAAGGTAATCGTCCTATCAGACCTCTTTCAATTTATTTATTCTTTTACCTCCCATAAGTATATGGTATTCATTATAAAATAATAAATTACATATCCTTAATATAATAAAGTTTTAATATTATGATCATGGACCACTATTATATATCATCTTTTCTATCAAATATTAAACGGATATATCGCTCATGTGTACGTGTGGACAACCTCCTCCATATTGCTATATGATTCATTATCCATCATTATATTTTTTGGTTAGTTAATATTATGGATTTAAATTTTATATATAATATATATGATTTTATTATTATATTATAATTATATAACCATATCTACCCACTTTCCTTTTCATCATTTGGAAAACGAAAACATCTCTCATGTGTATGTGTGGACTACCGCCTCAGTGAAGCGGTGTGATTTGTTTTTCCTTTATGATATACATGGATCGTAATAAGGGTATATTTAAAGAGTATTTATTATATATATGATATAATAATGATTCTATATTGGCGAATTATTTTTTAGATTTATTTTATTCCAACCATCGAAAAGTGGAAGCATTACTCGTGCGTACATATAGACTACCATCTTCACAATGTGATATAATTCATTTTCTTCACCATTTTATATGAATAATTATAAAAGTGTAAATTATGAATAAAATATGTTACTAATTTCCTGATTAATATTTTGGATATTATATAACCATGATCAATGTATAAGGACTAGAACTACTAAACATAACCTTCCATGAGAAACAAAATAGTTAACACCTGGAAACGATGATTTTAAGGAATAATTTTTAATAAACTGGTGATAAAATGTTTTAAGTAAAAAATTATGATATTATAAGTATTTATATGTTAATGTAATATTATAATAATAAATTTAAATTTATTATACTGAAATTTATAGTGTTTAATAAACAATTCAAACTTGACATAAGGGTTTTACATTACAATCTCAATTTTACAAAGATTTATTTTGCTTATATTTCAGACGTTGTTATTATATAATATTTCTATCCAATATTTTATATATTTTATGATACACTATTTATTATTTAATATTACCTATTTTAACTTCATTTTTCTATATTTAAGTCCTTAGGATAATAAAATAATGTTTTTAAGGAAGACTGTTATTAAATCTCTCTTCAGTCAGAAATCCTTTTTATTTTATACCTGTGTTTTATAAGATGTTTTCAATATTGTTTTTTAAAAATATTAAGTGATTTTTTAAATTAATTTCTACCCATATTATATATTCAGTAAATTTATTTAAAGTAATATACTTATCATTTTACTAACAATGTTCTTTTGATTTTTTTCGAAAATTTGAAATGAATTTTTATTTTATCACACTTGATATGAATGTAATTTCCTACCATCACAACTGTTCAATGATTTGAAGCTTCATATACAAGTTTCTACGGTTATTTTTGAAAAAAAATTCTTTAATATTTTTTATATTTTTATATAGTAAACTTATGATTTTGGAAATGAAAAGGTTACTATCCTCAATAAATTTTCCAATGATCTTATAAAGACATTTTTTATCTATGATAAATTCCTTGGTGTTATTTATGTTTCACTAGGGATATGATTCTATGATAAAATACTCATTATTTATTTAGATAGTTTATGGTTATAGTGATAAAATATTAATGAAACCCATTTTCTTCTTTTATGGGTTATGTTACGATTAATGTTTTCATTATCTTGTGGAATACATACAAATAAATTATGAATATGTGATGGGAGGGATCAAAATTATTTTTTCCCCCAATGAATTGGGTAAATATTAATGTTTTTTTATATCAAATGGTGTACTAGAGATTATACGAATCATGAATGTGGGTAAATGGGAGTTATCCAAATCCTCAAAGATGTTATGCATGTGGTTATACCAATTCTAAATGAGGGTATATAGAAGGTTATACCAATCCTGAAGTAGGTATAAATGTGGTTAAACCAATCCTAAAATGTGATAAATATCTTGGTGGGTAAACATGACATAATACTTATATGATTATTAATATCACACTCTTTAATCTACCTTTTTTATGACATGATCTTATGTAAATTTTATTCTCACATATATCATGTTATTAGATTCCATTATGATTTATGTCTTATGAACTACTAATAATTAATCCATGACTCATGATTATGATATATGAATTTATGGGTATGGTTTTCAATGGTTAATACCATGTTCCCATACCAATATTCCCATGATATTATTAAATTATATTCAGCATCCCCCTTTTATTACCCTTATTGAGCATATGAGATCACCCTTTATTGTGTCTCTTTTTCCCAATGACAAGAAGAAAGTTTTTATGTATCACATGTATAAGAAGGGTACTAGATATGATGAACTAAGGGTGAAATGTTGTATATCTTTTAAGTACTATTTTTTATGTTTCCATGTTTATAAAGACACTAAAAATTTGTTATATTACCATGGACCATAATGTTATATAATGAATATTCATATAATAGGATGTGATATTTATGTATGAAAAGTATGGGTCGATATAGTTGGTATCAGAGTAAGGTTAAGTTATTTTTAGAAATTAGGATGTAAAAAATTGAGTGAGACACCTTAGGATAAATCTAAGTATAGAAGAACATCCTAATTTAGTGTAAATAAAGAAGTGTGATTTTCATATAAAATACGTCCATATACAGTTACTATAATGTGGATGAATTCATGGCACAAATGCACATAGAGGTAACAACTATAAATGGTGAAAATGGGTATTGACTAAATTATCACTGGTGAATAATGGGTGGGCCTAAGACTACCCACTATACTAGACACTTCTTGTAAATATGATCAGGTTAATTAATATTATGTTTATGAATCGTTATAATGTATTTGAATAGATTAAGAAAATGTATAACCTAGGTTATAACTAAGGTTTCATAGATTAAAAATAAGGTGTCATGATTTAGACATCCTATAAATGTTTTTTATGATTATATAGTTTCTCACTATGATCCCTGTTTATTACACTATGTGTTTTGGATTTAGTTAATGAATGGAACACAAAGGAATCATGTTAACACAGAATGTGATAAACAATGAAATTATTTTCCACCTAAATAACCAAATAGTAAAGGAACAAGAATCAAAAAATCTTATTTATCAGCTTATGAAAATTTCTTAAGCTATTAATCATTTTGATCTTCCAAACAAGAAAAGTATAGAACAACATTCGATTGAGTCCCTCATGACACAAAATCAACTTTATTTAGTGGGTCTATAGATCTACTATTTTTGGAGTGATGGATTAATTCCATTCAAAATATAATTTCCATTATCCAATATTTAGATAATGAAAAATTTATTTTGGATTTTTTTTCATTTGTAAGGATAAGTAGATCAATAGTGGACTCTTATCAATAATATGATGAAAAATTGATAAATTTACTCTATATATTGGGATAAGTTTAGAGGTTTCATTTTAAACAAGTATTATCCTTATATTATTCATAGAAAAATAGAGAAGGAATTAATTGATCTTAAATATAAGGATGATATATCCTTTAGTGATTATGATGAAAATTTTATAAGACTTTACTGGTACACTTTTGGTATTATAATTGAACCATAAAGTAAGATTGATATTATAATCAATGACTTAAATCCAATTCTACAAAGGTAATTAACCATAAGGCACTTCAATAGCTATAAAAAATTAATTGATATGATACCAAGGTATAAATAGAGATTGGAGTTACCTATCAATCACATGCATTTGAAAAGAAAATAAAGATTGAATTGAAATTAAATTCTAACAATAAAAATCATGAAGGTAAGAAGAGGATGTTTTCTCTATGCTCAAAGTGTTAAAGTACACATAGAAGAAATTTTTTTAAGGGGACAAGTAACTAATTTAAGTGAGTAAATAATGGTCACTAGTTAATCAAACACCGAAGAGTTGAGAAGATGTTAGATAAGGATGTAAATGGAGAAAATTTTCTATAGAATGAACCACCTACAATTTATAGATTCAAATACAATTAGTGTGTTAATTATTCTAAACAGTACTAATATCCAAAGATTAATTATAATTATCAATGGTAGAAACCTCTTAAGCCTACAGAGAAATGGAAATCTCATGATATCTATACTTCCGATGAGGGGTATAACAAAAAGTGGTAAAAGATACACTTATTAACCACTATATAACTTCTATTTTATTATTTTATTTAGTTTCAACGCAATATTTTATATATTAATATTATTAAAATCATATATTAATACCACCTAAATGATTAGATATTTAATTAGAAGTGAAAATTTTAAATGTTACAATGATCGTATCTCATGCATATGAATACTATCTCATTGATGTTTTTGGGTATGTGATTCCTGAAACACTTATTATTCTCCGTCTAGTTAAACTTGATGTTATTTTTAACATGGATTGGATTTCCTAATACAAATCCCATATATATTTCCAAGGGAAAAGTCACATTTTTCATTACAAGTAATCCTACGATTGTCTATCAGTGTGGGGATAAATATGAAATTCTAATGGAAATTAAAACAATTATATGTATATCGACCAATAATTTCCATACATAGATATTACAGATTTTTAGATTAATATTCATTACATTACACCAAAACATTACAGAATATCATAAAGGTATAGGTAATTTTTAAACTTGTAAAAATAAACAACCGGTTCATAAGTGTTCTGTATCATCTCCCACTAAGTTCCTCATGGCTATCACCTTTTTTAGACATATCACAGAAAATAATTATCATCATAACTTGGGGAAAGGAAATAGAAGATAGGTTGATCTTAGATGAACAGTAAGGGTAAATAAGGGAAATATTTAAACATAACATGATAATATAGGAAAATCATACCTTGTATATCAAAGAAAAAACTATAGAGTCATTTCATAAACATGGAAGTTCATAAGACATGAATCATAAGAAAATAAAAGAACATAATCCATAATAGGATAAAATCAACATAATAAAATAAATTGTGGAATACACATAAGCATAGAAAAATATTTCCATAGTAGTCGAGGCTCATTTACAAGGCTATCATAGTGGAATGGGTCTACTCCCAAAACTAGAATAATAATCAAGGTTCACTCAAAGACTATCAAATTGGACAAAGTACCTTACTAAACTGGGTTCATTTCCCATTCCTATCCTATTTAATTCAAGATATACCAAACATAAACCAATTAATTAGAGGGAGATATATGTCACACTCATAAAATAATTAAAATCATACATACATGTGGCACAATATCATAAAACCTTCATCATATCATACAATATGAAAATAAATGGGTTTCATAAAGATTTAATTATAACATAAACAATGGAAAATAAATAGGTTTCATAGTAATTTCCCGATTTAATCATAGAATAACACATAGAAAGAAGAATCTAGTTTTGTAAGAATTTTATCATGGTATAAACCCTATAAGAGAAACATTTTTCATAAATATCATTTCATCATAAAAATAATCCATTCATAGAAAGAACAAGAATGGTATCTATGGATCATACCCTCAATATAACACAAGTAACATCAAAGAAAGACATTTTATATAGAAAATTATTTTTAAAGATATATTGGAACATATCTTGAGCAAAATCACATTTTCAATTTGAAAAAAATATTAAAATTTTAAAGCATAAAACATTTCCAAAATTATTTTAAATGAAAATGACCATAAAAAATTATAAAGGAATATTTAAAGACCATTTAAAAAATTTATTAAGGAAAATATAAATTCCACTTTGAAAGGTTTTTTTAAAGCATAAACCATTTTAAAAATAATTTTCTTTGAAAATAACCATGGAAACTTATTAAGGAATCTTTTAAAAATTGGGTGGCAATGATTCTAGTAAATTCTATTCATGTCGTACACATTAAAACCAAATTTCCTTTCACATTTTCGGTAAAAACAAAAGGGGATATGTTTTTTTAAATTACATGATGATTTATTTTAAAAATCTTTGTAAAAATTCCATAATGGGTAAAAATGTCTCTAATAAATCCTTTTTATAATTTTAAAACATTTCTTAAACCGTTTTTAGAAAATATGGATATGAAAAAAAATGTTTTTGACTAAGGATATAAATAAGGATGGTTTTCTTTAAAAAAAAATACTTTGGAATATTGATTAAATAAAGATCAGAAAAATATGGTAAATAATTTAATCTCATGAAATAACCATAAGGAGTTATAGGAAGAAATAAAATGAAAATGCAAGTTTAAGGACTATACCTCTCTTCCAGAAAACCTCTTTAGGTTTACACTTAAAGCCTCTTAAAAGAGATTAATAATCAAAATAAAACATGTTTTATGTGGGTATGGATGTAATTAATATATTTTGGAATTTAATTTCTAAATAAAATGTTTTGGGAAGTTTGAATAGGAGAGGATTGTGGATAACCTTTAATAAGTGGGGGAGAGAATACACATGGAATTTTTGAAAAGAATAAATTGTAACCACATTTTTTCACATTCTAAAAGGTTCCAATTTGGGTAATAATAAAAAATTATAGTTGATACAGTCTAAATATATCAATAAAAAGTATTTTTTATTATTTTTTATTTCATTTTACCCCTTATTGTTTTTGTTTAACCACATATAAACCTGTTTTAACTTTAATCAAATTAATTAATTTTTTCTATTTTTACTATTCATTTTTGAAAAAAATTAAGTTTAAATTATTATATAATATAAATTAATATTATTAAAAATATTTATTAATCATTTAAAAATTTTATTTACAAAAAATTGTAGTGTTTAAGTTAAAATTAAACCCACAGACGTGACGAAAAAACATTTTTACAAAGGGAAACTTTTCAAAACTTTAAAACATTTTTATATCAATATTCAATATAAAATTGATTATAATGAACTAAATTTGATTAATAAATATATAATTTAAATAATTTTACTTTTATAACCATATAAAAATTAAATTTATCTTGTAAATGATTGAATGAAAGGACAATTTTTAATAAAAACTAATATTTTCACTATTCATTGAAAAAAATAGCCATTCATCAAATTATAAAATATTCAATCTAAGATAATTTTGAAATTACTATTTAAAAAACTAAGTTTGTTTTTTCATATAATTTCTTTAAAATTTTTACAAATTAATTTTAAAATAAGTTCACAAAATTTGACAAAACTATTTTTTTATAAAAAATATAGTTTTAAGAATAAAATTTGATCTACTTAATCTCACATCTAGAAACCACATAATATGAATATTCAAAAATTTATTGAATATATAATATATAAATTTCATTAAAATAATTCACCAAATGTGATTTATTAAATTTATTGAGGTAAAATGCTTTTGTGGGAAGAAAAATAATTTTTCATAAAAAGATTTCCTTTATTTTCAAACGTTTCTTATTTTCATTTCTAATTAATTTGTATCAAAATAATTCATTTTATATAAATTTGTAAACCATATATTTTCATAATTTTGTTAATCCTATCCATACTTACCATTCTAATGTCTAGGTGATAACTATCATATTAAATAATATTATTTTATTATTATGTCATGTTTTGTTAAAACTCAATGTTGTGTGTAGTGAAAACTATCAAATAAATTTAATTTATTCTATAAATTTTAATAAAATATTGGGGTGTTACATTTTAAACCCATTTAAATTAATTTCACCCTTGAAATTTCATAACATTAGTGAAAATATACGAGGATACCTTTTTTTATTACATACTTGGGTTGCCAAATATATTTTTTAAAGTAATGGTTTCACCATACAATTTTGACTAGATGAGTGGTATTATTTCATGGAACTTTTATCTTGGTGATCAAGAATATTTAACAGTTGTTCCTTATAACAAAGATATTTCTCCAATAGTTGGACCACTAAGTTTATTACATGTGAAGGGTCGGGTATTTACTCTCCTGTGAGAGATACATGTAACACATCGTGAACCAAATAATTTTTCGATGGGAGCACCAAATGATAAGTTTTCATCCCAATAAGATCAATTATTTCAAAGTGATTTATATAGATAGGGGTTATTTTTTAATTTCTATATTCCATATAGGGATTCCTAGAAACAACTTCTCACCTACATCAAATTATAGATTGTTTTGAACACTATTAGTATAATGTTTTTATATAAATTGTGAGGCCCTTATATGATACTTAATGGATATAGCCTTATATAACATTTCTTCAGTAATCTTAGGTCCCAATATATTTTTTCTCTAAATTAATTCCAGTACATTGGATCTCTATACTTCATTCCATTTTGGCCTTCATAAGGATCTATTTTAATGCTTCAAGTCAAATTTATTTTTTTAAGAAAACTAAACTAGAGGAAGGTGTTTATCCCAACTACATTTGAAATCCATTCAATAAGATCTTAACATATTTTTTAGGGTTTGAATTGTTCTCTCTAACAAACTATCTCTCTTGTGATGTTACATAGTGATAAATCTCAACTCTGTATCAAGATATTTCTGAATAATTCATTAGAAATTCATGGTAAACCTCATATCACGACCATACACAATATAATTTCTTACTCTATGTAACCTTACCACTTATTTAATTTATATCCTATCAAGCTAATACAAATAGAAATGTTATATAGAAGTTATGAAGTGTTTTCACTTTTTAAGGTGATCAACTGAAACCCATATATAGTTTATTCACTTTATAAGTTTTGGGGATTCAATAAAAAAAATCCAAGGTGATGTTTTCCCATTTCCATTCTAGTACGAATAATGGTCAGTGAATCCACTTAAACATTCTTCTCTTAACCTTAAATTTATGATATACCAAACACCAAGAAATAAACTCCAAAAAACATCCCTTTTTATTTTCCCACCATAAGTACTCCTCCAAATAGGCCACTGGAAGGTGTTATACATTTGTCATTCTTCATTTATTGTTTCAAGCTCCATAGCCTTACCAGATGTGATAGGTTTTCACCTAGAATTATAGTTAACATTTTTCCTTAACTATACTAATATAACTATCAAGTTGAAATAACCCATATTTACCTCAACAACAATGATAATATAAAACCTAAAGGTTATGAAAAAATTTAATCTTATCACCAAAATGTAAAGGCATTCTTCCTCAATTAAATTTTCATAGAAACATATACAAAATCAAAGGGTTGTACTACTAGAAATTTCTCCCAAAATATCCCTAATATTGATAAAAAGTAATCAAATAAAACCTAAAAAGGGGGTGTATGAGAATTTAAAATTTAGATAAACCTTAAAATCATAAAATCATGATGGTATTCATAACTCTTGAGTTAATATTATTTAGAGTTATATATTCTTCCAAAAATAACAAAATATTTAGATATTTCATTACTTTTATAACCAAAATACCATTGTTAAAATACTTCTACAACATTATTCCCAGATGAAAATATATAAACACATCCACCCTTTATTCTCAAGGAAGATATTATATAATAAAAATTCATTTCCATTGGAGTCTTGGGTTCGTTCTTTCACTAATATAATATAAAATATTATTTCATTATTCCAAAATCTATGTAGAGTGAGATAGTCAATGCTATTAATCATCTCAAATTTCACTAAATAATGAATAATAATACTTTAATATAGATAATTAATAAAAAATAAAATATTAAATTATCAATTAAGGAGTGAAATATAAGTGTCCCATAGTTATCATGATTCACTTCATCCATTGTGATTTCATAAGAATTCCCTTTTTGATTTGACTTCAGCAGTTGTTGTGGATTATCATCATCATTTGCGGTTGTATTAGGGAATTTATTTTCATAATTTTGAAACCCATTACACTTGAAATATTGGAGTGTGGGTGGTGCATTATTTGTAAATTTCCCTTTATTTTCAATGTTAGTTAACTTCTTCCTATTATTCCAACATTCAAATACCCAATGACTTTCCTTTCCACACTTAATACATTTATCAATAACCTTAATAAATATTTCATCCATGTTTTCTTCCACACTTTGAGTATGAAGGAAATCACATCTTCTTTTCTCCATGGTTCTTAGTGTTTCACTTGAATGTCATATTTCTTTTATTATAAAAACCATGAGATTGATGGGTAAATCCATTCTCCATTTCCATCATAAGGGCACATCAATAAATTTATTCATAGCCATTGATGGTCCTTATGAACAATTACCTCTTGATATTTGGTTTTAGTACACTAAATAATCAATAAAAATTACATTAAGGTGGTTCAATAATTCCAGAAGCATACGTCATAAGCCTTGTAAAACTCTTTTTGGAGATGGAAATAGATTCATCATCCTTATGCTTTAACTCAAGGAATTCCTTCTCAATTTTAAAATGTAGTATATGAGGTAAGTTATTATTTGTGAATTATCTATTAAACTCATACTATTACATAGATTCAATTTACTTATGTTTCCCCATATTCTAGAAGAGAGTATAAAATTTATCTTATTCACCTTCCAAATAATAGACAACCGAAATAATTTTTTTTAATTTTTTGATCACAAGGGAATGGAAAATATCTTTTCAGTGGTACCGATATATATTTTTTAAAGTAGTGGATCAATGGAACCACTAAAATATGGGGGAAATTTCATCATGAATGAATCGGAATAATATTTTTCACTCTTTATCTTGTTAGAAATTAAAAAATATTCATATATTGAGAACGTTTTATGAGCATAGAAATGATATTTTTCATTCCACATCCCATAACATTTGGTTCCTTAGGTGTTCAATCATTGTATTGTTCATTTCATTCAGCATTAACATGGTTCCTTCGGGTTCCATCCATCAAATAAAAACAAAATCATTGTGTGACTAATAATACTCATAGTTAGAAACCGCATAATCATGAATAATAACTTACAGGAAATCTAAATCATGACACCTTATTTACAATATATGGCACCTTAGGCTTTACCTAATTCATTCATGGTCATTATTTAAATATTTTATTATAATTCACAAAGAGTTTGTGAATTTTAAAATCATATCTCATAAGAGTATCAAACTAGATGCTTAGTAAGTATCGTTGTCTTATACTAGATAACTTTTAAGTAAAACCTGATGTGTAATTTTCATAGTTATTATCTCTAGGTACATTTGTTCCATGCCATGTCCACTGTTAGTATCCAGACATGGATTTATTTCTAGGAAACAAGTCACTCTATCATTCACCCACATTCTAGGATATTTTCTTATATATAGAATTATCCTTAGAATTATCCCTAGAGATATCCATGGGGATATCACTAAGGATTTAACATCCTTGTTTCAAAAGGATTATTGAAAAAATAATTTGATACCAACTATAGAAACCCAACCTTCTTGTACATAAATATTACATATTTTTAAGTAAATATTCATTACATTAAACAAATATATTCCTAAGGATAATGAATATATAGTGAATTTGGAAACATGTAATCATAAATAACTATTTCATAAGAGTTCTATATTTTCTCCCATATATATTCTCATAACTAGAGACCTTATAAGACATATCGCACATAATACCTATCATTATAACCTAGTAAAAATATACATAAGGGTGATATCAAATACTCAGTAAGGATAAACGTGGGAAATAAATAAACATAACATGATCATAAGGGTATTATAAGATGATAATAACATATGAATACCATAACCTTCTTATAAAAGATCAAAATATCAAGTCGCGGTGAAAATATTTTTTGTTTGTAAGACATGATTCACACAAAAATCAAAGAACATGATCCATGAGAGCATAAAATTGACATAAGACATAGAATTTTTGAATATATATAAGTATAGAAAATAATTTACATAGTAGTCAAGGCTTATTTCTGAGGTTATCATAATAGAATGGGTTCACTACCCAAACTATCATAGTTGTCAAGGTTCACCCTAAAGACTATCATAGTGGACAAAGTCCCTTATTGTATTGTGTTCAATCTCTATTATTGTCCAACTTATCTCATGATATGTCAATATTTACCTAATTCATTAGAGGGAGATATAGTTCACACCCATCAAATAATTAAATTCATATATACATATTCCATAATATCATAAAACACTCATATTATTAGTACCCATGAATATAAATCAGTTTCACATACATTTCATGATATCATAACTTATGGATTTCATAATCATTTCATTATTTTATTATAGCATCACTGGTGAAAAAAAATGGGTTTCATAAAACTTTTATCATGGTATAACACAAGGAATAGAAATGAGTTTCATAAAAATATTTTCATCATAAACATAAACCATTCAAATAATGAATATGAATGGAATCCTTCAATTATATACCAAGTAAAGTATAAGTAACTTCAAAGAAATTCATAATAGATAGAAAATTATTTTTAAATATCACTAGGAACATTTCTTGAGAAATATATACCCTCCATTTTGAATAAAAAAATTTAAAACATAAAACATTTTCAAAATACATTTCTTTAAAAATAACCTCTAAATCTTATAATGGAATATTTGAATATCATTTAAGACATTTTTTGATGAAAATATCCTTTACAGTTTGAAAAACATTTTTATAAAACATAAAATAATTTAAAAATAATTTTCTTGGAAAATAAACTTTTAAAATTTTAAAGAAATATTTAAAAAATTGGATGCTCATGTTGATGAGAAATTCAGTTTATGCCATGCACCTTAAAAAAAATACTCCTTCCATATTTTCAGTAAAAAACTAAATGGGCCTTATTTGAAAAAAACCATAAGGTTTCCTTTAAAAAAAGACTAAAATGTGTAAAAATGGATTTAATAAATCCTTTGGATAATTTTATAATATTTTAAAAAAAAAATTATTATACAAGGATATGGAAGAAAAATAGTTTTTGACCGATGAGAAAAATATGGTCAGTATTATTTAATAACATTATTTAGAATTTTCATTACATAAAGAGAAGAAAATGAAAGGGAAATATGTATTCTATTGAAATAACCATAAGAGAATAAATTTCATGAACTTATTGATATATATATATCATAATATTTCATTATTAGAAGCATAAACATAAATAATCTTGATAAATTATAATATTATAACATCAAACCCCTACCACATGGGTAACATTTGAATCACAACACCCATGAAAGAATAAAATTAAATAAAACTTATAATATCATGAGAATAAATAAAATCATAATATTACATGTCAATTGGGATTTATATATACCTCATAAATGAACTTAGGTGAAGAACATAACTAATGTCCCAAAGAATACAAATTGAGGCAAAAATCCCTTCTCGCTTTTGTATCTTTTGAACTGTATAACCTATGAAAGAAATATACTTAAATAGATAGGAAAATACCCATAATTTCGTGATAATAAATATTAAATAGGTTTATTTTAATCATATACACCACATATAAGAAACAAGTGTTGAATATGGAATACATCTCACAGATATAAAAGTGATAAGAAAAACCCATTACCTTTACTCTCAAATTCCTTCACACACATTATAAAATCCGGTATAATGACCATTGATTTATTTTAAAATATATTAAAGAACCATAATTATATATATAATACCTTATATTATTTATTTATGAAATTTTATTACCTTTTTATTAAAAATTCCTCGTTAAAATCATGTTTTAGGTAATAGCTGATTTATTTTTCATGTCTGTTTTGATTTGTTATTTTTGGTCCTCTTAATTTGGTAATGGTTTTATAATATTAATAATTTAAACCATTATATAAATCTAATATATATTAATTATGTATGTATTTATAGTAATCAAAAAGGTTTGATATATAAAATGAAATACACAATTCATGGAGAAAGTAGGTCATACGTACAGATGAACGCTGTTTCAATTTTTTTGAAGGACAGAATAAAAGGAAAATAAATATGAATTAATTATTATATAATCATTATAATTTCATAAATATCACATATATTCATTGAATTTATCCTTATTACCTTCCATGTAAAGTTTTAATGAAAAACAAATCACATCGCTTCATGAAGAGGTTGTCCATCGTACACACGAGCAATGTTATCATATCCCCCACATAATGGAAAGTAAGAAGGTATACATGATATTATAACTATATTACTTTAATTATATTAAAATTATAATATTTATTCATTTAATATATCCCTATTACCATCCATGTAAATTATAAATGAAAAACACATCACATAAGTTCGTGAGGCGGTATTCTTCTATACACACGAGTGACATTATTATTTTCCAAAGGGTTGTAAGTTAAGAAGGCATGTGTGATATTATAATTAAAAAATTATAATAATTTCTTAAATATATTATAAAACTATTAAATACATAATTATATCCATTCATGAGATGTGGGGATTAAAAATAATTAACATCGTTTCGTAGGGCGGTAGTTCTCCTTACTCACGATCGACAATTTCATTCCCTATTTGATGGAAGAGGGGATAGATATAGGTTATGAAATTAAAAAAATTAAATATAATTATTTGTTAGATAATGGTGTTATTATATCATTATATTTGAATAAAATTTGAAGGAGTTATAGGAATAAATAAAATGAAAATTCATGTTTAATGACTGTAAATGTTATCTGGATAACCTCATTAGTTTTACACCTAAAGCCTTCTTAGGAGGGATTCATAATATCAAAAACTCCTATTGTAAATGGTAATGGAATTAGGTATTATATTTTGGAATGTATTTTAAAAAAAGGTTTTGGAATATTGAATATAATAGGATTGAGTGTGGATATTTATAAGTGGGGAAGAGGATATGCATGGAAGTATTGAAAAGAATAGAGTCTACCCACGATTTTCACATGAAAAAAGGATAAAAAAATGGGTCATTATCTAACCTTAGATGTTATAAGGATAAAATATGGAAATTAAATAGTTTTTTTAAAAGTGTATTTCTCATTTAACCCCTTATCATTTTGGTTTAACCCTTATTAAACCTATTTTAACCTTAACCATGGTAATTATGTTTCACTATTTTTACTATTAATTTCGACAAAAAAATAATTTGACCATATTATAGAATATAAATTATGATCATTAAAAATATTTAATCCATTTTTCCAAATTTTTTTCACATAATTGGAAGAATATAATTTGAAATTAAAATCATAAACTCAATGAAAAGAGGTTTTCCAAAGAGAAAATCTTCAAAAGTTAAAAAAAATATTGTTGGCCTCCTTCTATCATAATCATGTTTTAATGATAAAAAATCCTATATATATCCTACAAATCCTATTTAATTTGTCTCAAATCATATGTATAAATGGTTGGTTTATTTATGATTTAAATAAACCTACCCAAGATCCTAATTGCTAAAATCATGTCCAATTTGTGTAAACTATATTTAATTTATTTTATGATGAATTTATTTTATAAATTATTAAGTCTAATTAATTTTGTGGATATTAATGCTTAATTCTATATACAGATAATTGGCTAAATCTGAGAAACTATGAGTCTACTACCGGTTCTGGTTTTCTAGAAAAGGAACCAGACAAAGTGACTCAGACACCATGACTCAGACACTATGACCCAGACACTGTAAATAGACACCGTGACCCAGATAGCATGACCAGACACCTTGACCAAGACATTGTGACTTAGACACCGTGACCCAGACACTGTGACCCAGACACTGAGAACCAGACACCGCATCTATGCTACCTGTTATTGATCTCTATACAAATATTCTATCATGATTGTCTCACCAATCAAAGGCAAATAAAAAGACATCATTTTGTGGTGACACATTTTCCAAGTGACACTTTTTCCAGATAGACTGTGACACCGTTCTTTCATATGTTTTTTCGTTTTTCAATTTAATTTATAATGATCATATTTGAGTCTTTTAATTGCACTAACATAATTAATATTTATTTTTAGACATGTCACCTGACAGTATGAGGTACGAGGTGTAGAATACATGTATCATGTAAACTCTAACATAATAACTCCAAGAATAAAAAGAAAAGCGTGGACAGAGATAAAAAAGTGAAGAAAACAGTAGAACACACACAAGCATTTCTTAATAAAAGAAGTGACACATGAAAAAAATGTACATATGAAGAAAGCACGAAGCATTTACGAATCTAAAAGTTGAGAGACCATAGATCATAGTCAAGAACATATTTACAATACCATCTTCACAAAGAACACGGGCCAAATCTAACTAACTTACGATACTCTGTTTCTCTCAAGAGGACTCGGTTCCTACATCTTCTTCATCCTAGAAGTCTAGAGCTTCATAGAATAACACTAAAATCACTTTTAACCTTATCTCATCATCTTTTCTCTATTGTATATTATTTTTATCTTTTGATTAGTGTGTGTGTGTCTATATAAAAACACACACCATCTCCTACATTAAATTGGAGGATACAAGATATCATTCCTCTCACATATTTTTACACTTTTTACTTCCACGGATAAGTGTGGAAGAGGTCCCTGTGTGACCTATTAGTTTTTACCCACGAAAAACTGTGGAAGAGGTCGTGTGACCTGGACTGTCGTGTGTACTATTGTCTACCCCGATCCAGGGTGTGGATCAAGTTTATTAATATAAACTGCTTGGTGGTGGGTGATCACCAAGTGGAGTGGATTGGGTCTCAGCTTGATACTAAACCACTTATTTTATATCCGCTGTGTTGTTTAATTTAGTTTTCTCTGTTTTACTTCAAAATTCAGAAATCACTAGATTTACTTTGATAGTTAATCATGTAAAGTATTTATAATTGTTTTTACTTATTAGAATAGCTTCAAAAGTAATATTAATAACTGATATTAAGATTACTATGAATTAATCAATCTTCTAAGAAGTTATTTAAATAGTTAATCTTTCATAACTGTATTACTTTGATTAACTGGGCTGTGTTTATTTTTATTAGGGCACCATTTAAGAAAAAATTTCAAAAATAAATTTTAATAGGTATTCATTTCACCCCCCCTCTTGAGTACTCTACTCCAACCAATATTTGGTATCAAAGGAACTTATTAAGACTCTGTTTTTTGACCCTATTCAAATGTGATTTTAGTTGTACTTTAAAGATTTGTAAATTTCTATCAATTATAAATTTCTAGCTCTTTAAAATTATATCCTTATTATAGATAATATATTGCAAGGTGCTTCAACAAATAGACCACCATTCTTTAATGGAACCAATTATGGCCAATGGAAAATTAAAATGAAAATGCATTTAGAAAGTATGGGTTTTGAAATTTTTTCTTCAATTATACATGAGTATAAGATTAATACTACTGATATAATCACTTGTGATAACCCAAATAATACTATCTAAAATAAAAATTTCAAATCCACGAATGATTTATATTACTCTTTAGGAGATGAGGAATTTAACAGAATTTCTTCTTGTAAAACTGCCCATGAAATTTGGGATACTTTGTCTATTTCACATTAAGGAACTTCTACTGTGAAATAAAGGAGACTTAAAAATTATAATATTAAATATGATAACTTTAAAATAAAACCCAATGAGCCTATTTCTAACATGTATCTCAGGTTCAACGAAATTGTCAACACAATGATTTTTCTTGGAAGAGAAGTTACTACCAAAGAACAAATCATGAGGATTCATAGATTCCTACCTAATATAGGAAGAAGAAACTCTATATCTATTAGCGAGTCATGTGACATTAGAAAGTTACCTATAAAATAACTCATTGGGAAACTTATTATGTATGAAGAGGAGATGAAAGTCAACAAGGGAGAGGAGGATGAACCCAAAAACAATCTGTTACATTCAAGACCACCACCTCTAAACCCAAAGAGAAAGGGAAATTAGAAGTCTCTATATAAAGTTCCAGAAGTGAAAAATAATCACCTGCAGTGATGAGGAGATGAATCAATTATCCATAAGGTTTAAGATATTTTACCAAAAGAAAGTTTTTTTTGAAATCCTACCTTAAAAAGAAGATATGATCAAAAAGGAAGCTAGAAGAAAGATTGGAAAAGAAGTGACAAGTCTGATGATATAGTATGCTATGAATATAAGGTAAAAGGACATATAATTTCTGACTATCCCATGATCATGTACAAAAATAAATATGAGGAGAAATATAGAATGTATAAAAATGCAATGAAAGAAACGTGGGGTGCTTCTGAGTATAGTTTAAGTGACTCAGAATCTTCACATGAAAAATAGGTTAACAAGGATAATATATGTTTAATGACAAAAACATCTAGTGTAAAACTGGAATCACTTGTACACAATTCCAATTATTATAGAGATGAGAGTGACTCTGAAAATATGTCTAACGAAGAAATGTTTGAGTACTGTAATATGATTGAAGAGACAAGTAATTAACTAAAATATAAATACAAGTCTTTAAAGAAACAACATGCTTTTACCCAAACTGTTAAATCTGAACTTACTATATAAAGGGAGAAAATAATCAATTACTTGAAGAAAATAATGAACTAAAGCTATCTAATGGGAAATTGATTATATTGAAAGGTTTAATAATGGTAAAGATACTTTGGAACAAATTCTAGGTAAATAGATTTCTCCTAAATATACTACTGGTATTTTCTACCAACCTGGTAAAAGAAATTTTGGAATAACCAATTTTTTTTCTAAATCTAAGACACAAAACTTTACTCCTAGTTCTAAAAAACATTCAGCTAGTTCAAGTTATGATACAATCTCTACTGTTTCAGAATTTTCTATACCAAATATAGTTTATTTTTCAAGCACTTTACATAATGATTATAGGAATCCTATGAGGTAGATATGGGTTTCTAAAGCACTAGTCACTAATATTACTGGACCGAAACAAATATGGGTACCAAAGTCTGTTTTCATTTGAATATTTTGTTGGAAAGTTTCTTAAAGAGCTCCTGTAAAAGATTATGGTACTTGGACTGTGGGTGTTCAAGACACATGACATGAGACTATTAATGCTTCAAGAATTTGATAAAAATTTATGATGGACATGTCACCTTTGATGACAATGCCAAAGGAAAGATCATTGGCCATGGCCAAGTCGGTAACTCTAACTCAATTTTAATTTACAAAGTACCTTTTTTATGGATTGAAATATGATATGATTAGTATTTCACAACTATGTGATGATGTATTTCAATGATAAATTTTAAAATGATGCTTGTAATGTTTTCAATTCTAAAAATGAATTAGTGTTTTCTACATTGAGAAATGGAAATGTATACTCTGTTAATTTATATTCTTTAGTCTATCAAAATGATTCATGTTTAAGTGTATTTCAAAAAGATTCTTGGATTTGGAATATGAGACTAGGAAACTATAACATTCAATCCATTAGAAATATAACTATAAAAATCTTAGTCAAAGGCCTACCTACACTTGAGTTTCCAAATGATAAAGTGTGTAGTCCTCATCAAAAAGGGAAAGAAACACAAAATTTCCTTCAAACCAAAGAAAGAAGTATCAACTTCTTGACCTCTTGAAATGGTTCACATGGATTTGTTTAAACCATATAGAGATTCTAGTTTAAATGGGAAGCAATATTATTTTGTTCTTGTAGATGACCTTTCTAGATATAATTGTACTTTCTTTTTGGATCACAAAAAATAAGCCTGCTCTCACTTCACCAAATATGCTAAAACTATAGAAAATCTTAGTGGACTTAGAATTAAATCCCTAAGAAGGGATCATGGTCGTGATTTTGAAAATAAAGAGTTTGAATCCTTTTGTTCACAAAATGGCTATAGTCATAATTTCTCTTCCCCTAGAACACCTCAATATAATGAAGTTGTAGAAAGAAGAAATTGAACCTTGAAAGAGATTTCTAGAACCATTATAAGTGAATATGACTTACCTATTTATTTTTGGGCTGAATATGTAAATAAATCATTCTGTATTATTAAGAGTGTTGATTAGACCTATTTTTAAAATAACTCCACATGATTTATGGAATAATAGAAAAACCAAAGTGAGCTACTTCAATGTTTTTGGTTGCAAAGTCTATATCTTTAATACTAAAAAAAATATTGAAAAATTTTCTTCCAAGAGTAATAAAGGAATATTTCTAGGATATTTAATCTTTATTAAATCCTATAGGGTGTTTAATAAAATAACTAATTGTGTGAAAGAATCTATCCATGTCAAATTTGATGAAATAGATCCACATGAGACTAAGAACACTGTAGAGAACCTGGAGGATGACTTATCAAATCTGTAAATTAATTCAAAATCCTCTAACCATCCTATAAATGAATCAATGAAAACTTCCTATTATGTAAATTCTTTAGATTCAAGTCACAATGAACCCGAACCTTTTGAAGAACCTGAAATTACTATTCCTTCTTTTTCTAGACCTGTTAGAACTCTTAAGAACTATCATTTAGATGCAGTTGTAGGAGATTTAGATAAAATAACTCAAACTAGAGCTTCTATTAGAAATTAGGCTAAACATCAATTCTTATTGTCCCAAATTGAACCTAAAAACATTAATGATGATGTCAATGATTAATTTTGGGTGATGGATATGAAAGAAGAGCTTAATCAGTTTGAAATGAATGAATTTTGGAAACTTGTTGACAAACCCAAAGACACGTTTACCATAGGCATTGAGTGGGTTTTTATAAATAAGGTAGATAAAGATGGTAACAAAGTTTGGAACATGGATAGATTGGATGCACAAGGCAATATTCAAGAAGAAGGAATTGACTATGAAGAGACCTTTGCACCAGTAGCTAGACTTGAAGCCATAAAAAAATTTCTTTCTTATGATGCACATATGAATTTAAAACTATATCAAATGGATGTTAAGAGTGAATTCCTAAAAGGGTATATAGATGAGGATGTCTTTTTTGAGAAACCCCCTGGTTTTAAAAATCCTCATTTTCCAAATCATGTCTTTAAATTATCAATAGTTTTATATGGTTTAAAACAAGATCCAATGTCTTGGTATGATAGATTATGTACTTTTCTTATTTCTAAAGGTTTTAAAAAAGGTATATATGATCCTACCATTTTTATAAAACTAATTTCTAATGATTTTTTAGTAGTTCAAATTTATGTATATGACATTATCTTTGGATCTTCAAAAAAATTATGTATTGAATTCTCTAAAATGATGCACAACGAATTTGAAATGAGTTTAATGGGTGAACTAAAATTCATTATTGGATTTCAAATATTTCAAAATAATGATTTTATTATCTTAAATCAATGAAAATATACTAGAGATATTCTAAAATGTTTTGTCTTGGATAGCACTAAAAGTAGTGACACTCCAATGAGTACTACTTGTAAGTTGGATCTTGATGAAGTTAGAACATCTATTGATCAAACCACTTACAAAGTAATTATTGGAAGCTTACTCTACATAATTTATTGTCGACCTAACATTATGTTTAGTGTATGTATGTGTTCTTGTTTTCAAGAAAACCCTAGGGAATCTCATTTAAATTTTGTTAAGAGAATTTTCAAATACCTCAAGCATACACCCAATATTGGATTGTTCTATTCGATAGGAAAATAATTTGAGTTAGATAGTTATTATAATTTTGATTTTAGTGGTTGTAAGTTAGATAAAAAAATCACCTCTGGTACATGTCACTTTTTAGTCAAGTCACTAGTATCATGGTGTAGTAAGAAAAAAACTCTGTAGTATTATCTACTATAGAAGATGAATACATAGCTGCTGATAGTTTTTGTGCACAAATTTTGTGGATGAAACACACATTACTAGATTATGGATATCAATTCAGGCATGTATCTATAAATTGTGACAATAAAAGTTCTATTTACATTTCAAAATATCATATTTCACACTCTAATACAAAACATATTGATGTAAGACATCAATTTTTGAGAGATCATTATCAAAAAGGTGATATCACTTTATAATTCATTGGAATTGAATATCAACTTGCTGATATATTCACCAAACCATTAAATTATGAAAGAATAGATTACATCATACATGAATTAGAAATGATAAATCTTAAGTAGCAAGTGTACTGTTTCACAACCTACTGTTTCAGAGATTACGGTTTCACAAGTCACTGGCTTAATATTACTGTCTAAATCTAACATTTCTATAGTTTTACTGTCTTAAAAGTTTTGGTTTCATGTTTAGGGTATCACATTTACTATCTCTCGATTAATGTTTGGAACTTACTGTCTCAAACAATATGGTCACACAGTTTATAAATCACACAATAAACATCTCACCATGAAAACCTATTACAGTATCACTATGAAAACCTGTTATGGTCTCACTGTGAAAACCTATTACAGTCTCACCATGATAGTCTGTTCTGGTCTCACCATAAAGAAACGTTTTTGTTTTATTTACATATTATAACATGTATCGCGGTAATTAATTATTTTATTCTTTTACTTTCCCACACTTTTGATTTTGTAATGCTTGGTATCCCTAGATGATAAAAATGAAAGAAGTTTCACTCCTTTCTTCACCTGAGCTCTATTCTCTCAAACCGTAACCCCTCCTTCATCCTCTCTCTCTTTCTCTCTCGAATCCTCATTGAATTCCTAGAATGAAACTTCTGTCATCATCAACTCCTGAGAAGCGAAGATCAAAGATGAAGAGGAAAATAACACCAGAGTTAGTGCCCAAAGGTCCTTTGAATCCGAACCTAGTGAACATAATAGTGGTACCTAAAAAGTAAATTTTCCCCAAGTGGTTGATATCATGTAATTATTTAGTATTGAAAGTACTAAAGGAGAAAGGATGGATGGATTGGTTCACAAAAGAGGAAAGACCAATTTACCCAAATCTAGTTGCTCATTTTTATCAATTCGTTCAATTCTCTTTTGATACAGAAGATGGTTTTGTTGTAAGAAGCTAGATCAATGGCCATAGATGCACCTTTTATTCAAGGTTATGGGATGAATTCCTAAGGATACCTCATGAAGTTATTTTTGAGGACTACCAGAGAGGTCCTCCTCCTCCAAGTGAGTTCTTTGTTTTAGAAATTTCCTTGAGAAGCTTGACTGGTAATGAAATAAGGGGAAGAGCTATTGCTGGTGAGCTAGTTGGGGAAGCCAGACTTTTGTTTAAGTTTGTTCAGAATCTGATTAGTCCAAGAAAATGAGACTTTGTTACACTCAAGTATTAGGATGTATTTTTTATACATCTTATGAAGAATGGACACAAGGCCAACCTATGAAAGTATGTTATACTCTATATGTGTGAGTTGATAAAGATAACCTCTAAGTAAACCTCCCTATTCTACTCAAGGATAATCTCAGCTATTATTCATGAAAAATGGTTAGTTGGACCAGATGAATAATTCATTAAGGAATATGAATTTTTTATTTCAAAATTTATAATCAAGTGAATGAAAATCAGTTTTAATCCATGGAGAAAATCATGGGTGGAGGATAATGACATATTTTATGAAAAGTTCAACCCTGATGAGCACTCTTCAAGACCTATAGAAATTTTTGATCCTATTTTGGAACCAAATGATATTTATGACTATTATATCGAGGAAGAATAAGAAGATTCTATTGCACATATAGAGAAAATTGTCCTGAATAAGAAAGACAATGAACCTGTTCTCTAAGACATAAATGAGAAGGAAATACATGTTCCTGAAGAAATTGTTGATCTGGAAGAAGAACCTGATTCTAAAGAAGAATATGTTGTTATTGAAAGGGAAAAGGTTGTTCTAGAAGATCATCTAGAATAATATCTTTCTCTTGAGAAAGAATCTACTTTTGAGAAATAGTTAGCAGAACATGTTGTTCCTGAGATTATCCCATCTTCTGAAGAAATAATGGATCAAGCCTTTCAATTGGCTAGAAAATAAATGGGTTAAGTTATTGGGGATGAAATCTTTGAAATAGATCAAGGGTATAAATCTCTTAGTCCTATAAGAGATGCACTTATTGAGGGGGAGAAACACCCTAATTGGAAAGTATAGAAGTGCCTAATCCATTTGATCAAAGCACTATGAATACATGGTATAAATTCCATATCTATTTTGATGTGGATTATTCCCAAGAAGTCTCAGTTAAGAGTATAGATCTGTCTACTATGTTTCAATTGAAAATGGTATCTTCTCCTGAAGTTATCTCTGCAAAGGAACCTAAGCATGTCTCAGCTCCTATTCCTAAATATTCACTAGAACCTTCCACCTTGGTGAGTAAGGATTATTTTAAATCATTTGGAGTTATCCTATTGGATGGGGTTTAAAATATCATGAATACTAAACCTACTCCTATAACCAACTTGAGTGAAAACAGATGATACCCTGTTTTTAGAAAAGATCATATGGCAGATTTATCCAAAGATGCTTCATGAAATTCAAGAGGTCAGAATTGATAACACACAACTAAGTGATGAAGTGAAATCTCTTAGAGCTATGGTTGAAGATATGCAGAGAATGTTGAAATCAAGACCAGAACCTTTTGCTCATCCTGTTAGTGGTCAAATTCCACAGGAAGCTGTCTCCCCTATTCAACCAAACCTAACTTTTTTATCTTACAATGTGGATGAAAGAAACAAAAAAAATAGTTCAAGAGATGCGTGATCTTGTTATTGGTCTCAAGAAGTTGGCAGATGAGTATAAGGGCTATCTATAGAAAGTTATGAATCAATTTATATCTCTTACTTCAGTTATTAAAGCTTCTAGTACCTCTGGACAATCATCTAAAACCTCTTGGACAGTGATCTTCTCAGATCAGTTGTTAAGGAAGAACTTCAATCTGTGCTCAGTGTCTTTGACAAAGAGTCTCTATCTGTGGTTGTCAAGAAAAATGATAAAATTCTTTATTTGGTAAGAATTCATTCCAAGATTTCAAATGATGCTCAGGAATAAATTACTAAGAAGGTGGATTTATACTTCAATAGGATTTTCTCTAATCATGATCTGACAAACCATTTCAAGTACCTTGTAGAGAATCTAAAAATCCCTCCTGTCAATCAAGATTTTAAAACTCAAGTTCAAAAGCTGAAAGATCTCACTCCTTTGTTGGAAACGTTCATGGAGAACAAAGATGACTTTGAGAAAGCAATTCAATATGGTGGTGAGATTATTGTTGACTTCATCAAGCTATTAGGGCCTTAGCTTTATGTACAGAGAACTGATATTGTGGCTCCTTCAGCTGCACCCTTAAGACCTGGTTTACCAACCTTCTCATCCACTGCCCTTGACTCTACCTATATGACTATCTCTCAAGCTCTAAGTCAGATCAGATATGTTATCCTCATCAAACAATTGCCTCAGTCTTCCGCCAAACCTACCATGGAACCTTCTATTTTTGAAGGAAACCCTTTACTTTCTCTGTCAGTTAGTTCACTTTCTTCTTCAACTTCTACCTATACTCCTATGGAATCTCTTGGGGCTACTACCAAGGGCAAAGGGAAGATATCCAGACCTAAAGAAAATTGACTACTATCTTTTTATAGAGATATTGTTCATTTTTGTTTATTACTTTTTATAATGACACTTTTTTATCTAATGCATTATGAACTCTTCTTATCTATTCTCTTCTTTACTTCTGTACTCTTTTTGATAATCCCAACAGGGGGAGAAATATGCACTCTAAATGCATTCTAAGGAAGCAGCATTCACTAAGAATAGATATCTCACCCACATGATTTCTGATCATAAAAAGGGGGATATTTTTGGCCTCCTCCTGTCTTAATCACATTTTAATGAAAAAAAATCCTTTATATCCTACAAATATATTTTCTTTTATCTCAAATAATGTGTATAGATGGTTGGTTTATTTATGTTTTAAATAAACCTACTCAAGTTCTTAATTGCTAAAATCATGTCTAATTTGTGTAATCTATATTTAATTTGTTTTATAATGAATTAGTTTTTTGAATGATTTAGTCTAATTAATTCTATGGATATTATTGCTTAAGTCTATATACAAGTAATTGGCTAAGTCTGAGAAATCATAAGTATGCCATAGGTTCTGGATTTCTGGATAAGAAACTAGACACCGTGACTCAGACACCGTGACTCAGACACTGTGATGCAGACACTGTGACCTAGACACCGTGACCAGACACTGTGACCCAGACAACGTAACGCAGACAGCGTGACTAGACACCGTGACCAGACACTGTGACCCATGGACCATGACGCAGACACTGTGACTTAGACATCGTGACCCAAATACCATGAATAGACACCATGACCCAGACATCGTGACCCAGACACCGTGGCCCAGACACTGCGACCCAGACACCATGAACAGACATCATGACCCATACATTGTGACCTAGACACCGAGAACCAGACACCATGACTAGACACCACATTTGTGCTACCAGTTCCTGATCTATATACAACTATGACACCAGGAAAATCTCACCGCTGAAAGTAAAAGAATAAGACATCATTTCTTGGTGACATAGTTTCTAAGTGACACTGTTTCCAGACAGACTGTGACACCGTTCTTTCATATGTTTTGTCATTTTTCAATTTAATTTATAACGGTCATATTTGAGTGTTTTAATTGCACTAACATAATTAATATTTATTTATAAAAATGTCACCTAATATTACGAGGTATGAGGTGAATAATATATGTATCATGTTGGATACAACACATGCCCTCCAAGAATAAAAATAAAACTATGGCAAGAGAAGAAAAGGTGAAGAAAAAGAGCCGAACACACACAAGCATTTCTTGAGAAAAGAACTGACACATGCAACAAGATACATATGAACAACACACAAATTATTTACAAATATAAAATTTGAGAGATGATAGTTCAAATTCAATAACATCTTTGCAATACCAACTTCATGAAGAACATGTGCCAGATCTAGCTGACTTACGATAGTCTATTTCTCAGAAGAGGACTCGATTCCTGCATCTGCTTCATCCTAGAAGTCCAGAGCTGCATAGACTAACACTTAGAGCACTTATAACATTATCTCAGAATATTTTCTCTGTTGTGTATTGTTTTTAGATTTTTAGTAGTGTGTGTGTGTGTGTCTATATAAAAACACACATTATCTCCTTCATTAAACTGGAAGATACAAGATATCCTTCCTCTCAAATATTTTTACACTTATTTACTCCCACTGATAAGTGTGGAAGAGGTCCATGTGTGACTTGTTAGTTTATACCCATGAAGAATTATGGAAGAGGTCATGTGACCTTGACAGTAATGTGTACTATTGTTTACCCCAATCCATGGTGTAGATCAAGTTTATTAATATAAACTACTTAGTGGTGCGTGATCACCAAATGGAGTGGATTAGGTCTCGTCTTGAGATTGAACCACTTGTTTTATATACACTGTGTTGTTTCATTTGGTGTTCTATGTTTTACTTTATAATTAAGAAATCACTAGATTTACTTTGATAGATAATCTTGGAAAGAAGTTATAATTGTTTATCCTTATTAGAATTGCTTCAAAAGTAATATTAATAACTGATATTAAGAGTACTGAGAACTAATCAATCTTTTAAAAAGTTGTTTAGACTGTAAAACTTTCATAACTATATTACTTTCATCAACTAGGCTGTATTTATTTTTATTGGGGAACCTTTTAAGAAAACTTTTCAAATGGAAATTTTAATATATACTCAATTCACCCCCTCTTGAGTACTCTACTCTGACCGACAATTATATCAAAATTCAATATTAAATTGATTACAATCACTAGTATTAGATTTAAAAATATATAATTTAATTAATTTTAATTTTAAAAAAATATATAAATAAAATTTAGCTTGTAATTTCTTTTAATTAAAAACGATTTTTAATAAAAAATAGTTTTTTCACTATTCACTAAAAAAAACTATTTTTAGGAAATTATCAAAACTCCACTCCAAGATAAGTTTGAAATTATGATTTCACAAATAAAGTTTATTTTTTAAATGTATTTTCTAAAAGTTTCAAATTTTAATTTTATAATAAGTATTCAAAATGTAACAAGACTTCTTTTTAGAGAAATACATTTTTAAGTGTAAAACTAGATTTATTATTATATCATTTTTAGAAAAACATATTATGAATGTAATTTTTTTATTAAATATATAATATATATTTTTTTAAATAATTCATCACAAAAATTTATTTGCTTAATTTATTGAGGTAAAACACATCTGTGCGTCGAAAAATATTTTTTTCAGAGAAAAAAGATATTCTTTATTTTTAAATGGTTATTATTTTTATTTATAGTTAATTGGTCACCAAATAATTAATTTCATATTATTTTGTAAACCATATATTTTCATAAATAATTTAATCATATTCTTACTAATCATTTTAATGGTTCTGCTATAATTATCATATCAAATAATAATATTTTAATAGTATGTTGAGTAACACTAAAACTCAGTGTTGTGTATAGTGTAAGATATCAATGAAATTAAATATATTCAAATAAATATTTCTTAAAATATCAAGTTGTTACATTATGGGTCCTAATTCCTATTAGAAATGTGTATTTATATCAGATGGTTAGGCAAAAACTTGACATCAAAGATATGCCTATTGTATAGGAATTTATGGATGTATTTTTGAAAGAGTTTCATAGTCTCCCTTTAAAATAAGGATGTTGAGTTTTCAATATAAATAATACCTGGTTCTGTAAATATTTTATAAACTCCATAAATAATTTACAGGTTTTAGTTTCAATAATTTAATTCAAAACTGCAGGAGAGTCATGATAAGGGATTCATTCATCCAATTTCATCACCATGAGGTGCACCTGTCCTTTTTATTAGGAATAATGATGGATCAATAAAACTATGAATTGATTATAAAGGTTATAAAAATGTCAAAATAAATAATATCTATCATTTTCCCATATTTATGATTTTTTTGTCAATTATAAGAGCTCAATATTTTTTGATGTTTTATCTTCATTCTATATACTATCAACTAAGAGTGAAAAGTTAAGACATACCCAAGATAGCCATCTATATGATGTATAAACACTATAAGTTTATTATTCCATTTGGTTTTACTAACTCCTCCTCTATCTTCCTAGATTTAATGAATAGATACATTATAGATTACATTGATCTATTTTTGGCAGTCTTTATAGAAGATATTATTATAAAATCAAAGTGAAAGGAAGATCATGAATATTACTTAGGGATTGTATTGAAGACCATAAAGAAGGATAATATGTTTGAAAAATGTAAAAATTGTGAATTTTGGCTATATAAAGTTTCATTTATGGGTCATATAATCTCAATAAATGGAATATAGTTCAATCTATAAAAGGAAAAAGTTATTGAACATTGGCCAAAACCAACCACGGTGACTGAGATTCATATTTTTCTTGGTTTGGATTTATATTATCGACAATTTATGAATAATATCTCATGTATACCTTATCCACTCACTAAGTTAACTCAGACGGTAATCAAATTTTTTTATAAGTGAATATGATGAAAATTTCATGGGATTAAATAGAAGATTGACCAGCTAATCTGTACTCACAGTAGCTTATAGTGGAGATGGGATTTTGACCTATAGTGATGCATTTAATAAGGGTCTAGGATGTTTTATCATGAATAATTATATTTTTATTGTTTATGAATCATTTTAATTAAAGTTTTATAAGAAGAATTACCTGTCACATCACTTAGAGTTAATATTTGTAATATTTAAATTAAAGATATCTATAAATTATCTTTATAGGAAATGGTGTGACATATATACCCATAATAAATGTTTAAAGTATATATTCACCCATAAATAGTTGAATATATTCCATATAATATAGTTATAATTGATTAAATATTATGACTTATTAATAAATTACCACCCTTGGAAAGTGAATGAGGTGCCTAATGTATTGATTTAAAATTATCATGCTATCTTATCTATGATTAAGATCATAAAAGATCTAATATTTTTGGATATACAAATTATGTACCTTGAAATCTTGAAGGAAGGGGAGAAATAATATCTTTTTCAAATGAGTGTTCAACCTTCTTTGCATGTGAATATTAAAGAAGTGTAGAAGGAAGATGTAGAGCTATAAAAAAGTGATAAATGTTTCAAGGTTAAACCATGATTATTATGGAAAAATAAGGTTTTAGAACTTACTATGTGTCCCATCAATATCAAACATGATGTAGGAACTATTTTATGAATCTCATTTCACATCATTCTCTATTCATCCTAGAAGTATAAAGGTTTATAGATATTTGAAAGAGTAGTTATAGTGGGACAACATGAAGAGATATATTATGGTGTGTGAATATTGGTTATTAGTATGTCACCAATTTGAGGGTGAGAGATATAAGATTAAGTGGATATTACAGTCATTACTTATACCTAAATTTAAATGGAAAACAATCAACATGGATTTCTTTATCTGGATCCCAAAAACATCTAAAGCGCATAATGGTAGTTTTTTTATAGTTGATTAACTTATAAATATGTTTTCACTAGTATCAGAGAAAATGTATATCTTTATCATATTTCAATGATATATATTAAATAAGTATTAAGGTTGTATAGTGTTCCAAATTCTTTTAATTTTATAGGGATTTGAGGGTTGCCTCAAATTTCTGAAGATAAGTCATTAGGAGACTATGGATATAGAGTTGAGATTCAATTCTACTTATAATCCATAGATATATGGTCAGTTTGAGAGAAATATTCAAATAATAAATTATATGTTGAGATATTATTCTAAATATTTCAACGGTTTTTGGTACGGATCCCTTTCTCTTTTTGAGTTCTATTAAAACAATACCATTCACTCTAGTATTCAGGTGAATCCTTATGAATCCCACTATGGAAGGAGTTGTAGAACTATAATATTATATGATAAATTTAGGGATATAAATATATTTGGACCTAGGATATATGAGGAATTATAATATATGTTTTTATCCCTTTAGTAGTACGTAAATCCATCTCACAGTTGATAAAAAATTTATGATGATAATTATTGGTAAGATCTGGAATTTGAAGTTACTAATAAGGTATTACTAAATATTTATCAATTAATGAAGGGTATGAGATTCATAAATAATGTAATTATCATTCCTAGGTATATTTTCCCTTTCAATATTCTTGAATGAGTAGGGATGATACCTTATCACTTGGAATTCCACCAAACCCCACTCAAGTTCATGATGTGTTCCATATATCTCTCTTGAGGATCTACATACATGATCCTCCATGTATACTGAACATAGAGGTATTACCAAAATATATTGATCTTTATTATGAAGAAATAATGGTTAAACTCTTGTATTATAGAGACAAGGTTCTATAGAACAAGATTACTCACCGTATAAAAGTTTTCAGAAGGATTTAGAAATTCAAAGAATCTATATGGTAACCTAAGGATATAAAGAAAAAAATGTTTTCCCCATTTTTTTATTTCATTGTGATACAATTTTCAAGGTGAAATTAATTTTAAGGGGTGTTGAAGGTAACATCTGAAGGTTTTATGATATTTTTCTCTTTCATAAATTTGATTTCTTTGATAACTTTCATTATATGCAACCTTGAGTCTAAATAAACCATGATATAGTATACAATTATAAACTATCCATTAAATAGTTGGTATGAATAATAAAAACTAAATTATGTAAAATACATATAAAGGTTTTAAATAATTAAAATTCATTGGTTAATTCATAATAAATAAGTACTCAATTTTCACTGATGTCATTTTTTCATCAAAAATGTGTTTTCTTCATGAACATTTTTAGTTACATTTTGCCTATGGATATTACAATACATTTCTATAAATTTTAGAGATTAAATTTCATAAAAAATTATAACATCATTATATCATCATATCAAAATTATCTTATGGTATATTTTTGGGATTTCTCTAAAAGAATAATTTTTTAGTGAATAGTATAAATATTGATATTATAGAAAAATATCTTTTTCATTCAAGTATTTAGAAAGATACATTTTTTAAAAAATAATTTTAGGATACCATTAATTAATTTTGACTAAATATATTCTATAAATTTAATTTTAATCAACATAATGCTTAATTTTGGTGTAAAAACATTTTTATTCTTAAAAACATATTTTTTCTTTTAACAAACTGTTCTCGACATGTTTTGTAGATATATTTTAAAATGAATCTATATCACTTATAGATATTGAATTGAAAAAAATGGATTTTGAATTTTAAATCACCATAATTAATATTATATAACAAGTTCAAATTAATTTTTATTCATTATGAATAGTAACTAAGGTAAAAATTTAATACTATAGTTAAGGTTGAAGTAAGTTTACCAAGGTGGGGGTAAACTAATAGATAAGGGTGATATTTCTATATAAACATATATAAATCTTATTTTCTTTCCATATTTCAACCTTATATCATTTTCTATTCAAATATGAGTCATTTGAAAGCATGTTTCTTGAGTATTATTTTATTTATATTTTAATTTTTTGAAAAATTAAAAGTGTGTCCTCTCCATCCCTTATGAAAGAAAACCTCTACTATATCGTATTTAAACTAATTTTAGATACCTATATCATCAAACACTTCCAAATTCGCTTTTAAAATTCTCTACCCATGAAATTATGGTTTTTTTCTTCTTAAAAGACTATTCTAAGGGTCCTTAATAAGGGATCTAAAGGAGGTATACCGATGAAGAGGTAATCATCTTACCCATCTTCTTTAAATTTATTTATTCTTTTATATATTTAAAAAATGAGATATTAATCATAAAATATTATCTTATATATCGTCAATATTTTTTTTTTATGATTACAGATCCACTATTATCATCTGTTTTTTCCATCAAATGGTAAATGAATGTATCACCCATGAGTATGTTTGAACTACCGCATCCACACAGTGATAAGATTCATTATAAATCACCATAATTATTAGTTCATTAATATGATATATTTAAATTATATATATAATATTTAAAATATTATTATTATTCTGGAATTTTATGATATTTTCTAAATTCTTAACTTCTAATCAGTTGGAAAATAATTATGTCGCTTGGGTGTACGTGTGGATTACCACCTCTATGAATTGATGTGATTCATTATTTATTTCTTCTTTACATGGATGGTAATAATCCTAGATTTAATAAATATATATGATATATATTATATAATAATCATTATAGTGTGATTAATTATTATTTTACTTTATTTTCTTTTAACCATCAAAAAGTAGAAACTTCACTTACACATACATATGAATTAAATTTTTATAAGCTTAAAGGTTACATGAGAGGTTATCCCAAGCTCGAAATATGTTACTTGGGAGGTTATCATAATCCCAAAAAAAGGTACAAAGGAGGTTACCCCAGACTAAAATAGTGTACATAGAAGGATATCCCAATCTTGAAACTAGTACATATGCAGTTAGCCCAATCTTAACTTGTGATGAATGAATTGAAGGGTTACCTTGATATATGATTTCTATGATTATGAATATTCCATACTTTAGACCACACCTTATGAAAGACTTTTATGACATGATCTTATTCTAATTTTATGATCTCATAGATCATTTTTGTTGATTTCTTTATGATTCATGTCATATGAACTACCAATAATTATACCAAAACTCTAGATTTTGATGTACAAATCGAAGATTATGGTTTTGAAAATTTGAAATCATGTTCCCATTCCCTTGTTTTAATGATATACATAAATGAAATTTTATATTTATTTTTATTACACTTACTAGGCAACTAAGAGCACAATTTATTATTTTTCATTTTCCCCAGTATATGAAGAATGATTTTAAGTATGATATGTCTAAGAATGGTGTTATATGTGAAAAACTTAGTGGGAAATGTTTTATATCATTTATTTAGCAGTTGTTTATGTTTCCAAGTTTCCAAATACACTAAAATATTATAGTTATAACATGGATAAAAAATTTATCTAATGAATATTCAGATAGTAAAATGTAATATTTGTGTATAAAAATATAGGTCCCTATAATTGGTATCAGAGAAACTAAAACTTTATTATTCTTTTAATATCTACATTACTTGTGCATGTTATTACTGAGTGTATCAATTAATCTAATCTTTTTAACTAGGTAAGAGGCTTCAGTGTAATTGGGGTTAATTAATAATAAAGTAACTCTCAATTAATGTTTGATACACTAATTCACCCCCACTCTTATGGTCACTACATAATCCACTGGTCTATATAGTTTCAAAAATGGATAATTATATATATCACATGACAATTTTTTTTAGAAACAATTTTATTTCATGAGAACATATTTTGAAATGAATCAAATGGTTTTAAAATTTTAAAACATTATTTAATAATGTTTTAAAAAAAGTTATCTAATTAAATTACACTTATAATTTGATTAAGAAAATGGAATTGATGTAAAAGTAATTATCTGCATAGATATACAAAAAAGAAAATATTTATGATGACATGAAATTATGATTTTGGTTTATATAAATCTTGATTTAGGGTTCGTATGATGAAAAATGATGATAATGAAGATAATATAGGGTGTTTTATCGATATTTTATTTAATTATATGGTTTGGTATGATGAGATTTGGCTTCTATTAAAAAAATAATTGTGACCAAGATGTATAATTAATATACACAATTTGTAAACCATTTTAGTAATCATGAATTTTTTATTCACAGATTTTTTAAATAGAACATTTTGGTATATAATTTTTAAACTTTACACCATAAATATTTTGAATTTTTTATCTCTTATAGGATTAAAATAATGTATTAGACTATTACATGGTATAATGATGTTATTAAAAGGGAATTATTTTTATAAAGAAAATTAATTATTGATTATTGATAAGAATACACATAGAGGAGTCACTAGTTCTTAAGGGGGATGAGATACTTGAATTTTACTTGTAAATGAATAAATGAATAGAGGTTAAATATATATATACATTTTAACAAAATAATTAGAAGGGATTACAATAATTATAGAACCAAAGTTACAAATAGATCCAAAAAGTTTTAGAAGAATTTTTTTATTGTTTTGGAGTTATACCAATTCTTAATATGTAAAATATTGATTAGAAAGAATTAAATACATATTACAATTTTTATGAATGTTTTATACCTCAACTATGAGGTTTTACATATATTTGATAGAGGGGTTAGTGCAAGAATGATGGAAGAGAGTGCCATAAGCTAGACTACATGTGGATATTACTTAGAAAGGATTATAGAAATTGATAAATGAAACTTTATACCTTAATATGATGAAACTAGTAAAGGAATGTGGGTATTTAGATTTTAAATAGAGAAAATTTTCTTTTATCGAGTTTTATTCTTTTTTTTTTTGTATTTTTTATGCACCAGAGTTGGTGAATTATAATGGAATAAATTCATAGAGGTTCAAGATTAATCTATTAAAAGAGATTTAATCAAGGGATATCCTATTAAATTAATCTATCTATGTGTTGGTTGTCAAGAAGGTGATGATTATAGAAGTTAATATAGAAAACAAATAAATGTATAATAAATTTACATCCATATTCTAGTGAGGGTATAATTTCATTTAGTTTCCAATAAAGTAATAGAAATGAATTAAAAATAAACCTATGATTACTTATTCTAATTTTTCTCAAGGAATGAGTCCATGTATATGTTACTTATATGGAAAAGTGTCTCATTAGTGGGTTAATTATCCTTTTACGCTATTACAATTCCATCAATATAGGTATATGTGACATCTAAATTAGTTTTTTAAATTCCTTTATTTATAAGTTATTAGTAGTGAATCAAATAAGGTACAGAGATCTTGTATGTTAAAAAAAGTGAAAATTATCTCATATTAGGAAGTTAATTCATAGTGAATATACCATTGTTATAAGAGATACCCGATCCTATAAAAATTACAATATAAACTTTCTTTCCAAACAATTCCATTGGAGTTTGAGGTTAAGATGAGGTTGTTTACCATTTTTGGTACCCTTTTAATTTTATCAACATTAATTATTTCTTTGATTAATATAAAAGCATCACACTCATTTATATTTATAAATGGGGTGTATTAACTATTATTAATGGTATATTTAATGATTTATCTGATTAGAATTGATACACCATTAGCAGAAGAGTGAATAGGGGTTTAATTCACATGATAAACTATCATAATTAGAAATATGAAAATCTTGTGGTATTTTATAATACTTGAGATAAGAACACATGACTTTATTATCTGAATGGATTTATTAGTAAGGTATAAATCACATATCAATTATTATAGTAAAATAGTTATCTTCGTTTCACTAAATGAAACTATTTAAAAACTCAAAAGAGAGTAAAATGTCAATAAAAGTAGGTATGGTTTTATTGTCAATGAAGTTAGATCCATCGCCTGAATGTTAGTGGTTTTAGTTCTTGAAAATATAGATATCAAAGACCAATATAATTTTATTACATTTGTAAACTGATATTTAGATGTCTTTCTTCAATATTTTTCAGGATTACCTTCAAATAGGGATGCGTAGTTCTCCATTTATCTATTTCATAGAAGTTTATTGATTTATTTATTCTCTTAGACTATGGAATTGAAAGAATTGTGAGAATGATATATTTATCCTTATTATTTATAAAGAAAATAATTTATTTGATATAGTGAACTACTTTCAGTGACACCATTTACGTTTAAAATGAAATATAATTGAAGTTGAAACTTTTTAATTAATTATTAGACATTGAACTAGATAAAGTCTATGGAAATTGTTGGGAAAAAATCCCTCAAGGTATAATTGAATCATTTTTGAGGTGATTGTGTTTGTTGACAAAGTGGATGTCAGTGTTGTGTTTGTTGACAAAGAAAACCCTGACATACAAATTTGTTGATAAAGGGGATTTGATGGTGGTATATCGAGTTCAAGGGTTGTGGTTAATGATCCATGTTTGCTTCAAGAACGTCGACAAAGGAATGGATGACCTGGAGGTGGTACAAAAAAGAGCAGATATAAGGTGGAATCATTTTCTAGTGTTTGCCAAATCTTTGGGCCTGAAAATCGACAAATGGGGAAAAGTGGTTTTGGCCAAGGGACTTGATCACTGTTGACTTGAATGAGATGAAACTTGCGCGCCATATGTTTTTCAAGATTAGAACATCAAAAAATGGCAAAGGGAAAAGGGGTGCCCAAGTTTTAGGGTTGGTCGTGCAAGTGACTTGCGTGACAGAGACTTACACGCCGAGAATTGTGCGCTGAGAGGAGACTTGCGCGCCATCGCGTAGGGTGTCTAAATGCCTATAAATACATGTCGAAACCTCCTCATTTGTTGTGAGTTCAACACTTATAAAAAATTAGAGCTCCCATCGCGCAGGTGTGGTGGTCGCACAAGTGGTGGTGTGGTCGCGCAAGTAGTAGTTTCCCGCTAGTTGTTTGTTTTGCATCCAAAGTGGTTTGGGAAAGAAAAGAAGGGAGTCGACCAAGTTTTGAGTTGAAGAATGAGGCATCACAAAAGTGGTTTAGTGACACTTGCATGCCAGGTTTTGAAGAATCGCGATAGTTGATGGTTGCACGCCAAAATTGGTTTGGGTGTAAAAGGGTGTGAGTCGCACAAGTTTGGAGTTGCAGAAGCTTGTGTCGTGCAAGTGGTTGAGGTGGACTTGCGTGATAGTTATAACTTGCACACCGATACTTGTGCACCGTCTTAGAGAAGGGTTCCAGGTATGGTTGAAGTACGGTAGTGATTTAAGGCTGCATGGAAGCTGTAAGATTTCTCGATACCTTCAGTGTAAAGTGAGATTCATCTATGGGTGAAAGTTGGACTTCAACAGAGCATCTACATACAATAGGGGATGTATTAATTAGTGATAATGAAGAGACCTATAGGTCTATAAACTTTGAGTGGATCCTTTCTAGAGCAGTGAGAAAAGGAAGAGGAAGAAGGTGATCCTCTCCACCGGTAGTGAGCCAGAGAGAGAGAGAAACAGGGAGTGGCCCTTGGGAAAGCATTGAGCTGATCCTAAACATTGTAAAGGCAGTGAGCCTGGGAATAGAAGTGATCTATCTCAAACTTTGTAAGCATTAAGTTTCTTTTTATTGGATTTGGTACAACGACACATCACTATTGTATGCTCCTTGGACGTAGCCCAATGAGGGTGAACCAAGTAAAAATCTCCGTGTCTTCCTGCTTTCTCTCCTACATTGTATTCAAAGCATTATCATCAGATAAAGAAGAAAATAAGTGATCATAATTAACACACAAGTGCAAACAATGTGACCCTTATAATAAAGAGGTCAAGATCCAGTGGGGCAGGAAGAATTTTGAAATAGAATATCCATACCCTGATTCACCCCCCTTTCAAGGTATATAGGCCCCTATTGGTCTTAACAGAAATAATGTGATTTATCTCTCATTAATGGTTTTTATCAAAGTAAGGAAAGTATGTGTTTTTAAAATACATATTTATGGTCAAGATAGAACTAAAATATGGTAAAAGAATAGGATATACCAGGAATATATTTTTTAAATTATAATAATCATTATGATTTCCTAGAAAAGCTAATTAGGGTTACTAATGCTTATATGATGTTCATGGAATTAATAAATCATATTTTTCACAAAGACCTTGACACATTTATGATAATATTTTTTTTAATTATCTAATAATTTAGTATAGATAAATTTTTTCCATGAAATAAACATATAGGTAATTTTATATACTTCACATGAGCATCAAATAAGTATTAAATTATTTTTATTTTATTTATAGATTCATGACATGAGTTTATCATGAAATATTTTTATAATAAAGGGATTTATATGATTCCCATCAATGTTAAATTTATGATTATTTATAATAGACGAATGAATATTTTTGAAATATTTTTTTCTTGGATTTTTAGTTATTTCGATCAGTTAATTTATAAATCCTCTAAGATCGATTCACCCCTAAAAACATTGACCTGAAAGGGTGTGAAGTTTGAGTAGAGTGATAGATTCCAGAATGCTTTTTAGGAACTAAAGTTGATACTTTCCTAACCATTATATTTAATAATTATAAAATAGGTTGATATATATGTACCATATTTTTATGCTTATAGAGTGTTATTATATTATTTTATAATGAAAGGAGATAATTTTATGTCTTATGAATCAATAATGTTTAGATGTTCATGAAATTTTCAGAAAATAAGAGCTTAAAATACATATTCCCTCAATAATATTTGAGCTCAAATCATTGAATATGGGTCAAATATATTTAGTTTTTTTAATTTATGATTTCATACAGATTAATAAAAATAAATATTATGGATAATGATTGGATTTAAGATCTAAAACCTAATAAATTTAATAAATAAAATACTAATTAAAATTGGCGGTCATTTTTGGTGATTTTCACTTAGATGTGGAAGAAAAATAGGATTATAATTTTTTATATATCATAAATGTTACACAGATAATTATAGATCAAGTAAAAGAGGGAATACCATATAAACCTAAATATAGGAGGATGTGATACATATTAATTGGAGGTAATACCATTTATATATATTTTATTGAACCATATTCTACTATTTATTCTCAAGATTATTTGGTTTCTTACTTTAATTTAAGTTAATTAGTTATTAAATATTTAATTCTTTTAAGATACAATATTCATTTTAGGTTTATGATGATATACAATGATATTATGTTTTAGTTTTGGTAGCCTAGAAAAAGAAATGTATAACTAAATTAATTTATTTATATTTGGATTTTCAATAGGTAAATGTTAAACACCAAAGATCAATGAGATTATTAAATCAATTATTGATACCAATATAGAAGTGTAAAGACACTTTTATGTATTAAATTATTAGATTACCAATTCCAAAAATAATACTAATGTTATTGGTGGTAATGGTGGATCAATATTTAAATTTAGATAATTTATTACTGATCTGAGAAACACACAAGACTAAAGATCAATAAATGCTATTTTATATAAGTTATTATAATTTATGGAGTTCCTAAGAATTTTTTTCTCATAGAGCCCTATTTTTTACTTATAAATTCTATAATGGTTTTCAAGAGGATATGATAACACAATTTAGGATAAAGAAAACTCACCATCCTAGATCAGTAGATAAAAAGAGAAAAAAACTCAGGTTTTGGAACATATTCTTCATGCATGCATAATAAATATTTGGAGGTATTGGGATAATCATATTTCATTGGTGGAATATTATTTTAGTCACAGTTACAAATATTGTATTTGAATGAATTTTTTTGAATAATTATATGAAAGTCCATGTTAATAACTATTGATTTATATGAGTATAGAGTAAAAATTTATTCTAGAAACTATATTAGTATAAAAATCATTAGGTAATTTTCAGTTGATTAAGATTCATATGATAACTAAACAAAGTCATTATAAATCCTATTCTGATCCATGATGATGATACATGGAATTTAGTGTTTTAGATCTTGATTTTTTTTGTTTCTTCTTAATTGGGATATTAATGAATTCTAAAACTATGATAAATAGCATGTTTAACCACTATATATTGTGATTCATAATATTTACAAGTTCTAATGTTTTTTAAATATCAACCATATACATCCCTTTTTATAAATGGGGATGTGTTTATATTGGAACTAGAAATGACTCTGGTTAAATAATCTATTCAAATTATAGATTAGAAATAAAAATCATTAATGGAAAGGTGTATACCACTATTATAGGTTACATGGAAACATTGTTGAATTTAATAGGAATCTTGGTAAATAAAAACTAAAATCTAAGAACAATGATTTTTTTGGATATAGGATTTCTCAATTATTTTTTAGGGGAAGAAAGACGTATGTTTAGAAGAATTATGAAATTATTGAATCAATAAGCATCCATAACATTAGATTTTATTTATTTTGGTATAAAATACGAATTTAGAGATAAATTTTCATGACATTTGACCTGAAGAATGGTTAAATAATTTCATTGTCTAAACATACATATAAACTATCTTGAGAGAGATATATATGAATGTGTAGTTTAGTGCATTATTAGATAACTAAATAGAATAAAAATTTATTTTCCACTTCTTATGATAGAGATGAAAGTGTGGTTTTTTTCATTATTAAATAACTATGAAACTAACCATTCATAAATGGAAATATTTGGCATGAATGGTTAATATACATGATTAAATAACATTTTAAATAACCATTCTAACAATTCTAACTCACCTATTTTCATTTTTAAACTTACACTCTTCTGATTCAACCTAATTTAAAACCCTATTGAGTCATAATTATATTTTTGGGCTTCAATAGAGTGAATTAGAAGTCACACTTCCAATTATAAGTAGATCATTAGTGTTATTTTATCTATTGAAATGTGGGTTGAATATAAGTAATCTTAATGTAATATCACCATTATCATCTCTATTTCCTCTCACGTTTAAACATCATCATGGTGTTATATAAAACAAAAGGAATGAATCTTAAGATTAAATTTATGATTTTGATGATAGGGTTGAGTGTATCAGATTGAAGCCTATATCTTGAAATTTATTAATTTAAGGAATTATATGAAATCCTCTCTAGGTAGGTGTATATGATATATTCTTATCCAGATGATTAATCTGAATATAGTTTGGATAATTAATTAAAAAAATTATTGTTTCATTATGATTTATATTTAATAGATATTTTATATGGGTTGTAAAATCATTGTTTAAATAGGATTTATTTCTTTAAAAAAATATTTTTTATATCCATCATAAATTTGACATACATTATGTTGTTTTGGATAAATTTATTGATATAAATTTTAATAATGAATTTTTTTGAATGTATTTCACATTTTTGGTTTTGTGAAAATAATTTTTATTGGAATTTTGTTATAACTAAGGGTTTTTTTATTTGAATGTATATTTAAATATCATATTTAAATTATTTAATTGAAATACTTTTGAAAAGTGTTTTTGGAGATTTATTTAGAAAATTGATTTTAGATTTCCATTTTATTATTTTAAATAAATGAATGTGAATTTATATTATGATTTTTGATATTATTCTAATATTTCTAATGTTTTTAAATTATTATAGGTTATGTTTTTTAAAGGATTGAATAATGGCCTATCATAGATTTTGTATTGATATGTTCTTTAATATCTATATCATGGGTCATTTATGTAGAAAGGCCATGGTGAAATTGTTTTGATGAGTGATGTATTTTTTTATATGGTTTATTGTGTGAGTAATGTTTAAGGACCCAGCCTTAACCATTACATATTATAGTGTATTGAGACTATAATTATTTTTCATTCATACCCAAATATGTTTTAGGTTTAGAGTTTTAGAAAATTAGGGCATAATTCATACATACAACCCACAAGAATATAATTTGGATACCAATAAAACAATATCCATTTTTTCATAATACAAAAGTCTTAAAAACATGATTTATTTTGATGGAAAATATTCACAACATTCATCCTTGATTATTATTTTCTCTTACCCTACCGTAAACCATATGAAAAAAATTTAAAACATGGGAGGAGAACAAAAATATTATTAAGTGAATAAAATAATGAAAAAAACTATTAGTCTATGAATACTTATAAACAAATGAAATATATATTTTTCCCCTTAAAAGTAACATATACTTAATTTTAAAAAAAACGAGGTTTATATTAAACATATAAAGTTTAAAATAAACTATTAATGTAACTTGAGGAATCATTTTCTTACCATACATACTTAGGATTATAACCATAATGACTATCATATTATTTGTAACCCTCATGACTACCTTACAATGTAACCCTCACAACTGACATATGATGTAACTATCATACTTACACTTAGAATAACCATTAAGGTAAACATCCAAAATACACAATTAATTAGAGGGAAATCATGGACCTACCCATATTTGGTTTATAACATGACCACCATTCTTTGTAATTAATGCCCAAGAATCATATCATAATCATAAAACATGAATAATTGCATCATAAAACCTTTTCTTGAGAAAAATCACTTATTTCAAAGGAATACTGCATAGATAAAAATGAAAAACATTTATTGGAAATAACCATGTAATTTTGAAAATAATGATTCAAAATAATAAGCATCATGAAAATGAGAAAATACTATCATTTTGTATAAGTTAATTAGAAACATTTTTTTGAATTTTTTAAAAAGAGACATTAAAAATGATTTTAAAATGAAAGTATTATACCTTAGGTTTGTTCAAATACATTCAAAAATCTTGTATAATGGTTTAAAGAGTGTTATTAATTTATTATAGAATAATATTCATATTTATAATATCATATATTAACTTCTTATAATATCTTTCCACCAAATTAATAATTATATTATGTTATTTTCATTGTTTTCTGGTGCGTTCATTTCATGGTTGGTTCATTGTGGATTTTCTTGTCAAATGGAAATAATAATAAAAAAGTGTAATGAAATGGTATTAATATAATTCCATAATTTTAAATGGTCCCATATATTATTTTTTTATGATTTAAGGATTATTCATTAAATAAAATATTGATGATAAATGTTTGGTTAATTTTTGGTAGTTTTTCCAAGCATTATAGTGTAGTTTCATTTTATTTAATATTATATCTATAAATTAGTTACAAAACATTAAAAAGTTATAATATACTTATCAAAATATGTTTTAACCATAATAATATTTTCGTGACCTTCCATGAAGGCAGTAAAGGAAAATGAAAAATCATCATCCATGAAGGCGATGGATCAACATGTCACGGATGATGTTTTCACTTTCTAGAATAAGAGGTGAAGAGGAGAGGTTTGATGATTGATATTACATTAACATAATAAAACTAAAGTATATGCATGATATTAGAGTTATCATTTCACTCTAGATAAGGGATTTGAGGATAGTATAAGAAATAAATAAATAAATAATGAATTTAAAAGATATTGAAGGATTTTACCTCTTAAATGATGTCTCATTAAAAACCACCTTAAGGAACTTTATTTTGGTCCTTTGGTGAGAATATTAGGTCTTAGACTTGGGTAAGAGTCTTGGGAAGAGAATTGATCTGAATTTGGAAAATCTATAGGGCTTTGGAGGTGTGGGGAGATGAGGTGGTGAGGGGTGGTATTTTTAAGGAGAGGAGAAGGTTGTTTTTGAATATCATATTGATTAGTTTATTTTTTTAGATCAAGACAGTAAATAGTGTTGTTTATTAAGACTAATTATAGTAACTAGTGAATGTGACTTTGAGTTGATAGTTTCTTAAATCATTCATGACTTAAAAATTCATGTATTTGGATTAAAATTATAAATACCGTAAATTACCATATTTCATTATTCACTAAAAATTCACAAATTTTAGAAAAATCCCAAAAATTAATCATAACTATTTTTTTATGTGTAGATTTTAAAAAAATAAACTAATTTTTTTGAAAATAATATTTTAATTCTGAAAAATTTAATTTTTAAATAAAATTATCATTTTTTTAAAAAAAATATCAATTTAAATATTATAACCAATTTTATGACGCATTGGAAAATTAATTAAGGACTTATAAAATTATCTTACAATTAAAATAAAAAAAATTAATTTATGAATCTATTTTATGAAAATAAAATTTCTTTTATATCATTATATAAATTATAATATTTTAAATAAACATTTACCTTTCAAAAAAATACCAACACTTAATTTATCATTTTCAAAACATTTATTTGCTTGTTCCATGATATAAATATATCATATTTTCAGTTATAATATAAATAATTTTTTTTATATTTTTATAGGTGATGTTACTATTACATTATTATAGATTCCTTAATTTCTATAAATACCACTCATTTCATTATACATTTATATTGAATTTAAAAATTTAATTCCAGAATGAAAAAAAAAATATTTTATAAGTACTTGGGTTGTTACATTCTCCCCCTTTTGGAAATTATAGCCTCACTATTTTTATTCAATAATTAAACAAGTGAGTTTACCTTTCCCTCAAATATTTTTTATTTTCCCATGTTGATTTTTCAACCACGCGGTTTCTCTAAAAAAACCTTAACTTGGTAAATTACCTTCTTCTATAATAATTTCTCTTTATGGTCAAGAATATAAACAAATGTTTTGTCCTATGAAGGGTTATCCTCAAACTGAACAATATATGGTCTCAAAACATAAAATGAATCTGGCACATACTTTATTAACATAAAAACATGAAAAAACATTTTTCCCTATAGAAAAATTAGAGGTAAATCCACTCAGTAGGAAAATGATCCAACGTTTTCTAGGATTTCATAGGGTCCAATGAACCATGTTCTCACCTTCCCCTTCTTACCAAAATTCATCACACATTTCCATGGAGAAAATTAGAGAATGAGAAGATCACCTACCTCAAAACAAATATCCTTCCTCTAATTATACACATAAATTTTCTTCCTACTCCGAGCTATCTTCATATGTTTCTAGATCTTTTTTAATTTTTCAGTCACTTTATCTACTAACTAAAGTCCCATTAACTCCCTTTCTCCAACATCATCCCAAAATTATAAAGTTTAAAACACATTCCATATAATTCCATAAAATGTGGAATCTGTATAATGTATTGAAAAAAAATTTTGTAGGAAAACTCAACTAAATAAAGATAGTGTTCCCAACTACCCTGTCAATCCATTGAACATATATATAGCATGTCTTCAAAGGTCTGAATGGTTCGATTGGTCTATTCGATAGATTTATAATAAAATAATTTGATTAAATCTAATTCAGTTCCCAATGACATTTAAAGGCCTTTAAAAAAGTTAAAAGTGAACCTAAGATCATGATTAGATACAATTGAGAGAGTAAATCCATGTAACCTAATAATATCTTTGAGGTACAATTTAGAAAGTTGATCTAAAGACATAATATCTCTTTGCGGCTAGTTTTCTACTATTCCTTCATATTTCTTTACTTCCAATGATAATATTTGTGGAAGTGATGTGAGGACTAATGAGTCCAAATTTATGTTCAAAGGGTTTTCCCTTCAAATATTATTGATATATATTCCTGTAAAAATTATTAATAGTATTCCATTATAATTAACATATTAGATCTGCTATTGGATAAACAAATCATTTAAAAATATTTCATGTATACATTTATAACTAGGGATCCAAGCCATTTATGCATGAGGATTTCACTTTTATTCTCAAGACCAAAATCGTATGTAATGACCTCTCTATACATATGTTCTTAAAAATAAATTATGTTCTTCTCACTACTTTCTAAAGTTTTATCCACATGAACCTTTTTTAGTAAATGAAAAAGTTGAATGGGTGGGGTAATGGTAATTTGTGAAGATGTTTTTTATTGGTTAGTTGATCCTTTAGATAATTTTTATTTGAACTTTCATTACAACCCCTTCCCATTATCTATCTATAATAACATTCCATGGTTTATTAATTTTTTCATTAATTGTTAAAGGTTTTTGTTGAAAAATAAATTTGAAATAAATACCTCTTTATCGATATGTATTTTTACAATATCAAAAAACCATGATATGAAAGTTACAATAGCTTGATAGACTATATTAATTTCTACATAATCAAGTGGAACAAGTTTCTCAGTGCTCTACTCTAGAGCTATGTTAATCTACACTCTCACATTACCTATTGTAAGTTGTTTGTTGTGTAGAATATCTCCTTGGATATTGTACATGGTAACCCTCAAAACAAGGAAATGGGTGGGTGTTCATATATATAAATTACAATAATTTTCACCTTATATAATATCATTATAGGAAACTTATCAGTGTCTTCCTTATTCACATTTCATAGAAATAATTTTTAAAATATTGATTACCTATTCTAAGAGATCTCTTTGATGGGAATTGCTCACCTTAAAGCTGGTTTGGGTGGGGGGATTTTTCATAGTGGTTTTTTTATGTTGTTTCATCTTTTTGATTCCTTCCCATAAAATTTTCCAATAACTCTAACTTCCAATTATGTTTTCCTTCCTTATATTCTATTTGTGTATGTAAATATTCTATTTTCCTATCTTTATCCACATATTCATTTCTTTTATCAAAATATGTTCTGGGTGAAACCCCAAAACCCGCACTTCTAACACGACTATACTGTTCTTTCTGCTTCAAGGCCATTGATAATAGTTATTCATTGGATATAGTTGATGATGATTCTTATGTATGTGTTAGATAAAAAATATTTGATAATAAGAAATCATTATCATGGAATACCAATTTAAATTAATTTTTTTTATAATTTCATATTTATACATGCTTCCCACACTTTTTTGTGTATTTTAAACTATTCATATCCCTTGTTTATTTACACATTCCTCCTTCCATAACACATGATGTAGGATGAAAGTGGATTTGGATTTGGATTTATCAATATTCACATAAATATAGGAACATAATGATGTTGTTATTTCATATCACATTAAAGTATTACAGTATATTTAAAATATGTACCATTTTTTCATGTCATGTATACCCCATACTTGATTTACAGTGGGTGTACATTGGTTTTGTTGCTTATTGCTTATTTTCAGCACTATGTTATGTTAGGTCCATAAGGCTGAATACCCTGAGAGGGGGGGGGGTGAATCAGGGTATGACTAATTTAAACTAAAAGACCTTTCTGATCTTGTTTCACTGTTAAGAAAAACACTCTTCTCTCTCTTTACTATTGCACAATATAAACAGAAAGTAAAGCAAGAACATGACCCAACAATTTTACTTGGTTCACCGCTAAGGGCTACGTCTAAGGAACATACGCCGACAGGTTGCCGGTCATACCAATTCCACTAAACTTCACTAGCTGTGGATTACAAGGTTTGGGCTAGATCACTTCTAAGCCCAGGCTCACTACCTTTACAAGTTTAGGGTCATCTCACTGCTTTACCAAGGGTCACTCCCTATTTCTCTCTCTCTGGATCACTGCCGGTGGAGAGGATCACCTTCTTTCTCTTCCTTTTCTCACTACTCTTGAAAGGAATCCACTCACAGTTTATAGACCTATAGGTCTCTTCATTTGCATGAAAGAATGCATATTCCTCTGTATCTAGATTCCCTTTTGAAGTACACCTTTCACCCGTAGATGAATATCTATTTTCACCAAAGGTATTGGGCAAACTTCCAGCTTCCACGTAGCCCGAAAATCACTGCTGGAAATAAACCTTACTTGGTGCGCAAGTCAATCTCGGTGTGCAAGTATCGGCGCGCAAGTCACAACGGGTTCGCAAGTCTTCCTCAACCACTTGCGCGACATAAGATTTATCAACTCCAAACTTGCGCGACTCAGTTCCTTTTACGCCCAATCCAATATTGGCGCGCAACTGCCAACAATCGCCCTTCTTTAAATCTGGCGCACAAGACCCACTTGCACGACACACCACCACTTGTGCGACCACCACACCTGTATGACGGGAGATCTGAATCATCAAACTGTTGAACTCCGGTAAATAATGAAGAGGGGTGGTCTAGTATTTATAGGCAAATTGACCACCCTACGCGATGGCGCGCAAGTCACCCTTCGACGCGCAAGTCTCGGTGCGCAGATCTCTTCCCTTGCAAGTCACTTGCGCAACCCACTTCCAAACTTGCGCAAAACTCTTTCCTTTGCCATATTTTGATCTTCAGATCTTGTCAAACCATAGGCACTCATGTTCTCAAAATTCCAAGGCATCGACGCACAAGTATCTTTCTCGGCGCGCAAGTCACCTACGCAACCTCACCAAAACCTGCACGAACCTTATTCCTTTGCCATATTTTGATGATCTGATATTGAAAAACATATGGTGTGCAAGTTTCCAAGCCTTCATGTACATAGCACGTAAGTCCCTTTTCCAAAAACCACTTTTCTTTATTTTTCGATTTTCAGGCCCAAAAATTTGGCAAACACTGGAAAACAGCGCCACCTTGTATCTGTTCTTCTTGTACCGACTTCATATCGTCCATTCCATTATCGACATTCCTGAATCAAACATGGATAATTGACCACATCTATTGAACCCTAAATTCCACTATGATACCCCCTTTGTCAACAAATTTGTATGTCAGGGTTTGCATTGTCAACAATCACAACACAGATGTTCACTTTGTCAACAAACACAATCACCTCAAAAATACTTCAATGATGCCTTGAGGGATTTTTTCCCAACAAGTTACTATTTTAGGAATTAATAATTTTGAATGAAAGTGATTAATACATTTATTTTCATCAAATGTAATACCAGTAAAAATGTATCTGAAAATACATCTCCTCATGATGAATAATAAGCACATCCCACACGTGTTGGTTTATCAAGTGTATATCCATCTGTGGTGGGTGAAGGTTTATTTGTTTCCTTTAGAAACTTTGAGATGATATTTGATATAAATTGTGTGAAAGACTCTATGAGAATTTTGGGAAATAATTAATACAAATTTCATTTTGGATTCATCTACTATAAATGCACTCTTGAAGGGATAACGAAGAGTAGGTCAATGTTTCACTATTTTTTATTTAGTAAAATAAAGAAAGTTATCACAATTTTACCCAAATATCTTCCAAAATTAGTGTCTTAATAATGAGAATATCATTGTTCTGTAAATATACATAAATAAGTATGAACATACAAGTGGTGAGACCAATGTAACTACTAAATATGTCCTTGTCAGGGTTAATATGCTGGCAGTGTGCATTCCATCAAACCTTGAATTTGGTGGCTTTGTTTCCCGCCTTACCAATTTTTTATAACACCATCATGATATGGTGCTCCTATTCTTTCTAGGACACATTTTATTCTTCATCTACCATTTACCCAACTTCAACATCATCAATATGTCATTACTTTGGATTGGTATTATCAAAATGTGCAGAAGGTTGTCATTCCTCTTAATTATGAGCAACAACATGTTGTGAAACTTATTGTTCCTTAGAATTGGGAGCATAGACATGTGCATAGGACATTATCAACAGAAGTGGTTAACCATTTAATTTAGATTATGTGATTAAAAAAGTGAATTGATTATAATATGTGGTATCATAATGTATATTATGAAAAAATATAACCTCATTATTGAACTCTATTATTTAAAATGTTAAAGGGATTTGAACCCTCTATCGAGTATCCAAATCGCTTAATTGTGGTATCCTATGACATACAAGACCCTATATACATTGGGACTACTATGAAATTATTGAGATGTCCAAATGAATGGGTTAACCTTAGTTGAATTGACATCCGATCCTTTAATGGTTTTGTTTGATAATAGAACAATAGAACAATTTTGATTTTTAGGATCTAAAACTTATAATGCTTGTACTATATGTGATTCCATTATAAATGGGTTTTCTTTATACCCTTCCTTGCTAAAATAAACTTTCAATTTATAGGATCTGGATCATATAATTTTTGTACCATCTATGATGCCATTATAAATGGGTTTTCATTATACCCTTCCTCGATTAAATCCACTTTCATGAATCCCAATTCATCTATTTTAATAATAGTCTCATTATCAACCCACTTTAATTAAAAAATACATACTTTGAGTGTTGTATAATCCATCTCCCATAGTTTTTCAATGATACCAAAGTATTATATATTTTAATAAATTATATTTTTTTCCTTAGTACAAGATACGTGCATCAATTCATCCACAAGTGTAACTACAGTATTTTGTACGGTACTACATTCATCAGGGTAATTTGTATAGAATGTGTAAACATTAATTACATAACCATTATAATGTAATACATGCACATTTGGTCCTCTGGCTAGCCATATTTTTTTTCTATGATTGAATCCAAATTTTTAGTTGAATCCTTAAAAATATAGTCCTAAAACTATCCTATAAACTATTGATTATGTGTATTGGATATCCATATTTCATCCCTTCATGGATTAAAACTCTTAAGAATTAGATTTTGGGTTGAAAAATATTTTAAAACCTTTAAACTGCTATGAAAAACATTAATGTGAAAAAACTACCAATCTATAATAGTGATTATGAAAACATCTTTCTTCACCCATAAGTTACCCGGTGTGATGAGATTTCAGTAGACAAAATATTTCCACATTGGACAGGTAGTCGGTGTATAATTCAATGGCTTCCTGAACAACATAATGCTCCGAAACACAATATTCTAGAAGACTTTAATTTTTGACACACCCTTTAAAAATTGTCATATATTGTTCAATGGGGTACATCGATCAATAATGTAAATGTATAAATAGTTTAATCTCTCTTGCCCAGAGAACCATCAAGTGAACCATCATATACAAGAATGCTGATGTGAAGAATATATACAATTAATATAATATGATAGCAATTTCCTTTTACATCATTGTAAATTTTTCCAAGCCTTTCAATTTACTACATATATATTTGAAAATTAAACAGATCTTGGTTAATGCATGACATATATTCTTGGTAAAAATGAAATGTAAAACTATAGACGTTAGATCTTTCATCAAAACATAAATGTCATGTGATTTAAAACCCTTTATCTTTAAGTCATTCATTGACATGATATTATTTATATTTTATTAATACCCCTCTAAACCTTTTATATCATTCATGAAGTTTAAAAACTGATATATCTCTTTCTTGGAAAGTGTGTAAGCAGTTAGAGGAAGAAAATCTATTTTCACTCCTCACTGGTGCCAAATCATCCCATATTCCCTTTTCAATCATGTCCATCTGAGCATTAATTATATCATTTGTTTTTTCTGGTTCATTTAGTAATGTTACAATGAAACTATCACATAAATTTTTTCAACATGCATAACATCAAAAAAAGTCCAGACATACAAACAATTCACGTATGGAACTTGAAAAGGCATATATCTTTTTGATGATTTTTTTAAATTTTTTCCAAAAAATGTTTACAAAAAGCAATTTCCATATATTTTTCTTCTTGAAGTAGTTGATCACATATAAGTGGATATAGTGTTGTTCATTCATATTAACCCCCATTTAATGATGTCATCCAATATCATTACATATTTTTTTGGGTAGAAATATTTGATGTCTTATAAATATACTCTTCGATGAATGTTTCAACCAAAATGTCTATGTACCTAGTTCATAAATGGGACAACCTTGAGTTACTTTAATGATATATCCTAAAAAAATTCCATAAGTATGAAATTAATTTATCATACCATAAAAGATTACTCTTAATGTGAAATCATCATTTCTATAAGTATCATACAACATAACACTTAACTCATGCAATAATTTCAAATCTTCGGTCAGTGGAGCCAAATAAACATCAATATCATTACCCAATTATTTGGTTCTGATATAAGAAAAGATAACATAATGTATTTTAATTTCATACATAACTAAGATGGAAAGTTATAATTTACCCACATAACCAGCCATGTACTATGAGTGATGCTTTAAAAATTAAATGGATTCACTCTATATACAGATAGCACAAGATGAAGGTTTCTCAGCTCATTTCCAAATTAATTATACTTGTGGTCAATTCTCTTCCACTGAGGAGAGACTTATGGGTGATGAAGTTTCCTATTTTTATTTCTTCTATCTACATGCCACATCAATTTTCTTTCAGTATCCACACTTCTATATAGTCTCCTAAACATTGGAATTATTGGAAAGTACCATAAAAATTTTATAGGACCCAATTCATATTTCTTATATTGAGAAGCACTACACTTTTGGAATTTTTAAGATACTTTCAGTCCTTTTCAAATAGTATAAATTAATTTTAAAAATCATGATTCCTTTATATATCATACTCATTTAATGTAGAATTTGTTTAATGTTATATGTTCAGTAAGAAATATCATTATCTTCTGGAAGAATATCATTCAAGAGATAAAGTAGTTCAGTAAAACTAGCATCACTCCATATACTACTAGATTTTAAATTAGGAAGTTTTAGTATGGCTGAAAATTATATATGTTTTTTACAACCAAAATAAAATGGAGTCTTTTCACAACTCTTTAACTTCTCAAACAATTTCGGACAATCATGGAGTTCATATTCAATTTTCCTCATCATTTCCTCAATAAGATCTTCATCATTGTTCATATCTGTAATCACATCCTTGATATGCTCTTTGTTATTGTCCTCAATTGTAATCATTTCATATGTTCCATAAAAAATAGTCTTCTCCCAGTCACTATGTAACGAACTGAATTAGGTACCATCATACTTGGCATCCGACCTAATCCATCACATACTCAAAGGGAATTCCCGGTCACCACGGGCTGACGACAAGCACCTGGGCATCAAAGAAAAAACCAGAGGGAATGATTTCACCCAACCTAAAAAAGTAGAAGGAATATGTATATATATATATGGAACAAAATAAATAGTGGAAGACTAATGGAGTATATATGCCATAAAAGTAAGAAGATATAAGAGACAAAAAAAACTTTAAAAGTATCCAAATCTCTAAGAGACAAGTCCAACTGTAAGGACTAAAACCAGACAGCTACTCCATGTGATTGCATAGAGGAACTCCCACCATATCAACACCAGCTACCCAACCTATCTAACATGAATCCTCTCCACCTCACTATAGTTCCTTATTGTTCCTTGCATTAGAAGACATACAAAGGTGTATGCACCACCGAAGAGGTGTGTAGGGTGTGATCTAACAGGATCAGTAGGATCCCACTCAAGTGTTCTGTAAAAAGTCTCTATGTAAAAATTATTGTATGTTTATTTTAGATGAAACATGGCATGATAAGTAGTAAAGTGGTTTTATAGAAAAAATAGTGAACTTTTCCCTCTTCAAAAATCTAAAAAAAGAAGGTATATAAATTTCAATGAACATTTTTCATTTCATTTTTCAAAAACATAAACATGCATATAAAGGATAAATCAGAAAAAATTGAAATGAAAAACAAAGGTAGAAATACATGTATCAACACCTAGGTTCACTATAAGCCAGACTACCAAACTACTCGTAGTAATATCAATCAAGTGCACAGTCTGGTTCCTAGAACATAGGCCTAGGAAGTAGAAGAATACACAATGAGTAATCCCCCAAGAATTTCACTATTGGTCCCCTAGAACAACGATCCTAGTAAACAGAGGAAATCACCTTGAGAAAACTTCCTGATAATAAAAAAAATGGATGATGGACTCAAGATAATCCTTCCACCTATTTACCCAAGGTAACCCATATGATCATTTTCAAAAATCCATTTCAATGTTTTAAAAACCATTTCACATCCCATTTATCAATAACCAGGGAAAACCATTTCTCTTTAAAAACTCTTTCAAAAAACACAAAAACATTATTCCAATTACATTTATAAATCAAATTATAAATCAAGAATAATATCGTTCACAATCATAGCCTAGAGATTGAACCATGTACCTCAAATCTCAGGTCACACACACCCATGATAGGATCCACCTACAACAAAACCCAACAACACTAATGAAGACCCTATAATATAATCCACACATTTTAGGATTGATCAAATTGAGAAAAAGAGTTAGAGGAGAAGAGGAAACCACATTCCTTGAGAAGGAACACCCTCGATAGCACAACTGAAAAAGGAATAGCTTCTAGAATGATATTTTACAACAGATCTTAGAAGAGGAAAATAAGAAACAAAATTTTCAGATTAACAAATCTGATGGCACATCCCAAGGGTGTTACTGTGATCAATAGTAATGAAGAAGAAGAAAGATCACTTACATGGAGAGACAAACCACACATGAAAAGAAGATATAATGTTTAACAGATCAATCTGGAAAGAATAGTGTCTCCAAAAGTCATTGGAGAGGAGATATGGTTCAAGAGACAAGGATAAACAGTATCCAAATGGACACACAAATACAACACGGAACCCTAAAACATCCCTACTTGAGGAATTACATGATGTGTAACCTCTTTACATTGCATTAAATATATAGTTTTCAATTACATTGAGAGATATATTTCTTCATATTAAAAATCTATTATTTAAAGAACTCAAAATGTGAAAAATATCTTCTGGTCATATAACCTTTCACAAAATGAATCCTCTTCACAGATTGCATTCATTGACCACTACACATTGCATAACCTAGTTACACATAATGGAATCCTCCTACAGCCTGTAGAAATCACCGATTAATGATGAGATTCCAAAAAATCTATGTCTCCACAATTACAGGTATCCTCTCATTTCCTTCATATCCCCATATAGAAAATGAAAGAGGGAAAACCGTGATGAGTTTAAAGACTTAACTGAAAAATAAGTAACAGAATGTTAAAAATCCCAACAATAAAGACTTTCCATCCCTGGGAAATCATGTAGAAGATGGAATCCCTAAAAAAAGATGAGGCCACTGCTCTCTCATAAAATATTCATGTTCCCAAGTTTCATGAGAATATGATATATGTTGCCATAAAACTCTTACCAACGAAATTGAATTCCCACACAATTCTTTCACTTCAGAGTCAAAGATCTCAAATGGTTTCTCCAAAATATAAACAATTGTGTCTAACTCATTTCCTTCCCAACTCAGAACATGAGTGGGATAAGGATGATACTTCCTAAGCTAATACATGTGAAAAATATCATGAATACCTTCCAAATGAACCATCAATACTAACAGATAATCAACCTTATCAAGATACTCAATGACCTAAAATGGTCCAACATATATTGGAGCCAACATACCTTATATTCCAAGATGAAGGTGACCCAACCAAGGAGAAACATTCAAGAAAACAGAGTCACCAACAAAAAAATCCAAAGGTCGATGTTGTCATTCTGCATACAATATCTATTGACTATGGGTTGTAAACATACACTCATGTACATCTCGAATCTTCAATGATGTCTCATGAACCAATCATGGTCCAACTAAAGATTCTTCGCCCACCTTGGCTTAAAAAAGAGGTGATCTGCACGAGAGAACATACAATGCCTCAAAGGGAGCCATTCTGATCGATGACTAAAAACTATTATTATAAAAAAAATAAACTATTCCTGGATGGTTATCCCATGATCCACTGAAATAAAAGACACAAGAACAAATAATATCTTCTAGGATCTTAATTACACACTATGTTTGACCATCTGTCTATGGATGGAAAGTTGTTCTCAACTTGACCTAAGTTCCCATTGCCTCTTGGAGACTCCTCTATAACCTAGAGGTAAACGTTGGATCCCTATCCAAAATAATGGAAGAAGGGATCCCATGTTACCTCACTATCTTTTTCATACACACCTTCCATTGATCTTTGAACCTTAGTGGTATCCTTGATCAAAATTAAATGAGCATATTTATTCCTCCAACCAAAAACTACCCAGATAGCATTGCTCCCTCAAGGCGTCTATGGTAATATAAAAAAATAAATCAATGGATACCTTGTACCATTTTCAAATTGGCACCGAAAGAGGATGAAGTAAACCAAAGGGTTTTAAGTTCTCCCTCTTTATTATTTGGAAGGTGTAACAGTGAAACACATGATCCATAATGTCACACTTTATACCTGGCCAGAAAAATCATTGTTTTATGACATAATACATCTTCTTAGTGCCTAAATGAATAGACCATGAAGAGATGTGATAATTAAACAAGACTAAACTCATCACAGATAATTGGATGACAACCCTCTTTCCAAAGAGGAGCATACCATCTAAAGAGAGAGAAAAACCAAAAATGGTATCCCTGCCATAAAGGCTTTCTCGAATTTTACTGAACTCATCATCCAGCTGTTGACTCTACAAAATAGACTCCATGAGAGATGATGATGTCTGAACACTGGTTAAAACCATACCTGAAACATCCTCCAGAGAATCCAAGTGAAAATGAGTAAAAAACCCCAAAAGGTTCCACTCCTCCTTCAATTCTAGACCATCATGTGATGGTAATTTCCTTATAAGAGCATCTCTGATGACATTTCCCTTCCATGGGGTATAGGTGATATCAAAGGTAATTGTCAAATGGTATTCTACCCATCTTCTTTATCTGAGATTCAAGTTCTTTTGAGAAAATATATAACTCAAACTCTTATAATCATAGAAGACCATGAAACTCTCTCCAAAAAGATAGTTTCACCAACATTTGAGTGCCTGTATAACTATGGAAAGCTCTAAACCGTGAGTGGGGTAATTATTCTCATGCGGTCTAAGCTAACAAGAGCCATAAGCCACTACATGGTTATACTGCCTAAAAACGCATCCCAAACCAGCACCATAAGAATAAAAAAACACCAAGGATGGTTTATATCTTAAATACATTCTGTGTTTCCTTCCAAGACAAAATATCCTTCACATTCTCAGGATCAAATGATAAGTCGTGTTCAAAAATCATTTCCCCTAACAAATTCACTTCTTGAATCCAAAAACTAAATTTCAAACTCTTTCCATACAAATGAAGTCTTATCAAGATTTCTAGAACCAAACCCAGATGGTGCTCATGCTCATTCTTAGATTTCAAATAAACTAGAATATCATCCATGAAAACTACCTATAATATATCAAGATGTTTATGGAATATATGATTCATCAAAGCCATAAAAACTGTAGTAGAATTTTTTAGACTAAAAGTAAACACAAGATATTCATAATAGCCATACCTTCTCCTGAAATATAACTTTAGTATATCAGTATTTTGAACTATGAGCTGATGATAATATGACTAAAGATCAATCTTTGAAAACAACCTTTCTCCCTTTAACTGGTCAAACAATTCATCCAAACGAGGTGTATGATATTTTTTCTCAATTGTTAATCGGTTGAATTTCCAATAATCCAAAGACAACAAAAGTGAACTATATTCATTATTGTAAAAGAGAACAGTGGATACCCAAGGAAAAATCTAGGGAGAACAAAACAATTTTCCAATAGGTTTCCAACTGAATCTTATACTCTTTCAGTTCTGTTGGTTTCATACGATTAGTAGGTATCTGATATCGGTTGCATACCTGGCACTAGGTCATTCGTAAACTCTACATATCTCTTTGTATTAGGACTGGAGAAGTCATCTGGGAATCATCAGAAAGGTCCCAAACAACAATGGGAAGATAAAAAACACAAGAACTGTCATTGGGATCAATTACGACAGTAGACAACAAACTCGTGATCTCTAGGTGGGATGGTCCTGCACGACTAAACATTGGATCCCACTCTCCTTGAAGCACACGAGATATCCCATAAGCAAGAAGAAAATAAACATACTAATGACAACAATAAACCTCATCTCGATGAGTGACAAGCCAATCCATACAAATTATAATGTCAAATATATCTAGATTAAGAAAAAGAAAATCCAAGACCAACTCTGTATTAGCTATCATTAACAAACAAAAAGGACATTGAAATCATTTCTCTTTACTCTTACCAAGAGGTGTGTCTAACTCCATTAAAAATGGATGATGTTCCATTGGATGTTTAATAATATCAACAAAACATGAAGATATAAATGAGTGGGAGGTACTAGTATCAAATAAATCAATTTATATGGAAGATTAAATAAGGATAGTACTTCCCAATTTTGTTGCACCAGCATCAACTTCCACTAGACACTCATCTTCTGAATGAAAGTGCTTCACTTCTGCAGCCTATAACTCAAGCCCTATAGTCTTTTAAGCTTATTAATGAACCATATTAGCCTTTGGATCCAAAAAAACCTAACCATAAAGATTATTAGTCATATCTTGACATATGCGTTGTGAGTGACCAATGCGTCCACAACTATTTCATGTATTCATGGGCATAGTAAAAGAATGTAATTTATGTCCGACCTTGTCACACTAATAGAAATTTAGGGACACATTCCTAGATTTATTTGATGTTGCAGATGAGGCTCACTATTGATACCCACCACCACCACTTCTATGATGATCCCGCCACTTATTCTTCTTCCCATGAATGCCACTAAAACTGCCACTAGATATAAGATAAGGGGTGGAAAAACCAACCATGATCTCCATATACATATCTAAAATCATAGCTCTATCTAACGTATTATAATAGGTGTATTTCTTCAACATAAATACTTGTGATCTTATATTTGGTCACAAACCCCACAGGTACTTTTGAGCCTTCATTTGGCCATTCATCACTATATTCAGAGAAAAACAGACAAGATCACCAAATTGATTAGTTTATGCCAACATTGAACACTCTCCCTATTGTAAAGATGGGAGATCTAGGAAATTTTATAACATCATGGACTTTGAACAGAACTACTAGAATAATGGGGTTTTGAAACCCTTCCAATCCAAGTCCACGTGTTTGTTTTCCTAGACCATAGAATCCCACTATTGCTTACTGGAACCCTCAAGCCTGAATGATTTACAAATTAACCTAATATTATTACGTGTTTCCAAAAATTTAAGGATTTGATCGATATTATCCAGCCAATACTATGCCTCTAGAGGTTCGTTCATTCCTTTAAAGGACAGTGTTTTCTCAGGAAAGAATTATCTTGATCGATATCTCTCTCTCCCCCATCTCCTAGATGTACCTCAATAATTGTGTTCTGAACTCATGGTACATCCTGATTAACAACATAAACTTCCCATATTATAGTCTCGAGGAGATTATGATCTATCAGCATATTCCCTTGAGGAGAATCAGATACACCTTCCAAATTAACTTATAGAATACATATCAAAGGCATACTACTGCACACCAAAACATAATAACAATCAAAAAACAGAACAAATCCTAGTTCAAATTAGAAAACCCATAATCAAAAAATGATATTTAAAAAAATAAATTCCAACACTAGAGACACACATTCCAAAATCCCATGGAAACATGAGTCTCATCACAATAAGAGTTGGTCAAGCACTTATCGCAGTATACCTATCAAGTCCCAACAACCCTATCTCCAGTCTAACAGACATCCCAAGAAAAGTAATATTAGGTACAAACCTACATTTGATATCATTTTTTAATGAAACAACCTAGGTTATCCTCAAACTTGGCACCTGACCTAATATTTCACGTACCCAAAGGGAGTTTCTGATCCCTATGGGTTGGTGACAACCACATGAGCATCAAACAACAAACCATAGGGAAAGATTTCACCCAAACTGAACAAGAATAAGGTATATATATACCTATAACTAAACAAAAAATAGAATATTAATGAAATATATATTCCATAATTATAAAAAGATAGTAGAGATAAACAACTATAAAAGTATCCAAACTCTAAGAGACCTGTCCAACTACAAGGACCAAAACCAGACAGCTACTCAATGTGATGGAATGGAAAAACACCCACTATATCACCACTAGATACCCAACCCAGCTAAAACGAAACATCATTGCCTCACTATGGAACCATGCCTTTCCCTATATTAGAATACATATAAAGGTCTACATAATACCAAAGAGGTGTGTATGGTGTGAGCTCACAAGATCATTAGGATCCCACCTAGGTTTTCCAAAAGAAGTCTATGTGTATCTATTCATGAATGTTAATTTTAGGTAAAATATGGCATGATAAGTAGTAAATAATTTTTATAGAAAACGTGGTAAACTTTTCCCTTCTCACACTTCTAAACAAAAGAAGGTATATCAATTTCAAAGCACATTTTCCATATCATTTTTCTCAATCACAAACATGCATATCAAAGATAACTCAAAAATCAAAGCAATATAAAATAAAATAATCCACATAGGAATCTTCACCCAAGATAACTATAGTCTAGACTAGAAGAATACTCATACCACAATCAATAAATTCCATAATCAGATTCCTAGAACATAGGAATATGAAGCAGAGGAATACCCTATGAGTAACCCCCCCCCCAAATGTTAATATCATCCCCTATAACAACGGACATAGGAAACAAAGGAAATACCCATGATAAAAACTCCTAATAATCACAAAAAATGGATAATGGACTCAAGATAAACCTTCTACCTATGTAACCAAGGTAACCCATGTCCTCATTTTCACAAATCCTTTTCAATACTTTGAAAAAAAATCTCATAATCCATTTATCAATAACCAAAGAAAAACAATTTCTCTTTCAAAATTCATTCAAAACATACAGAATAATAATGAAAAATCTATTTATAAATTAGGTTATAAATCAAGATCAATATGATTTGTAAACATAGGCTAGAGATGGAACCACCTACCTCAAAATTTGAGTCGCACATGCCAACAATGGGATCAATAAACAGAGAAACCCAACAATGCCAACAGAGATCCAAGAATCCAATCTACATATATTAGGATTGATCTAATTGAGAAAAAGGTTTGGGAGAGAATATAAAACTACATACCTCAAGAATGAATGCCCACCATACCACAACTGAAAAAGGAGAAACCTTCAGAATGAGATCTCACAACGAATCATGGAAGATGAAAAGAAGAAACAAAAAATTCAGATCAACAGATTGGATAACGGATCCCAAGGTCACTACTGAGATTAATAGAAACTAAGAGGTGAAAATATCACTTACCCAAAGAGACACACTACAACTGATATTTAGATAAAACACTGAACAAATCTATCGGAAATGAACAATGTCACCAAAAATCACTAGAGAGGATCTCTAGGTTGAGAACCAAGTAGAATCCATATCCAAATTGACACACAAATCATGTATGACACCCTAAAACTTCCCTCCTCAAGAAATTACATGATGTGTAACCCCTTCACACATCGCTAAATCCATGGTGATCAAGTATGCTAAGAAATACATCACCTCAGAATAAGAATCCATTATTTAAATAACTCATGATGTGAAACATCTCTTCACATCTTGTAACCTTTCACAGCATGATGCATCTTCATGACTTGCATATGGAAACCACTACATGTTGTGTAACCTAGTTTCATGGTGTGAAATACTCTTAAAGCATGGAGAAATCACCAGTTAATGATGAGAGTCCAACAAATCTATGATATCACCATCACTTGCATCCTCCCAATTCCTTCTTGACACAATACAAACAACAAGAGGGAAAACCATGATGAGTTTAAAGACATACCTAAAAAATTAGTAACAGGATGTTACACAATACATACATTCAGTTTTTTCATTTATTTAGTCCCACAATTATAACTTCAATCTATTTTGTGATAGATTAAGTGTTCTTCCATCTTTTATGGACTAATTACTCTAGAATAATAATAGCATAAACATATAAAAATTATTTGAGAAGGTTAATAAGAACGATCTTTTGAAATCCTAATTTACTCTTTCACCCAGTCATCATAATATTTTGTCATATGATTGGAATCCATCCATTTTGGATTCATATTCATACAATTTGATTCTGTAGTATTAATATTTAACAAAATAAATAAAGCATAAAAACAATTTCATAGAAAAATTTCATATAGTGATTAAAATATTAGTATATGGTAAGATTATTAATGGTTATGATTTTAAAGACATAAATTAGTTTATTAATTGTTATTATTTTACCAAATTATGTTATCATTAATAATTTCTATATTATATGAACCAAATATACCATCTCTTACACAAATTTGGGTTCCATGTGAGACCTCTCTCCTATCAGAACCCAACATAGAGATGATCAACACATTCCCTTTATTATAAAGCTTCAAAGATGGTTATATATATCAATTATTGATAACTATTTTTACACAAAAATTACAATTGGTCAAATTAAAAATTATTTCTCTCAACATTTGGCATAATATATGTTGCATATTTTTATTTCTTGAAAACAAAACAACATTGATATATGATACTCTAATGATCACAAAAAATAAAATATACAAGGTAATGAAATGTTTTAAAAAGACATTGTTGTTTTAATTAATGGGAGGAGGAGGGATAATTAGAAGAAAATAGGTAGAATGTTTTTCTTTTAATTCATTAGATTAGGGGGATACTTGAAACTTGGAGCCTATTACCATCTATACACTGTAAAAACACTACCTACATATCATTTGTAGTCACCACCTTACATGATAAGTGGGCTGGGATTTTGCAGTGCACGGATAAGAGAACCATGAAATTAGATTGAGAAATAATGATGAATGAGTGAAAATGAACATGAAGGTAGGGGAGAGAGTAAAACAATAATAGATCTAGGAAAGAGAGTTTTGGTGGAGAATTAGTGAGATAGATCATGGAAAAATAAGATCTCTTCTACATATACCATTCAAAATATTTGGGAAAATTAAAAACAAAAGATGTTTGAGGTGGTGCAATAAATCACAACTGTTCATATACTTTGATTTTAATATATCATTATAATTTCAAGAAAAAAGTAGATAAAATTTAAACTAATAAAAATTTATTAATAAAAAATTTAAAATAAAAAAAATTGGTTAAGAAAAAGTGATTTTAATTGATCATGAAAATCATTTACATAGTACATAAATTTATTTATTTTAAAATATATAGTTTAAATTTATACATGATCATTGGTAAAAAATAATTTTGAAACCTTTAAATTTCACCAAATATCAAAATTATTTAAATAAAAATTTTAAAATATTTACACAAAAATTAGTTACATTCATGTATTTAAAATTTATTATAAATTAAACTAATGATCACCAACTTAGATTCATCACCCCACCAATAATAAAAATGATAATGGGAATCAGTAGGTGCATTATGAAAATGCATGAATACTTAAAAAATATGAACACAATGAGAATTTCAATGAAAAACTATTGATAATTCAATTCATTCATCCAAATTACTATTGAGCATAATAATGAAATGAAACATAAACCAAAATAAGGACAAACACCATGAAAAATATTATTTATGTGTTGTTTATAATGATAGTAAATTGAAACCACTCAAAATTGGTGGGGTGGTTGTGGTGTGGAAAATGAGTGTGACCTTGATTCTGGTCAATTGAGGATTCAACTGCAGAATCACATTGGAAGTCAGGTTGACAGTTAAGTGGGTATTTCAGAAGAATCTTGGGGAACCTCCAAGAGTGAAGACACCAAGTTCAGGTAAATGAATATCACATTAGTAACATATGATGATTGTTTTTATAGGGGTCATCCAATGATGGTTCGATTAGTTGTTTTTCATGTGATGAGATATGGTGGGATAAGAATTATATCATGTACGTAGTTTAGAATGCGATGGGCATGTTTCGAGCATTAACCATGGCTTATCAAGGAAAATATGTTGTGATCATCATCGAGGTAATGTTCAAGGATCATGATTAAAGAGGCATAAAAATAGTAAAATACCTTTTCTTTTGAGAGAATCTATTCATTGAGAAGATTGATGAATATTCGGTTCTATGAGAGCTTAAATGAAGCGAGTGAGGAGGACTCTGTTAGTGTTATATTTAAAATCTTTTAAAGGCTTTAACCCGAGATTTAAAAAAAGCTAATAAAGAGTGGTTTTGTTAGTAAAAAAAATAGTAAGTTATGATAAAACTGATCTTTATCATTGCTTTTTTTCAATGATAAAGATATGTCTTTACTAATACTAAAAAATGCTAATAAACATATCTTTAAAGCACTAAAATTATAGCAGTGATAAAGATATGTGTCATCATCTCTTATTAGTGTTTATAAAAATAAATCTTTATCAACGCTAACTCATAAAGACCTGATTATAATAATATAATATATATAATTAAAAATTTAAATGTATATAATTATAAATAAATAATTAAAGAATTAAAAATATGTATTTATAAATATAATTATAAATACATATATCTATTCTTCAAACATATTTATTATAATTTTATAATTATATAATAATAAGTATTTATAAAAATATATATATATATATAAAGTAGTTATAGACACAACCTTATGATCCTGACCATTTATTAAATGAAAAATAAAAGGGAGACAAATAGAGGAGAATGAACGAGGTCAAACAAGAAATTCCCTCATCCAAAAGAAACTAAAAATTAGGAGAATCATGATCATTCACGTAATCTCTATTAGATATATCATCCCCACCAGTTGTATCCCAATACGATTTTGTGTTTTTCTAATTTAAGATCACAACACACTTCTCACATATCATTAAATACTCCGGAGTGATCTTAGTCTTAGCTTCCTTGCAAAAAGATCTTGTTGACATACCTCATCCATGCCCCTGGTCCGCAGCCCGGTCAACTTGACCATGTCCTCAACCATGATTTTCTGGATGCCTACCTCATCTCTGTGATTTGTGATTCCACATTCCTTGTGGTTCTTCCTTGTCAATAGTTATGCTAGTAGAATCAATATGTCTTGACTCATCATTGAGTGAATCAAGAACCCCAAAACTGTTTGTCGCTTCTATTAGCTCAAAAGCCTTAACTAGATCAGATTGAAGGCTAGTTTTCCTATGAGTAATAAATTGAAATTCTTCTCTATACACAGTGACATTGAATTGAGTTTTTCTCTTCTCTTTAGCTTCAATCAGATAAATTAAGATTTCTACCTTTTTTCCCTTTTCTATTTCTTATCATTTTTTCATGCTTGCAACATTCTTTAATCATACATCATGCATCAATATCTATAATATATTTCTTATCTATATGTTCCTTTACCATAGGTGTTTGTTCATTGATAATAATTCTATCCAAAATTTTCACCTTTTCACTTTGACCTTCATTAGAAACAATATCAGACGAGTGCATCTTCTCATAACACTTAGCAGGAAGTATTGAAGGCAATTCTACATCTTTTCTGACTTGTCC